>CM045759.1:89413031-90110105 GCA_025200525.1 Camellia lanceoleosa
CGTAGATTGTCGATGTCATATCCCAAAATTTTATATGACTTCAATCTTGCCTTTTTGCTCTTACCATTTCTTTCTTCTTCATGTCATCATGACTATATTCTATAACTTTGATCATTAAATTTATGAACATATTGTTATTGAGTGATGATATACAAGCATAACTTTATATACAGAATTTCAAAACACAATGATATAAATTAATGGTGACCTTTCAATTTTAAAAAAAAAACAAAAACATCTATAAACTTGATTTATATATTTACAACATCACTATTGCAAATTTTTGTGATATGTTTTGTGTAAATTTCTATATATGAATATACTTTTTCATTTTTATTTCTACCATTATATTTAGATTAGAGGAATTTATTCATAAGTTCTAGTTTTTAAACGCCAAATCATTTAACCCTAAAAGTTTTCTTATGTTCCATTTAGTTCTATTTTTACATCAACATGATGTAAAATGATCTACTGCTTCATTCCTATAATTTCAAAAATTTATTGAAAATCAGATGAACATTAGATGTTTTTCATTCTGAGTATTTTCAAACATTATTATTGAATTTGATGAACATTAGATGTTTGAAATCTAATGTTTGTAACATGACTCTCATGTTAAGCTTAAATATCACAAGTCTGGCTTATTAATATCAGACTGACCTTTCAAATTTATAAGAAACTTTGCGACTAAACAACAAGATAAAGCTTATTAATTTTATTTATTGGTATCCCTAGATTAGATCATCAATTTAATTTAGACATATTTAAAAAGCCAAGTAGAATTTGTGCAAAAAAAAAAAAAAAAAAAAGAAAAAAAGAAGAAGAAGAAGAAGACATGTACAATTTTTTTAAGCTAATATTTCAATTTTAGCTATTGAGTACTTTCATTCTTTCCATAAGTTTAGATTCCAGTACTTATTTATTACCAAAAAATAACTATTCACTCAAAAATAAAAATAAAAAATAATAATAAATTAATCAATAAATTGTGAATACTGAAACAATTAATTGCAAGTAAAATGCAAAATTAAATGGAAAAAATACTTATTAGATGGTGAAAAATATCATAAAAATTAACAAATAATTAAATAAGTTATCAAATACGTTAAGTCACTCTATTAAAATATTTCTTAGGCTATGTTTGGTTTGATTTTTGAAAATTTGTTTTAGAATTTTTTTTAAATTAAAAATTAATTTGAGTTAAGAAATAAAAAATAAAAATAAAAAATAATTATCATTTTTATATAATTTTATCTTTTGATTGGTTAGAAATGTAAATTTCTCAAAATTAAATATATTTTTTCATAGTTTATTTTATTAAAGTGTTCATTTTTTTCAAAAAAAAATTGTGAATTTTTCTTTCAAACAACAATGTCCTAACAATGGTTCTCAGTAAAAGCTTAATTTTATATATATATATATATATATATTTTTTCTATCTAACGTAATTCTATATATAAATTCATTTGTTGACTTATCAGATCGTTAGATTCGTTAGGTTGTTTGGTGCTTTTGGAAGCATCGAGGATTAATATCGTTAAGTCAATAATATATTTTGGTGATGTCAAGATGTATTTATATGCTTCATTCTTAGCGTTTAGTTCAACGATGCATGGGTTAATTACATATGCAAATATAAATCTCAAAGGTGAAATGTTATTTCTGGAAAAGTTTAAAAGTAAAAATCTATAATTTGACTAAACGTGAGAAGGGTGTGTAAATGAGTCTGCCCTTAAAAAACCTATACAACAGTCAAAAGATATAGACACAGTGATTTGAGTCTGGGTCAACAGTATTTTTATTTATTTATTTATTTATTTCTGTCGCTGAAGCGAAGCCTCGATACTTTAGTAGACTAATTGGATTGTCCATCTCTCTCGGCTCATCCAATTAGATCATGTTACTATGAAAAATGCTTGGGAGTATTAATTAGTACTCTAATTAGTCAAATAGAATGAAGTGAGTCTCGCTTGATAATGAATCTTGACAAGTTTGATCTTGGAGTCAGATATTTTTTTTTTTAACTTTTAATGCATTAGTCTTTATTAGTGCGTGGTGCTTTTTATGTGGGATGAATCATTGCCAAGTTGTTACTATACAGGACAAATTAGATTGTCACATTGGTTTACACAACACTCAAAAATTGATTTAAATAAAATTTATATCATTTTCTGTGACATATAAGTTTTGTAAATTTTGCCCATGACCAAAGATAATTTTTGTATTAATAATATTCAATTTCTCTTTGAAAAGTGCTTTTTTATTCCCTTATAGATTCAAGCATTTTTTTCTTGAATTTGGTAATTATTTGATTTTATTACAAACGTCTATTCAGTCTTCAAATTGTATTTCGCTCGTTAAGTAAGTAGTATCGATTACCAAGCTTAAGCTTCTTTCGATAGCATTATCACTAGAGAGTAAGAATACAAATCCTATTAACAATGATCGTAGAAAGATTTAACAAAGAGAAAACGTTATAATTTATTCTTAAAAAAATTATGTGATTTAAAATGTATAAAAGATGTCATTTAAGATACCTGAGTTTACCTTAAGCCCAATAAAAATCTAAAGAAGTTAATAAATAAAGCCGCCTTTGTCTTATACTATTTTGATTTATTTTTTAACAAAATGAATGAAGAGAGAGGTTATTAAAAATAAAATACAATAAGACCATTTTATCAGGTTCTATAATTTATTTAAATGTATTTATTGTGATGGATATTAAATTACATAAAGCGTAAAGGATTTACAGAAAGAAATTAAATTTGAACTATTAATTTTTTTATTTTTTTTTTTTGATAAATTCTGAAAAATACATAAATCTAAATTTATAGTATTACGGAATTAAAAATTACAACAATTCTGACAACATTACAAGATTGGTTAATAGAAGTGATCAAATTTGAATTTACAGGAAATTACCAATGCTATTGGGGACAAAAAGTTTGGCTTAGTTTAGTTTGACCAATTCTAATTGATACCTGAAACTTCTTTTGTGTCTTTTATTTGATCCTAAGGATTTTCCAGTCAAAGCGTAAATTTTCTAATCCATGGTTTATGCGCAATTACCTTTATGTTTGGTTTTGGATTGGATGATTTGAAGCCCCATGTGTTTAGTTAGCCAGATTTGAAAGCTAAATTTAAAAAGAATAAAAAATATGTAGCATGAAACTAAGTTATAGAAAATATAAATATATTTTATTCATAGTTCATATATATATATTTTTTTCATTTCTCTTTTAAATTTTTCCCTCAAATCTCCTAACTAAATGACGTGATTAATATGTCAATATTTATTATGACATTATTATTTTAAAAATTATGATCTCATCCTATTATATAAATTATAAAAGTTTAAAATTTATAATATTATGTCACATCCACCTATTAATATTATAATTAGTATATAATTGATGGATATAATATTATTCATTTTCAATTGGCACCCTTTCAATAAATAAGTACACCATATACATGCTTAAATTAAGTGATTTCCTAGCTCTATGTACAAAGAGACTAGTTTTATAGTTTGAGTTGGCATTGCTGATATTAGCTATTATGGGTAGCAGAAAGCAGCCCCATGCAGTTTGTGTACCATTTTCCAGCACAAGGTCACATAAACCCAATGATGCAAATCGCTGGCCAAGCTTCTACACTCTGGGAGGCTTCTACATCACCTTCATCAACACCGAGTTCAACCACAGACGCTTGCTTCAATCCAAAGGTCTGGAATTTCTAAAGGGCTTTGATGATTTCAGTTGAGTCTATACTGATGGGCTGCCATCCGGATCGTGATGCCACTCAGATCCTCCTGACCTCTGCATCGCAATGCGAGCACAACTGCTTGGATCCCTTTCGAGTTTTATTAAAAAAGCTCAACAATAACAACAACTTGACGTATCGCGGTAAGTGCCAGGTGTTACGTGCGTAGTATCTGATGGAGCGATGAACTTTGCCTATGAAAGCCGCAGAAGAAGCTGGGATTCCAGAGGTGCAATTTTGGACGGCATCGGCTTGTGGCTTCATGGGCTACCTTCACTACCTCAACTTGTCCAAAGAGGCATTTTCCCATTCAAAGGTATTACTTACTTCCTCTTCTTCAAAATATCATTATATTTGGAAATATTTGATAGCTCGAATTTGTGTGATTTTAAATGGTTCAAATGTATTAAAACAATATTATTTTATTCCCAAACTGACGCTATTTTGAAACATTCCGAGTACTTTTCGGATCATGAAAATTTGAACTACCAAGCATTGTTGTTATATTTAATTCTATCAATCTTCCCTTCCCATTGTTTCTAATTTTATCACAAATGCTTATTTTTCTCCTTAATTTTCAAAGAATTATGTAATTCAAATTAATAAGAATTAAAATATATATTAGTGAAATTATTATTATAATACATATGTTCTCTAAGTGGTAAAATTGTTTTACCTTAAACTTTCGGTCTTATGTTCTCTAAGGGTAAAATTGTTTTTACCTTAAACTTTCGGTCTTATGTACCTTTTTGTAGAACTTTTTTAATATAATTAGTATAGATAATATAAGTACTTGGTAAATATAGATGTTTTTATTTAAAAATATGTCACTTCACGTAGGTGTCACTTACTTAAAATATAGATGTTTAAAAGTTTACACAAAAATAAATTATTGTGTAATTGAGATTGATTACTTTTCTAATCGACATTGAGTAGGTGTGTCAGCTATTTCTTTATAAAAATGATATAAAATCTATTTTTTAGACTCACTTTTTAGAACTAGTGATGTATCAAGAAAATGATTGGTCATTTTCTTGACACGCCACTAATTCTAAAATGAGTCTATCTTTTAGGCTTGAATAACAATCAACTTGTTTGGTTTGGTTTTCAAAAAACAATTTTCAAAAATTCTACTTCTTTATTTTTTCAGATTTTAATTTTTTCAAATAAATTTTTTAATATTTTAAGTAATTTTTTAAAATTTTAGACACACATAACATAAATACACTTAAAATGTATAATATTTGTGAAATTCGCTTTTTAAAAATACACTAATACTAAAAATACAAAAATACAAAAAAAAAAAAAGAGCAAGAATTCAAGACATTTTTTATATTTTTGTGTATTTATTAATTTTAAAAATATTTTTTCACAAATGTTTTATTATTTAAATACATTTAAGTAATGTGCATCTAAAAAATTGTTTAAAATTTAAAAATATTCACTAAAACCAAAAAAACACAAGAAACAAAAAAACACAATTTTCAGGAAACTGAATTCAGAAAACTCAAACCAAACGCACTATCTCTTTGTTTATTAATGCTATTATATATACTCTAAAACACATTATGCTATGCCCAAGAAGCTTTGCATGACATGATTATTTATTCTATTGATTTACCATGCATGGAATATATATATATATATATAATTGTTTGAATTTATTGCTTCAATTTTTTGGAATTAAAGTGAAAAAAGAATGTAATTATGTCCTTGTGTGTTACAGATGAGAGTTTCCAAAGTGATGGCTCTCTTGACACAACTATAGATTGGATCCCTGGCATGAGAAACATTCGGCTTAAGGACATGCCATCCTTTATCAGAACCACAGATCCTAATGACATCTTGTTCAATTACCTGAGTGAGGAAGTACAAAATTGCTTAAAAGCATCTGCAATCGTCTTCAACACTTTCGGACACATTGGAGCATCAAGTATTGCAGGCTATCGCGTCCAAGTTCCATAACATTTACACTATCGGGCCACTTTTGCTATCCAAGCAGGTGATTGATGGTGAATTCAAGTCACTTAATTCAAGTTTATGGAAGGAAGACACGAAATGCCTCCAATGGCTTGATACAAAGGAACCAAACTCTGTTGTTTATGTCAACTATGGAAGTGTAACCGGCATGAGAGACCAACATCTGAAGGAATTTGCATGGGCTTGCAAAGAGTAAGCACCCATTTCTTTGGATTGTTCGACCTGATATTGTAATGGGCGATTCAGCAATCTTGCCTGAAGACTTTGTTGAGGAGACTAAAGATAGAGGATTGCTAGTAAGTTGGTGCCCACAAGAACAAGTACTTTCCCACCCATCAATTGGTGTCTTTCTAACACATTGTGGTTGGAACTCTACATTGGAAAGCATATGTGGAGGAGTACCCATAATTTGTTGGCCTTTCTTTGCTGAGCAACAAACAAATTGTCGATATGCATGCACCGAGTGGGGGATTGGAATGGAGGTTAATCATGATGTGAAGCGCAATGAAATTGTAGCACTTATTAATGAAATGTTGGAAGGTGATAAGGGGAAGCAAATGAGAAAGAAAGCTCTCAAATTGAAGAAGGAAGCAGAAGAAGCAACTGATGTTGGAGGGTTATCCTACAATAACTTTGATAGGCTCATTAAAGAAGCTCTTCACTATAGTGAACAATACTAACACAAAAGCTAAGCAGGGAAAATAGCACAATTTCCGGTTGAATCATGAGCCCTTCATATAGCGACGACTTTAAAAGGAAGGAAAGAAAAATAGGAAAAAGAAAGCACGAAGATTATGGTACGAAAGTTGATTTAATCTTTTACTTGGATGTGTTATTTACTGTTACAGAATAAATGATACCCATTATTGTATAATGTATGTCTTTGTATCATGAGTGAACAACTATGGTGATCAAACTCAAATTATTTTGTTCGATAATCAACACCACTCTAATGCGTTTCCTATTATTACCTATTGTACATACTAGGACTCAAAACCACCACTGGGTTAGGAGGAATGCAGGAGCTATATGAGGTGGATGAAAGCAAAAGATTGGAAATGGATACTTTACAGTTAATGGTATCCTGTACAAGATTTGTGTGTTTTTTTTGTTTTGTTTTTTTTTTTTTTTTGGGGGGGGGGGGGGGGGGGGGTGTGTGGTTAGGGGAATCAATTGAGAGGAGAGTAATGTGGTTGACTTGGATGAAGATGAGAGAGAGAGAATTGTACTTGATTACTCAGAACTCAGTGCATGAAATGCAAATTGTGAGTTTTTTTTTTTTTTTTTATAGGCAATCAATACAATGTGAACTCAAATGGTGCACGCTAGCACACATTGGGCGGTTTGATCGGACGGATAAGGATTAGAATCCATCGGATCGGAGTCTTGGGACCGTGAATCTCTTGACTATTTGGTCGGATTGATATGATCCGTGTTTTTTTTCACGGGATTAGACGTCCTGACCGTGAATCCTGACTATTTTTAGTGAATCCAACGCTTTGGTTGGACGGACCGATAGGATAAATGAACAAATGACTATTTTACCCTTTTTAATAGTTTACTAAGTAATAGCAATATTAAACATATCTTTAATATTTTAATTATTTTTAACTAAATTAAATAAAAATTATTTTATTTTATTTTTTACACAATTAAATAAATTTATTTTTAAAATATAAATAAATTAAATATCAATAAAAATATATATTTTTTTTTTAATTAAGATTTTAAATAAATTTGTTTAATAAAAAATAATAATCAAAAAATGAAATTAAATAAAACATCTATTACATTTAAATAATGAAATTAAATAAAACATAAACAAAATTTTAAAATAAAACATCAATAAAATATCCATAAAAAATTATTTCAAAAAATTAAATAAATAAAATATCAATAAAAAGTTAAATAAAATTATTTTATTTTTAAATTGAGACATTTAAATTATAATTTTTTATTAAATATAATACATAATTAAATTTAAATTTGAATTAAATGTGCCACAACAAATGAGGGCAAAATGGTCATCTCACCCCTCTAATCCAAACAGTAAACAATCCCACCAATTCTATCCCACACCCCCCCCCGGATTATTTTATCCCCCATATGGGGGATTAGGAGTCCGGCCGGACATGGAGTCCGCGACTAAAAAACAAACATCGGATAGCATCGCATGGACATAATCCGCACAAAGAAATAGTCCCCTAATCCCATGAATCAAACAAGCCCATTCATCTTTGGTGCATGAACTGACGACAGCCACAATGCAGCTTGTGGTTGTCAAATTCACATTACAAATTATTAGTTTAACACCCTCAATTTATAATGTCAAAGTAAATTTTGAACTGTGGTATTTTTTTCTATTGTTGGCCTGTAGGCAAAACCTGTGTTGTTGCCATTTTTTTTTAGGCTAGCGCACCATTCTCTGCAAAGTTGCATTGGAAAATTTGTGACCAGCGCCCTTTTTTTTTTTGTTTTTTTAAATACCACCATTAGAAATGAAAACATGAAATCTCTGTGGGATAGTCGTCCTTGGGTAGATTGCAAGAAAATGTTCCAGCTAGGAGTGAATACGGGATATATCGATCCATTCAAATCGACTGAACCAAATCGATTCGTCGCATTTTAGACGGATGCATAATGACGAACGGAAGGTTGTATTGATTTTTTCTAATCCGCCTAGTTTTGGATGATGACGGATTTGAGGTTTCTTTGACCGCAATCAAACCGCCAAACCGCGAAGCACCCCAAGTAATTTGTAAGATTTTGTGTTTTCAATTAATTTAGATATGCTCTTTGTGTTTTTAATTGAAAAAGAGTTTAAATATTCTGTTAAATATATTCTGTTGAAAAAGAGTTTTCAATTTGAATATATTTTTTGAATTGAAAAAAATAAATGTATTATTTATCTATATTTTTTGGTTTTTAAATCCAACTCTAAAAATAATAAATAAAAAAGATGATATATGCTGGTTGGGTTTTGTTTTCAAAAACATATATAGATGTAACAATACAGAGGCATACAATCTCTAATACTACTCTGTTAATAGTTTTTGTAGTTCGAATTGTTTTTGTATTTTGATGATACTACTTGTCCCAGAGGGACGGGTCGGGCTGATCCACGTCTCCCACACCGTTGTCCGATCGCTAGATCCACAGAGAAACCTGCACATGAGTCCAACAGGGAACATGAGTCCCCTAGTGAACCCTCCGACGAGCAAGTCAAGAAAAGAGATTAACGGAATATAGAGATAACATGGAGATAAAGAACTTAACCTTCTTTTTGTTTTAGAAACCTACTTATATCCTTTGTTTATCATTTCGTTGTCCACTCCGACCTGTCATGTTGGCCGAAAGCCTATGTTTTAGCTTGCCTTGTTCATGGTGAGACTGTTCTGTCCCGATGTGAAGGAGTTCTAGCATTACATGCTGCAAGGAACCTCATTAATGGTCATGTGGTGCAATAACTCGCAGGATCTTTGTTCCGCTTATGTAATGGTTCTTCTCTTAACAAGTGTTTAGATGTCATCGCCCTTGGTGCAACGTTAGGCTTCAACAATATTGGCTTTAGCGTTTGAATTATGTATTGGGCTCTAAGTGGTGGGCCAAAGCCCCTATAGGCCCACCTATGCCAAGAGTCCTCCATTCCCAAGTGCGCCACCAACGGCGAATAAGGAAGAAGACGGGTTGTGAGGGGTCGACAGAGAGAAGACCGACCAGAGGTGGGCCTAATTCAGGGGTAATCGAGTGAGAAGGCCTACCGAGAGGAGGGTCGACTACCTGAGTGACTGCACGAGAAGGCCGATCATGGGAGGAGGGCCGGCCGCTTAAGGGTGACCGAAGTAAGAAGGAAATGGCAACGCCCGGCTCGAGGTACGGGCGGCACGTGATAATATGAAGTGGAATAGCCAGAAAAGAAAAAGAGAAGTGGATCGTGGTCGACACGGGTACAATCCCGTAATAAGAGAAGTGATGCTAGCGTGAAATGAAGCGACATATAGGGCGCTGAATAAGCGAGCGAAAGTTTTCAAAATTTTTCAAACCGCGAAATTTAATCTTGACCCTGGAATATAGGCAAACCATAGGATTTGTAGTTATTCGCTTTTACCTATCTTATCGCAAAACCAACACATTCTAGAGGTGAACTCATTTGTTTCGCAGACACACCTCTCGCAACACTTTGCGAACCTCTTTGTGCCAAAGATCCCAAGCGACATACGCAGACATGTAGGAGGAATGGCTCGAGATGAAGTGCAAGCCGCAAGACTGACTCATTGGGAGATGACTTACACAAAGGAGTTGCAGGAACAAAGACGAGCGAGCTGGAGGAGGAGAGAGGGAGGGCAAGTGGCGCGGGTTCATCCGATGACGATGATCGCAGCCACTAGGCCAATAGCTGGAGCGACCACTGGCACACCAAGGCCGATGTGTCTATATTTACGGTGGAGGAGTTGGAGGAGGTATGAAGGAAGTACCAAATTCCAAGATAGAGTTGAAGTCGCCCACATCTACGAGAGGGCTTGACACATCCGCAAAATTCACCTTTGTACGAGGAAGCATTATGAGGAGGCCTAAGGTTGCCGATCTCCCAAGTAGTAGTAGATGGTTGAACCGATTGAGGCGGCGCCAGGGCAGCTGATGCCCAATGCATGGAAAATTATAATCGCATGATCGCGATGGCTAAAAGACCACGAAGGCGGCGATGACAATGGAAGAATTCTTTTCTTGCTACAAAGCGTCCGGGCCAACAAGAGACGTGGGTGATTTTGAAAGCGGTGGCGGTAGGGGTTAGTAGCCGCTGCCCTCGCTGCTGAAGGCGTGGAGGCCAAGGTGGTTCTACGCTGTGTCAATAATGAGGGAAAAGGCGACATGAAAAGTCCCCACGAAGTTGGTGGAGTCAAAGTTCGAGGCGGAGGTAGAAGGTAGAGTGAAAAGGGTGAAGCAGTGGAGGGAGAATGAGGATGTGAGATGGGACAACCTTGTTTGTCCTTCAGCTTTGTATGCCTTAGGTTTAGGACCGCAGCCAATGGAAGAGGACCCCACCTTGGAGGAGTTGGAAGCGAGACGAAAGGCGGAGGAGCGAAGGACCTTGGCTAGGGCAGAAAAGTATAAGGAGTCTCACTGGGCCCGCCCAAAGTTGGTAGTGAGGAAGAGAGTCCGACCTCGCCCAAACCGCGAAGGCAAAGAGCTAACTAACTTTGCCCCACCGCCGCCCTGGATCCGCTAAAGGAGAGGGCAACAAAGAGGTGGAAGGAGTGTTAAAGAAAACAAAGAAGAAGAAGGTGATGGCAAAAGGGAGTAAGCACGTCCCTGTTGCGAAGAATATGAAGGATGAGAGGGCGGAGGAGGCCCCAGAAAAGGAGATTGCCCAAGTGGTGAAAGAAGACATAGGCGCGAGTGGCCAAATGCTGAAAGAAGAAATAGGCACAAGCGCCCAAACGGTGGCAACAGTGGGTTCTGTGGTAGAAGTGTCGCTTAGTCCTGGTAAAGGGAAGTCTGGGGTTAGCAGATCGAAGGTGAGTGTCACATTGAAGACCGCCATGTACCATGCGCACGCCGCCGCCGCCAGAAGAAGCGAGGAGAAGCTGTGGTCGCAATGACCGCCTTTGTTGAGGTGGTAAAGGATGCGGCCATGCGGTCAATGGCGCGATTAATAGAGGCCAACCTCCTGAGAGGGTTTTACTCCACCCAGATGGAGGCAGCGAGCCTAACGACTGCCCTGATGAACAAAGCAGCACGCTCGAAGATTGAGGTAGAGCCGCTGAGGGCCCAACTAGAAGAGGCGAAGACGTAGCTGCAAAACCTAAGGGTTGAGACAGCAGGCTGGAGGAGGGCCGCCACTGCCAATAAGAGGTGGGAGGAGGCCATGACCAACAATGAAGAGCTGCATGACCAAAGGTCAAAGACAAAGAAGAGGCAGATGGGTGGATTATGAGTCGAGAAGGCCCTGGTAGAGGAGAGGGCCAAGTTGGCATCTGAGAGGACGGCGTACCCTGACTTGTGTATGGCGTCCGTAGAGCAATTCAAGGGGTCCGCCGACTTCCAGATGGCCATTGATGCCGCTGTCGCCAGTAGCTTGGCGAAGGAGGGGGATGGGCGAGCAAGGCTGTCGGGAGCGGCCGCTAGAGGTGGGAGTGAAGAGGAAATGATCCAAAGCTTTTAGCGGTCTGACTTCTACAAGCACGAGATGAGCCAGTTCTGGGACAGTGGCTAGATGACTTTCAAGTATAAGACGCAAGAGCTGTTCCCGGATGTGGACTTCAGCCTCGTGAAGGTAGGAGAAGACAACGTCACCCAGACCCCCTTGGACGAGGGGATTGAAAAGGAAGATCTTGCCTCCAGTGAGGAAAAGTGATCTTTGTAACTAAGTGTAAAAATGTTATTTTTGTTTGTGTTTTTTTTTTTTTTTGTAATATGTAATTTCTGCAACGAATTGTATGAAAGCGTAAGTTTATGAATAAAACAACGAGTTTTCTTTTGTAGTATTGTTGTCGTTATGCTTCTGAGTTATAAATTTGGAATAATGAAAATGATTGAGCAGAATTCAATAAAAAATGGATGTAAAAATGAAACTTGTGCGTAAATTGTGAAACTTGTAAGTGAATTGTGATGTAAAAATGGTCAAAATGGGCAATCAGGCTAACTTGTATGGATGACTAGTGAAAATGTTAAAAATGGGCAAACCATTATGTAATAATATGAAATTTTGTAAGTAAACCATTATGTAAAAAATGTTAAAAATGGACAAACAGCTAACTTGTAGGGTCGGTGAAAATGGATGGTTATGAACTTAGATTTTAACTAAGTATGGCAATCATTGAGACTAGTTTTGATTCGCACCGACTAAGTGTTTTATGTAAGTTCTGGACGAAGACTTGAGGGCTCTTTTCTGGTACGAGGCTTGCTAACTCAATCCGCTAAGCTCTTCGTGTTCACCGGCCGAGGCTTTAGTTAATCTTAGTTTGGCCGAGTTTCGTGCTCGGCCTCCGAGGTTTTAGTTAACTGGCCTCTAAGCTCTTCGTGCTCAGTCTGGCTGAGGCTTTAGTTAACAAGTTGTTATTGAGGCATGGCGCAAATAATGGAGATATAAAGTCATTGTCATTTAAGGCACAACCTGTTGATCACAAGTTTACATCAATGGAAGGGTACAAAAAAGAAGCATACAATAATGGAATGGTACAAAAACAGGAGACACCAGTTCATTGGAAATAACGCTTTAAGTGCTCAAGGCTCCATGGATGGAGGAGGTCTCGCTTTCTATGTCTTGGAGTCGGTAAGTGTCTGGGCGAGGTCTAGCCTTAACAATGTAAGATCCTTTCCATTTGGCTGCTAACTTATCCTTGGCGGAATTTTTGGTGGCAAGAGTTGCTTCGCGCAAGACTAGGTCCCCAACTGTGAACTCCTCGGCCGACTTTTGTAGTTATAGTGTGTTCTCATTTTCACGATATAAGACCCGCCTAATAGCAAGTGGTCTCGTGAGCTCTTCAATCGTGTCCAAGTCACCCATCACAATTCTTCAAGTAGTTCGATCTCGTGCAAACCTCGTGGTCGGAGGCC
Organism: Camellia lanceoleosa; assembly: GCA_025200525.1. Taxonomy (NCBI): domain Eukaryota; kingdom Viridiplantae; phylum Streptophyta; class Magnoliopsida; order Ericales; family Theaceae; genus Camellia; species Camellia lanceoleosa. The sequence goes on from CM045759.1 coordinate 89,426,331, forward strand.
GACGACTCGGGATGATCACTACAGATGTTGTTTAAAAGAGGTCTCCTCAAGAAGGGTTCAGCGGTTCGATAAGCCCAAAGTACATTTGGTAGTTCCTCACCTACAATCCCTTAGCAATTCCAACTTAGTTTTGATGATCTTCGTGAGAGAGCGACAGACTTCGACTTACCCATTGGTTTGGGGATGACCTAGGGAAGAGAAACATGGCTTAATGTAGAGCTCGGCTGCACTTCCTAAATTTAGCATTGTCGAATTGTTTGCCGTTGTCTCGAGACGATGGCTTGAGGGATTCCAAATTGGCAGACGATCGAACGCCAGATGAATCGTTGTGTTCCGCTCAAGCATTGTGGCGTAGGGTTCGACTTCCACCCATTTGGTGAAGTAGTCAATGACAACTACAATGAACTTGGTTTGCCCCACCGTAAGCAATGGACCAACTAAGTTGATGCCCCACTTTGTAATGGCTAGGGACCGTAAAGTGTAATCGCCTATAGGTGGAGTATGTGGAATGTTGGCAAAGCATTGGCATTTATCACACTTAAGCACAAATTCAATGGCATCTTGGTCGAGAGTAGGCAAGTAGTGGGCATGAAGGATTTATGGGTCGCTGACTGGCACTCCATATGATTGCCACATACGCCTCGTGGACTTCCTTCATTACATAGGTTGCTTGAGTAGGATCGAGACACTGAGGTATGGGCGTGAAAATCCACGCCAGGCCAAAGGGGCCGCTAATGAGGATGTAATTGGACGATTGGGCTCGACTTTTGATGTCCTCATTTATCATCCGCAACTCCCCATTTGTCAAAAAAAATGTATGATGTCTGAGTCCATGGATAGGTTCATTTTGGAGGAAGTAAACCTCCTCCTAGATTGGCGAAGTAGCCGGATGGGCCAGGTATTTAAGATGGACGCCGTGGCTAAGATCTGACTGGTCGACCGAGGCTAATTGGGCCATTTTATCTACCTTGGAGTTTTCTGACCAAGGAATGTGTTTGATATTGAAAGTATTGAAGAGGCTAATAAGAGGGAGTGCAATGTCAGAGGCTCAAGATCGTGTCTTCCTTCGCCGAATTCTCCAACCGTCCGACGATCAATTGGGAGTCACGTAACACTTGGATATGGCTTACACCAATGTCTCTGCCAGGTGAAGACCTCGCTATCAAGGCCTCATATTCACTTTATTATTGTCGGTGTCGAACAAGAAACGGAGGCCACACTTGAAATAACCGCCGAAGTGGCGAGGATGAGACCTTGCCAATCGCCTTCTTTTTGGCGGGATGATCCATCGACATTGAAGGTCCAAGAGGAGATTTTCGCTTGTTGAATTGCTCTTGGCGTATTGCGATTGAGTGATTGGTGAATTCCAAGATAAAATTCGACATCCCCGTCATTTGATCGCTATTCAAGGTCAAGAGATTTCAATTGGTCAGCTGATGCACCATTGCATAAGTCCGCCAGACAATCGTTGTTGCATTACTTTCTTCAAAGGTTGATCAAGAAGGACCACTATGGAGTGAGCTTAGAAATAAGGTCGGAGACGCCTTAAGGCTATGACCAAAGCAAGTGCCATTTTTCCAAAGAAAGGATAGTTTTCGCCTCCCTAAGAGCTCTGCTTAATGTAATAAACCGCATACCGGATCGAGCTATCCTCCCTAATGAGGGCTACATCGATCATGTGTTTGATACTACTAAGTAGAGAAAAGGGTCTCTACCGAGAGCACGAGAGAGTAAGGGGTTGGTCATGCATTGCTTCAATTATTGAAAGGCCTCCTCAAATTCGATGGTCCACCAAAGGCTGCCGAAAGACTTTGAAAAAGGGAAGGCACTTGTCTGCTGCTGAAATAAACGGTTGAGGGCGATCGCCTAAGTTTGAACCTCTTTGATCGCTTCCGGGAGATTGCATTTATCGTGGCCTTGATCTTTTCGGTTGGCCTCGATGCCCCGACCCAATCATAAAACCTAAGAATTTCCTCAGCATCCCACGCCAAAGGCGCAGCTCTGATGAAGCCAGCAGTCCGGCCGATGATTGAGGAGAGTTTTCTCTTAAGAAGCATGTGGTCGACGTAGACTTCCATGTTCCAACCTATCTGATGGTGAAAGACGACATTGACCAACCGCTGGTAAGTTGCACCGTATTTTTCAATCCTAATGGCATAACACAATAGTGGTAAGTTCCTCTCGCGATGAAGGAGGTGTGTTCTCGATCTATCGGGTGCATCAGAATTTGATTGTAACCGGAGAAGGTGTCCATGAAATCGAGCATTTGACGTCCACGGTGGCCAACAAGGTATCTATGCGGAGAGAGGATAACTATCTTTGGGGCAAGTTCGATTAAGGTCTAATAGTCGACGTAGAGTCACCATTTACCGCTGTTTTTACTGACCATGACCATATTTGACAGCCCATCCGGGTAGTCTACATTTTGACTAACCGCGTCTCTAGTAGTTTGTCTACCTTAGAAGTTAATAACGACATTGCGTTCTAGGTGAAAGACACGCTTCCGCGGAAGGGTCAAGTGGGCTCGTCGAGACGATGAGTGACGAAAGAGGATCGACACCCGCATGCCGGAATGGGTTCGTAAATACATCATTGTGCTCGCCAGAGGGTCAGAAGGTCGGCCTTGGCTTGGGAGGATAGTTGGTCGCCGATCTTGGCTATTTTTGTTGGGTTGGTAGGGTCGATGAGGACTTCAATAAGTTCTTCCATCGGTTCTCTAACTAACTCGTCTTTGTCTCTAACATTGAGTCCTTCGATGATCATGGCCTCCTTCAGCTTGACCTCTTTGAGTGAAGCGACGTAGCATTCTCTGGCCACCGTCTGCTCTTCTTTCATGGTGCCAACCCCGAAGTCGGTAGGAAATTTTATGGCCAGATGGTATGTGGATGTGACAGCTTGAAAAGTGTTAAGGGCTGTGCGGCCAAGGATGATGTTATAAGCAGAGGGACAATCGACGATAAGGAAAGTGAGTAACTTGGTGGTTTGCCTTGGATATTCTCCGATGGTGATGGGGAGATCGATGAAGTTTGGAGGTCACCCATCCCTATGAAGTCATTAATGGGGTTTAGAGATGGAACAATCTTTCTTCCCGACCTTGAGCCGGTGATAGGCGCTTAGGAAGATGATGTTCAAGAACTATCAAGGTCGACAAACACTTCGACTTTGTAGTTGGACAGGAAAGTAGAGATGACGAGGGAGTCGCCATGAGGGTAACGGATGCCTATGCAATCGGCCTCCATAAGGTTGATGCGTTCCATCCACTATTTGGGGTATTTGAAGGCGATCCAATGTCGCGACTTTTGCTCTGAGCCCGCCGATTTTTTCGACCATGCCGGGCCGATCGGGATGGTCCTCCGCAAGCGAGCCCATCAACAATGACTCTAATCTCTCCAACCGGGAAAGCAGGGTTGCCTTGTGCTCGGGTTGTGGTGGGGCCGATCGCTGCCTTGGTTAGGCTGCGCTGGGTTGTGGGGAGGTGTGTTGGCTGCCCCTGTAGGTTCGCTCCTTGGTCGCTGCTAGGGACGGCCGCCGTGAACCGATTGAGGCGCCTGGCGACAAGCTCTCTACCGTCTTTAAGGTTAACACATTCCTTAATGTTATGGCGGTGGTCTTGATGGAAATGGCAAGATTTGGATTGGTCTCACGGCTGGAATGAGACCGTGAGGGTTCTCGCCATTTCAACTTGTAATCTCATTGATCTAGTTTAAGACTTGTTCCAGAGAGGAGTTGGGGTGTGTCATTCAAACCGATCGGCGGTCGCGTAGGTGCCGATCGGTCGCTCAAGCAGGTCGGTATCGAGGTGTTGTTTGGTATATTAGGTGGTTTTAGTTTCATATTTCTTTCTTCTCTCGAGGGTTGGGTTTTTGGTTGTGGAATCTTGGCGCTGCCGAGAATCGCTGGCATTCATATTTTTGGGCTTTGGAAAGCGAGGGTTGCCGGAGGTTGGAGGGTTTTAGAAAGGAGAAAAGGAAATCGGATGATCGTGAAACCACCATGAAAGTCATGAGAATGACCTTGTCATCGCTTTTCCACCACCGCAAGGCTTCAGATTGAAACGAGTGACTTAAACTACGTAACGACTCCTCCGCTTGACCTGGATGTCAAGAGCTGGTCGTCGGACGCCATCGGTGCCGGGCACCAATGAAGTGGCTAAGAAAGGAGTCACTTAGGTGCCGAAAGTAGAGACGGAGTCCGCCGACAACCGATTAAACCAATGCCGGGCCGAACCCTTGCTGCTATGGGAAAGCCCAATACATGATCTCATTAGGGAATGTATGAGGACCATTAGTGTCTGTAAGTCTCCAAGTGGTCGATTAGGTCCGCGGTGCCGCCGAAAGAGTCTATCGAGGGCATTTTGAACTTGGGAGGTAAAGGTTTCATGAAGTAATTCTAATTTTCTTTAGTCATTATTTATTATTATTATGGTTATTATTATCTTATTTTATTTTTGACTTTATTAATTGTGTGGACACATGAGAGTTAATGTAATATTTAATAGATTTAATGTTGTAATTATTAACTGTGTGGGTTACATGAGAATTTATTGTGATATTTAATGAATTTAATGTGGTGATTAATTAATTTAATGTGTTATTTAATTATATATAATTAATCCAAATCTTTAAATATTTATGTTTGTTATGTATATATAAAAAAAAAAAAAAAGGTGTTATATATATATAATCTTATATTTATATATATTATAATCATGTGTATTATATTATATTATATTATATAATAGTGATATTAGATTAGAATAGGAAATTAGGTTAATATATATTTAATAAATTATAAGAATTCAGCTAGGTTTATGAGTTTACAAGGAACCCTAGCAGCCACAGGGAAGAAGAGAGAGAGAGAGAGAGAGAGAGAAGAGAAATCAGTGCACAGGCATTAGTGCAAGCCGAGAGAGAAAGGGGAAAAGGAAAAAAGGAGGATTGGGGATAGAATTTTGTTTTGATGGCTCTATTAATTCTTTAAAGATTTCTTTGATCTTCAAAATAATTGTGAGTACAAACCCTATTTTCCTTGATTATGTTTGATTCGTTAGTTTATTTATTTATTTATGTTATTAGGTTGATGTAATTTGATATTTTTGTATGTGGATGTAAAGGATGAATTAACTTAATTATTTTGATTAGTGTCTATGAGATGTTTAGGGTTTTTAGATGAGAGATTAATTTTATTTAATTTGATTAGTGGAACGTGTAAAATTTAGGGTTCTCAGATGATTGATTTATTTTAATTAATTTGATTAGTGATATATATAAGGTTTAGGGTGTTTAAATAATTATTGATTTTTTTTTTTTTTTTAAGACGATTGATTAATCTAATTATTTTGATTGGTGTATATGCGATATTTAGAGTTCTTAGATGATTAATTTATTTTAATTAATTTGATTAGTGGTACGTGAAAGGTTTAGGGTTCTTAGAGGTTTGATTAATCTTAATTAATTTGTGCAAGGTTTAGGGTTCTTAGATGAGTGATTAATTTTAATTAATTTGATTAGTGGTACATGTGAGGTTTAAGATTTTTAGATAATTAATTGATCGTAATTATTTTAACTAGTTGGGTATGTAAGGTTTGGAATTTTTTAGATGATTAATTAATTTTAATTATGTTGATTAGACGTATATGTAAGGTTTAGGATTTTAGATGATTAATTGATTGTAGTAATTTTAATTACTTGGGTATGTAAGGTATGTGATTTTTTTTTTAGATGATTGATTAATTTTAATTATGAAGATTAGATGTATATGTAAGGTTTGGGATTTTTAGATGATTGATTAATTTTAATTATGTTGATTAGATGTATAGGTAAGGTTTAAGATTTTAGATAATTAATTGATCGTAATTATTTTGATTAGTTGGGCACGTAAGGTGTAGAATTTTTAGATGATTGACTAATTTTTAATTATTTTGATTAGACGTATGTAAGGTTTAGAGTTTTCGATGATTGTTTGATTTTAATTATTTGAATTAGTTGAGTATGTAAGGTTTAGGTTTTATTTTGGGTGACTTTATTAATTCTTTTGAGTGATTCTTTGATCTTCAAAAATAATTTTAAGTACAAAACCCACTTCCCTTTATTTATGTTTAATTGTAGTATTTATTTTTATTTGTTTGATGTTAGTTTGATTTTGTTTACATAAAGATGATAGATTAATTTTAATTATTTTGATTAATTGTGAATATAAGATTTAGGGTTATAGATGATAGATTGATTTTTAATTATTTTGACTAGTAGTGTATGTAAAGTTTAGGTTCTTAGATAAGTGATTGATTTTAATTACTTTGATTAGTTGTGTAGGTAAAGTTTAGGGTTTTTGGATGATTAATTAATTTTAATTATTTTTATTAGTTGTGTATGTAAGGTATAGAATTTTTAGATGATTGACTAATTTTTAAATTATTTTGATTAGTTGTATATGTAAAGTTTAGGATTTTAGATGATTGATTGATTTCAATTATTTTAATTAGTTGTGTATGCAAGGTTTATGTTTTTTTTATGTATTTATTTTATGGATTTAATCACACTCATAATTATATGAAATTGGAATAAACTTAGAATCCATAGATATTGGTTAGAGGATGGATTGATTCGTTGTTTTTATTTATTTATTTTAATTGATTTTGTATTTGCATGTAGATGATTGATTGACTTTAATTATTTTGATTAGTTGTGTATGCTAGGTTTAGAGTTTTTATATGGATTTATTTTATGGTTGTAATCATATTCATGGTCATATGAAATTTAATAAATTAAGAATTCATAGATAAATTCCTTGTAGTCCACCATGACTCCATGGATTGTTATTTTATTTGAGTGATGGTGAGAAAGAGTGTATAAAAAAAGGTGAGGATTATGAGAGTTGTTTGATGCCTTATGCCCGCATTGTTATATTTGTCTCATGATGTCGATGAGATGTTTATATATATTGTTGCCTCGCTCTCATGAGTAGATGAGTGCTTTGATTTATGCGCCAGACGATATGCTAACCATCCGGGAGTGTGAGTCAAACTCGACGATATCCCTGCAAGTTTGGCTTTGAGCTGTTAGATATACGGAGGCACATGGGATATATGTAGGCCAAGGAGGGCCAAGTGGTGGAGTCAAGGTACAAAGAATTAATTATGAACTTGCATGTTAGTTCGAATTATCTTAATTGAGTCAAGGTACAAAGTAGTAATTATGAACTTATATGTATAGTTCGAATTATATTGATGGAGTTAAGGTACAAAAATTGAATTATGAGTTTATTGATTTGTACATCTTGAAATATAGTAATCGGCCTCAACAAATTATGAAATTTGAGTAGAGGTATGTATACGTGATTTTGGACAAATTTTGTGTTGTAGCTTTTTATTAAAAAATAGATTAGAACTTATAATCGGATGACCTTGGTTATTGCCTGCTTAATTCATTTTGGTAATGCAGATTTTATAGGCTGTTTTACCCCACTTAAACGAGCTCATTTTTATTGGTTTCACGTAAACTGAAGTAAAACATTATTCTGCATTAATTTTCATGTTTTGAAATTTTTCGAAAAAAATCATTTTAGGGCAGTTTTTGTTCATTTTCAGTTTCAGATTTTTCGATTAAATTCCGTCTAGAATTTTAGATCAAGTTTTCTCTTAACCTGTTCAGTTTCTTCAAATTCGTCCATGCAGTCTTTTATAAAATTTGATTCTGCACAACTTTCGTTCTTAAGTTTTTGTCAATTCAATTATTTAAGCATGAAACGTACATTTTTACACTTCTTAGCAAGTTACTTATGATTAATTTATACTAACATTATTTTTTTTGCAGATGGTGGGTCTTACTAACTTTTATGCGTGACCGACCCACCATATTTCTATTTCTATTTTTGTTCATTTTATAATCAATTTATATTTCTTGCTATGACGGACAAGAAACTAAATGCCACCGTATCTCGAGAAACTACCCATTCGCTCTTTGCAAGATTGAACTACTTGTCTTGTCTAGTAATAAGAATTTAATGTACTTTTGTTTGTGTCTGTGACACGTGGTGTTGATTCTTGTACCATACCAAAGATACCTATATATTGACCCGCTTTTGTCTCTGGCAACTCAAAAGCGCTTCGCTTGAGCCGCAAAATGAGCTTCATTTGCGTGATTAGTAGAGGCTTTGGTGGTGACAAGAAATAACTATGATCGTAGGACATGTCGATTGATTTCTTTTATTTTCTCATGTTTATGGTTGTTAGTAGTTTATGTATTTTTATTTTCTTTTTATGACCTTAGTATTTTGAAAATTTGGCATGGGTTGTAATCGTATTTTATTTAAGTTGTTTTGAAGTATTTATTGTTATTTTAATGTTGAGGTATTGGTTAGTTATAGAATTATGGTGAATGGTTTAGTTTGGGTTTAGTTTTTTGTTTCACCCCTAGGATTTGGATGATGGAATATTGATTGGTTTAATCCTAAGTTAATATTTAATTGTCCAAATTTTGGGGCGTGACAGTTTGTCTCTGATGGAGGTGACAAACGGTGAGTTGGCCGTTGTTGAGGGTTTATTCTGCATGTTCTGCATGACTCCTTGAAGTTGGAGTTTCATGGCTTAGAGTTCCACATGCCAGATTGTAATAACTCTCACCATTGTTTACCAATAAACTACCGAATACTGTTAAACTGAGACTGATTATGACTGATAATTGAAGTAATTAAAATACTGAACTGATTGACTGAAAACTGAAACCGAATTGATTGAGTGTACCTATTTGAATTGCATTCTATCTGTTGATCGTTTGATTATCTATTCATGTCTTTGTGTTTAAACTGCAAATTGAAGGCCTTATCGGCGGCCGAACCAGAAATCGATTAGTGATTTATAATCATCATAATTTATGTGATTTTATGGTATATTTAATTGGAAATTGATTTGGTATGATTAAATTAGATTAAATAGGTTGAATTGCATAGTTGGCTTTAATTACAACATTGCCATCCTAGTGGCCCACTACCTGGACCATTGTTGAGCCTTACCACACTCAAAACATAACATTTCATCACCATTCTCCTTGTTATTGCCTCACCATAGAGAGAGAGAGAGAGATTGAGAGAATTGAGTTCATCTTGTGTTTGGCTTGGAGACTTAAAGAAATTAGAGGCTGAGTTCATAATTGAGCTTCTAGGCTTGAATCACAAGACATAAGGTAGAACATCCACCTTCTTAAACTTGTATTTAAGATTGTTCTTGCATTGTTCATGTCAAATTGTAGAGTTAAGGCATGAATTGGTTCAATAGTGTTGATATAAAGCTTAATTGTTGCATGCATGTGCATATTGAAGAGTTTTGAGCTTGATTTCTTAGAAACCTTGCATGCATGTCTATCTTTTGATCATAATCCATGATTACACCAAGTTCTTGAAGAAATGAGCTCAATCGGGCAAGCATTAAAGCTTTAAATGGGTTTGAATGCATGCATGTCATGTTTGAACATTGTTCATGAAATTGGGTTTGAAAATGGATTTAATTGAAACACCATTGGGCTTTGATTTCTCAAATTGAGCTTTGAAACATGTCATTCTATGTGTTTACAAATGTTTTCCAGAAATTTAGCCCAAGAGGATCAAATTTGATGCATTTAAACTTGATTTTGAACTTGGAGCTCAAATCGATTTTCCAGATTTTGGTCTTACGCCGAAGCGGAGAATTCAAGGCTGCCGAAAGCAGAAATTCGAGCTCCCAATACTTTGCACCGTTCATTAGTCCACTAATCGAGGAATGTACGCCGAAAGTGTAGGTTGGGTGACAAGCTCGAGCGGGCGTCGGGCGTGAATTTCACCTATCCAAGATGGTCCGCCGGCGGGTGAGTTGGACGCCGAGCGGGTACCTTTGTTTAGCCTATACGCCGAGCGGGTTAACTCAAGGCCGGCGGGGCCCTGCTTTCACGAAAATTAAATCTGTCAATACATTTTTGCATCCTCATCCCATCCTAGGCATTCTTAGGCCTAGTTTAAGACATCTTAATGAGGATATAGATGTAGAACACACCGAGGCAAATTAGGGATTAAGTTATTATCTTTCTCAACTGTGTAGCTTAGTGTGTGTTCAATCTGTAACTGTGTAGGGTTGGCTTTCCGAGGAGACGCTTAGCTATTATAGCCCGTAACTCGTGAGTAACAATCGTAAAGATATGTTCAAACGCATTCTCTCGAACAATTGAACTATACTGCTTTAATCGCCATCATGATTGAATGAATGTATGTCCTATATTAATCAGACAGGCATCTTAGCAACTCATCGATCAAGTATCGTTATGTAGATCTCGCCAATTCCTCGTTGAACTACTACTATTTCGATTGATGGCCATCATTGGTTGCTCGGCCTTTTAAGACCCTCATCGCTATCGTTATGCTAATGGATGTACCACATATGACCTCGCATCGAACAACTAATATACTGATTGAAATGAACTGTTTTCATTACTGTAAGGACATTCATTCAAAACCCCTTTACGGTTTATGTTATTCACTGGGCTTTAGCTCACTGTTCATATATATATGTAGGTGTACGGGCACCAGACCGGAGCTAGAAGCGTCAGGGTAGACTCCCAGTTTTGTCAAGCCAACCACTGTGTCTCACTGCTAGGTTCCGAGCTTGCCAAGCTTTGGCTTAGGGGTGTTTTATTTTCCCGCTGCTCGGTCTGCTTTTGTATAAGCATAGACCGATAGCACTGACTGCATCATATTAGGAATTTGGTCCTCGCTCAACGCATCGTAAATATTGTGCATACTGTTCACATCAGTGTATATACTTATGTATGTATGAAAATCTTTTGCATACTGCCGCCACCACTATTGACATTGTTTATTTATCAGATTGGTTTCCACCATGTCCTCAGACTCATATATCGCTCATCAGTAGTGCCTTCAAGAATCTCGGATTCATGGCGGTTATGGTGCTAGACCCATAGGGGCGGTTTGGGTCGAAACAGATGGGAACGTTGTCACCACCGCACGCAATGGAGGTCGAACACCACCGGCCTCTCTCTAAGAGGCAAGTGCTTGGACCGATGGAAGTAGATCCCAGACGGGGGTCCATGTCTTGGGATGAAGTTGCGAACCCTCCAAGTTAGAGGGATGGGCTTGTTAGAAGGGATGGCTTGGGGTTTGTTCTCGGTTAGGTGGGATATCTTGTGGTGGTAGAGGAGGCACAGGGAGGTCTCCCTGGAGCAAAGCATTGATCAAGGCTTGGTTTTGTTCGGCTAGGCGATTGATGCTGTTGGTGAGTTCTTTGAAATACTGAGGTGGGTTGTTTGGGTTAGGAGGGCCGGCTTAGGGGTCAGCAACGTTGTGTTGAGAAACCATGGATCTCGTTGTGACCATCCACCTTGGTGGGTGGTAGGGGGGATTATCGGGAACGGGTCTCTGGCAACAATGAGCACAATTGTCACACGGAGTGAAAGGTTCCCATAGACAGCGCCAGCTGATGATACTACTTGTCCCAGAGGGACGGATCAGGTTGATTCACATCTCCCACACCGTTGTCCGATCGCTGGATCCACAAAGAAACTCACATGAGTCCAACAGGGAACATGAGTCCTAGTGAACCCTCCGACGAGCAAGTCAAGAAAAGAGATTAATCTAATATAGAGATAGGATGGAGATAAAGAACTTAACCTTCTTTTGTCTTAGAAACCTACTTATATCCTCTGTTCATCATTTCCTTGTCCACCTTGTCCTGTCACGTTGGCCGAATTCTTATGTTTTACCTTGCCTTGTTCATGGTGAGGCTGTTTTGTCCCGACGTGAAGGGGTTCTCACATTAAATGCTGCAGAGAACCTCATTAATGATTGATGTGTGGTACAATAACTCCGCAGGATCACAGACTGATGATGTGGGTAGGTCGTCTCTTGACAGGTGTATAGATGTCAGTGGGCCTTACTGCCACGTTGAGATCCAGCCATATTGGGCTTTAGTGTTTAAATTATGTATTGGGCTCTAAGTGGTGGGCCAAAATCCCCTTATAGGCCCACCTATGTCATATTTTAAGAACCACAGATTGTAATACTTTATATGGATAAGGCATGCTATGACTGTGATATGTGGATGAAACATGCAGTGATTAAAATATTCTAAAGTTTCAAACTTTCTTTTTTTGGATGAAACATTCAGTGATTATGGTACTTTTTTAAGTCATTGATCGTAATACTTTTTATTTTATTTTTTTGAGGAAGTATACAAATTGAATTATATTGAAAATTTATAAAATTTTAAACCGCCAAACCAATTCGCATCCATCTGCCAATTTGCTCAATCCACATCCACGAATTGGCGTATCGGATGTGGATTGATTTTCTCCAATCTACTAATCCAATCTGCAACGGATTTAATGATGATTAAAGTTCCATAATCGCAACTAATCCAAGCACTTCACCCCTAATTCTAGCATGCCCATTTTAGGTCTTACCAACCTCTTTTGGGTTGTTATCCATGAGCCTATGCATGATTTTGGGTTGTTATCCATGAGCCTATGCATGATAATGGTCTTATAGAAGAAGAGCTTAGGCTTTTGTCCACGAGCTTCTTTTTTTTTTTTTTTTTTTATGCTTGTTTTAAGTATATATATTTTTAAATGGTGGTTTTTTATTTTTTAAATGATAATGGTAATAAAGATCCACCTTTACAAACAATTATTTAAAAAATTAATTTTGTAGTGGCAAAGTTGAGGCCCAAGACATTTAAAGCTTTAAAAATGGCTTTTGAAAAGTTTAGAGTGTCGGCGTAGTTTTTAAAAGCAAATAAATAATAATTAATCAAAAATGTCAAATAAAATATTATATTATATTATTAGAAGAAAAAAAGCTTACAAAAGACTTGACAACTTTTGAATCCCATGATGCAGGGCATGTGCGGATGACATGCATATAAATCCAGCATCCATGCCACAATGTCATATTCATAAGAATATTCAATATAACTCTTTATTAAAAGTTCTATCTTTTATTCTCTTTTCAATGTGTGACAAGTTTCTAAACTTATTTCAATATTTTTTTTTCTTTTTTTTTTTGTGTCTCGTGGATAGTGCCGCTGACTTTTATAGTTTTGTCAACTCTCGTTTTGTTCAATTTGTTAGGAAACTACATTTTCATGTTTTTGGAATGTGGTAGGGAGTATTTGAAACTCTAGTCAGCTTAACGACCGGGTTAGGTGCGCCACTATGGTTTCCACTCCAAAGAACACCCTTCCCTTTGATTTGTTGCTTCAACGCCTCCATCTCAAACCGCCATGTTCAATGAGGGTGTCCCGTCTCCGAAAGTTAATGCTCTAGGCATCGAAAGATGCAATTCTCCTCTCCGCACGACATCCTCAGGACTCTCGAATGATCGATGCTTCAAGTGTCTCTGGATAGCCTTCTAGAGGAGGACTACAGGTCCGCCATTGTTGAAATAGCGGGAAGGCCATCTCTTCTTCGGACTGACTCTAGAGTGATTCCACGACGACGACGCTGTTTGGCCGAGAAAACAAACGAAAAAGCTTAGAACAAGGGTTGTCTGTCAAAAGCTTCCCACATATGGCACCAATTGTACAGAAAAGAAATAATCACCATCACAGACTTCCTTGTTTCCAAGCTTGTCGTGACTGTTAAAAGTCTGGCCACACCGTAAATAAGATTAAGGAAAGCTACAATGGGTGGGTTTGCCGAAAACCCCTCCGATGGTCAAGTTAGCTTGCTAAGAAAAGAGAGAAGGTAGAGCACAGTAGAGAGAGAGAGAGTTGCACAAAATTGCTTACCTCCAACGTCTGCATGCTCCTCCTTTTCAAGGTTGGCCATGCAACCTCAGAGATTGTGGACACACTGCCTCTGATGTTCTTTTCTAGATAGGCAGTTATGCTCCCCTCTACATTTCTTACACGTATAGAGACCAAAACCTCCAAACAATGCTTGTCGCACCCCAAACGATATTGACACATACCAGGAATGTATTTCTCTCTTCTCTTTATTGGTCCACGTGGGATGCTTGACCAGGCTATTACTTGTGAACCAATAACACTATGTTGGTCGCTTGCGTTAAGTCGATCATAACCAAATATCATTATCGATTGAGGCAGTACATCATTCGGCATCTCGACTTCTAATCAAGGTCTCACTGACCGTGTCACGATCCGCTCCCCATACCCAAGGGTTAAGTATCATGATAGCCAAGAACTAAGGTTACCTCCGCCAATTCTTAAATAAATTAATAAATATAAGTGGAAGAAATATTTAAATAAGGGTACCAAAATAATCATTGAAGCTTTATTTAATTAAATTGTCCTAACGGACTATCTCTACAAAGTGCTTTTGTGCCTATCCCACGCCACGGCCCCGTGACCCCATATATCACCCGAAAGTGGTAAACAACTATAAGTATATAAGCGAGTGAGAAATATTATACTAAGAGTATAAGGGCATAAAATTCACATAGATAATTATTGGCTAAGTAGAGCTTGATATTAAAAATACGTAATATATAATACAGAGATCAAATACGAAATCACATACATAATCATAACCACTTTAATAGAACAGATGTATAGACTCAAGAGATGGCTCATACGAACTCTAGAGGTGGCTTCCTCCATAGTGTAGCACTTAGTTCAGATAGCACTTTGCTCAGATAGCACTTTGCTCCACACCGTAAGTCATAACCACTGATGTAATCCACAAATGTATGGACTCAAGAGGTGGCTCGTACGAACTCTAAATGTGGCTCCCACCATAGTGTAGCACTTAGCTCCGTACAGCACTTTGCTCCACACTAGAAATTCAGAGGGTCAATGGATCCATGACAAACAAAGGACTACAACGTGGCCAAACAGAGGCCAATGGTTATTTAAGTCCCCCAAGGCGTGGGACTCCCCATGGTGGTACTTACAAAACATAATTGTTTATGAGGTTATAGTCAAATATATACTAAAATTTAAACAATCATATCCATGGGTTTCCTTTTAAACAAATAGAGTTTAGAAAATAACGCACGTAACTGAAATATTTATAAAACATAACTTTTATTAATATAACTAATAAAATATAACTGGTATAAAATAAGTTATGTTAACTCAAAACATACGTAAAACATATAATGGCAACTCAAGGTATAATATAAGTCACCTTAACTTTAATACCTCACTCTTTCTTTCCACCACCAAAGACTCTTTCAACTTCCATTATTTTTTTCTCTCTTTTTTTCCTTTCTTTCTCTCCCTCTTTCTTTCTTTCTCTCATTTTCTTTCTTTTCTTTTCCTTTCTTGCGCTTTGTTTCACAGTAACTCCTCCTTTTATACTAAAAGTTTAATGCTTGTTCTCCGAGGTTTATGTGACACATAGTCTTCCCATATCACGACCATTATTACACGCTTGATTTGAGCTTATCTTTCCAACGGATAAGTTTAAATAGTTACTTAATTATATTTAGGCCCAAATCTTTAATTAATTATATTATTTTACAAAATTACACATAATAATATATAATAAATTATATATTTTTCTAATTGTGATTAAATAATATTAGAATAAATACTACAGAATAATTAAAAACTGCGGTTGTTACAATCTTTTCCTATTTTTAAAATTTGCCCTCGAAATTTGTTATATGTACAATTATCCGCTGCACACTCTGATAAATATATATATTAGACGATTAATCTGATAGAAAATATTTCCTCAAAACAAAACTTTACCATCAACATCTCACTGTTTAGTTGTCAAAAATTAGTTTGGGCCAAAATGAGAAATAATGGGTGACTTTAAAAACTTTTCATTCGCTTTTGTTTACAATAAAATAAATAAAATGAGAACATAATGATGTAATCATATGTAAGAGTTGAAGAAATTTGAGATGAATTTTTCATTGATAGTTTCAAAATTAGTATCTTTATAATTTGAAAATATCGAAATAATTTTTTTTTTTTTTTTTTGAATACTAAACTGAAAATTATATGTATTTCATTATATTATAATTTTGGTGGGTGCTTGAGCCTGACACCCTTCTTTTTTTTTCCTTCTCTTGTTATAACAAATATAAATTATATCTATTATCCTTCACAAATTATGCACACAAAAAAATTATATATATATATATATAATCATATAAAATTATAATATAATTAAATTGACGAATAAAATATAATATTTAGGTACTAATTACCCGCTATCCCACTTCTTAAATGTGCATGTGTTCTATGCTCCAATGATGATTTTTTTTTTTATTTTTTATAAACCATTGCTCTGATACCACTTGTTACGACCCGCTCCCTGTACCTAAGGGTTAAGTATCATGATGGCCAGTAATTGAGGTTACCTCTGGCCAATTCTTAAATAAATTAATAAACGCAAGCAGAAGAAATATTTAAATGAGGGTACCAAAATAATCATTAGAGCTTCTATTTAATTAAATTGTCAGAACTGAACTATCTCTATAAAGTGCTTCGTGCCTACTCCACGCGCTGGCCTTGACATATCACCTGAAAGTGGTAAACAACTATAAGCATATGGCAGAGTGAGTTATATTATACTTTGAGTTACCATTATCTGTTTTACGTATGTTTTAACTTATCATAGTTTATTTTATACAAGTTCTGTTTTATAAATTATTATAAGTTATATTAATATTTCAATTTCGTGGATCATTTTTTGCTTAAAAGGAAACTCATGGATATTTTTATTTATATTTTAAAAAATATTTGATTATGACCTTATATACAATTATGTTTTGTAAGTACTACCATGGGAGTCCCACGCCTTGGGGACTTAAATAACCATTAGCCCTCTGATTAGTCACTTTGTGACCCTCTGTCTGCCCTGGATCCATGGACCTTCTGAATTTCTGGTGTGGAGCAAAGTGCTGTACGGAGCTAAGTGCTACACTATGGTGGGAGCCACCTCTAGAGTTCAGCATTTAGCTACCTCTTGAGTTCATACATTTGTCCGGTTTTGTACCGTGGTTATGACTTCGGTGTGGAGCAAAGTGTCAGATGGAGCTAAATGCTACACTATGGTGGAGCTACCTCTAGAGTTTGTACGAGCCATCTCGAGTCCATACATCCGTTTCGCTACGTACCATGGTTATGATTTTTGGTGTGGAGCAAAGTGTTGTACGAAACTAAGTGCTACACTATGATGAGAGCCACCTCTAGAGTTCGTATGAGCCACCTCTCGAGTCCGTGACATCCGTTTCGCTCCATTCGCATGCGTGGTTATGATTATGTATATGATTTCAGATTTGATCTCTCAGATCATATATTCTGCATTTTAATATCAAGCTCTACTTAGCCAATAATTATCCATGGTGAATTTTATGCCCTTATACTCTTAATATAATATTTCTCACTCTGCCATATGCTTATAGTTGTTTGCCACTTTCAGGTGATATGTCAGGGCCAACGTGTGGAATAAGCATGAAGCACTTTGTAGATATAGTTCAGTTCTGACAATTTAATTAAATAGAAGCTCCAATGATTATTTTGATACCCTCATTTAAATATTTCTTCCGCTTGTGTTTATTAATTTATTTAAGAATTGGCCGGAGGTAACCTCAATTACTGGCCATCATGATACTTAACCCTTAGGTACAGGGAGCGAGTCGTGACAAGTGGTATCAGAGCAATGGTTTATAAAAAATAAAAAAAAAAATCATCATTGAAGCATAGAACACATGCACATTTAAGAAGTGGGATAGCGGGTAATTAGTACCTAAATATTATATTTTATTTTCTTCCGCTTGCGTTTATTAATTTATTAGTTCAGTTCTGCCCATCATGATACTTAACCCTTGGATACAGGGAGCGGATCGTGACAGACCGTCTGCCTCAGTGATAGTATTAGTCTGCAGCTCGGTCTTCACGTGACTCCGTTGCCTTGGAACTTAACGATAGGGTAGTTCTGCCGCCAACCGAAAGTTAGCTCGGCCAAACCGGCCGACACGTTATTCTACGTAGGCCTAGCTCAGCTCGACACTACATTTCGTGCGAATCCCGCTTGGCCAAACGCACCTCGAATAACCTCAGTCTGGCCCAATGAAGCGTCCCAAGTTCTCCTCACCTAACAACAAATTCCATGTTGGTGAAGTTCGCCCATTGTTCGCACAAATCTCCTTTCACCTTCGTTTGTAAATGAGTTAGTTTTTTGGCTATTAGTTTGAAATTAAAAAGTTTATTTGGATTGAAGTTTTTAGATTTTTTGACTTTTATGAGAGAAAAAGTGAAATGATTATGGTTTGGATGTGATATTTTATCTTATTGAATTTTTAGTCTATTTTATCTTTGTCTAAAGCTTGGTTTAGGAAATAGATTAAAAACTGACTTTTTGACTTTTTTTTTTAAAAAAAAAATTTAAATATGTAAAAAATTAAAGAGATGATTTAACTTGAAAAAGTTAAAAAATTAACTTTTAGCCAAATTTTCAAAATAAGCTCTGATTAACTTCTAACCTTCAAAAAGTCTTATGTCAAACGAGGACATAATAGTAAGAGAGGGACTCAATCATTTCTATAAAATAGGTAGTGGTTGAGACCTAGTTCCTAGCAAGTGATTTAGGCCATGTTTGTCAAGGACAATGGACATAGGGGAGATCAAGAGGTTGAGTGGGCTATGAAAGCAGTAAAATGGTGATGATTGTTGAGAATAGTAGTTGGTGGTCAAAGGTAGTTAGTAAATTTGGGTCTTAAGGTAACGCTCATAGGACATATGATAAAACCTAAAACTATCACATTCTAGCAATTACAACAAGAAAAGAAGGCGAAATTACACCAAAAAAAATCCTCAACAAGCATCATTTGCAGAGGTCTAACACCAACCAAAACATCTCAGAGGAAAAAATGGTTTTTTGGTGACTTTAATTGTGTTGAAGTGGGCCAAAAACCAATGAGAATTGAATAAGATATTGCCTCTTAAAGTTAGCTTCATGAAAGGAATTTTAAAGAGTATTTAAATCTTTCTTGGCTAAAGGGTGTGAACCCTTTTGGCATCCAAACTTTTCAACTTTTTGAAAAGGGGTTATGAATGCTGGTTAATGGTGCTTTAATAACCAACCATAAAGGATGGAAGCTCTTCCTCTCTCCTCTATACATGTACAAATTGAGACCCTCCTGTCAAGTCTCAATATAGAAATTTTTGCTTCCTTTTTACAAGTCAATTTGCCAGAAAGTTCCTATAGTGAAAGAGTGCTGCCACAGTTTTTGTTCGCTAAGCTAGACAGAGAGTGCTTCTGCCGTAGCTGGTTTTTGACCGTTATATCCTGGGAGACAAACGCCAAAATTCCTCAAACACTCGACCCGTGAGGTGGCGAAATCTGTTTTAAGGAAACTACTGTTGGAAATGGTTATAAAATTCTGGGTAAAACCAGAATTTTTTCCTAAGTTTGGTCTAATTTTTAGGTGGGCCCCGTGCATCGATTTACACGGGTCAAAGTGATAACGCGTTCTATGCCGCTGCCAGGATTCACGTGGTATATTTGGTTGTTCAAAACCATTACCGAGTGAATGGGAAATTGAAGCCAAAGTATGCTCCATAGAAATGGAGTTTTGGTGGAAATTCCTTAAAGGTATGTATAAGGCTTGTCCCACATTGATTTGGTGGGAGGTTTTGAGAGGTTTTATAAGGCTTGGGTTTGATACTTGGAGTGTGCCCCAAGGGGTACCCAAGTGTTTTAGAGGGAGAGGTTATGGGCAAATTGGGCTAGACCCATTGGACCCAAAAATCACCACACACGCTGGCCTGCTGCCGGGCCACGTCCCGTCCGGCTTGGCTCAAGTGGCTGGCTTGGGCATGCAAAGTGGTGTGAGGTTGGAGCTTGTTCGGCCCAATACTAATCTTTTTGGGCCAAAAACATTTGAATTTAATTCAAATAAACTGTTTTGGATTTTACCTGTTTGAATAGTTAATCAACAAATTCAAATCTGTTGAAATTCAAACCCAACAGGTTTCATACCTGTTCAATTCAAATCCCATGTACCACCTTAACATCTATAAATAGACCAATTCTCCCATTTGGATAATTACACCAATTTTCGTATTCCATCTCTTTTATATCTCGCCATATTGTGCATTTTATTTCGAAAGAAAGAGTGTAAACACTTAGTGTGTTCGATTTAACAATTAAATTGTAGTCTGCATTTAATTGTTGATAAGATCATTTCATCCTCGAGATAGACGTCCAAGTTCTGAAAGCACCTTGGAGAGGACGAATCTGTCTTAAGGACACAGTGTTCAACACTGGACTTGATCAGAAAGTTATTCCAAGTATTTAACCAAGTAAGTTGATTAAATTATTTTTCTGTTTTCTTTATTTGTTTATTAAAATCATATTTTAATTTTGTTTTTTGTAACAAAATAAAATCTGTTTTTATTTGTTTTATTTTATTTTTATTTTGAGTTTGATTTTTGTAATCAAACAAATTTCTCTCATTTTCTTTATTTCTTTAAATTCTGATTATTGTTTAGTACACAACAGAATTTAATTTATTTAAATACAGTGAAGATTGCCGAACAATCTTAAGACAGATCCTTTTTGGTATCTTCATTGTATTTAATTTTCTGTTTTTCAAAGTAATATTCTGGTTGGAAAAACAAATAGTGATTTATGCTATTTGACAGATAGTAGTAATATACTGTCTCTTTTCTTTGACAACTAGTAGTACGATACTGGTGTCATTAACAATTTCAGAATATTAATTGGTATTACAGAAAATTATTTTGGTATTTTATTTTTCCTGTTTTAGTAACAAGGAAAATAGAATTATTTTGTGTTATATTTTATTTTCTGGTTTTAGTAACTAGAAAATTAATTTGTGTTTTAATTTTTCCTGATTTTTGTAAATCAGAAATTATGGCTACTACAACTGAAACTGCATCTGGCAGTGGTACTCCTGTTGTTACACCAACTTCGGTCTCTATTCAGAACCATGTTCATGTACCAATCAATCATGGAGAAAAACCGGAAAAATTTAATGGTACCGAGTTTAAGAGATGGCAGCAGAAGATGCTGTTCTATCTTACAACTCTTAATTTGGCCCGGTTTCTTCATGAAGAGGCTCCAGCACTTAAAGAGGGTGAAAGTGATCGGCAAGTTGTTGCCGCTGTAGATGCTTGGAAACATTCAGATTTCTTATGCAGAAACTACATCCTCAATGGCCTTGACAACATGTCAGATAATGTATACAAATCCTCAAGTCAGCAAAAGAATTGTGGGATTCTTTGGAGAAGAAATACAAAACAGAAGATGCCGGCACGAAGAAATTTGTTGTCGGTAAATTTCTAGATTTTGTAATGGTCGACTCCCAAACGGTAATATCTCAAGTTCAAAATTTTCAGATAATTTTACATGATATTCATTCAGAAGGTATGTCTCTTAGCGAATCTTTCCAAGTCGCTACTTTGGTGGAAAAGTTACCACCGGCTTGGAAAGATTTTAAAAATTATTTAAAACATAAACGCAAAGAGATGACCATGGATGAGTTAATTGTAAGATTAAGAATTGAGGAAGATAACCGAAAGGCTGACAAGAGGCATCGGAAAAAACCTATTGAGTCAATAATGTGGTTGAACAAGTTCAAAACCACATAACAAAAGAGGAAGTTTCTCGGAGATGGTCCTAAACAAGGCAACAACAATGGCAACAAGAAGTTCAAAGGAAAATGCTATAATCGTGGCAAGATCGACATCGAGCTTCGATCGCCGCCCAAGAAGGATCATGGAAGTACAAGCACGAAGACCACCAATCAAGCCAATGTGAGAATTGGATTACATCTCCGACGGAGTGAATGACATCAACCTCTCTCTGTGGTGTCCGAGGCTAACTTGGTTGGAAATCCCAAAGAATGGTGGGTTGACATCGAGCAACTCGTCACATATGTGCAGACAAGAAGATGTTCACTACCTACAATGAGGTCGCAAATAGTGAGCAACTTTTTATGAGAAATTCTTCTACTTCTCGTGGTCGACAAGGAAAAGTAATCTTGAAGATGACATCAGAAAAGAACTAACCCTCAACAACGCATCGCATGTACCGACATCCTAAGAATTTAGTTTCGGTTCTTTGTTAAGTAAAAATGGTTTTAGGCTTGTTTTTGAGTCGATAAGTTTGTATTAACAAAGAGTGGTATGTATGTTGGTAAGGGATACATGAGTGATGGTCTCTTTAAATTGAATGTAATGATCAAGGTAAAGTTGCTATGAATAAGAATAACACATCTTTTGCTTATATTCTTGAGTCAAATTTATGGCATGGTAGATTAGGACATGTAAATTATGATGCTTATGAGATTAATTGGTTTGGATTATATACCAAAGTTTGAAATTAATCCTAATCATAAATGTGAAGTTTGTGTAGAAGCAAAACTAACTAAGGCTCCATTTAAATCGCTTGAAAGAAAATCGAACCTTTAGAATTAATTCATACCGATGTATGTGATCTAAAATTTATTCAAACTAGAGGAGGCAAAAAGTATTTCATAACATTTATCGATGATTGCACAAGATATTGTTATGTTTATTTACTTAGAAGTAAAGATGAAGCCTTAGATATGTTTAAACTCTACAAAATGTAAGTTGAAAATCAACTTGGTAAAACCATTAAAATGGTTAGAAGTGATAGGGTGGTGAATATGATGCACCGTTAAATGAATTTTGTGCACAACATGGCATTATTCACCAAACTACACTTCTTATTCTCCACAAAGAAATGGAATTGCCGAAAGGAAGAATAGAACTCTAAAAGAAATGATGAATGCCATATTACTAAGTTCAAAGCTTACTACGTAACTTGTGGGGAAGCAATATTGTCACTAATTATGTTCTTAATAGAATACCCCACAAGAAAACTAAAAGCATTCCTTATGAATTGTGGAAAGGTCGACCACCTTCCTACAAATACTTGAAAGTGTGGGGTGTTTGGCAAAAGTTGAAGTTCCCTGCTCCTAAAAAGACTAAGATTGGACCAAAAACAG
This sequence comes from Camellia lanceoleosa, assembly GCA_025200525.1. Lineage (NCBI taxonomy): Eukaryota > Viridiplantae > Streptophyta > Magnoliopsida > Ericales > Theaceae > Camellia > Camellia lanceoleosa. The sequence continues at coordinate 89,449,287 of CM045759.1, forward strand.
AGATTGTGTGTTTATTGGTTATGCTCGTAATAGTAGTGCATATCGGTTTCGATTTATAAATCGAAATACCGATATAAATGTGAACACTATTATAGAGTCAAGGAATGTCAGTGTTTTTGAACATGTCTTTCCTTACAAGAAAGGACAGAATTAAGTTCACAGAAGAACTTATGATTGTACACAAAGTCAAGAGACTAATGACAATCAAACACAAGAGACTAGTAATGGTCTCAACCAATGTGATTTAACCGATGATGAACCAAGAAGAAGTAAGAGAGCAAGAACATCAAAATCCTTTGGTCCAGATTTTACATACTTGTTAGAAAATGAACCTCAAAGCTTTAAGGCAAAGAATGACAGTCTTGAAGCACCTTTGTGGAAAGAGGTCATTAATAATGAAATTGAATCCATTATGCAAAATCATACTTGGGAATTGGTGGATCTTCCACCAGGTTCTAAACCTCTTGGATATAAATGGATATTCAAGGGAAAAATGAAAGCAGATGGTTCAATTGACAAGTATAAAGCGAGACTTGTAGTTAAAGGTTACATCAAAAGGAAGGTCTGGACTATTTTGACACATATTCCCATGTGACAAGAATAACATCCATTCGCATGCTTATTTCTATAGCAGCGTTGTTTAATTTAGAAATACATCAAATGAATGTTAAGACAGCTTTCTTAAACGGTGATCTAAATGAAGAGATCTATATGGAGCAACCCGAAAGGTTTGTAGTATCAGGGCAAGAAAAGAAAGTTTGTCGACTTGTAAAATCCCTTTATGGATTAAAATAAGCACCTAAGCAATGGCATGAAAAATTTGATCATGCAATGCTTACTAATGGGTTTAAGATAAACGAATGTGATAAATGCGTCTATGTTAAAAACACTGACCAAGGATATGTCATAGTTTGTCTTTATGTGGATGACATGCTTATCGTTGAAAGCAGTCAAAATATGATCAAATCAACTAAGCAAATGCTTAACAAAAAATTTGATATGAAAGATATGGGGGTCGCAAATGTTATATTAGGAATGAAAATTACTAAAACATCTGACGGATATGCATTATCTCAATCTCATTATATTGAGAAAATTCTTGATAAATTTATCAAGGATGATTTGAATTTAGCAAGGACACCAGAGACATCGCTTTTATTTATCGAAAAATAAAGGTAATGCAAAGGTCTCGCTTAAAATACTCCCAAATCATTGGAAGCCTAATGTACCTAATGAATTGTACTTTCCGCCCGATATAGCTTATGCTATCAAGAAATTGAGTAGGTACACTAGTAACCCCGGAGAAGACCATTGAAAGTTTATCATTCGAGTTCTTAGATATCTAAGATTTACTCGTGATCATAGTTTGAACTTTACCGATATCCAAAGAAGACTCAAGGTTATTGTGATGCCAATTGATATCGGATACTAAAGATTCAAAATCCACTAGTGGATATGTCTTTACTCTAGGGTATTGCTTCTTGAAATCCACGAAACAAACTTGCATCGACGATCCACAATGGAATCCGAGTTCATTGCTTTAGACAAAGCGGTGAAGAAGCGAATGGCGCCACTTCTAGAAGACATTCCAATGTGGCCAAAAACCTGCCAACTATTTGCATTCATTGTGATAGTCAATCGCAATAGGCACATGTAATCATATGTATAACGTAAGTCACGACATATTCGTCGTTTACATAATACCGTTAGGCGCTTGTTGTCAAACGGAATAATCTCAATAGATTATATAAAATCTAAAGAGAATATTATGGATCCATTTACAAAAGGTTTGACAAAAGAGCTAGTGTATAGTTCATCGAAGGGAATGGGATTAAAGCCTATTACATAAGAGTCGCCATAATGGTAACCCTACTTATATGATCGGAGATCCCAAGAACTAAGTTCAAAGGACAACTAAGTTATGTATGGCTCGCCAGAAATCACCAAGGGATTAAAATTCCTACTCATTCCTATGGTGAGAGTGATATCGCAACATATGTTGTCTGCAGGGCATAAGGATAAGCTTTGCTTTTAATGATTACTTATATCTTGATTAAGGCATAAAATCAAGACGAGTATAAGAAGATACTCACAATAAGAATCACCTATATGAGTGTTGAATGGGGCGGTTCTATGAGAATGAAAGAGGCTACATTCTCTAGAAACACTCATGAAAACCAGAGCGTTCAAGGCCAAAATGAACACAATAAAGGAGAACCACGATGTGTTAGAAAATATTTTGTGTGAAATCTATTGTCTTGGCTTACACAAACAATGAACAATTCAAGGCATCGCGTCCATTGGTTAGCCAGTAAGTCCGAAAGGTTATCACTAGGGAAGGTTCAAGGCCGAAAACTACCTATCCTGATGCAAGATATTTTCGACTTATGCTCTTTCGTTAGGTCTGCATATTGTTGCATTTCCGTTGTCATCAAATTCCATTCATGTGGGGATTGTTGAATGGTTATAAAATTCGGTAAAACCGAATTTTTCCTAAGTTTGGTCTAATTTTTAGGTGGGCCCTGCATCGATTTACGGGTCAAAGTGATAACGCTGTTCTATGCCGTTGTGATTCACGTGGTATATTTGGTTGTTCAAAACCATTACCGAGTAAATGGGAAATTGAAGCCAAAGTATGCTCCATAGAAATGGAGTTTTGGTGGAAATTCCTTAAAGGTATGTATAAGGCTTGTCCCACATTGATTTGGTGGGAGGTTTTGAGAGGTTTTATAAGGCTTGGGTTTGATACTTGGGGTGTGCCCCAAGGGGTACCCAAGTGTTTTAGAGGGAGAGGTTATGGGCAAATTGGGCTAGACCCATTGGACCCAAAAATCACCACACACGCTGCTGCTGCTGGCCGTCCGTCCGTCGGTCGCTGGGCTGATTTGGGCTTGGGACGGGTGCGTGGTGTGAGGTTGGGTTGGGCTTGTTTGGGCCAATACTGATCTTTTTGGGCCAGAAACATTTGAATTTAATTCAAATAAACTGGTTTCGATTTTTTGTTCATCCAAACAGGCCCTTCCTGCTTTCAAAGTAATTAAACCGGTTTGGCATTTTGGTTCATCCAAACAGGTTCTTCCTGCTTTTACTGCTTGAATAGTTAATCAACAGATTCAAATGTTGAAATTCAAACCCAACAGTTTCATAATTGCTCAATTCAAATCCTACACCACCTTAACATCTATAAATAGACCAAATTTCCCATTTGGATAATTACACCAATTTTCAGATTCCATCTCGCTTATATCTCGCCATATATTGCTGCATTTTATTTCGAAGAAAGAGTGTAAACACTTAGTGTTCGATTTAACAATTAAATTGTAGTGTCAGATTTAATTGTTGATAAGATCATTTCATCCTCGGGAGATAGACGCCCAAGTTCGAAAAGCACCTTGAGAGGACGAATCTGTTTTAAGGACACAAAGGTGTTCAACACCGGACTTGATCGAAGTTATTCCAAGTATTTAACCAAGTAAGTTGATTAAATTATTTTTCTGTTTTCTTTATTTGTTTATTAAAATCATATTTTAATTTTGTTTTTTGTAACAAAATAAAATCTGTTTTTATTTGTTTTATTTTATTTTTATTTTGAGTTTGATTTTTGTAATCAAACAAATTTCTCTCATTTTCTTTATTTCTTTAAATTCTGATTATTGTTTAGTACACAACAGAATTTAATTTATTTAAATACAGTGAAGATTGCCGAACAACTACTACCATGCAGGTTTCGGTTTGGTTTCTTTACCATTTTATTGTATTGTGTATTTCTGTTGTAATTATTATCAATATATGTTCTTGGTATATAATTTTGATTTTTTCGTAAATCTATTTATTTAATTTCACAATTTGGACAACAAGCTTAAAACAAATTTCGTATATTTTCTATGAAATTGATCGAATAGATTTATATAGACAATTAGGTTAGCTTTGTATATTGTTACTAGGAACTGTTGCGGAATTGCTCACTGTTTCAATGATACAAAATATAAATTTTCATGTTTAGAGATTCAAGTAATTTATATGAATAGGCTATTGTTCCATTTTCTGTAGGTTAATTGCCGGTTTATGATTTTGCTTCTTTGCATGTATATAGAACTATTTTTATGCCTTCTTGCACTGATTCATCCTTCTAAGTAAATTAATATATTTGTGTTTGCTAGTGAATAGATTCATGTGTGTCATAGACATATTGCATGCTATTGCTTCTATTATTTATGTAGACTACCTATACTAAATAGAAAGTCCACTGTTTTTTGTTCCTTTGGAAATTCAATGATGGTAAATTATGTAATGTCATTCTCTAATTGCTTAGTTTAATTAGAATGCTCTAGCATAATTTGCATACTTAATTGTATTAGTATGGTCTTATTTTATGCGTATGGTTCATCATTCTCCTACCATGATTTGTATGAATTTTAAGGTTATAATATAATTTATGGGTGTTGTAATTTTTGACATGCTAATTCTATTCTAGATTTTAATTTGTTACATGCTTATTATTTTCTAGACTAGATTACATAATTTAATTTTTAGAATTATTTGCATATGTTAATTGCTAAATGGTTATTGGTTTGTAACAATTATATATAACTCTTGCCTATTAATTTTAGTTTAATGTATTTTGGGGTTATAGAGTTTTGTAACTTGTATGAATTTGTGTACATGAATATTCTGAATTTAATTGGGTGCATTAATCTGAATTATCTAATTGGGTGCATTAATCTAAAGGGGCATTTACACACAAGTCCTAATTTATGAACTTATACTCCATTAAGTCCTAACTAAGATTTTTTGGACATTCAAGTCCCATTAAATTTTAACATAATAATTTTACATTTATTTTGATGTCTTCTTCTCCCTCACGCTCCACACAGTTCCTTTCGATTTTCTCTCTCTAGGATATATACATACACATACTCATGTATTTGTATGCATCATCAACGCAGCTGCGATTCTTCTCTCTTTTGTTATCTCTCTTTTCTCCATTGATCTCTCACTCAATCTTCTCTACTTCTAAACCTTAACCCAAATCCCCAAATTCCTTTCAAATTTCTCAAATTATTTATCTATTGTTTATAGTGTTTTAAGCAAATGCAAGTCACCGATTCGGACAAACGCGTAGTTTCATAATAGGATCTCTCGAAAGAAGCCGAGAAATCGGAAAAGTTGCAAGTTTTGGAGACCAATTTGAGTGGAGATAATGCTGATTGTGGCTCTATTCTTGATGTTTCTGGAAAAAGTTTGGATTTTTCAAACTGATAATCTTCTCAGTTTTGAAACTGGAAAAAATTGAAAATGTTCTCGGTTTTATTAAATAGTTGAATCAAACAAATAAGTAGAAGGGTAAAAACGTTTAATCTCATGTTCTATTTTTTTTTTATCAGTTAGTGAAACAATTATTTGAAACACTATTATGTAAAATTGATAATATTCTTAGTTTTAAAAATTAGAAAAAAAATTAATAATATTTTCAATTTTACTAAATAAGACTTATTGGTTCAAAAAATCTTAGATAGAACCTAAGCTACCATAACATTTGTAAATAGGACTTTTAGGTAATTAACTCTAATCTAAATTATCTAATTGTGTGCATTAATTTTTTGTTTTAATTTATTTATTTGGAGTTATAAGTTTACATCTTTGCTGTGAATTAATAACTCATGACTATTAAATTTTATATTAAAGTTGTAATTTAATTTTGAAGTTACAAATTATATTTTGTTTTGGTAACTTATATTAATTGGTTAATTATATAATTAATAGTTGGGTAGATGGTTTCAATTAATTTATTATATTTACTTTTTGCTTAGGTTAGTTGTTTGTATTTTGTTGTGGTTTTCTACTAACTTTTTACAAAAATACCTATGCAAAAAAAGGAAAAAAAAATGAATAGATTTGGGTTGCACAAACAACTTTTATGAACTATATAATTTAAGCATTTGTTGCTTGAGGTTTAGTAGTAGTTACTTGTCAATTTTTTAAAGTAAGGTTGTTTGCTTGGCATATTATAGTTTTTATGCTTGTAATTGTTAGCAATTTTATTTTAATTGCTTGTAAGTTTGGAACTGGTTTGTTTTAACCTAGTTTATCCCTAGAAAATTTAATTCTAAAAAAATTGTTTCTCACAGACTAGGAGTCAACATACTTTTGAAAGTTTTGTCATAAGGTTAACTGGATTTTAAGTGGGACCGATGTAACCCCTCCAGTCTTCCTGGGAACATTCTTGACCATGTTCGATTCTAGGTTAAGTGGTGAGACTAGTTTTGAATTAAATTTCCAACTGAGGGATTTTCTAAGGGTTAAGTTTAATTTCTGGAAACACAAAAATGATATTCTATTGTCTTTTTTAGAAATGGCAACTGTCACCAATGATCCTGCTATTACTAATGTTGGTGGGGCTTTGAACCCCAGGGCAATTGACTTGACAACCCCAACTGTGACCTCTGTAGTTAACCCTGGTGTTACTCCAACTGTTCTAGGAGGACCACTTAGTCACCATGGGTGCCCAAAAAAATTTGCTAAGGTAAACTTTAAGAGATGACAGCAAAAGATGTTGTTCTACTTGACCATACTAAACCTTGCAAAGGTTCTAAGCGAGGCTCCTCCAGCCATGGCAAAAAATGAGCCAGACAGGCAAAAAGTCATGGTGCTTGTCACATGGAAGGCATAAACTATCTTTGCTTAACTATGTGTTCAACAGCTTGGCAGACTCACTCTACAGTGTGTTTTGTACCAAGAGCTCAGCAAAAGAGTTATGGGAATCTCTGGACAAAAACTACAGGATTGAGGATGTCGAGGCAAAGAAATTTGTGGTTAGCCGGTTCCTAGATTTTAAAATGGTAGATTCAAAAACTGTGATAAGCCAAGTCTAGGAGTTTCAAGTGATCTTGCATGAAATTCATGCGGAAGGAATGCCTTTGAGCGAGTCATTCCAAGTTGTTGTGATCATTGAGAAACTTCCCAATGGTTGGAAGGACTTTAAGAACTACTTGAAGCATAAGTGTAAGAAAATGTCAGTTGAAGACCTGATTGTCCTACTCCGAATTGAGGAGGATAATAGAAAGAAAGGAGGAAGTACCTCCTCAGTAAAGGCCAATGTCATTGAGCATAGAAAATCTTCTGGGGTGAAGAAGAAGCCCCCTGTGAACAAGGGCTCAAAGCTGGGGCCAAGGCGTGGTGTTGCAAAAAAGTCGGCATACAAGCCGCAGGAACTCAGTTATCGGTTCTTAGGGAAATACTACAACTGTGGTAGTGAAGGGCATCGGGCTAGTGACTACCGCAAGCAGAAGAAGCCATACAAGACACCCAATAGCACTCCTATGATGAGAATGACATGCACTTGTCTGCTATTGTCTCTGAGGTAAATATGGTGGGATTAAACCCAAGAGAATAGTGGATTGATACTGGGGCTACATACCACATCTGCTTCGAGAAGAAGCTGTTTGCAACTTTCGAACCGATTACAAACGGTGAGAAGTTGTTTATGGGAAACTTTGCTACCTCAATTATTGAAAGGAAAGGAAAGGTGATCTTGAAGTTAACCTCAAGAAAGGAGCTAACCTTGAATGAAGTCCTGTCTGTTCCAAACATTCGTAAGAATCTTGTCTTAGGGTCTCTTCTCAGTAAACATGGTTTTCCCATGGTTTTTAAGTCTAACAAGGTCGTTCTGACCAAGAGCGGTGTATATGTGGGTAAGGGTTATATGTTGAGAGGTACGTTTAAACTCAATATAATGACTATTATCCCAAAGATGAATAAAGATGCATTTTCTTCTGCTTACATGCTTGAGTCTTCCAATTTGTGGCATGATAGACTAGGACATGTGAACTTTGAATCTTTACGTAGATTAATCAAGTTAGATCACATACCATCTTTTAAGATTAATCCAAAACACAAGTGTGAAATTTGCGTTGAAGCGAAGTTGACAAGATCTTTGTTTTATTCTATTGAAAGAAGTTCAGAATCGTTGGACGTAGTGCATAGTGATGTGTATAACTTAAAACTTACACAATCACGTGGTTGCAATAAGTACTTCATCACGTTTGTTGATGATTGCACCAAGTATTGTTCTGTCTATTTGTTCAAAAGTAAAGATGAGGCTATTGACAAATTTATTCTTTATAAGAATGAAGTTGAGAATCAAGTAGGTCGCAAGATTAAGGCTTTAAGAAGTGATCATGGTGGTGAGTATGAATCTCTGTTTATTGAGATTTGTGCTCAATTCGGGATTATCCACCAAACTATGGTGCCTTATTCTCCTCAATCAAATGGGATTGCTGAGCGAAAGAATAGGACGCTAAAAGAAATGAGAATGCAATATTGATAAGTTCTGGATTGCCACAGAATATGTGGGGGAAAGCAATTCTCTCTGCGAATTACATTCTGAATAAAGTACCCCGAAAGAATGTGGACAAGACGCCGTATGAGTTATGGAAAGGCGTTAAGCCTTCGTATAAATTCTACGAATGTGGGGGTGTCTTGCAAAAATGGCGATTCCTACACCCAAACGGGTTAGGATAGGCTCGAAATCCATGGATTGTATATTCATTGATTATGCACATAATAGTAGTGCATATCGGTTTCTTGTACATAAGTCTAAAATTTTAGACATACACAGGAATACCATCATGGAGTCAAGGAATACATGTTTCTTTGAAGACATTTTTCCTTGCCGAACCCAAGAAGGGGTTCCAAGGTCTTTGGAGCAATTTAATGAGCTTGCTAGTGATGATAATCATATTGATGATCAAGGTGATCATCAAATTGAGGTTTTAGATGAGCCTAGAAGGAGTAAAAGGGCTAGGATGTCCAAATCTTTTGGTCCAAACTTCTTGACTTATATGGTTAAGAACGAACCTCAAATTTTCCACAAAGCTATGATGTCTCCTAAGAGTCTTTTATGGAAAAAAAACAATCAAAAGTGAGATTGACTCTATCTTACAGAACCACACCTGGGAGTTGGTGGATTTACCTCCAGGTAGTAAGCCTTTAGGCTGCAAGTGGATTTTTAAAAGAAAGATGAAGGCTGATGGGTCAATTGTTAAGTATAAGGCTAGGTTCGTTATTACAGGGTACAGACAACGAAAAGGCCTAGATTGCTTTGATACGTACTCACCTATAACTAAGATAACATCCATTCGCATGATGATTGCGATAGCAGCTTTGCGCAATCTAGAGATACACTAGATGGATGTAAAGACAGCTTTCTTAAATGGGGATTTGAATAAAGAAATTTACATGGAGCAACCTGAAGGGTTTTCAGCTCCAAGGCAAAGCAAGAAAGTCTGTAAACTTATCAAATCATTGTATGGTTTGAAGCAAGCGCCTAAACAATGGCATGAAAAGTTTGACAACGTAATGTTGTTAAGTGGGTTTAGAATCAACAAATGCGATAAGTGTGTTTATGTCAAAGACACTGACAGAGGTTATGTCATTTTGTGTCTATATGTTGATGATATGCTCATTATAGATAGTAATGATGAAATGATCAAAACTACCAAGAAGTTGTTAAACTCTAAGTTTGACATGAAGGATATGGGCATTGCAGATGTTATTCTGGGAATTAAGATTACCAGAACATCTGACGGAATTGTACTTTCTCAGTTTCATTATGTTGATAAGATACTTAAGAAGTTTAGTGGATCAGATACGAGTGTGTCACCGACACCTGTAGACTTAAGTCTACATTTTACCAAGAATAATAAAGAGAGTGTCTCTCAGTTAGAATATTCTTGGGTAATTGGAAGTTTAATGTATCTGATGAGTTGTACTAGGCCGGATATAGCCTACTTGGTTAGCAGGCTTAGTAGATATACTAGTAATCTCGATGTTACTCATTGGAAGGGCATTAAAGGGTTTTACGGTATTTACGCTAGACTCGGGTTTATGGGCTGTATTATATTCAATATCCAGCGATGCAAGAAGACTATAGTGATGCAAATTGGATATTAGATATAAAGGACTCAAAGTCTACTAGTAGATAAGTGTTCACTCTTGGTGGGGCAACCGTGTCTTGGAAATTTTCCAAGCAAACGTGTATATCTAGATTAACGATGGAATCAGAGTTTATTGCTTTAGATAAAGCAACGGAAGAAGCTAAATGGCTTCGCCATTTCATTAAAGATATCCCACGTTGGTCTAAACCTGTGCCAGCTATTTGTATTCATTGTGATAGTCAATCTGCAATTGGTAGGGCACAAAGTAATATGTATAATGGAAAGTCTAGACATATCCGTCGTAGACATAATTCCATACGACAACTACTCTCAAATGGAGTTGTCTCTATAGACTATGTAAAGTCTAAGGACAACATTGCAGATCCGCTAACCAAAGGGTTAAATCAGGTGTTAGTCAAGACGTCGTCAAAAGAAATAGGGTTGAGGCCTTTAGAAGTTACCAGAATGGAAACCTAACCTAGTTGACTGGAAATCCCAAGATTTAGGTTCAATGGGACAACCTAATTGCGTGTAACAATAGTATGCCATTGTGAGGGGAAAGCCCTCCAACCATTCCTTTAAGCAGTGACACCTGCGGAGGTGAAGGTTAAGCAAAGTTTTTAATGACTCTTATGTATTGAGGATTCAAACAGTGTATAGCAAGATACTTTGAAAAGTCACCTATGTAAGTATGAAGTGGAGCCGCTTCTAGAAGAATTGGGCAAGCCAAGATTCTTTAAAACCACTCGCTGAACCAGGCTAGTGCCCAAGGCCATACAGGGCACACCAATGAGAACAGAATGGTGGTAGGAGCAATTCCCGTGTGAGATCTATTGTCTCAGTTTACATAAACGGCAGAGCAGTTCAAGATGTCATATTCACTGATCAGCCAGTAAACTCGATAGGTTTTCACTGGGAGAGGTTCAAAGCCAAAAGCTACCTTCTCTAATGTCCAAGTTAGTCTGTACTCTCTCTCCGAGTCTTTATTATTGAACAGTGTCCGTTTTTTGAGTCATTTGGTCAATTTTTATTCATGTGGGGAATTGTTGAAAAAAATAGTTTTTTGGTGACTTTAATTGTTTGAAGTGGACCAAAAACCATTGAGAATTGAATAAGATATTACCTCTTACAGTTAGCTTCATGTAAGGGATTTTAAAGAGTATTTAAATCTTTCTTGGCTAAAGGGTGTGAACCCTTTTGGCATCCAAACTTATCAACTTTCTGAAAAGGGGTTATGAATGCTGGTTAATGGTGCTTTGACCAGCCATAAAGGCTGGAGGCTCTTCCTCTCTCCCCTATACATGTATAAATTGAGACCCTCCTGTCAAGTCTCAATATAGAAAATTTTTTCTTTCATTTTACAAGTCAGTTTGCCAGAAAGTTCCTACAGTGAGAGAGTGTTGCCGCAATTTTTATTCGCTAAGCTAGATAGAGAGTGCTTCTGTCATAGCTCGTTTTTGACCATCGTATCCTGGAAGACAGACCCTAGAATTCCTCAAGCACTCGACCCATAAGGCGGCGAAATCTGTTTTAATGAAACTGCTACCATACAGGTTTCGGTTTGGTTTCTTTACCATTTTATTGTATTGTGTATTTCTGTTGTAATTATCAGCATATGTTCTTGGTATATAATTTTGATTTTTTCGTAAATCTATTTATTTAATTTTACAATTTGGACAACAAGGTTAAAACAAATTTTGTATATTTTCTATGAAATTGATTGAATAGATTTATATAGACAATTAGGTTAGCTTTGTATATTGTTACTATGAACTGTTGCGGAATTGCTCACTGTTTCAATGATACAAAATATACAACAGTGCTAGGGACCCCCAGCACCCCCACCTCCACGTGGAGGGCTGTGAGAGCAAGACTAAAAAAAGGAAAAAAAATTGAGCCAATCAAAAAATAGTGGGGGTGGTGAAGGTCTAAGGCATTTTTGCAAAATATAAATTTGCATGTTTAGAGATTCAAGTAATTTATATGAATAGGCTATTGTTCCGTTTTCTGTAAGTTAATTGCCAGTTCATGATTTTGCTTCTTTGTATGCACATAGAACTATTTTCATGCCTTCTTACACTGATTCATCCTTCTGAGTAAATTAATATATTTGTGTTTACTCGTGAATAGATCCATGTGTCTAGGAATGGCAACGGGGCGGGGCGGTAGGGATCACCTCCTGCCCTCGATCCCGATGGTGGCAATTCCCCCCTGGCCTCGACCCCAACGGGAGCCCATCGCTTGCCCCGCTTTAACGGGATCGGGTTTCCCCGACCCCGATAATCCCCCGAATAGAAAAAAAAAAAAAAAAAAAAAAAACAGTAAAGAGAGATCTGAGCTACAACAACATCCTCAACATCAATATCATCAACAACATCAACAAGTGTTCAAAAAAAATATGAACAACACACAAATCAATTTAATATATATATATAGATCTGATCTAATACATATATATATATATATATATATGTATATATAACACAGAGAAAGAGAGATGGAGGAGCGGCACTGTGAGATCGGCGATCATGAAGGAGATCAGATCGATCGGGCGGAGGACGGCGGCGTGGCGCCTCTTCTGGACGGAGGAGACCGACGGCGAGGATCACTTTCTTCTCTCTCTCTCTCTCACGCGAATGAAGCTCTGTTTGTGACTGAGAGAGAGTAGATGAGGGAGATGAGAGACGTGAGTGAGGGAGAGTGTTTGTGACTGAGAGAGAGTAGATGAGGGAGAGTAGAGTAGATGAATGAATCAAAAAGACATGACTGAGAGAGAGAGAGTCAAAGATAAGTACATATATAATATAATATATGAGAGAGTAGATATATAATATAATATATGAGAGTAGATATATAATATATAATATAATATATAAATCATTCGGGGGGAACCGGGGCGGGGCTCGGGGCCGGGGCCGGGGACGGGCCGGGGCTTGAACATTGATCCCCGTCCTCGGCCCGAATCTATTCGGGGATTAAATTTTAAATACCGTCCCCGTCCCCACGGGGGTATTTTTCGGGGAAAACCCGCTTAAATCGGGGTCGGGATCGGGGATCCCCGTCAGGCCGGTTTCAAATTACCATCCCTACATGTGTCATAGACATATTACATGCTATTGCTTCTATTATTTATTTAAATTACTTGTACTAAATAAAAAGTTCACTTTTTTTTTTTTTCTTTAAAAATTCAATGGTTATAAATTATGCAATAAAAAGTCCACTTGCTTTCCTTGACCATCCAGATATTTAGAAAAATCAAAAACGACTTTGAGAAAAGGGACTGAGCTGTAAGATAGCGTCTAGATTGCATAGAAAAGTGAGAATAACCACATAGATGATCCCAAAAAAAATATTAAATAATAATAATAATAAATAATAAATAAAAACTGGGCACTTTCAACAACAGATGTTGTAGTTGCAATTATAATAATTCGGGATAAATTCAAGAGATTGAAAAAAAGATAAATTATCAATAAGTTTTAATTGTTAGATTTAATTTTTATGCAGTTATTGAAAATAAGGCCTCATTTGACATGCTAGTGTTTTAGTCAAAAAATTATTAAAAAAATCAAAAAGCCTATAATCTATATAAAAAAAGTCAAATATTTCATTTTCTCTTTATTTTTTGCACATTTTTTCGTAAAAAATAGTCATTCCAAACATACTAATTTTTTTTATCTCATATTTTAACTAAAAATTTAAAAAATTATTAAAATAACATGTTCACAAACAATAATTTTAATAAAATCGTCGCTAAAAATAAATTTTTTGTGAAAATTTTTTATATATGTTGTTAAAAATTGATGATTAGTTACTTTTTTTGTCATAATTTTTATAAATTGTTACTAAAATTTACAATTAGTGACATTTTTCTATTATGAATTTTTCAAACAGTTGTTGAAAGTTGTAAATTACTTATATTTTTTTAAACTGTCACTAAAACTTATGATTAGTGACATTTTTTTTGACAAAATTTTCAAACTATTTCAGAAAATTAACAATTAGTGAAATTTTTTTAATAATGTCTAATGAAAAGTGTCATTAATTATCGTAGGACCTATTGAATAATAAATTTATTTATTAGGACCTACGTAAATCTCTTTAAAAAAAGGGCAAATTACCTACATCTCTTTGAGGTTTAGCTAAATTACAAATTTTCCTTGAGGTTTCAGAAATTATATCCCACCCCACCACAATTAACGCCGTTAACGGATATAGCAAATTGACTAAAATGCCCTTGTGTAAATTACACTAATACCTTTGAGATTTTTATTTAATACAGATCTCTCTTCACATTTAAAAAATTACATTCCCTTATCTGAGATTTGTAATCTCATTACAAATTGCTCCCTAATTGCTGATGTCATATCCTAAAATTTTCTAAGTGATCATCTTGTCTTTTTTCCTACAATTTCTTCTTTCTATCAACATAACTACATTCTATAACTTTCCATCATTAAATTCTATCTGAACATATTGTTATTTAGTGATGATATACAAACATAAACTTTATATAAAATTTTCAAACACAATGATATAACTTAATGATGACCTTTCACTTTAAAACAAAACATTCATAAACTTGATTTATATATTTATAACAGTATCACTATTACAATATTTTTATGATATGTTTTGTGTAAATTTTTATATACGAATATAATTTTTCATTTTTATTTCAACCATTATATTTAGATTAGATCAATTTAATTTAGATATATTTAAAAAAATATAGAATTTGGGAAAAAAAATTTAAAAAATCCATTGAATACCAAAAAAAAAAAAAAAAAAACAGAGATAATGTATTAAATTTTTCTAAGCTAATATTTCAATTTCTAGCTACTTGAGTGCTCTTTCTTCATTTTGTCCATGTTGAAGAGGATTCCATGGTACTTATTTATTACCCAAAAAAAAAAAAAAAAACTATTCACCCACGAAAAAAAAAAAAAAAAAAACTCAAAAAATAATAAATTAACTAAATAAATTGTGAATACCCAATTAATTAATTGAATAAGTTATGAAATGCAAAATTATAATGAAAAAATACTTATCATATGGTGAAAATATCATAAAATTAACAAATAATTAAATAAATTACCAACACAAGAAATAGCTTATCAAAATATTTTTAGGCTATGTTTGGTTTGATTTTTAGAAATTTGTTTCAGATATTTTTTTAAAAATTAAAAATTAATTTGGTTAAGAAATAAAAAATAAAAAAAAATTATCATTTTTATATAATTTTATCTTTTGATTGGTTAGAAATAATTTTTATAAATTAAATATATTTTTTCATATTTATTTTTATTAAATTAGTTTCATTTTTTCAAAAAAAAAAATTATGAAATTTTTTTCTAAACAACAAACCCAACATGGTTCCCAAAAAAATTACATATTGAATAAAGTATCCCGGAAAAAGGTGGACAAGACGCCGTATGAGTTATGGAAAGGCATTAATCCTTCGTATAAATTCTTACGAATGTGTGGGTGTCTTGCAAAAGTGGCGATTCCTACACCCAAACGGGTTAGGATAGGCCCGAAATCCGTGGATTGTATATTCATTGGTTATGCACATAATAGTAATGCATATCGGTTTCTTGTACATAAGTCTAAAATTTCAGGCATACATAGGAATACCATTATGCAGTTAAGGAATGCGTGTTTTTTTGAAGACATTTTTCCTTGCCGAAACCAAGAAGGGGTTCCGAGGTCTTTGGAGCAATTTGATGAGCTTGCTAGTGATAATGATCAAGGTGATGATCAAATTGAGGTTTTAGATAAGCCTAGAAAGAGTAAAAGAGTTGGGATGTCCAAAGTCTTTTGGTCCAAACTTCTTGACTTATATGGTTGAGAACAAACCTCAAATTTTCCACGAAGCTGTGACGTCTCCTAAGAGTCTTTTATGGAAAAAAGCGATCAAAAGTGAGATTGACTCTATCTTACAGAACCACACCTGGGAGTTGGTGGATTTACCTCCAGGTAGTAAGCCTTTAGGCTGCAAGTGGATTTTTAAAAGAAAAATGAAGGCCGATTGGTCAATCGTTAAGTATAAGGCTAGGCTCGTTATCAAAGGGTACAGGCAACGAGAAGGCCTGAATTACTTTGATACGTACTCACCTATAACTAAGATAACATCCATTCGCATGGTGATTGTGATAGCAACTTTGCGCAATCTCGAGATACACCAGATGGATGTAAAGACAGCTTTCTTAAATGGGGATTTGAATGAAGAAATCTACATGGAACAACCTGAAGGGTTTTCAGCTCTAGGGCAAAGTAAGAAAGTTTATAAACTTGTCAAATCATTATATGGTTTGAGGCAAGCGCCTAAACAATGGCATGAGAAGTTTGACAACGTAATGTTGTCAAGTGGGTTTAGAATCAACGAATGTGATAAGTGTGTTTATGTGAAAGACACTGACAGAGGTTATGTCATTTTGTGTCTATATGTTGATGATATGCTCATTATAGATAGTAATGATGAAATGATCAAAACTACCAAGAAGTTGTTAAACTCTAAGTTTGACATGAAGGATATGGGCATTGCAGATGTTATTCTGGGAATTAAGATTACCAGAACATCTGGCGGAATTGTACTTTCTCAGTCTCATTATGTTGATAAGATACTTGAGAAGTTTAGTGGATCAGATACGAGTGTGTCGCCGACACCTGTAGACTTAAGTCTACATTTTACCAAGAATAATAAAGAGAATGTTTCTCAGTTAGAATATTCTTGGGTAATTGGAAGTTTAATATATCTGATGAGTTGTACTAGGCTGAATATAACCTACTCGGTTAGCAGGCTTAGTAGATATACTAGTAATCGTGATGTTACTCATTGGAAGGGCATTGTGTGGGTGTTAAGGTATTTACGCGAGACTCGGGATTATGCGCTGCATTATACTCGGTATCCAGCGGTGCAAGAAGACTATAGTGATGCGAATTGGATATCAGATATAAAGGATTCAAAGTCCACTAGTGGATATGTGTTCTCTCACGACCGCTCCTCGTACCCAAGGGTTAAGTATCATGATGGCCAGTAACTGAGGTTACCTCCGGCTAATTCTTAAACAAATCAATAAACGCAAGCGGAAGTAAAATTTAAATAAGGGTACCAAAATAATCATCAGAGCTTCTATTTTTATTACAAAATTTACTGACCAAAAAGATCGATATTTACATAGAGAAATATCATAAAATACTGTGTGTGTGTCTATTCCGCAACCCGACTTTCCAAAAAACTATTTCTGAAGTGCATTGTTTCCTGAAAATTGGTAAACAACTATAAACACATGGCAGAGTGAGAAATATTATACTAAGAGTATAAGGGACACAAAATAACCATGGATAGTTAGTTAGGCCAAAACATTTACATAACTCAGTTTGGTAAATAAATCATTTAAGTAGCAGAAACTGAAATACAGATATTATGTAAATATATAACCATAACCACGGTAAGATGCACGTAATGCAGAGATCAAGTATGACAATGAACAAAGGTACGGATTCTAGAGGTGGCTCCCACAATAATGTAGCACTTAGCTCCGCACAGCACTTTGCTCCGCACAGAACAGAGGTACAGACTCAAGAGGTGGCTCGTACGGATTCTAGAGGTGGCTCCCACAATAGTATAGCATTTAGCTCCACACAGAACAGAGATTAATGGATTAGAGAGCCACAAAGTAATCAAACAGAGGCCAATGGTTATTTAAGTCCCCAAGGCATGAGACTCGTAGTGGTAATGCATAAAAACATAATTGTATATAAGATTATAGTCAAATATTCTTTAAAATATAAATAAACATATCCATGGGTTTCAATTTAAGCAAATAAGGTTTAGAAATTAATCCACGTAACTGAAACTTTTATAAAACAAAACTTTTATTAATATACTAATAAAGCATAACTTGTGTAAAACAAATTTTGGTAAGTCAAAATATACGTAAAATACATTTTGGTGACTCAAGGTATAATATAACTCACCTTAATTTTAATACATCACTCTTTCTTTCCACTATCAAAGACTCTTTCAACTTCCCTTATTTTTTTTCTTCCTTTTCCCTTTCTTTCTCTCTTTTATTTCTTTCTTCTTTTTTTCTTTCTTTTCCTTTTCTTTCTTCACCTAGTCAATCACCTCCCTATAACCATTTTTGGCCAACACGTGCCTGTGCCCAAATCATTGCACAAATTCGATTATAATTTCGTAGATTCGTTCATATCTTAATAGATATTTAAGATAATTATCATTTGACCCAATATTTTAATATAATTATATAAATAAATCAATTCTTAATTAAATTACACTCTATCGTATACCAACATAAAATTAATTATTTATTTTATTACTACACCCATTATTATTATTATTTATTTATACTTTGACCCCTAAATTCTTAATAATTATATTATTTTACAAAATTACACATAATAATATATACTAAATTATATATTTTTCGAATTGAGATTAAATAATATTAGTATAAATTCTACAGAATAATTAAAAATCTGGGTTGTTACATGTTTACTCTTAGTGGGGTAGCCGTGTCTTGGAAATCTTCCAAGCAAACGTGTATATCTAGATCAATGATGGAATCAGAGTTTATTGCTTTAGATAAAGCAACGGAAGAAGCTGAGTGGCTTCGCCATTTCATTGAAGATATCCCACGTTGGTCTAAACCTGTGCCAGCTATTTGTATTCATTGTGATAGTCAATCTGCATTTGGTAGGACACAGAGTAATATGTATAATGGAAAGTCTAAACATATTCGTCGTAGACATAATTCCATACGACAACTACTCTCGAATGGAGTTGTCTCTATAGACTATGTAAAGTCTAAGGACAACATTGCGGATCCACTAACCAAAGGGTTAAATCAGGTGTTAGTCAAGACGTCGTCAAAAGGAATGGAGTTGAGGCCTTTGGAAGTTACCGGAATGGAAACCCAATCTAGTTGATTGGAGATCCCAAGAGCTAGGTTCAATGTGACAACCTAATTGTGTGTAACAATAGTATGTCACTGTGGGGGGAAAATCCTCTAGCCATTCCTTTAAGCAGTGACACCTGCGGGGGTGAAAGTTAAGCAAAGTTTTTAATGACTCTCATGTGTTAAGGATTCAAATAGTGTATAGTAGGATACTTTGAAGAGTCACCTATGTGAGTGCGAAGTGGGGTCGCTTCTAAAAGAATTGGGCAGGTCAAGATTCTTTGAAACCACTCGCTGAACCAGGCTAGTGCCCAAGGCCATATAGGGCACACCAATGAGAACAGAATGGTAGTAGAAGTAATTCCCGTGTGAGATCTATTGTCTCAGTTTACATAAACGGCAGAGCAGTTCAAGATATCATATTCACTGATCGGACAGTAAACTCGATACGTTTTCACTGGGAGAGGTTCAAAGCCAAAAGCTACCTTCTCTAATGTTGGGGTTAGTCCGTTGTACTCTCTCTCCGAGTCTTTATTATTGAACGATGTTCGTTTGCTGAGTCATTCGGTCAATTTTAATTCATGTGAAGGATTGTTGGAAAAAATAATTTTTTGGTGACTTTAATTGTGTTGAAGCGGGCCAAAAACCATTGAGAATTGAATAAGATATTGCCTCTTAAAGTTAACTTCATGAAAGAGATTTTAAAGAGTATTTAAATCTTTCTTGGCTATAGAATGTGAACCCTTTTGGCATCCAAACTTATCAACTTTCTGAAAAGGAGTTATGGATGCTGGTTAATGGTGCTTTGACCAGCAATAAAGGCTAGAGACTCTTCCTTTCTCCCCTATACATGTATAAATTGAGACCCTCCTGTCAAGTCTTAATATATAAATTTTTGCTTTCATTTTACAAGTCAGTTTGCCAGAACGTTCCTATAGTAAGAGAGTGTTGTCGTAGTTTTTATTCGTTAAGCAAAACAGAGAATGCTTTTGTCGTAGCTGGTTTTTGACCATCGTATCGTGGGAGATAGACACCAGAATTCCTCAAGCACTCGACCCATGAGACGGCGAAATCTGTTTTAAGGAAACTGCTACCGTGTAGGCTTCGATTTAGTTTCTTTACCATTTTATTGTATTGTGTATTTCTGTTGTAATTTAGTTGTAATTATCAGCATATGTTCTTGGTATATAATTTTGATTTTTTTGTAAATCTATTTATTTAATTTCACAATTTGGACAACAAGCTTAAAACAGATTTCGTATATTTTCTATGAAATTGATTGAATAGATTTATATAGACAATTAGGTTAGCTTTGTATATCGTTACTAGGAACTGTTGCGGAATTGTTTACTGTTTCAATGATACAAAATATAATTTGCATGTTTAGAGATTCAAGTAATTTATATGAATAGGCTACTGTTCCGTTTTCTGTAGGTTAATTACCAGTTCATGATTTTGTTTCTTTGCATGCACATAGAACTATTTTCATGCCTTCTTGCACTGATTCATCATTCTGAGTAAATTAATATATTTGTGTTTGCTAGTGAATAGATCCATGTGTGTCATAGACATATTGCATGCTATTGCTTCTGTTATTTATGTAAATTACCTGTACTAAATAAAAAATCCACTCTTTTTTTCGTTTATGTTTTTTCTTTAAAAATTCAATAATTATAAATTATGTAATAAAAAGTCCACTTGCTTTCCTTGGCCATCCAAACACTTAGAAAAATCAAAAACGACTTTGAGAAAAGGGTCTGAGGTGTACGATAGCGTCTAGATTGCATACAAAAGTGAGAATAACCACATAGATGATCCCAAAATAAATATTAAAAAATAATAATAATAATAATAAATAAATAAAAACTGGGAACTTTCTACAACACATGTTGGCACCGTTTGGGAAGCTAAAAAGCCAGATTTTTTGGCTATTTTAGCCACAAAAGATGAAATAGACTTTTTTAGTCATAAAAAACAAAACATCACATCCAATCCATAATCATTACACTCCTCTCTCACAAAAAAAGTCAAAAAAGCCAAAAAGCCAAAAAGCCCTTCCCAAACCAAACTTTTAAGCCCAGGCTAAAATAGCCAAAAAAGTCAAAAAGCCAACCCACTTCCCAAACGGAGGTGTTGTAGTTGAAATTATACTAATTCGGGATAAATTCAAGGGATTAAAAAAATAAAATAAATTGTCAATAAGTTTTAATTGTTAGATTTAATTTTTATGAAGTTATTGAAAATAAGGCCTCATTTAACATGTTAATGTTTTAGTTAAAAAGTTACTAAAAAAATCAGAAAGTTTATAATCTATACAAAAAAATTAAAGATTTCATTTTCTCTCTATTTTTTGTTTATCTTTTCGTAAAAAAATAGTCATTTCAAACATACTGATTTTTTTTATCTCATATTTTAGCTAAGAAGTCAAAAAATTATTAAAATAATCTGTTTACAAACGATAATTTTAATAAAATCGTTACTAAAAATAAATTTTTTGTGAAGATTTTTTATTTATGTTAAAAATTGATGATTAGTAACTTTTTTGTCATAATTTTTTATAACTTGTTGCTAAAATTTACAATTAGTGACTTTTTTTGCTAAGAATTTTTTAAACTGTTGTTGAAAGTTGTATATTACTTATATTTTTTTAAACTGTTACTAAAACTTATAATTAGTGATATTTTTTCTAACAAAATTTTCAAACTATTTCAGAAAATTAACAATTAGTGAATTTTTTTAATAATGTTTAATGAAAAGTGCCATTAATTATCGTAGGACCTATTGAACAATAAATTCACTTATTAGGACCTACGTAAGTCTCTTTAAAAAAAGGGCAAATTACCTACACCCCGTTGAGATTAGCTAAATTACAGATTTCCCTTGAGGTTTCAGAAATCACATCCCACCCCACCACAATTAACGTCATTAACGGATATAATAAATTGACTAAAATGCCCTTGGGTAAATTACACTAATACCTCTGAGATTTTTATTTAACACAGATTTCTCCTCACATTTGAAAAATTATATTCCTTTCTCTGAGATTTGTAATCTCCTTACAAATTGCTCCTTAATTACTGATGTCATATCCTAAAATTTTCTAAGTGACCATCTTGTCTTTTTTCCTATCATTTCTTCTTCTTATCATCATGACTACATTCTACAACTTTCGATCATTAAATTCTATCTGGACATATTGTTATTCATGAGTGATGATACACAAACATAAACTTTATATAGAATTTTCAAACACAATGATATAACTTAATAGTGACCTTTCACTTTAAAACAAAACATTCATAAACTTGATTTATATATTTACCACAATATCACTATTATAATATTTTTATGATATGTTTTGTGTAAATTTTTTTATATGAATATAATTTTTCATTTTTATTTCTACCATTATATTTAGATTAGATCAATTTAATTTAGATATATTTTAAAAATATAGAATTTGGGCAAAAAAAATTTAAAAAATCCATTGAATACAAAAAAAAAAAAAAAAAAAAAAAAAAAAAGAAAAAAAAGAAGAAAAGATAATGTATTAAATATTTCTAAGTTAATATTTCAATTTCTAGCTACTTGAGTGCTCTTTCTTCATTCTTTCCATGTTGAAGAGGATTCCATGGTACTTATTTATTACCAAAAAAAAATAACTATTCACCCACACAAAAAAAAAAAAAAAAAAAAAAAACTCAAAAAATAATAAATTAACTAAATAAATTGTGAATACCCAATTAATTAATTGAATAAGTTATGAAATGCAAAATTAAAATGGAAAAATACTTATCAGATGGTGAAAATATCATAAAATTAACAAATAATTAAATAAGTTACCAACACAAGAAAAAGCTTATTAAAAATATTTTTAGACTATGTTTCGCTTTGATTTTAGAAATTTGTTTCGAAATTATGCAATAAAAATTAAAAATTAATTTGGTTATGAAATAAAAAATAAAAAATAATTATCATTTTTATATAATTTTATCTTTTAATTGGTTAGAAATAATTTTTACAAATTAAATATATTTTTTCATATTTATTTTTATTAAATTAGTTTCATTTTTTCAAAAAAAAATTATGAAATTTTTTTCTAAACAACAAACCTAACATGGTTCCAAAAACTTCTTTTTTTTTTTCCATCTAATGTAATTCTTTTGTAAATTTTGTTGACTTATCAAAGGGATTTCAAGTTAAGTAGTTTGGCGCTTCGGAAAGATATGAGGGGCAATATCGTCTATCAATATATATTTTGGTGATGCCAGCATGCTTCTGTAACCATTCTTTAGTTCACGGCATAGGTTAAATTATTATACAAATATAAATATCAAAGGATGAGATGTAATTTATGAAACTTCAAGTAAAAATCTGTAATTTAACTAAATGTGAAGGGGGCGTAAGTAATTTGCCCTTAAAAAAAAAAAATCTATACAACTGTCAAAAGATAGACACAGTCATTTGGTCTGGGTCATATTTTATTTATTTATTTATTTCTGTCGGTAGCAAAACTCGATACTTTGGTAGACTAATTGGATTGTCCAATCTCTCTCCAGCTCATCCAATTAGATTGTTGCTATGCCGGACTAATTGGATCGTCACGTTGGTTGTTAGCAAACCAATTTAGAATTTTTTATTTTCTTTTTGAATTCAAAAATTAAATGACTACATGATAATAGTTTTAAAAATATTGTCCTAATCTCAAATGTGTTCTAAAACATATACTTCTTGTGGTGTTAAAGGACAAGATTTTAGAAGTTTCTATATTTTAATTTTCATATTTTTGATATAGAACTTTATTATCAAACTTGTATAATATTCTAAAATTTTAAATTTCTTAATTTGAATTTGTTTTGTTTTTTTAATTTTTAGATTCCTTATTTTTTAAGAATTAGACTGTCTATTGTTTTCCAATTTTATATTTCTTAGTGCCCAAATTTACTTAGTGGTACTATTCTACTCTAAAAGTGAGACTTACCCTCATATTTTCTCTAATCATTAGTTAATCATTTTTTTACATATCATTAAAATTGATCTAGAAAATGAACTTTTGTATTATACTTTTATACTTTTCTTGATTTAAAAATGTATAAAATATGTCATTTAGATTGGTTTACCTTAAGCCCAATAAAAATCCGGAAGAAGTTAATAAATAAAGTGGCCTTTGTCTTGTACTACTTTAATTTATTTTTTACCAAATGAATGAGAGAGAGATCATTAAAAATAAAAATGCTATGAATCTATTTTTATCAACTTATAATTTATTTGAATGTATTTGTGTGATGAATATTAAATTGATAAAAGTGTGAAGTTTATGAATAAATTAAATTTGAATTATTAATTATTTTTTTTAGATAAATTCTAAATATATAAGTCTAAATTTATAGTATTACCGAATTAAAAATTACAGCAATTTGACAACATTACAGATTGGTTAACAGAAGTTTGGCTTGGTTTATTTGACCAATTCTAATTGGTACACGAAACTGCTTTTGTTTTTTTTTTTTTTTTGGGTACAGCACGAAACTGCTTTTGTGTCTTTATTTGATCATAGTTTTCCAGTCAAAACACGCCGCGCGTCAATTTTTAATCGGTGTGGTTGATATACCAATGGATAGATATAGGATATTCATTTTCAATTGGCATCCTTAATAGATAAGTACACCATACATACACGCTTAAATTAAGTGACCTCTAGCTCTATACAAAGAGACTAGTTGTATAGTTTTGTTGGCATTGCTGATATTAGTTATTATGGGTAGCAGAAAGCAGCCCCATGCCGTTTGTGTACCATTTCCAGCACAAGGTCACATAAGCCCGATGATGCAACTGGCCAAGCTTCTACACTCTAGAGGCTTCTACATCACCTTCGTCAACACCGAGTTCAACCACAGACGCTTGCTTCAATCCAAAGGTCCTGAATTTCTAAAGGGCTTTGCTGATTTCCAGTTTGAGACTATACCGGATGGGCTGCCACCGTCCGATCGTGATGCCACTCAAGATCCTCCGACCCTCTGCATCGCAATTCGAGACAACTGTTTGGATCCCTTTCGAGTTTTATTAAATAAGCTCAACAACAACAACAACAACAACTCGATTGCATCGCGGCAAGTGCCAGCTGTTACGTGCGTAGTATCTGATGGAATTATGAACTTTGCCATGAAAGCCGCAGAAGAAGCTGGGATTCCAGAGGTGCAATTTTGGACTGCATCGGCTTGTGGCTTCATGGCCTACCTTCACTTTCCTCAACTTGTCCAAAGAGGCATTTTCCCATTCAAAGGTATTACTTACTTACTTCCTCTTCTTCAAAATACTCATTATACTTAAGGAATTGCTTGCTAACTCGAATTTGTGATCTGAATGGTTCGAATGCATCAAAACGACGTCATTTTGAGACATTCAAACCATAAAAATTTGGGTTACCAAGCATTGTTGTTATATTTAATTCTTATGCCAATCTTCCCTTCCAATGGTTTCTAATTTTATCACAAACGTTATTTTCTCCTTAATTTTCAAAGAATTATGTGTAATTTAAATAAATAAGAATTAAAATATATGTTAGTGAAATTATTATTATAATACATATGTTGTCTAAGTGGTAAAATTGGTTTTACCTTAAACTTACGGTCTTATGTACCTTTTTGTAGAATTTTTTTAATATAATAGTATAGATAATACAAGTACTATAAAAACAAAATTGGTAAATATAGACGACTTTTAATTAAAAATATGTCACTTCACGTGCAATAATGTCTATAAGTTTACAAAAAAAATTAAATTAATGTGTCATTGAGATTGGTTACTTTTTCTGACTAATTAGTGAGTAGACGTGCTTCTCTTTCTTTATGGAAAATGATATAAAAGTCTACTTTTTAGAACCAATGATGTGTTAAGAAAATGATTAGTGATCACTAATCATCTTCTTGACACATCGCTGATTGTAGAAAATAGGTCTAACTTTTAGGCCAGAATAGCAATGCTATTTGTTTATTAATGCTATTATATATACTCTAAAACACATTATGCTATGCCCAAGAAGATTTGCATGACTTGATTATTTATTTTATTGATTTACCATGCATAGAATATATATATATATATATAATTGTTTGAATATTATTGCTTCAATTTTTTGGAATTAAAGTGAAAAAAGAATGTAATTATGGCCTTGAGTGTTCCAGATGAGAGTTTCCAAAGTGATGGCTCTCTTGACACAACTATAGATTGGATCCCTGGCATGAGAAACATTCGGCTCAAGGACATGCCATCCTTTATCAGAACCACAGATCCTAATGACATCTTGTTCAATTACCAGAGTGGGGAAGTACAAAATTGCTTAAAAGCATCTGCAATCATCTTCAACACTTTCGACACATTGGAGCATCAGGTATTGCAAGCTATCGCATCCAAGTTCCATAACATTTACACTATTGGGCCACTTTCTTTGCTATCCAAGCAGGTGATTGATGATGAATTCAAGTCACTTAATTCAAGTTTATGGAAGGAAGACACGAAATGTCTCCAATGGCTTGATAAAAAGGAACCAAACTCTGTTGTGTATGTCAACTATGGAAGTGTAACCGTCATGACAGACCAACATCTGAAGGAATTTGCATGGGGGCTTGCAAATAGTAAGCACCCATTTCTTTGGATCGTTCGACCTGATATTGTAATGGGCGATTCAGCAATCTTGCCTGAAGACTTTGTTGAGGAGACTAAAGATAGAGGATTGCTAGCAAGTTGGTGCCCGCAAGAACAAGTACTTTCCCACCCATCAATTGGTGTCTTTCTAACACATTGTGGTTGGAACTCTACATTGGAAAGCATATGTGAAGGAGTACCCATAATTTGTTGGCCTTTCTTTGCTGAGCAACAAACAAATTGTCGCTATGCATGCACCGAGTGGGGGATTGGAATGGAGGTTAATCATGATGTGAAGCGCAATGAAATCGTAGCACTTATTAATGAAATGTTGGAAGGTGATAAGGGGAAGCAAATGCGAAAGAAAGTTCTCGAATTGAAGAAGGAAGCAGAAGAAGCAACTGATGTTGGAGGGTTATCCTACAATAACTTTGATAGGCTCATTAAAGAAGCTCTTCACTATAGTGAGCAATACTAACACAAAAGCTAAGCAGGGAAAATAGCACAAATTCCGGTTGAATCATGAGCCATTCATATAGTGACAACTTTAAAAGGAGGGAAAAGAAAAATAGGAAAAAGAAAGCATGAAGATTATGGTACGAAAGTTGATTTAATCTTTTACTTGGATGTGTTATTTACTGTTACAGAATAAATGATACCCATTATTGTATAATGTATGTCTTGTATCTTGAGTGAACAACTATAGTGATCAAACTCAAATTATTTTGTTCAATAATCAACACCACTCTAATACGTTTCCTATTATTACCTATATTGTACATACTAGGACTTGAAACCACCACTGGGTTAGGAGGAATGCAGGAGCTATGAGGTGGATGAAAGCAAAAAGATTGGAAATGGATACTTTATAGTTGATGGTATCCTGTACAAGATTTGTGTGTGTGGGGGGGGGGGGGGGGAATCAATTGAGAGGAGAGTAAAGGTAAAGTGGTTGAGTTGGATGAAGATGAGAGAGAGAGAATTGTACTTGATTACTCAGTACTCAGTGCATGAATTACAAATTGTGAGTGTTTTTAATAGGCAATCAATACAATGTGAACACAAATGGTGCACGCTAGCACACATTCATCTTTGGTGCATGAATTGACGACAGCCACAATGCAGCTTGTGGCTTTCAAATTCACATTACACATTATTATTTGTAACACCCTGAATTTAAATTTTGAACTGTGGTATTTTTTTTCTATTGTTGGCCTCTGTAGGCAAACCTCTGTTGTTCCCTTTTTTTTTTTTCAGGCTTGCGCACCATTCTCTGCAAAGTTGCATTGGAAAATTTGTGACCAGCTTTCTTTTCTTTTTTTAAATACCACCATTAGAAATGAGAACAAGAAATCTCCACATGCCAATTTTTTGGTCTTACTGTGGGATAGCCTTCTTTGGGCAGATTGCAAGAAAATGTTCCAGCATGCCCATTTTTGGGTCTTACCAACCTCTTTTTGGGTTGTTATCCATGAGCCTATCCATGATAATGGTCTTATAGGAGAAGAGCTTGGGCTTTTGTCCACGAGTTTTTTTTTTTTTTAAATGTTGGTGTTTTTTTTAAAATGATAATGGTAACAGCACCAAACTTTACAAACAATTATTTTTAAAATTAATTTTGTAGAGGCAAAGTTGAGGACCAAGACATTTAAAGCTTTAAAAATGGCTTTTGAAAAGCTTGTGAGTGTCGGCGAGTTTTTAAAGCAAACAAATAATAATTAATCAAAAATGTCAAATAAAATATTATATTATATTATTAGAAAAAAAAAGTTTACAAAAGACTTGACAACTTTCGAATCCCATGATGCACGGGCATGTGCGGATGACATACAATTCTTAGAGTGTATACACACTAGCATCTATACTGCAATGTCATATTTATAAAAATATTCAATATGACTCTTTATTAAAAGTTCTATCTTTTATTCTCTTTCCAATGTGTGACAAGTTTCTAAACTTATTTCAATATTTTTTTTGTGTCTGTGGATAGTGCTAGTGCCCTTTTATAGTTTTGTCAACTCCTGGTTTCGTTCAATTTGTTAGGAAGCTACATTTTCATGTTTTTTGGAATGTGATAGGGGGGATTTGGGTCAGTTATCGTTGCATTTTATATAGGTCTTTTATTGATGTTCATGTAAGGAATTAATTGTTTATGTACTCATTTAATATACATCAAAAGAAAATTAATTTTGCTAGTCAAAAAAAAAGGGGGGAAGTGGTAGATAGCATGAGCATGACCAAAGCATGTTGAACAATTCTCCTTTCAACAATTACCCTAGCATAACCAAACCAAACCAAACATCAACAAAAATTAACCACGTGGGATAATAGTTTCAACAAATTAAGGTGTGGTTTGACATCCAATTAAAAATGTTTTTTTTTTTTTCAAATTTATGCCCAAAAAAAAAAAAAGGATCCGAAAGGTTGTTAAAAAAATGCAAAATCTAATTAAAAAAAAAAAAAAAGTCTAACTATTTTTGATTTTTTTAAAGAGTGGTGCTATTAGTACCCCATAAATCATTTTGGACTTTCACTTATAAATTTTGAAACTCTTAAAATTTCTTTTTATCCCCCAATAATACCAAAATTATTCTCACACATTCCACCCATTGAACACCCCCACACCCCCAAAATTATCTCTCATTCACATAGTCTCATATCTCTATGCCTCCTCTCATTCTAATTTCTCTTCCTTTTCACTCATCCCCTCCCCACTTTCTCCCTAATTTTTCATAGACCTCACTCCTCCATCAACTCAAATCCCATGAAAACCCACACATTTGAAGGGCGTTAGCAGTATTGTTGACAAAAGGGATGGGTAAAATATCATCGCTTGTTGTGCATCCAAAACTTGTTTTCCAACGATCAAATGAAACACTGACAATGGCGGTGCTATGGATGAGAAATCTTGGTGACTTAATAAGCTACTCCTTTTTCTTGTTTCTTTGTAACTTTAAATTTGTTGTTTCTTAAGCTCTCTCTCATACATGAAGTGTTTCTTAATAAAACTCTCTCTCTCTCTCTCTCTCTCTCTCTCTCTCTCTCTCTCTCTCTCATTGCTTCTTCAAAACTGAAATTTTGACTTCTGGGAGTGTCAAGAATTTCAACCATTAAAATTGTTAACAAATTTTTATGTTCGGACTTGCATTCCTGAACAAATAAGTTATGTTCGATAATGTATTCTCGAACAAATAAATAATGTTTAGGCATGTATTCCCGAACTTAGAAAAATAATTTTAACCATTCAAAGTGTTAACAAATTTCCATGTTCAGACCTGCATTTCCGAATAAATAAGCTATGTTCGGGAATGTGTTTCCGAACAAATAAGTAATGTTCAAGCTTGTATTCCCAAACTTGAAAAAATAAAAACTTCTGGAAGTGTCAAAAATTTTAACTATTTAAATTGTTAACAAATTTCCATGATCGAATTTAGAAAAGATGGATGGGTACTGATGGAGGTTGGTACTCTCATAAACCCTAATTCATCATGTAGTGAGTGTGTAAGTTTAATTGTGAGTGGGGTGTCCCAAAATTAATAATGTCCTTTATAATAATTTTATTTGAGGTTATTATTGTAATTAAAAAAAACTAAAAATTAAGGGATTCAAAATAATTCATGGGGTGCTAATAGCAGCACTCTTTTTTAATTAATTTTTTTTCATATATATCTACTTTTCTACTCTATCTAGTCAAGTGAAACCTAAAAGTGTAAATTTTAAAAAAAAAAATTCTCTAAAAATAGAAAAAAGTTGGGCAAATTACACTAATAGTCCCTATAATTTGGGGTTTGTGTCACTTTGATCCCTGACTTTTCAATTATGACACATTTGATCCTGAATTTTGAATCTTGTTCCATATAAGGGCAATTGCAGATACCATTGCTTAATTTCAATGGTAAAATCATCAATTTGATAGAATATAAACTAATTTGACAAAAATAAATATCAAAAAAATATTTTTAAAATTTTCAAAATTATTTCTACACTCCAAAAATAAAATTATGTAAAATTGATAAATTTTTTAGACATTTATTTATTTATTTATTTTACCAAATTAATTTTTATTATGTGTTTAGATGATGATTATGGAACGGGTAGTTAAACTTTTAATGTGTAATCGATATATTTAATATATGAAATATTTTTAGTTTTGGATTTTATTTTTTTTTTTTGGATTTAATTGATTAGTTTAATAATGATATCAAAGTTGTCGCCATATTTAACTTTTGGAAAAATAGAAACTAAAATGAAAACAAAAACAACTATCCATTACATGATTATCATCCAAGCACATAATAAAAATTAATTTGGTAAAATAAATAAATAAATAAATGTCTAAAAGATTTATCAATTTTACATAATTTTATCTTTAGTAGGTAGAAATAATTTTTAAAAATTTTAAAATATTTTTTTGACATTTATTTTTGTCAAATTAATTATATTTTATCAAATTAACGGTTTTGCTCTTGAAAAATCAAATGGTGTCTTCAATTGTCCTTATTTGGAACAAGATTCAAAATTCAGTGTCAAATGTGTCACAATTAAAAAGTCAATGACCAAAATGACACAAGTCCCAAACTATAGGGACCGTTAACGTAATTCACCCAAAAAAGTTTAACAAAAAATCCACTAAAAAAATAATCCCAAATTCTGGCTAAATATAACCAGAGTATTCTTGAACCAAATGGAACGTTTTCTTAGCTCAGACTAGGATTATAAACGAGTCGAACCGTGAATGTAAATTAATGTGTAAACTCTTTATTTGTTAATCTTTTGATCAATTAAAAAAAGATTCAATTTAGTGGATCACAAACTAAACTTGAACCGTTCAATTTTGTTCGTATGCATTTCTGCCTTAAGTCAATCCTGAATTGACTACCCCTTTTCCCCTAAACCTCTTAATCTGCCTTGCCATCATTGCCATTGTTTACATGCTTAGGAGGAATAGGAAGAGGATCAATAAGGAATGACCTCATGGGTTTGAACCACTCTTTCGTCTTTTCCATATTGATGGCATGCCCTGCATTCTTTGTGATTAATAGTTGTGCATTCTCACCCAAATGCCTGTAAAATCAAAATGAAAACAATTAAATAATAAAAATGACGCCTCCAAACTTGAAAGCCATTCAAAATTTAGAAAAATGTAAAAGCCCCACTTGGTTGCCCAGAGGACAAAGAATATTAAAATGAATAATTTCACTAGCACAAAATTGACTATAAAATTAGTCACAGAAAATAATTTTATTGATAGTAACACTTTTATTAAAAAAATCTTACCAAGAGTGTAAGAGATCAAATATGATTGGTTGTAAAAAAAAAATAATGATACTTAATATTAAATGATGTTTCTGACATATATACTTTTGATAACATTTTAATAAGGGTTTAGCGCATATAATAATACTTAAATTATAATACATCATACAAATCAGATAGGACCGCCACTGAAAAGTGTGTTCCGCTAACATTGTTTCACTAATATTTTTTGTGGTCAATTTTCTATTTAGCTGTGTGACTGCAGAATTATTGTACTAAAATTTAAGAAATGTTAGAAAACAAATGATTCAAAATTGTCATTTTTCTTTTCCTCTGGCCCCTTGGTGACCAAAGGGAGTAGATAATAACTAAACAAAATGTCCATATATATGTACATCTATATAATAGTCGATATTGACCTTTTTAATCTGTGTGCTAATTCCACTGGGAATATCTGATCCTGATCTCCCCATATTATAAATGTGGGCTACATCAAGGAAAAATTTATACCATTAGATGGGCCTCTCATCATCAACCTTGAATCCAAGAAATAAAGTAGAAGCAACAAGATGTAGTGAACTGTGTAGTAGAGAGAGAGAGAGAGAACCTGGGTTATGCTGGGAAGATCAGAGAGTTTCCTGTCCTTGTGCAATGCTTGGATCAATTCTTTTCTTTCTTCAAGGTATTCTGTACACATCACCTGCCCACCCAGCGCAGAGCAGCCAAATTCACAAAACCAACTTCAGTTAGAACAATGTAGGATATTCATTGCCTCCACAAATCCATTAACAAGTGAAAGTCAGACATCAAGCACAGATATCAAAATACCTGATAAATCTCACTCTGAGATGGACACCATCTAGAGCTTTATAACACGAACACAGACAACAATTACAACAACAAGAAGAAGAAGTAAATCTTATAATAGAGTGAGTTAATGAGAAGCAAATAGATAAAAATTGGATAGATACCAATACAGGGGATTCAATTATTAATACAACCATATCTGATTAGACAGCGCACAAGGAGCATAAAAATGACAGAAATGTTGTTGGTTCACAAATGAAAAGAGGGTAAAATTCTAAATTCTAATATATTCTCCTTCTCTCTGTCTTACATACCATTTTGGAATTGAAGCTAACTAGTTGACCCTTTAATGTTTGGAAACAAAATCCAATTAATATTTTGGAATTAGAGGTATATTACGAACTTACAATTCTTGTCATCACAAATTTCCATGTCAGGCTCTGTAAAAAGAGCAGCAAATGATTGCAGCATTTATGACTCCACCTAACACTAATTATAGACTCGACAAGGCAACAAAATCATACAATCCTAGTTTCCAACAAGTGAATTTCCTTATTTATTGGATTATCATACCATTAAAAAGAAAAACAATTTAATACCAGCTAGAGTTGGTAAACTCAACCCAAAATCATGAACTCCACTAATTATATCTATTTAAAATCCATTTAGATCTGTCCAAATTCATAAATAGATAGATTTCATGTTACAAGCTCAATTAACATTCGGTTTAAATAGATTGGGTACCGCCGCCGCCGCCACAATTCCACAACCACCAAACACAGTCACCATTACCGCCGCCACCAAACTTGTCCCTTTGCCACCTCTAACAGCAACCATGATACGAGTCTTAAAAGTCACAATCAAACAACTTAATTAGGCAGTACGAGTCTGAGTATGAGGAGCATAAAGTTTTGAAGACCTTACTCGAATGAAATCGGTGAGGACGCATGAAGGCAGGATCTTGGGCGGCTTGTAAAACGTGAGCTGGACCAACTCCCTCATCTTGCCAGGGGTCTGCGGCAACAATATGGTAGCAGCCTCATCTATACTCTTGACCTTGAACAACCCATCTTCCATGTCCTTCTCCTCCATGCACACCCCAGCAGCTCCTATCACCAGCCTCTCCACCGCCTCCGGAAACTGCGCGGCCATGCTGTACCCAACAAATCCGCCATAACTCAGTCCCACGACAAGCATGCTCCGCGCCACCCCGTATGCCTCCATGGCCCGCATGATGCAACGGGCCTGGAATGCCTCGGTCCTGTCGGGCAGGGTGGTGTAGGAGTCGCCAAAGAAGAGCAGGTCAGGGACGTAGACGTTGAATTTGGAGGAGAATTGAGATATGAACGGGTTCCACTGCCACATGGCGTTGGCACCGATGCCGTGGATGAGGAGAAGAGTGGGCTTGTTGGGTTTGTGGGACTTGGGAATCCAGAAGTGCATGACGGTGCCGTCACCGAGATCGGTGGTCACTGATTTGAGGCCTGCCTTGCCGAAGGAGTGCCTGTAGCGTTGGTTTTGCAACGCTGTCAAGCTTATACACTTGCCCATTCTGTACAAATATTCAATCACCAGACCAGACAGACTCTTTGCAAATTAATGATGAGATCTTGGAATCAAACAACAATTTGTGACTCAAAATTGGGTCTGGATTTCTGGTGATTTGGAGCTTATGGAGTTTGTTTCTAGTTTCTGGGGAGAGAAAGAAAGTGGAGAGAGAATGCGTGCCTGTGGAAACGTAGCCCAAATATTTGAGAATCGGAATAATACACATGAAAGTGACACCCATATAAGTGTAAATTATAATGATATCCATGAGATTTTTGTTGAAATATCAATCGGACTCTGATGAGGAAGGAAAAGATCAATGTTTTGTTGCGGTGGCTTCTGATTGATTGTCATTTGCTAGCTATCATCAAAAATATTTATAAAAATGATCAAGACATTTTACTTTTAGGTTAGGTATATAATAAGTTACAAAATGTAATATAAACATAGAAATTTATTCATAATAATTTTCATAAAATATTTTTCATAATACTTAACCTTTTCCATTTTTCTCTGGACATAACCCATTTTACACTGTTTCTCAAAAAAATTAAAAAAATAAAACTCATTTTTCACGAATCTGACGGCTATGACATGAAGCCGTGTTTGAGTAGGGATCCTCCGCAGGGTCCCTGTGGTGGTGTCAAAATGATTGTCGTTTGTCATCAAGTTACATGTTTTTCTTTGGACATAACCCATTAGTCCCACAAAAAACATAAAAAGCTAAAACTCATTTTCCACGAATCTGAGGGCTATGACATGAATTTGAGTCCGGATTCTCTACAGGGTCCTCTAGTGATGTCAAAACCACGTCTTTGATACTTTTTTGTTTTTTTTTTTTCTTTTTTTTTAACGCTATTCCTAAATCTGAGACTCAAATCTGAGATAGACGGAGAGTGGGAGAGCGCAGTCGACGGAAACCGGCGACCAAGAGTGGCAACGGCAACCCCTAAGGGGTTCCGCGAATCCATTCCCAGATCTGAGAACCTAAGCACCTTGAGGAGACCCCTAAGCAGAGAAAGAACAAAGGATCGGAGGACGACAACGGCGAGTCGGCGAGAAGACGGCGACTCTGCAGTGGCGAGGTCCTTTCAATCTTCATTTTCACCTAATCTCTGCTAATTCAGACCCAAACTGTGACAAATTTCTAGGTAGCTCGTTTTATTAAAGAACTTCAAACACAGTTTTATTTGTTGTCCTAGATAGTGATGCACAGTGAGAAAAAACAAAGCCATTAATACTTAATCAGAAAGTTATAACAAAGATGAGTGACATTAGTAATTGAAAATAAATAACAAATTTACCACAATTAAGTTGCAAAAGTATTTGGACGAATGTACCTTTGTTGTTTTTTAAGAAATTGACTATGTTTATTTAGTAATCTGGAGGGAAAAGAAAAGTAATGAATAGATATATATTTTTTTTATTTGTTTTTATAATCTCAATGAAAAGAAATGGGAAGAAATTGAGAAAAATTAAGATAAACTCATTTCTCTTATAAATTTTATTTTCAATCTTTTCAAAAGTTGAGAGATTTGGAGGGAAAAGAAACTATTATTTTTATAATACCAATTTTGTTCCTATAAAAATAAAAGAAATGAAATGATTGAAAATATAAAAAGGTTATTTTGGTAATATAACATAAAATAATTTTTTTTCTTTTCTCTTAATGAAATCTAACCAAATAAAAATGAGAGAAATCACAATTATTTTTTATTTTTTATTTTTTTCTTATCCAAACAAAAATGAGAAAAATCACAATCATTTCTTTTCTTTTCTTTTCTTTTCTTTTATAACTTAAGTAATCATTTCTTTTCTTTTCTTTTCTCTTCCAAACATACTAATAAAAAAATGTTTCAAAAGAAACAGCAAAAACAAAGAGAGAAAGGGGTTGTTGCTCGCTACCGGCGACGAAACGATGCTATCTTCGCAATCCCAAGAGGAAAAGCAATTGTTGGAGTCTAATTTTCTTCTGGGTTCATCTTCAATACTTGAAATTCTAGAGAAAGGAGCATTTTGTTGACACTGTTGTTATCGTAGATGCAATTGTTGTTGTTGGAATAGGAGTCTCTCGAAGACGAGAGAGAGATTCGTTTTGGTCTTTCGTTGGCTGGGTTGTGTAAGTCTTGCCGTTGCTGCCGCCACGTCTTCGGTCGTTCGCGCTTAGGATTTGCTTTAGGATTCCTGTCAACCAACTCATATACATATATCTATATATATGTGTGTTTGCTGGGGGCAAATAACAAGAAAGAACATCATGAATTATGAATCATGAATCTTGAACATAGCTTCGTTTTGGTCTTTGCCGGTAATGTTCGTCAACGCACACAGAAGAGAGAAGAAGAAGAAAAAAAACAAAAAAATCAAAAAAAACAAATAAATAATGCCAAACCGACGTCGTCGTTTTGGAACAACTACAGGGACCCCTGCAGGAAAACACTGCATATGATCCAGACTCGCCGTGTTTTGCCCGCTGTTTGTTTAGGATCTCGCAAGTAATTCATTTTTTAAAAAATCTTTTTGTCTTTTTTTTTTGGAAAATTTATCCATAAGTCCTAATTTTTGAAACGTTGAACCATTTAGTCCTAAAAGTTTTCTTATGCTCCATTTAGTCCCATTTTTACATTAGCATGATGTAAATGATGTAAATGATCTGATGTTTCATTCTATAATTTTAAAATTTATTGAAATCTGATGAACATTAGATGTTTTTCATCCTATATTTTCAAACATTATTGAAATTTGATGAACATTAGATGTTTGAAATCTAATGCTTGTAACATGACTATGATGTTATTAACATTGTATCTGATGTTATTAACATTGTAATAGGACCTTTCAGTCTATAAAAAAACTTTTAGGACTAAACAGTGCATAAGTTATTAATTTGGGATTTATTGGTGCATCCCCCATTTTTTTTTTAATATGTCATTTTTTTTTTTTTTTTTTGTGTCCAGACGAATATAAAAATTAATTCAAAAATAAGAAAAAGTCAAAATAAGGCCTAAAAAATCTACTGGATTATTTGTCTTTCATGGATTTTTTTAATAAATCTTTTAGTTTTTCAATTTGTCTCGTGAATAAAATTCAGAAGTCTAAAAATATTTTTTAAAACTTTCATTAGAGACAAAAATAAGTTAACAAAAAAATCACAAAACGAAACTTCAAACACTAATGGCAAGTTGTTTGCTCTACATTGGATTTGCATTTTCACGTAGGGTGATTATTGGATGGTCCTGTAGTACGGTTACATGATATTTCATGGTATTGTAATTTATGAAAAATATGACATATTATGATTTTGTGTTGGATAATTGAGGATTATGTTAAAAGATATGATGAATGATAATTGATAAGGAAATATAGACACGTGATATTCTGAGAATATCTAATAATTTTCTTTTGGGGCATGACATGATTAGCCACAAAAAAAAGAAAAGAAAAGAGAAGTAATTATTCTATATTTTGATGTATCATATTAATTATGTGTCTATTTGAATAATAAATAATCAAATACTTTTATGATTTGAAAAATGGGGAATATAGTATAGTTATATGATCTTATGTTATAATATTTGTGCAAGAAAGGAATATGTGTGCAGACCCTTTGTGCAATAAAGGAATATGTGTGCAGACTTAATTTTTGATATGTATCGTTCAACATTCTTGATATTGTCAAGTTATGATAATTACTAACACATTTTTTGATATTGTTATTTAAAATTATAGACATAAGTACTTCAATACAAAAATTAAAAGATTTGGAGATACATAATCCGCTGTTGGGATTATTAATTTTCAGATGTGAGTGAGCTGACTTTGAACAGAGTTTACTTTAGAAGGCATTTTAATGTTTGGCATTGTTCTCTTGTGTTTTCTCTTTCTCTTTCTCTTTCTCTTTCGCCTTCAAATTGGTGAGTGGAAAGAGAATTTCAAGTTCCTTCTTGTTTTACCTTTTCGTTTATGCCTCCTCCTGTTGTCCTCTTTTTTTAGAGTAACGATAAAAATATTAATAAGTGTACTAACTAACGTACAAGACATATATGTACATTCTATTACTTAACATGATCTTATTTAATATTGTATTTAATTGATGTGTTAATTAATACACTCATTAATATTTACAGCATTTCCTTTTCTTTTTTTTTTATTACCTTGCTTTGTCAAGATTAGTGAGAATACTATATTCTTTTTGGCATTTATTACGTTTAGAATCATCCTTTTCTCTCTCTTTGTTTCGTTAACATTTATAATGTGCTTCTTTTTTCTTTTTTTTTCTCATCCAGATAATAATAATAGGATTGACTAATGATAGTTTTAAGAGTTATCTTTAAGAATGTCACAAAATGAAAAAATATTTAATGTTAATTTATTTTTCACATATTTCAAAATATTTTTATACACTTTTTACACATTTCAATAAATTTGTTACTCATGAAAACTTTAGAATTTTTTAAACATGATCAAAACTTAGATCTTCTAATCAAATATTAATTACCCAAATCGTTGTGCCATAATAATATTATGATCTCCCACTCCGATAGTGGAGGTTGCAAGTTCAAGCCGAATGTGAGGTGTTGGGGTGATCCTCTTCCCTTTCTATTGACCGACAAAAATGAAAAAGAAATCAAATACTAACTAAAAAATTAATTTTTTTAACAAAATAATATTAAAAAATTGAGGCACTAATATTAAAAAATTCCATTTGGACAACATTACTCATGAAAATTGTTATGACCCATCAAGTCTTATGTGATGCAAAATGACTCGATTGTCACTAGTTACATAAATAAATATAATATAAAAAACAGAAACATATTAGGAAATTTAAAAATTTTAAATAAGATAAAATTTAGAGATTCTTTAGATAGGAAGTCACTAATTTAGGATATAAAATTAGTTTTAAAACAATAATCAAAGAGGTCAAGAATGAAAAAACATCTTGATTATTTGAAATTGAATGGTTTGAAGATGTAATGATGTTTAAAAATATGAATGTTCACACTTTTTATAAATAAAGTAATAAATAATTTTTGGGAAGCGTAAAATTGTAAGGGTGAATATTCATAAAAAAATTGTAAATTTAAAACTTTACATTTTTAAACACTATATCACATTTTAAAATCATTCAAAAAATGTGAACATTCACACTTTTTACTTAAAATTTAAATAACCAATAAAAAGTGTGAATATTTACATTTTTCTACCTTATTGAAGATCAAATCTACTACTGCCGACACTCACTTTAATATCTCTGTCTCTCTCGACTTGATTTTGTTTGAATAAAAGGTGTGGTTGATGCGAAGGATGCAATTCAAAGAACTAAACCATATAGAAATGGTGGAAATGACCGTCGTCTTATGTTGAGTGGCATAAGGAGGCTAGAGAGTTGTGGAAGATCTTCATGGAATTCAAAACCGTTGAAGACTTGTTTGTGATTAAATTTCTAAATTGAAGAAATTTGTGGGACAGTTATGATCTCATGAAATTATGTATCAGTAATCTCAATCTATAAGAAAATCTAAATTATCATATATAAATGGATTGAAATTGAAACATAACAGGGTAAAAAAAAAGCTCATGAAACAACACTAAAATTAAACCCAAAAAAAAAACTCATGGGATATTGTTGGTAAAAATTTAGTTCAAGCCCAATTGAGAGTGACTGATCGACAGGACTAAACAAATTTCAATAAACACAAATAAAAAATCAGCCTTTTTAGTTGAGTTCTTTGCCTTAAAGAGATTAAGAACTTCCCTGGAGGTGATTGAATGAAGAAGAAAATGGAACATAACATAATATGTATTAATTCGAATGAATTGTCGCTTGTCACTAGTTACAAAAATTTAAACAAGAACAAAAGATTGAAGAAATACAACAATTGATAGAACAAAAGAAGAGAAGTTGGGGGGGAGGGGGGGTTGGAGAAAGCTATCACTATTCTACTCCTAAAATGTTACATTAAACTACTCCTGGATAAACTCGCTAAGTAGTATTTGACTATTGAGATATGTCTTTTGATCATTCTTCAAGTCCTCCTTTTATACTTGTTTCATGTTGTAACTATCAATCAATGATCTTTGCTCCATTTAATCATATCCCATATTTTCATAGGAACTACTTGCAAAATTTTGCTTTGACTTGATATTGATCCCTCGATTTTAGCTTATGATTTTTAATTGATTTCAACAAATATCTTTATTAGCTTTATTTAATATTTTCAAGTCACATCATCATTTCTTCCATGCCACGTTACTAGCATACTTGTCATGCCACGTCAGCATACTTGTCGACAAAAATAATAATAATAATAAAAACAAATGTAGCCAAGGTTATTCTTAAAAATAGTCTATAGTCTTAATCGACAGACCATAATCGAACTTAGTCATAATCAATCAGGCCATAATTGACAGAAAAATAAAATGTGATGCAAACAATGCCTCCCCTATTTAAATGGATTGAAGAAAGAAATCCAATTAAATGATTTATAAGATGTTGTATCATAATCGACAGAAAATATTTTACGGTACAAATAATTTGACTTCTTGAAAACTTAGATTATACCCATAGTAATCTATCACTGTCGATTTGTGAACATTCCATCTTTGGCTCTGTTGAGTGACATAACAAATAGACACATCCCTTATTTTTAAAACAAAACAAGTCTCTCTTAGCCATATTTTGGCTAAAAAGAATTCACTACATATAGCATTTTTCAACCATTGTTGTTTTTCAAATCATGTTAGCATATTTGTCGACAGAAATAAAAACAAATGTGATCAAGGTTATTCTTTGAAAATAATTTATGATTTCAATCGACAGACCATAATCGAACTTGGCCATAATTAATAGGCCACAATCAACAGAAAGATAAAATGTGGTTAAAATAATTAATTGGCCCTCTGTCAATACAAAGTATAACCAATTGGCCATCGACTATTAAACTGACATGTGTCGATACTAAACAATTAGCCATTAAATTGGCCTTCATGTAAAGTAACCAATTGGCCATTGGCCATTATTCATTTGGCCAAGTATTGGCTATTATATATCCCCTTTTTTTTTTTATTCCATCAAACTTACATAAGATATTATTTTTGTTAACCAGTTCATCAAAATTTATTTTTGATGTGAATCACAAACCCATGGTATTCGTTGGGTAGCAAAAACCATAATATCAAATGATTTTAGAAAATCAAAACTTTTGACAAATTTAATAATGTCAAAAAATTCAAATTCAACAAATGTGAGTTGTTCATAATTTTCAGCCATATTTGGCTTAAAATCATGCCCCCCTACATTCATAATTTTCGGACATCTTTGGCTTAAAATTATGCCCCCCAAGTGAATCTTCACCATTATTTTGTAATGAATTTTTAACATTTTTTGAGAGAATAGGTTATTCTTCTTTTTTAGCCATTAATGGCTTGTCACTTTTTGTCACTTTTGGCAAAACATCATGTCCTCCCAAGTGAACCTTTATCATCAGAATTCTCAATATTTTTTGAAATGAGAGGTTGTTTTTTTAATT
Organism: Camellia lanceoleosa; assembly: GCA_025200525.1. NCBI lineage: Eukaryota > Viridiplantae > Streptophyta > Magnoliopsida > Ericales > Theaceae > Camellia > Camellia lanceoleosa. The sequence goes on from CM045759.1 coordinate 89,490,933, forward strand.
TTAGACATTAATGGCCTATGAAAAATTTTCAAAGTCATATTATCTGCATGACTTGGTGTGCTAACCCGTTCAAGCCAGATACCTTGGTTCTTCATGAATGATTTGCTCTTCAAAATTGTGTATTAACTTTATGAGTCACATTATTTTCATATCTTAATTTTTCATTGGCCATTATGTCTTCTAATTTTTTTTTCTTTAAATATAGAATTTCTTCATAAATCAGGAAAATTTGGCCTTTAAATCGATGAATTTTTTCATCACGGTAATTTAAATCTCTTCGTGTAAAATAATACAGAGATGACGAAATTATTTGAAATCTTTGCCTGTAAAGAGAATTAATTTCTTCTTTTAGGACCAATCGCAGTAATAAATTTCATCATCACAATACCAAATTATTCTTTTCACATCATTTGTTATGCCATTATGCTGACAATAAGTAGTAGAACCACCACCATAATACTGACAATTTTCAAAATATGATGTATTCCACTAATAATCTGTATTGATGGGAACACTGCCACTTAATAAATTTCATCATCACAATACCAAATCGTTCTTTTCATATCATTTGTCATGCCATTATGTTGACAATAAGTAGTAAAACCACCACCATAATACTAACAATTTTCAGAATATGAGGTATTCCACTAATAATTTTTATTGATAGAAACACTACCACTTCATTGGCAGTTTGCATCCATGGGTTCAAAAAATGTAAACATACATGTTAAAGGCATGATTCTATAAGGATAAGCCTGCTTTTTCACCATCATCACTCCAAGTTAGAATGGTCCCACTGGGCGTGCCACTTTAGGCCTCATTTGGCAATATCATTTTTTAGCCTAAAAGTCAAAAAATCATTTAAAAAATCAAAAAGCCAACAGCTTATATAAAAAAGTCAAAGATTTTCTTTTCTCTCTACTTTTTGCACATTTTTTCGCAAAAAACTAAAAAATATTCCAAACATACTAGTTTTTTTACATCATATTTTAGCCAAAAAGTTAAAAAGTTACTAAAAAAGCCTATTCCAAAACGAGGCCTTATGTTGGTAAAAATTCAGTTCAAGCCCAATCGACAGCAATTGATCGACAGGCCTATATAGATTTCAATAAACACAAATAAAAAATCAGGCTTTGTGGTTGAGTTCTTTGCCTTAAACAGATTAAGGACTTCCCTAGAGGTGATTGAATGAAGAAGAAAATAAAACATAACAGAATATGTATTAATTCGAATGAATTGTCATTTGTCACTAGTTACAAGAACTTAAACAAGAACAAAAGATTGAAGAAATACAACAATTGACAGAAGAAAAGAAGAGAAGTGAGGGAAAGAGAGAGGTTTGGAGAAAGCTATCACTATTCTGCTCCTCCTAGATAAACTCTTTGCTAGTGTTTGATGATTGCGAGATGTCTTTTGATCGTTCTTCAAGTCCTCCTTTTATACTTGCTTGGCCACCTTATGTTGTAGTTATCAATCTATGATCTTCCTTGATCTTTGCTCTATTCAACCATATCCCATATTTTTATAGAAACTACTTGCAGATTTTGTACTTTGACTTGATCCCCCCAATTTTAGCATATAGTTTCTAATTGATTTTAACAAAAATCTTTATTGACTTTATTTAATCTTTTCAAACGACGTCATCATCTCTTACATGCCACGTTACTAGCATACTTGTCATACTATGTCAGCATACTTGTTGACAAAATAATAATAATAAAAACAAATGTAGCCAAAGTTATTCTTAAAAATAGTCTATGGCCTTAATCAACAGACCATAATCAATCAAGTCATAATTGATAGAAAAATAAAATGTGATGTAAACAGTTATATTCTTAAACAAATAAGACTTATCGAGTTCAAAGAATTTTCATGAAATCTTTCAATAAATAAGTACTAAAAAATGGAACATGTCTCAATTTTTTTTTATAAAAAATTACAAACACACTAAAAAAGCAACAAAAAGGATTCGTTTAACATTTTATACAAAATTTTAACTTTCTAACTAATTTATTCACTTAGGACTCCAGACAATTGCTCCAGTGACTTTAAGGATCTGAATTGTAACAACTAATCACTATCTTGCGCTAACGATAAAAAAAAAAAAACCAAAAACTAACCCCAGCACTATTAATCGATTTCCAAGCAAGAAGGCTAGTCAAACTCGAGTCGAGATCCTCTCATTGGAGGATTTCTACTTAGCTCTCCATTTGGTGGGTCATTAGATTCACTTTTAAATTTAATTTCGATAATTTGAATCGTTCACATTTTAAGATTTGTTAAATGTATTATATTTGTAAAAAATTAAGTTAATCAAATATTAGAAACCACGTGTTCGGATCTTCGAATTAAAAATTATTTATTAAGCGCTAGTTTGGCTATAATTTTGAGACTAAAAAAGTACAAAAAGACAAAATAGGCTAAATAAGTTAATAAGATAAAATATCACATTCAACTTATAATCATTATACTTTTTCTTTTACAAAAGTCAAAAAAATCAAAAAATCTACACCAAACGAGACTGAAAAAGCCAAGCTAAAAAAGTCTCAATACAAAAAAATTGACTATATTAGCTAACACTAAACGAAACTTAAAAAAATTTAATAAACAGTTTTATTTTTTAATAAAATGGTTTTTAGTTCGATGATCCGAATGCGTGGTTTCCGATATCTAATCGACTTGATGTTTTATAGGTATGATATACTCGACAAATGTTACAATGTGAACGATTCGAATTATCGAAATTAAGGCCTCGTTTGGAAACAGGCTAATTTAGTAACTTTTTGGCTATTTGGCTAAAAAGGTAGGTAAAAAAAACTTGTATGTTTGGGATGACTTTTTAGCTAATTACGAAAAGATGTGCAAAAAGTAGAGAGAAAAAAGAATCTTTGACTTTTTGGTATGGGTTGTTGACTTTTTGGCTAATTTAGTAACTTTTTGACTTTTTGACTAAAAAAGTAAGTTCCCAAACGGGGCCTAAGTCCAAAAGTGGACCCAATGGCCTACCAACTAAGGAGCCAAGTAGAGATCCTCCAAGGAGAGAATCCGGACTTGTCAAACTCATGTTTTGTAATTGAACTTTCATTTGGCATAAATTAAAATGAGACTTTTTAATTAAATTAGTTATAAAAAGATAAAATAGGTTTTTTAGCTGAAGACAAAATATCACATCTAAGTCATAATCATTTTATTTTTCTCTCACAAAAGTCAAAAAAGTCAAAAAGCCTATTCTAAAATAAGCTTTTTAGTTTTAGATTAAAAATAGCCAAAAAGCCAACCCACATCTCAAACGAATCTGGAGTAATGTTAAGAGATTCTAAAAATTTTACAAATTTTTTTATCAAATGTTTCATATGAATGTGAGACTTATATAACATGTATTCTACAATCTTATAGACATTTAGTAAAAAAAATTTTAGAATTTTTGAGGTTGTTAATATTTTTCTTTGTGATTTGAAAGGTAACGAGCACTCTAGTGAGACGCCCCCAACCAGCACTATCAATTTTAAATTATTGGGCCACCACACCACTTGACTGACCACCTCTACCACTACACTACAGTCAACAGACTAGATACATTGATTGAGATAAAGAGAGCCAACTGTTGGTAATAATTGCGTGTAGAGCTTCTTTCAATTCTCCCAAATTTACACCACCAAATTAAAAGATAGAAGATTCTTCTTTCAGAATCAGGTTCCCGTTAATACACATTTCTCTTTTCTCAGCCAACCATAAAACTCATCAAAAGCCCTAACTCTTCATTCTTCTCAAAGGTATTTGTGCTTCTTCCTCTCCTTTTATTTGTATATATGCGTGTCGATTTCGCACTTTGTTGCTAGTTACAGAGTTTTTTTTTTTTTTTTTTTTTTTTTTTTAAGTAATCCTTAGATTGATTACGTGTCAGGGGTTTAATTAAATCGTTCTGCTTTTATGATTTGGTTGGTCTTGCATTCCATTTGCTTCATGTGCAAGTACTGGAATTAGTGCTGCTGTTGCTTGGTTTTGGTTTGGTGTGAATTTGAATTTGTTTGTATTAAATTCTGTCTTTTATTCTTGTACAGATTATAAATGTATTGTTTTTGGGTTTAATGGATTTAAGATTTGATAATGTTTGACTATAAAAAAAAATTAAAATAAAATGACAAAAAAAAAATGTTTCCTTGGATTTGTTAGGCCAAGACAGGAAGAATTATGTATTTCTAAATTTTTCTCTATTCACTTCCACTGGAATTATGTCTCTGTGATGTCACGAGTTCTGGCCTGGAGATGTTACCAAACCAAATCAAGCTTAAGTCCCATCAAATGGGGTCGGCTACATAAATCCTTCTTCTCCACTTGACTCTATTAATGGCCATTTGGTTAGTCAAATTAAAGAGATTCATATCTCCATTTACTACACTCACCCATGCCAATCTAAGTCTGCCCCTTTCCCTAATACTTCCATCTACCATAACTGTATCACATCTCTTCACTACTGTCTTTGTTAGTCTCTGTTGTATACGACCAAACCATTTCAATCTATTATCTCTCAACTTATCTTCTATCAGTGCTACTCCTACCCATTCATGACTATGCTCATTCCTAATTCTATCTTTTCTAATTTTGACACACATCCACCTTAGCAACGCTCATCTTATCTACATGTTATTTCTTAGTTGCCCAACATTTGTCCCATACAATATCATTGGTCTAATAGTCGCTCTGTAGAACTTTCTTTTAGTCTAGTGGGTATTCGTTTATCTCACAGTATCCTAGACTCCTCCACTTAAGTCACTCAGCCTTAATTCTATAGACCACATCCGCTCCAATCTCCTCAACCATTGTGATAATCAATCATAAATAGTGAAAATATTCACTGTTAGGTAGTTCTTGATTCTCAATTTTCACTTCTTTTCTGTTTCCATTGTTACTATTACTAAAATTACATTCTATGTACTTTGTCTTAATTCTGCTTATTCTAAATTCTTTAGATTTAAGTGTTCTCTCCAAGTCTCCAACTTAATGTTAACTATCATGCCCCGAAGATTTACACAAGAAAAATTCACCAACTTCCATTGTTTAATGTAAACGGAAATCAAATCTCAATATTGACGTCATTCTCAAATTCCCAACATATGTATTCATTAACTATCAAGAGATTTACAAAAGATATTCCACGTGTGAGTATACATTTAACATCCCTAATATATGAATCTATAGCATGTGGCATAATAAGTCACATACAAATAAATGCCCTCAAAGACTACAAATTCCAAGGCTTAAGCCCGGTTACACAAAAATGGTTTTCCGAACCCATACATGTAAAGCTCTTGACTTATCAAAACAATTACAACAAAAGAAAAGAGCCTTGTGCTCTCAAAACATATTTCATGCTCTAACTCAGCGGGATCACCACATCCTTTCTTGCACAAAATAGGAAAAATCCTCACAAAATATATACATTTTATACAATTTCATGGGATGAATGTATATACCATGCCAGGTTCAAAAACATACATCTCTTCCTTTTGAAACTTTTGTGCACAATACAATCTTGAGAATTTAACAATTCAATAATTTCAATGTAGTTCAAAGGGGCAGTAAATACAATTCAAGTAATTCCTAGGTTGGTGTCTGCAAGTAGGCATAACAAGCACTACCAATTCCGACTTTACCGGTAGATAACCAGAAGGCACGTGGTATTTCCTCCATGCGTATTTTCGGTCTTTCACCATGGGCACTCAGGCCAACTTAACCAATACCAACTACATCTCCTATCCGAACTTATCAATGTATTTACCCCAAAAACAAATCCATATGATATTGTCTCACAAAACAATTCGCTTTCTCAAAGAAATACTTTTTCCAATGCAATATTCAAAATCAATTGCATTAATGATAAAATGGAATGACGATGCAATGTCCAATGCAATAATAAAGTGTCATATTAAACATCTCAACAATGACAATTCGAAAGGTGATGATAATTAAATCAAGTGCTAATGCAATGTATTTCTACATCAATGTCTTGAAATTTCTCAATTTCTCAATTTATCTACACAATCCTCCATTGTGATCAAATTTCACATCTTTTATCACATCATAATGTATTTTTCCAAGAGGCAATATAACAATATCAACATTCATGTATTCTCCACACGTTAAACATCATTTTTAGCATTTGGTCTTTCCACAATAACAACAGCAAACTATTGTTCTAACTGTCCAATTCTATAATTTCTCATTTTCTCATGAAATCTCTTCATTTTACACAATTATAGAATTTCCTCCATCAGTTACTTACATGGTAAATTATCAAGTATCAATTTCACAATATCACAACTTTTTTTCAAAATTCCCAAATTCTAGGGTTTTCACCAAAATAAAGTTTTTGTTCCATTTTTAAAAAGATTTTTCCAAAACAACACCCACACCCTAGGACATACTCATATTCTCAAAAGTTTTTGGAAAAAATAGATGAAATCTACCTCTAACATCATCTAGGGTCCAACAACCCAAAATCATAACTCACAACATGATAAAATACTCAAAACATATATAAACTTGCAAAAATATATATATAACTCAAAAATTATCCCTATCTCAAGCTTGGGAGATAAAGAGGATGAAAACCCTAGAAATCAACGTTGGCGAAAACATGATCCAATTGGTTATAAATGTAGCCCTCGTCGCCCCTCTTCAATTTGGTGTAAAAAGCCCCCTCAAACTCTTGAAGATTTGAGCTAATTCTTAAAGAGAAATTGGATTTGGGTGTGTTTTTTAGAGAGAAGGGAGAGAAAAGATGAACATATATATATATATAGAGAGAGAGAGAGAGAGAGAGAAATCTATGTAAAACAACTTTTGGCATCAGTTTTGAGGAAAAGAGCATGGAAATCGAGATAGAAGCGGCGAAATCTGCCCGAGTGGTTACAATTCCGCACGAGCGGAAAATTTTGCCTTAATGGTGGATTGCTCCAAAGAGTTGCCCAGAAAAATCACCCAAAATCTGCTCAAGCGGTTTTCTCCCAGAAAACCCTGAAAAGTTTGAAAAACCTTGTGAGGATCTACTCAGGTAGTTTTCAATTCTGCATGAGCGGTTTTGCCCAGAATTCAAAAAGTGATTTTGCAAACCAAGGCAAGTTCTAATGCCCAAAACTCAAAGTTTATAACCCGAAAAAATTATGAGAGGTAAAGTAGGAGTAGAAAGAGAAACTCAACGACCTGACACGGTAAACCAAACACCGAAAGAAAAGCATACTACCCTGCTACACAATACTATTCAAGCCCCAAAACCCGGGACATCACATTAACTCCTTCTCTAGTCTCCATCCACTAACACGATTCATCTAAAAAAAACATACACCATGGCTTGGAGACGTTGCTGATAAAAAATCATCGCTTGAACAACCCTTCTTCTTCTTAACCTTCTTTACCAATTGAAGCCACTATTCATCTCAAGGACTCGAATGACTGCACAACACAAATCCATTAGAACAATCAAATAACAATGATTATAGATGTAACAAGCGTAGTTTAGGGGGGCCTAAATGTATACATGTTGGAACTTAACAATTGGATATTTGTTCCTTATTGTAACTTTGTTTGAGGCACAATAATCAACACACATCTGCAAGGATCCATCTTGTTTCTTTTGGAACATTACAGAGGCACCATACGGGGTTTTGGATCGTAGAATCAACTCAGTATCTAGCATAGAATTTGGTTAGAACTAGGAGGGAATCTAGTTACTTCGAGGAGTAAAAAGCAGGCTGTGGTTGCTAGATCTACTACCAAAGCTAAGTATGGAGCTCTGACTCATGGCATTTGTTAGCTTATATGGCTTCAAGTTTTACTAGCGGCTATGAGGTTACATGATGTTAGTCTTATGAAATTGTATGGTGACCACAGCTTCCATCAATATTACTCGCAGTCAATTGTAACATGATAGGACAAATCACATTGAAATTGACAAACGCTTCATTAAGGAGAAGTTGAGCAAGGATTTAGTATGTATGCCTTTTGTGAGATTTGAAGACTAACTAGCTGATGTGTTTACTAAAGGGATTAGCAATAAAGTTTTTCATCTTGTTGAGTACAAGTTGGGCATAAGACATATCTATGCACCAATTTGAGCGGGATTGTTATGTGTTATTTCTTTTACAGGCTTTGTACATTGAGCACAATTAATATGAATATGATTGAATGAGGAGAGAACTTGATGTAGGATGAGTAGGGATTGTTTCCCACAAGTAGTGAGCTCATGATAAAAGACTTATAGGGCTGGATTTATTAGGATTTTGTAACTGCAAAAGTATTAAAAATATAGGAGTTTAAGGGTTTTTAGAAGGGTAAGATTTTGAGAATGAAAACACAAGTGTTTAGGGGTTGTTGGCGGGCTGTTGACTGGTTGTTCTAAGCACTGTGAATAGTGACGTGAATAGTAACTTTGCTAGAGAGAAGAAAGAGAAGTAGTAGAAGAAGAAGAGAAAGAAAGAAAGTGGTGCTTCACCTTCACAAGGGTTAGGCCAATCATGGAAATACAATCTCAAATTTTCATAATATCAACTATTCTATTGAATCATTGAGATTACACATATTTATAGGCTAAAGACACTCCTTATTCTGCAAGGACTAGAACTCAAATTTAGAAACTAAAAATATTTGGTAACTACTAACATACTATGACTTCTAGTTCTACTTCAATCATAATAGGAAACTTTAATGACTTTAAATTCTACTTCGATATCAAAATAACAAACTTAGACTTTTGGCCACTAAGATTATTTTAGATATAATAAAATACATATATAATGATCCATTTAATAACTTAACCCAAAATAAAACCCATAGGCAACCCTACAACCCATGTCCAAGAATATTGAAATTACCATAATATCCCTTAACTACTAAAACCTACAATAATGATATAAAGACTCAAAATTATTCCAAATATTCAATTTGTGATGCCCTAAATGTGCTTCATGTGAAGTTCCATATTAACCTTTTTTCTTTTTTCCATGATAATCATTAGAACCCTAAGGGTACGTTTAGTACACATGAATGGAATGAAAGAGGCAACAAAACATAAGGTTGAATGGAGTGGAATGCCTATTCCCATTCCAATTTATTTCTGTCTGGCGGTTACTACCTAAGAGAAAACAGGAGCAGTGCTCATAACTGCCTCCTACTATCTAGCTTTTTACCAGGTCTATACCTAGCCATTATACCCAGACCTAGGCCTTGATCACTTCTGCTTAAGCCTTGTGCACCCCTTGCTGGAACATGATTCCATGTGTCAGCCTCCTATTAGCCTTGCCATTTTAGGTATAAATTGCAAGTTACTCTCTTTTGGCTCACAATGTTTTCTTTATCTCTTTCAATCTCTCTTAATATCTTTTGTTTCATTCATATTTTTCTTTCTAAATCTAACTGTAACTGATGGGTGATCGACTACTACTTGAGTGAGAGAGAGTACCTACTTAATTTCTTTAGATGTTGTCCAATCAACAGCCATTGGTGTTTTATGGGTTTTGCAGCTGCTGAAAACTATATGACTTCTTGGTCCTTTTGATTCCCTTATATTTTTGAGTTATTACAGTTTTTTGCAAACAAGTTTAGAGATTTTCTAGCTTATCCATGGCACATGTTAGCATTTGTGATCAATACAAGCTAGAGAAGGAACCAAAGAAAGCCAGTAATGGTACTGGGAAAAAAAAAAAAAAAAAGAGAGTTCATTTTCTAGTGGGAAATGATATAATAGAAAGTACATCTGGCATGCTGTAGGATAGCAACTTCATTCCAAGAATTTTATTTGATTTGCAATTGCTTATTAAAATTACATGCTTGGTTTCTATTGGAATGTATCTTCACGTCACTTTGAGTTGCCCCATCTGTGCTAGTTATAAGGCTCCGCTTTTCCTCTCATTATTACGGGTTCTAAGAAGAAGTGTAAATTTGGGCTTTTCAATTTGGTATCGAGCTTGGTTGGGCCTATGGTTGGTATGCCGTTTGTCCGGCTACTATATGTTGTGGTCAAGGAGGGTGTGTTGGAATGTGTCCTTCATCGCTTTGGAGTTGTCCCATCTGCTAGTTATAGGGCTCTAGTTTTCTCTCCTTAATACACGGATTTTAAGGAGAAGTGTGGGCTAGGCTTTTCAATTGTTTCGTCCCTCTGGTTGCCTCTCTCTCTCTCTCAGATATAATTATAAGTACATGATTTGTGAAATGTCCTGAACATATGGTGCGTAGGGAGTCTAGGACCCAAACGCGTTAATACTGTTGGAGATTCTAATACTGTTTATTAAATCTAGTATAAGTACATTCAGGTCCATTTTGAGATGTGAATTGAGAATGAGTTCTTGTGGGTGATGTTACACCTACATTCGTTTTAACTTTTTCTCAACTCATGCATCAATTTCATTTTTAATTTGATATTGTAATGTTTTGCAGAGATGGGATTCATTCAAAGAAAACTATGCATTTTGTTGCATTGAGAATCGAATAAAGTCTGAGCTTGGCCAAAATCATGCCTTCCAAGATGGAGTTGGTTTTTGAACTCCTGGTATTGGCATGTTTGTGTTCTTTTGTGGCACCTAACCCTCAAGGTATGATGTTTATCCATTGTTTTAATTCAATTAGACACTGTTTAATGCCAAGCATTTGTACTCCAATTTTGATGGCAGCTCCACTCATGAAAAGAGAAAGAAATGGGGCGAGTATCTGTTGTTCTTTGACATCATTGTTATAAGAGATCTTAGTTTCTAGTTGAACCACAACCTGATTATCGCCCTCCTCACCTCTCTCTCTCTCTCTATATATATATATATATTATATACACGCACAAACACACAAGATTTTGCATAATGCTATCTACTTGTCTTTCTTCCTTCCTTTTCATTCTTTCTTGTTCTCTTTCTCCATTTGCCCTTCCTTTTTCTTCTATGGGTGTGCTAAATAGCACATTCTTATTTTTTTTTTAATAATTAATAAATAGCACATTCATGACACAAGATACGAACATGGTCTGATGTGGATATGCCAGCATAGCATGGAAATAATTACTCATATTGGTCTAATGTAATGAAATTTTTTTTGCCTGGTCAAGGAAGATAGGATTATATTCTTGGTTCCATAATTCGACCCACGGATCCTTAGGTGGAAGTTTAAAGTTCAGTACCATTACTTTGCCTTATGTTTCCTTATCTTTGTAGATTGCTGACTTCTTCACCAAGATTCATACTTTTGCTCGTTTTTAGTTCTTGCTTGACAAACTCAACATATTCTCAAGTCTCGCATTGTGAGTTTGGAGGGATGGGTGAAAGGAATGTTTTGTTTTTGGAAGTTTGCTTAGATTTGGTAGTTTCCATATAGTGTGTAGCCTTTAGGGTTTTTGTCTTCTATGTCTATAGGTTGTGTAATCGTTGTAAAGAAATCAATCAGAATAATACAAATATGTCATTTTCTTTTCTCCCAGCTTACCTACACTACTATCACACAGTTCTTCTATCCCAACCTTAATGCACAATCCCTCACTCTTATTGTTGAGCTCAATGTTGACCTCCATCACCATTGTTAGGTTTTAGCCCAAAGGCTCCATTACTAAATTGTTATGTATTTGGCTTAGTGGAATGATTATAAGTCGTAGTGTATAGAGAGGAATACAATGGGATCTAGAGAGCAAAATTGATAGTCAGAGAGTACTGACAATTAGATAAAGTGAGAGATAGATAGAACCGCAATTTATTTATTCTAAGGAACTCATTGAAGGAGACATGAAGATAGTGTATGTGAGTGTGTGTTTTAGAGAAAGTGAAAGATTGTTTTGGGAAGAGTGGGAAATGCTGAGCTCAAATGCAATAATGTTGTTGCCTTTGCTATGACCAGTTATTTGTACATATATATATTCAAATGTATGGGTTTGTCGATTGACGGAGAAATTAGAAGATGAGTGGAGAAAGAGGTGGTATTGGGTTGTGGTGAATTGGCCAGTGGTGAAAGGTGGGTGGTGTGTTCATTGAGAGATGTTACAGTAGTGTGGGCAGCGGGTGGGTATTGGGTTCCATTGTTTGAGAGAGATTGTAGTGGTAGTAGTGATGAGTGGGTGGTGGGTTCTGGGTTGTGGTTTTTGTTGAGAGAAAGAGAGGCGAGATAGGGTGACCAGAGAGAGATATAGAAGGGATATAATTCGGGATGCTCAAAGAGAGGAGTGGCGGTCATTAGAGAAAGAGAAGTTCTAAATGTGTAGTAGTCAACCCTACAAAGGTGGGGGGGTGGAGAGATTAAGGAAGATAATGGTGTGGTGTGGATTGAGTGTGGTCAGCCCTACCATCATTGAAGAAATTTATTAAGTGGTAAAATAAGATTTGAGTGTTTCAACTTACAACATGTCTGCATCTTTTAAAGTTAATTTGTGTAGTATTTTGTAAATCTTCCACTCATCATATATCATTGTAGAGGAATATTGCCATGACTCTTATTTATAGAAATAAAACAAATATTATTACTACTTTTGAATGCTATATCCTCTTTTTTTTAGAAGCTTCTGAACACCATATCCTTGATATTTGTTATTCACAAAAACGAACAAAAGAAGAAAAATAAATGTATTAGTGTTGTTGCTTCTCATCATACATTGCTCCATGTTTCAAAATTTAACAATGTAATTCCTCATAATTATATACATATATCATAACTTAAGATTTGTTTGAAAACATAAAAAATGATTTTATTTGTCGAGCTTTAAGCGAGAAATTGGTAAATGAAATACAAGGATCAAGTTAAAAAATTTGTGAATAATTTGTTTTATGCCATTTATGTTGTGAGATAATTGAGTTTTAAAGTTATTATGGTATCACTATAAAAGAAAATAACAATAAAAATACAAACTAGTGCTGGTGGTGGTGCAAAGTGTTGATGGGATCTTGGTGGAAGGTGGTGATAGGTTTTAGGAGAGATAATATTGAGTAGAAGAGTATTCTATGTTATTTAGTTGGCTTTTTGACATAAAAAAAATTCGTTTTCACATTACAAGATACTTTCTCAAAAAGGGTAAAAATGTAATTTAGTAACCTCCGTGAATGCCTTTATCAGACAATGTCTGACATTGGAGGTGAGTGTAATTTTCGATACAACACGGGTGATGTCTCTATTTTCAACAAACCATGGTGTAGTCAGTGTAATTTCAACATACTATTAGTATTGTGTAGCAATAACGATAACCTTTAGGTAGGGGTGGGCGTCGTGTCATGTCGGATTAAATTTGTGTTAGAATTATCTCAACACTAACCCAACCCGTTTATTATTTCGTGTTATCGTGTCATGTCACTTTCGGTCCATGCTTGATTTGTGTTGTGTTAATGCCATAATTTTTTTTTTACCCTTAATTAAAAATACCAAATGTGTGGAAATTTTTTTCCCCAGATCTTGTATGTTATCAGAGCTTAGGTGCAAAATGTCTTTGGTTCGAGGCTCTCCATTTGTAGTTGTTTCTCTGTTGGCATTTGGTTTCTTTACATGTTTGAATGTCCATATCTTCACGTGCAAGATGGGATTTCACATGAGGGAGGGAGTTGGAGAGCTTAATATGCCATCTGATAACAAAGAACATATAGTTTGTGTATTTCAAATGAATCTCTGAGTACAAATATATATAACCTAAATATCATAGGGTTCCTTTTCTAATAGTTTAAGCTTTTGGGAGTACTGATGACCTCATGTGTTGACTACTCCAAAAGGTTAAATTTTTAGGGAGGGTGTGACTTATTTGTTGATATTTTTGACACACCTCCTCATTTGTAGTTTGAACTTCCCTCCATGAATGGGAAAACCATGAGCTAGTACTATATTTAGTGGTTACAAGGTGAGATTGAATCCTTATACTTTGATACTATGTTAACAACAAATAGCTCTAAAAGTTTAAGTTATTAGAGATGGTGTAATTCAATTATTATAATTTCAGCAGAACTGTTACAAGAATAGTTTTAACAGTTTTGGTTATGTTTGTAGTTTGTTTTATGTTATTATGGGTGTAAAATAAGATTAGCCCCCAACAATGAAACCTTTTTTAAAAAATAGGGTCAATTACACTTTTCCATTTTCACACACACACACACACACTTTGCCCTTTTATGTTTCAAATTTTTCCTAATTTACTCCTAAAGCTAACTTATATTCAAAATTAGACAGAAAATACCACGTTAGTTGCCACATGACAAAAAATAGCTTATTATACTAGGGTTTGGATTTGTATTAGAAGTGTGAGTCATGTATAATAAAATATTTTTATGCCAAGTGGCTATCAATGTGTCATTTTCTGTCAAATTTTGGACATAAGATAGCTTTTGGAGTAAATTGGGAAAAACTTGAAACATGAAGGGCCAAAGTGGGGGAAAAAAACTTTAAGGTCCAAAGTAGGAAAATGGCCAAACATAAAGGGGCAAAGTGTAATTTACCCCAAAAAATAAAATAACATCTCATTCTCCTCTTCTTTTCTTTTTCCTTCCATCATGTTTGTATTTTTTTTTTTTTTAAAACTTAGATCAATATAATTTATTTGCCTACAGTGGGTTCCAAAAATTTATTGCTAGAGCGAGATTGTGTTGACATTGCTTCCATTTGATGTTGGTCAAGTATCTGAAAAGTGTTGACAAAGTGTCCAAAATTATTAAACATATTTTCACAATGTAGTAAAGATATGGATATGGGACACGGATGCAAACACGCTATTTCAGAACATACATGCTGGAGCATCAAATCCCAAAAATGTAAGCCATTAACATGGCAGGGACAAAATATATGAATATAATCTGATGTATGTCTCAGCTATACAACTTTGATTAGTCTTTGAAGTTTTATGTGTTGAGAATCACATGAACTGGGAAGTCAAGTTCAAATAGTTTATTAGATTATTGTTGCTACGCTTTTACAAAGTGATCCTATTTTATTCCGAGAAGTGTGCATTGTGTACTTGTGGTTCCATGTGGTTAATGCAAGTTTTTCAGAAAATAAAAAATAATGAAAGAAATGCTGGACACTTTGGATTGTGTTGGGTAGTATTTAAGATGGGTTGTCAAATGGTCCAAAATGATTGAATTTATTTTTGAATCATTGACATGTCCATGGGGGTATTTAACATGTGTCTAGGAGTCTCTGAAATGTTGGTGTTTTGTGTGTCTTAGTTTTCACATAATGAACAGTTAGACTTAGTAAAACGGAAAAAAGAGAGAAAAGGGAGGAAAAGAAAGACAAACGTTGTTATGCAACAATGAGAAGAGAGTAAAAAATTAAGGTTCTCTCTCATCAACTAACCTTTATATTAATCAAGTCATAAGTACAAAAATGCCCTTGGGATAAAATAACATAAGACTTAACTGAATTTATCCAAGAAGTGATTGGTCACCTGTTTGGAAGTTCAGCGATCCTTGGGTAGTGGGCATCAGTGGGTTGAATCACTGGAAAATATACTCTCAAATTGGGCCTCCATCGTTTGCAAATGTACACAACAAAGCCAAAGGACTATTCACTTTTCTTAAATCCTTTTATGGTTGAAAGAATTCTATCAAATGATATTAAATTTCTATTTTTTTTATCAGCGAAAAAAGGAAAAAACAATTTCTAAAGGGAGTAAGAACTTTCATTAAACTGGATTAGGGTTTTGGACATGGAAATGCAATACTTTCACATTCTTCAGAGTGTGTGTAGGGGTAGGCTTATATAGATGACTTGGGTGGAGTACGCAATGGTAGTTCTCATTGCAAAAGTTGCTCTCTTTTAATGGAAGATGAATAATGAAAATTATTATGCTCAAAATGCACATTATTCATTTACTCGTAAGAATTTGTTGTCGAATCTACAATGCACATTACGCATGTAATGTTTTTGGAATTAGGCGTTCCATATTTTGGGAAGCATTTTCAAAATGCTTGATCTGTGTGAAACTGGCACTTTTGGTGACAGCACATATTGAGATTAGTAATAGATGGGATTTATGACATGCATCTTACTTGGCTTCTTACATTTGCTTGTACCTGAGTTTTCAGAATTTGCTTTATAATTCTCATTAGTTAGGAGTGATAGCTTGATTCGATGGTTAATCACGAGGTGTGTTTCAGGGGATGCCCTCATTGCATTGAAGGATGCACTGAATGCTTCAACTGATCAGCTTAAAAGTTGGAATCAAAATCAAGTGAATCCATGCACTTGGACCAAAGTTACCTGTGACTCCAACTATAATGTCATTCTTGTGTAAGTAATGCTCTGATTAATTTTTGATTTTCTTCTGACAATGATATGCATGATACTAGAATGTTTTCAGCATTTCAGTGAGGTTATGGCTTATGAATCAATTCTTCACTTTTTAGTTTCCTATCTTCAGACCTTAAATCTGATGTTTGATTATTATATTTTTTGTTTGCAGATCATTGTCGTCCATGGGATTTTCTGGATCCTTGTCCCCTAAAATAGGAGCTCTGAATACCCTTCAAACACTGTATGTTTAGAGAACTACAGGCTGGCTACAATTAATATTCCTGAAGCTATTTGTGTTAACTTTTTGCATTGGAATATTGTTCCTGGGAGTTGAAGATTTTATATATAAGTTTATAGAACTTAAAAGCATGGACACATGATATTACACAGACACAACACAAGCAAGCCGACATGGCAATTTTCAAAACCTATAGGACACGACACATGGGGAATATGCACAAAATATATGATTTTATATATTGATTTTATGTCATATATATGAATATTTCATTCAAAGTTAATAAAAATATACCACATAATACGAATTTGTAAAGTGTAAAGAAGGATTTATTACTAGGAACAGAACTATGGTGATGCTTTCCAAACTAGAAAGCTTCACATTCGAGCTTAGACACATGACTCAAACAACAAACTGCTAACTTAAGCTTAGCCAAAGACGGATGACCCAGGTGAAAATGTCAATAAGTGGAGAGATAGTAGTGCTTAATGCAATGGATGGAGGGAGAGGAGAGCGATCAGGATCCAGGTAGTATAAGTTGCCCTTCTCATGCCCCGAGCTAATCATCTTCTTGGTTGTGAGGTCCTGCATAACACAAGAGGTAGGAGAAAAGGTTATGGAACAATTTAAAACCTTAGTCAGCTGATTAACAGAAAGTAAATTGAAAGGAAAATTAGGAACATAAGATAGAGATGTGGTGGAATGAAGAGTACCCTTCGCAGTAACAGGCCATGAGGACCCATCGGTGAGAACAACATAATGAGTAACAAGATGTAAAGTAGTGAAAAGGGATGAGTTACCAGACTTGTGAGAACTAGCTCCAGAATCTATGAGCCAGGGTTGAGTAAACTTGCTAGCCATTGTGGTAGTGGAAGATGGGGGTAGAGGATGACGAAGAGAATGAACAAGTGAAGTAAGCTCGCTAATCTGAGTAGTAAGTGCCTCACGAAAATCAGAAGTAGGAGCTACAGATCCAGAGGGAATAGAATTTGGCTTGGATGGAGAAACATCATTTGTAACCGGATGCACATAACCAGGCTTACCATATGTTTACAGCCCAGCAGCGGCCACATTTGGCAAGGCCTTGGAAGATCCAAACCTCCTAATAACAGTCTTGGCAGCGGAAGCATAAGTGACAATGACAATGACAACATCGAGTATAATGTGAATCACAAACACTAGATTAAGGCAAATTAAAGGATCCCAAAATCATATTGGTTACATATATATAGATACATATACATATTAGTAAATATAGAGGCAAATCAAAGGATCCCACGATTTCTATTCACACACCAATCTCAGATTCGTTGCAACAATTCTGCAGCTACTAGAGAGAGAGGGAGAGAGGAGAGAGAAAATATACATGCATATATATACATATCGAGAGAGAGAGA
Source organism: Camellia lanceoleosa (assembly GCA_025200525.1). NCBI lineage: Eukaryota > Viridiplantae > Streptophyta > Magnoliopsida > Ericales > Theaceae > Camellia > Camellia lanceoleosa. Next base: position 89,508,795 of record CM045759.1, read on the forward strand.
TGGAGGAGATGGCGGAAAGAGGTTTATGATTGAGGTGTAGCCGGCAAAGGAGGCCGGGGATGGGAGGCCTTCGATTGACTTGTGTATCACAATGTATTTGCAAATGATGGATTTCATCTGTGATTGAAGGCATGGGTGGCTGTTGGGATATTTTTCGGTGAGATTGGACATCTCCGCCACCGCCGCCGTCCAGACCTTTATTTCTGCTCTCATCTCTGTCCTCTTTGCCATCCTCTGCTTTGCGCATCTTCTGGGTAAGCTGCGGGAGGGTTGGAGAAGGAGGGTGTGCTAATATGTGATACGTTACATGGTAAGATTAAAATTGGTATTGATAAATGATGGCTGTAATTTTGTGTGGTACAAAAAATTGATAATTATATTAATTTCAAATATTAAATAAGATAATGCCACGTGTATTGGGAAAAAAAATTCCATTAGTTTCTTTAGACGGAGACAAACGGCTGGCTAAGATTGAGATCAAATAAAAAAATCAGGGTTTGATTTATTTCCAGGGTCAAACCGTTTTTTTTTTTTTTTTTCCCAAATAATTTTTAAGCTGATGTAGATGGATTTTCGATTAATATTACAAGGGACTGTCAATTTTCTCTCTCTGAATTAGGTTTCTCTTTCTGACTTGCATACTGATCTTTGGTTCAGTTCTATGTGATGCCACATAAAAGAGATGCCTCACAGCTGTTAAAATTTAATATTTGCTAAGCGGAAACCTTCTTGGTACTGGAACATTGGCCCCTGGGTTTCAAAGAACATTCTCATATTATTTCTGGATGAATCTTTTTTCTCTATCTGGTGACAGATGTGCAAATGAGAAATTTTTCACTCTTATTTCCTCTATTAATATGCTTGATTTTTATTAATTGATACATATTAGAAGTGTTCATCATGCAGTTCACTGCAAGGAATTGGTATAACTGGTGAGATACCAAAAGATTTTGGAAATTTAACAAGCTTGACTATGTTGGATCTGGATAATAATCATTTAACTGGTTCTCTTGGCAATCTCAAGAATCTTCAATTCTTGTATGTGATACTTTCTGCATTAAATTAGTATTTCTGAAATGTAACATTTTTTATGAACTCTTGTTAATTGTTTTAGAAAGTTTATCATTAGAAGTGCATTTACGTAGCATAAAATTAAGCTGAGCAAAAACCTTCTTGGTACTGGACTAGTACTGGAACATGGCCCCCTGGGTTTCAAAGAACATTCTCATATTATTTCTGGATGAATCTTTTTTCTCTATCTAGTGACAGGTGTGCAAATGAGAAATTTATCACTCTTATTTTTTCTATTAATATGCTTGATTTTTATTAATTGATACATATTAGAAGTGTTGATCATTCAGTTCACTGCAAGGAAATGGTATAACTGGTGTGATACCAAAAGAGTTCGGAAATTTAACAAGCTTGACTATGTTGGAGCTGGAAAATAACCGTTTAACTGGTGAAATACCATCTTCTCTTGGCAATCTCAAGAATCTTCAATTCTTGTATGTTATACTTTCTGCATTACATTAGTATTTCTGTAACATTTTTTTATAAGCTCTTGTTAATTGTTTTAGAAAGTCTATCATTAGAAGTGCATTCACTTGATTATGCTAACAGGATTTTGAATCAAAACAATCTCATGGGGCCTATCCCTGACTCACTCTCAGGTCTTCCAAGGTTGATTAATCTGTAAGTGTTAAATCTTATATGATTCACTTCTGATTTCCCTGTAGATTTATGATTGAATTGAGTTAAATTGCTTCTACTGTTAGAGTTTTGTAGATTATCAGTTTGTATAGTAAACACATTTTGCCAGCTTCCGATGCCATAATTGAAACTTTCGTTTGCAGTCAGCTTGCTTCAAATGGTCTTAGTGGTCAAATACCTGAGCATTTATTCCAAGTTCCAAAATACAAGTATGAACAGCATTTTTCCCCCAATAATATTAGCTCCTAATTCAGACAGTCAGCAGTAAATTTCTCATTAATTTGATAATTTTCTGCTTCTTTAGTCTCTCTCACTCTCTTTTTAATCAGCATTGAAATTGATTTGACTTCTGTTAATCATTTCAGTTTTACAGGAAATCATTTGAATTGTGGCATGAATTTCACCCACCCTTGTGCATCTGATAGTGGCGGTAGTAGAATTAATTTTTTCACACAACTCGATCTTATGATATTGTAAAAATGTGCAGCTGTTCAATTCGTCCTTTCTTGGGAAAGCTTATTTTTTGACATGGCTGTGTTGGCAGGTTCTTCTCATAAACCAAAGATTGGAACTATAGTTGCAATTGTTGGTGGAGTTACAGGTTCTCTTATTTTTGGAGGCCTGGTGTTACTTCTGTGGAAGGGCAGGTGTAAGGGATACCGGCGTGATGTCTTTGTAGATGTTGCAGGTTTGTGTTGCTTGGTAGTTCAGGAGCAGATTGATTGCCATTGCTACTGGATATTTGAGTGGCTGGATTCTATAAGTTCATATCTGATAAAATATGAATCTATCATTTAACCCTATTCAATCATTGCATCAGATGGTACTTAATGCTGAATGGACTGGTTTCTATAAAATCCAGTTTGCCCTGCTCTCTGCACAAGCTTAACCTTTTCTTTTGGTTTCGTGTTGTATACACTTTACTTTAGGAACCCGACCAAGAAATTAACCCTTAATTTCATAAAAGTTATGATATATTGAGTTCAATGTTGTAGAAACCGTACCAGACCAAACATATCGTTTCAGAAGAAATATGCCGGTAAATTCCAGCAGAAAACATGCATTCTGCTAAATTTGCTGGTACAAATATATTATTCAGCTATATATATACAGTTATTTATCTATATATATATATATTCATACCAAATAATGGAGATTTGAATATTCAGTAGCTTATCCTCTGTTTTCGCTGTTGCTGCTCAGTTGCACGGTGTATCACAGGATCGTTTGAAGTCATTGGCAAGTCTGGACTCTGAACTTCTTTTACTGAGATATGAAAGTGAAGAAAAAACATGACAGCCTAGTTTAAAAGTTACTCTTTGTGCCTTGCAGCTGTTTGCCTGGCCCACCCACCCATTAGTTTTCTGAGGCTTGTTTGGGTTTGTTAGACGTAAACACACATGTTATGTATGTAGCCTCTTTAGGTGCTGGACACACTTGTATTAAATATATATATAAAAAAATCATGTTCATTATCATAATAGATTCATTAAAATTTAAATGAATTACATATTATTTAAAGCGATAAATGCAAAACAGTATCCGAAAACTAACTAGTACCGGTACATAACATACCGATGATACAAACGGCACCATACTCATTGCGGTATTCACAATATTGATAAAGTCATCTGATTATTTTGACTGCCTTTTTTCCTGTTGTCAACCCTAGATTAATTGATGACAAAATTCTGGGACAGGTATCTGTGGCAGGATAGGGAACCTGCCACAAAATTTGGTCAATGCTGTTTAGCAGTTTTAACCTGCCACCAATCTTGGTCAATGCTGGTTAGCAGTTAGCAAATCATGCCCCGTAAGTTGTGCAGTTTAAACCAGAACAACAGAGCAATAGCCCCTGTTCTTTGTTGGGAAATGAGTTTACGGCCAGGGTGGTTTTGCCAGCAGTGCCAGGGGATTCCAAGGAATTCGACAAACATAGTTTGCAATTTAATAGGGATGTTTACTATTATTTTAAAAAACTTGTGGAGGCTGATCAGATTTGTTCAGGAAACAAAATATTTTTAATTAGTATTAAAACTGATTGTAAACTGACTTTCAAAATAATATTACCAGCTACAAATATGAAATTTGAAGTTTAGTTGGTTTAGTTTAATAGTTTGTTACTGCCATTACATGGTTAATTATAATTTAGGTAGTTCACTGTGTGTTTTGACATATTTTTTTCTTATGTGTATTACTATTAGCATCTAGCTCTCTCATGAATTTTAACACTTGTTTGTTAGATATATAATTTAGATGCGACTTGGGTTCCCTTGTGTATTTGCTGATGGATTATTTTTCTTGCATGCACAGGTGAAGTTGACAGAAAAATTGCATTTGGCCAATTAAAAAGATTTTCTTGGAGGGAATTACAGCTAGCTACGGACAACTTTAGTGAGAAAAATGTCCTCGGACAGGGGGGCTTTGGAAAGGTTTATAAAGGGGTGCTTTTAGACAATTCAAAAGTTGCTGTGAAACGATTGATTGATTATGAGAGTCCTGGTGGAGATGCAGCATTTCAGCGTGAAGTTGAGATGATTAGTGTAGCTGTTCACAAGAATCTTTTACGCTTGATTGGGTTCTGCACAACACCAACAGAACGCCTTCTGGTGTATCCCTTCATGCAGAACTTAAGTGTTGCCTATCGTTTACGAGGTGGTAGTTCTTTAATATATTTATCTACATAAGAGATGCTAATAGATATCCTTTAGCTTTTCTTTTTTCATTTTTGGGTGTAATATAGGTTTATTCTTTTATTAATTTTTTTGAGTACCATGTGTATCTGCATTTTAGGTGTATATATGCATATATATATATATATATTTAGATAAAGGATCCATATGTAATGTAAGTAATAACCAGTAATTGTTATGCAACACAAGAACAAGAGAGATAAAATAGCAAAAACAAGCAGTGAATAGAGGTAGAACCATAGAATAAGGGGATTTGGTTGCCTCCCACAAAAACATTCTGAGCATTAGAGTGATGCCATTCAAAACCCTGTTCCATCTTATAGCCCCTTCGCCGGCAATTTGTAGATAAACCTCAACAATTTGATAGGCAAAAAGTCCCTCAACCCCTCAGTGGTGCGGAGCATAAGAAGCTCAAGGAAGAATAAATTGAAAGAAGTGGTGATGTTTGAAAATTGAGATGATTTTAAAGAAAAAACCAATAGAAACCACACATTTTCATGTTTCTAGCATTATTAGTCTCATTTTATGATTATTTTCATGTTTTCTAGGACTTTTAGGTCTGGGATATTTTGGTAATATTTATATTTGCTGACATGAATTGTAGGGGGCGCTCATGGGTTGTCTTGTGGGTCCAGTTATTTAATTAATTTTTATATATGTTTCTTATTTGGTCTGAAATAGGTTTTGGAAGTCAAAATATTAATAGTTCCTATTTTGAATCCTAGTTGGTTAAGGAAGTCTTTAAAGTCTATATAAAAGTCCCCTAATAATTTAAATTCAATAGAGTTGATATTTTAGAGAATTTCAAGAGTTTTGAAGTTTTCTTATGGATTGTGTGATGCACTCAAATCCTAGGTGCGATGCCTAAGAGATTCTAAAAGTGATTCTTAGACCTATCTTCTTCTTCTTTGCGCACATATCTAGTTACTATTCTTGGGTTACCATTCATAGCCCTCTAAAAGTACACTTTTCAACCTCAAAATCCTACTCAATCACCCCCAAATTAACCCTAATCCATTCCCCTACCTATTAGCCTTCAATTTAACTATTAAAACCCTAAATTACTCGCTGTCTAGGCCACCAAATGACCTTTATTTTCAAAATCTAACACTGTCCAACATCACTTGAGTCTCACCTTTCTTAGGAATCAAGGCTATAAACGTAGCATTTAGATTCCTTTCAAAGGACCCAAACTCGTGGAAGGGCCGTAACATTATCAAAGACATCCCATCCTCTCTTAGCACCTCCCGACCTTCCTAAGAAGAGACTTCCAACCATATCTTGTCTTTTCTTGAAACTAGGGTTGTAATCGGTTCAGTACGGTCGGTATTTAGGTAAAAAAATTTACTGAATCGATAATGTCGGTTTTATTATTTTGAACACTGATGCAGACCACTTCTCCCATCAAACCGCATATAAACAAACCAATTGAAACGGTTTGGTTCGGTGTGGTTGAATCGGTTTAGGACCTTTCAAACTTAAGCTACTTTTAAATATAATTACTAATCCATATAAAAACATTAAATTAGTTATTTGTCCACCATTTCAAACATATCCAATCCATCCATTTAATAAATATTTTTCAATTCCTAAATTAACAAAAATAAAATTAAAAAAAATTAAAAAATACTAAAGTTTCAAGAATAATGAGTTAGAGTTAAGATTATATATAATAAGAGTTTACAAATTTAGAATATAAAGATGATAAGGTTAATTAATTAAGGTTAATAATTTATTATACTTATTAATATCATTATATTATTAGATTATATATATATATTACAAATACAATATATGTTCAAGCGGTCAATTTTAGTTTAGTTCGGTACACAAGGTGCTTAAACAGATACTAAACCAAAAACCGAAAAAAATAAAATTTAAAAACCGCACAGATTAGTTCTTATTAAAAAACAGACCAAATATAGCCGTTTTGGCGGTTCAATCAGTTTGGTTGATTTTTTCAATTTTTCTTACATCCCTAGCTGAAACAGTAGAGAAGCTCAAGCCATACAATCTAGTTCTTCTATTGGAGGACTCTTTGTAGAGATTCTCATGAGAGCTGATTACACTCTTACAAATGTCTCTTTTGAGGCCATTTTAGCCAGAAAAGGTGTGTTGACTGATAAACTGAGCAGAATTTAGTGACCACTGTAAATAAAATAAATGCTGTAAATTTTCCCTGAAGCCGAAAGCGGCTAGAACAAGATCGACTGAGTACCAGTACTGAGAATTTTGTATCATCGTCACCATCTTTACTGTGTAAGTTCTGAGTCTTTTGAACTAACACCCCTGCTTTCATTTCTGGAAAAGTAGAAATGTTACATAATCATACAATTGAACTTGGGAAATATATACATTTTAATGGCCCTTATTCTTCTGTGAGTATCATTTAACTTTTAGTGGATTTTCTGATGATGTTTGACTAGTTTTAAACACTGAATGCAGAGATTAAACCTGGGGATCCTGTTTTAGATTGGCCTACAAGAAAAGCGAGTAGCTTTAGTCACAGCTCGTGGGCTAGAGTACCTTCATGAACATTGTAATCCCAAAATAATCCATCGGGATGTTAAGGCTGCTAATGTGTTACTAGATGAAGATTTTGAAGCAATTGTTGGTGACTTTGGCCTGGCAAAGTTAGTGGATGTGAGAAGGACTAATGTGACAACTCAAGTTCGTGGAACGATGGGTCACATAGCACCTGAGTACTTGTCCACTGGGAAGTCATCAGAAAGGACAGATGTTTTTGGTTATGGGATAATGCTTTTGGAGCTTGTGACAGGTCAAAGGGCAATAGACTTCTCACGCCTGGAAGAAGAAGATGATGTTTTATTGCTTGACCATGTAAGATAACCTTCATATGTTACTATCTTTGTATGTGTTCCTTCTTTGTCTGTCTATGCTCGAGTTGTACCCTGCCATTTGGGTTCCTTTGTTATCTCAGAGAGCTGAGCCCATTATAAATATTGTTCATTGAAACATAATTCTTGCTATCTTATCTCAGACATCTATATAAAAGTATCTACATGTATTAGCACCTCCCTTGCTACTGGTTATACAGGATGTTGCTTTCTGGTACTTGCATGCTTCAAAATTGGCAATGAACTGCCACAATAGGGAGCCTTTTTCCCTTATCTGGAGAGACCATATGGAAGGAAATAGTTTTTCATTTTGTTTTCATATTGTTCATAACATGTTTGTATATTTTCCCTCAACATTTGGATACTCTAAAAGTTTAAACATGATGACATGCAGTGCTTGCTGATCCCTTAAAAACTGCTTTGGTACTCATTTAATTCAACGGGACAGTCATTTGTTTCTGATGCTCTGGAAAAACTGGACTTTTGGGATATTGGATTTCCATGTGGTTTTTGAATACCATAATTCTTTGCTTCCTTGGTTATCCGGCCTCTTTGCTATTTACCATTTACTGTTATAGTTAATTTGTTTATGTTTGCTTGAAGGTCAAGAAACTGGAAAGGGAGAACAGACTGGATGCCATCGTAGATCAGAACCTGAATGAGAACTACAACATCCTAGAAGTAGAGATGATGATCAAGGTTGCTTTACTCTGCACACAAGGATCACCTGAGGACCGTCCTGCAATGTCAGATGTGGTTCGGATGCTGGAAGGAGAGGGATTGGCTGAAAGGTGGGAAGAATGGCAGCATGTAGAAGTTAATCGTAGACAAGAGTACGAGAGACTACACAGAAGATTTGATTGGGGAGAGGATTCAACTTACAATCAAGACGCTATGGAGTTGTCTGGTGGAAGATGACATGATACAAAATTTTGAACCAGTAAAATATTTTTTTGAGCACCGAACCAGTAAAGTACATAATTTCTTTGTAATTGTAGTATTCCCTTTGCACGACAAGCATTTCTCTCTGCTAATATGTAACAACATTGCTGGTTCAAATTTATGGTTTTATAATTGAGAGAATTGAGTTTTTATTTTTTTGGGTCTATGGTTGGGGGATTGTATGAAGATGAAAGAATTATTTGTATTGCTTTTGCCTAAGCACACAGAAGCCCTAGATTTGACATAATACTTAAACTTCATGTATTATTCATTTGTATTAAAAAAGTGTTAGCAATTAATAATTAATTTTTGTTCTGAAAAAAATTAATTCATTTGTCGATCAAAAAATAAATAAATTATACAATTAAGTACTCATCTTCTTTTTCACCTCTTTCAAGTTACAAAATTGAATATTTGATTGTATAATTAAAATTTTGGAATAATTTTGCTGCCCATCAAATTATATTTCAATGGTTAATTTGTGTAATCGCTTCCAATTTAAACTCTGGCCGATCCAGAGTATATGGTCAATGGTTGAACTGAGTCGCAGCCCGGACTTGAAAAATTATTGGTTGGTTTAAGGGTATCACGTGGTTATGTCTTCTAATTACAATTCCTTATATTTTTCATATTCTCTAATTATTCAATATAAATTTGTAAATCTCATCTCTTTTACCAATCACAATACTACTGGAGCACTACATGATGGTGTCCCACCAATAACTTCTCCCAAGACTCGAATAGCATAAAACTAAGCGGCTAGCCAAGTTATCAAGATCAAGGGTCCCACATGGCTGTATAACACTGGCCTTGTTTGGAAAGGATTATTTGTGCTAAAATTTATATCTATATATTGTACAAGTGAAAATAAATTTTTAGTGAGGAGCCTTGTAAGAGTGCTAAACCTTCAAACTAAATTTTTTAATTTTTTGAATTTTAAATAATAAAAAACATTCAATTGGTTAAACTCTCCTTTAATCATAACAATAAAACTCTAATTATTTCATAAATTACAATTTTTAAAAAGAAAGTATGTTCAACTATTTCGAAAGTTAAATTTGTATGCCATTGAAGTAATTCACTAAAATCTAATTATATTTTATTTTTTGAAAAGTCTATTGGTTAACACTAATTTAACCATAATAATTAAATTCAAATTCCATAAATCACAACTTCTAAAAGGAAAGTATACTCAATTATTTCAAAATTTAAATCTGTATGCCACTAATATGGAAACAATTTATTAAAATCTAATTATAATCATAAAAAAAAAAAAACTCTAATTATTCCATAATTTATGATTTTTAAAAATATATATATTTTTCCATTTCAAGATTTAAAATTATGTGTTATTAAATATGATAAACGATTCAATAGAATTTAAAATTTATAAAAACCTTTTCAATGGTCACGTTATCTGTGCTACAACTAATATAGAAATTATTTTCAAAATTTATAATAATGCTCATTTCAAAATTCAATATAGTAAAGCTTTCAAAATTATGTTTATTTTTTATTTATTTCCAAACCCACATGCTAAATTTCTTGATTAATTTTTATTTATTATTAAAAATTAAAAAAAAATTCTATTGGGTAACACTTTTTCAAAAATATAACTATCTAATGATTTATTAAATTTAAAAGGAAAGTATACTAACCTATTTCAAAATTCAAAAGTGTGCCATCTAACCATCAAAAACAAAAACAAAAACAAAATTCTAATTTTCTCATAATTTATAACTTTTAAAAGTAAAGAACACTAAATCAAATTTTAAAATTTTAAATTATTTATCACAAATTATGATTAGCAATTCACATCTCCCATAAATCTTCTCTCTTGCACTCATTGGATTCAAAAAATTAGAATTGGCATTCATCAAGTGTCGTAACTGTTAGTGATGAGATCAATTGTGAAGAATTCAATTAATAAATTTTTTCACTGTAAGTTTATGCTTTTTTATAATGATCAATTTCTAATATTTAGCCTCCCACATCCTTATTTCTATTATGCATCTAACAACTATGTTAATTTAGAAAAATTTATTGCATGCTTATTTAATCAAAGTGTATTTTTATAAAATAAATCTCCAATCTCTTCTATCGCAGTTCAATGGTTTAAAATCTATATTTATCAAGTGCGCAAATATGAATAATAGAGGTTATTGAGAAAATGTGCATATTTATTCACAATATAGTCAGTAAAAAATTTTCATTGTAAGTTTCTTCTGAAGGATGAATATGGTTATAACATTACTTATGCATTTATGTGTTGCAATTTTCATGATTTGACATTTCAAAATTTCTATAAGGTTTCCTTTTAATTTTCAGATTTTATAGTTGATGCATTTTTTCTTGAGTAATGTTATACTTATTATATTTTATTATGTGACTAAGTTTATTTGGTTATAATTTTAAATTATAATTTATTTGATTTTTTATAGCTTATTTAGCTAAAAAATAGAAGTTCTTTAAAAGGATATTTAGTCTAACATCCATCTCCAACTCCTAATAACGAGAGAGGTCCACAATATTTTTTTTAACCATACTAACTATATGTCAAGTAGTCATTCTGATTGAGACTATCCACTATATAAATATCGAGGTTAAGTACTAGCTATTAAAATGGTCTAACACATTTTCCATTAAATACACAGTAAAAAACTTAAGCCTATGGATTAGCGTTAAGTTGTTTTATATACATATTCAGTTTGATTTATTTGTTTAATATATTAGTTCTAAATTTTTTTAATATAAAACAATTAAAAAATATAAAAAATCAAAAATTAAAAATGATCTATAGTGGTGATCAAATTAAGAAAATGATTTTAAGGTTTGCAGAAGTTCAATTGGTCTAACCTCTAAAAAATTAATAAATATAGTTAACTAATATTTAATGAGACTGTTTTAGAGGTTATACCTAACAGCCTAGTGGGATCAAAGTTATCGAAGTATTATTTGAGGAGTGGGTTGAAGATTGAGGTTATTGATACTCTTTTTTTTTTCCTTTCTATTTTTTATTTATTCTACAATTTTGATTGGTTGAATTCAACAAAATAGATAGAATAATGTTAGGGATCCTAAATGTTTTACTAAAATGTTCTACCAAATATCTCACATGGGTGTGGGTGGGATGTGAGTCTACCAAATGTTAAATAAATTTTCTTTTATATTATAAACAATTTTTTTGTCATAAATTAGTTTTAAAAATAATTTTTATTTATTTATTTATTTTAATCCGTACATAGTACGGGTATTATGCTAGTAGTCAATAAAGAGAAAATAAGTTAAAATAATCAATAGGAAAAAATATCACATCCAATTCATAATTATTATTATTTTTTTTTCATAACCATCAAATCAACTACAAAAAAAATTAACTAACTTCTCAAACATAATTTTTTTTTATCAAATTAAAATAATCAAAAAAATTAAAAAGTAAATTAAAATAGCCAACTTCAGCATGGTATAGCGACATCAGAGTGTTTTAAAAAGATGATTAAAAACTAACTTTAAAATTTTTTAAATCTTTTACTATTTTATGTAAAAAATAATATAATTTAAAATAAATTAAAAATTAACTTTTGACTTTTAAATTAAAAGCCTATATAATCTTTTAATTATTTTATGTAAAAAATAATATAATTTAATATTTATTAATTAATCGCCATTTTGCAAGCATGCAATGCAAGATTGTCGAATCACCTTCAAAATGGCTTCCTATTTCCTGCAAATTTGATTTCATTCCAATTTTAACATCAAAACAGTTTAATTTTCAAAAAATGAAAAAATATCCTTTGAAGCCACTAACAAAAATAACATATTGATAATGTTAAATATCACCAAACTATTAAGGTCTCGTTTGAGAATAGGCTTTTTTAGTAACTTTTTGACTTTTTTATTAAAATGTGATGTAAAAAAAACTAGTATGTTTGAGATGATTTTTTGACTTTTTACGAAAAGATGTGTAAAAAATAGAGAGAAAAATGAATCTTTGACTTTTTAATAGAAGTTGTTGATTTTTTAATTTTTTTAATAACTTTTTGACTTTTTAGCTAAACCGATCACTTTCCAAACGAGACCTACATCTGCCTTTACTATAAAATATCTAGATCAACGACCACTTCATTATTCTCATGCACGGTGATGAACTGTGATGATTAATTTCAAACTAGCCTTATGCAATGGTCATCAATTGTAATTGGCTACATTTATCCTATGACAAGCAATTAATTGAAACATTATTTTGAAACTAACAACAAACAATACTTATTGTAAGCCATTTTACCAAAATCAAATCTTTGATCTGCAAACTCAAAATGGGTGTTGAATGTCATAATCTATGGTTTTGTATGGTTCAAATATTTTGTAAAATTCAACATTTTGAATAATGTCGAAAATATTAAATTCATCATTAATGGATTGTTCATCATTTGTAGCCATTATTGGCTTTAAATCACACTTTATAACCACATTATTTGCATCACTGTCTAGACAAAGAGTTGCAACAAATGGTTGATTTTTTCGTTCACACATCAATGGATTAGAAACATCTTTTGAATATCCAAAAAGTATTAGTTGATTTTTTTCTTTTAAACAATAATGGGTAGGAAATATTTTTCGAAAATCCATATTGCATTTCCTCTTCATGAAATTGCCCGCTACCACAAAATTTATGTTCTCATGACCTTTTTTGTTTATTTATTTTTTGGTTTTTCAACCATAACAATTGATGGAATAACTTTTTCATAATGCACAACCTTTAATGGCGTAAGAAGAACAGCTAAAAACTCACAAAATTTGACTTTTGTAACAATTTTCAATATTTCTTTTCATTGATGAATTTCGATCTCAAATCGGTCAATTTAATCAAATTGACCAATCACTTTATCAAAATGATTTTATGTTTCTAACATCAAATAATATAGTAATGTCACTATTGTTTAACATTTTTGCCAATCAAAATAATCAATTTCTTCTTGTAAATATAAAATTTCATTCTCACGTTTAACACATTTTATCTTTACAAAATCAAATCATTTAATTTATTTTTCTCAGCATATCATTCCATGAAAATCTACTTATTAAAACATCATATTTTACAAAATTCTTTCATTTTGTATTTCAATACTTCTTCGAAGGTTGACATACTTTGAATTAGTATGAGCCTTGTTCTAGCACCAAGATATGTTAGTTAAATTTCTGTCAAGCCACAATCGACAAACGATTTGACTACAAACTTGGTGAACAATACAAATAAATTCCACCTAGTGGTTTAAAAGAAACAAGTAAAGGAAGAGATATAAGAAATTGAAGAATAACAAAATATAATTTCATTAATATTCAAAGAAAGTAAAAATTATATCGATGAATAGAATTTTGTTATAAACTAATGCTATTTTACTCTTAAAAATTAATCTAGTCCTAAGATAGGAAAGAGAAATAGATATTTTCTAATTTTATTGATTGATCTTTACTAAATGTGGGACATAACCACCACTAATCACCTATAACTTCCAAAACAATAATATTACGAACTCATAATTAACTGCTCATAAATTATATAAAATTATTATTTTATGATTCAAATTTATTCTATATATAAATCTATACTATATAAATTTAATTTATATCACATAATCACTCATCCAAAAAAATTTGGATGGATAAGTCTGAATTCCCATACTTAATTGCTTCCAAAAACTTTTTGCATTGCCATTTGTCATCCATTCCTTCAATATCACAACTTCCTTTGCAACTTCTAACCTCTCAATTGAGTAAAATAGTGCCAAGTGTCCTGTAGTACAATAAAACAAATAATAATAATAATAATACGATCATAATTAGTCTTAAAAAATAATTTATATTCTAAATTAACATATCATAATCAATAAAATTAGATTTAATTACAATTGATAAAAAAAATATTTTATAATACAAATAAACCCTAACTTTGAGTTTTTTCAAATACCACCATCCCGCCCCCAACAAGTTCGGTGTTCTCCACCCCGCCCCATTTCTTCTTGTCCACCAGACGGTTCTTATAGTGACTCTGATTTTTTGTAAGACTTTATTTATTTATTATTATTATTATTATCTTATTTTATTTTTGACTTTATTAATTGTGTGGTCATATGATAATTTAATGTAGAATTTAATTAATTTAATGTGTTATTTAATTATAAGTAATTAATCTGAATATTGATATATTTATATTTTTTTTTTAAATTGTTTTATATATTGATAAAATATATATTATATTTATTTATATTTTAATTATGTTGTATTTGTATTATATAATGTAATAACTACTAGGTTATATAATAGGTGATTAGGTTATAAACTAAAGAAAAGAAAAGAAAAGAGAAACAGAGAGCAAGCCGTGAGAGAGGGAGAGCAGCCCCCCGCGCGCGCGCGTGAGAGAGAGAGAGAGAGTAATCAAAGAAAAAGAGGAGTCCTGCGGCTTTGTGTGTGAAAGAGAAAGGAGAGGAAGAAAAGAGTTAAGGTTTTATTTTGGTGATTTCATTAATTTTTTAAATATTTTTTTAATTTTTAAAAAAATTATTGTGAGTATAAAACTCATTTTCTTTAATTTTTATTTAATTTGTTGTTTTTATTTATTTGATATTAGTTTGATTTTGTATTTATATAAAGATGATAGATTGATTTTAATTATTTTGATTAGTTGTGTATGTAAGGTTTAGGATTTTTAAATAATTGATTGATTTTAATTATTTTGATCAGTTGTGTATGTAAGGTTTAGGGTTTTTAGATGATTGATTGATTTTAATTATTTTGATTAGTTGTGTATGCAAGGTTTAGGATTTTTATATAGATTTGTTTTATGGTCGTAATCACATTCATAGTTATATGAAATTAAAATAAATTAGGAACTCATAGATAAATTCTTTACACTCTACTATGACTCTATGGATTATTGTTTTATTTGAGTGTTTGTGAGAAAAAGTGTATAAAAAAAAAAAAGTGAGGATTATGAGATTTATTTGAATGCCTTAGGCTTGGCATTGTTATGTTTGTTCTCATGAGTGAAATGTTTTGTATATGTATATTGTTGCCTCGTTCTCATGAGTAGGCGAGTGCTTTGATTTACGTGCGTACGTATATGCTAACCATCCGGGGAGTGTGAGTCAAACTCGGGACGATATCTCCATGCAAGTTTGACTTCGGAGCGGTGTTAGGTATACGGGAGGCACATGAGATATATGTGTAGGTCAAAAGTGGAGGCCGAAGTGGTGGAGTTAAGATACAAAAAATTTAATTATGAGTTTATTGGTATAGTGTGGATTGTATTGTTTTGTACATCTTAAAAAATAGTAAACGACCTTGATAAGTTATAAAATTTAAACAGAGACATGTATACGTAATTCTAGACAAGTTTTGTGTTTTAACTTTTTATTACAAAAATCGATTAGAATTTATAATTGGATGATCTTGGTTATAGTAGTTTTGACTCATTTTAATAATGCAGATTTTAGAGACTATTTTAACCCATGAAATGAGCTTATTTTTATTGGTTTCACGCAAGCTAAAGTAAAACATTATTCTGAATACTTTTCGTGTTTTAAACTTTTCCGAAAAAATTTATCTTATAGCATTTTTTTTTCAGTTCCAGATTTTTCGATCGAATTTCGGTTAGAATTTTTCATTAATTTTTTTTTTCTCAACCTGTTCAGTTTCTACTAAATTCGTTCATCCTACCTTTTAGGAAACTTGATTCTGTACAACTTTTGTTCTTTGAGTTTTGGTCAATTCGAATTATTTAAACATGAAACGATATATTTTTAAACTTTTTCAACAAGTTACTTATGATTAAATTATATTAACTTTATTTTGTTTTGCCAAATGGTGGGTCTTTTATGCAAGGATGACTACCATATTTTTATTTTTGTTTTATTTATTTTACACTCAGGAGTTGTTTGGGATGACCTAAATAAGTGTATTTTTTATTTTTTTACGAAAAGATGTGCAAAAAAGTAGAGAGGTGATGTGATGGAAAAAAGATAAAAAGATAAAAAGAAAGATTATTTTAGAGTTGCCAAACTTAACCTCAATTTATATTTCGTTGTGTACGGGCAAGAAACTAAATGCCACCGTATCTGGAGAAACTACCCATTCGTCTCGGTGCGGATGGAACTACTTGTCTTATCCCGTAATAAGAATTAAATGTATTTTGTTTTGTGTCTGGTGGACACGTGGGTATTAAATCTTGTACTCATACTAGTATACTTGTATACTGACCCGTTTTATCTTTTTGGCAACTCGGGGTGCATTCTGTTTGAGCGCAGCCAAGTTTCCTTTGCAGGATTAGTTGGGACTATGGTGGTGACAAGAAATAACTATGATCGTAGGACATGTCTCTTGGATTTCTATTTTCTTGAGCTTAGAGTTGATATTAGTTTATGTATTTATTATTATTATTTTTTAAATGACTTTAGTATTTAGATAATTTGGTATGGTTTGTAACCTTACGTTATTTAAGTTATTTTGACTATTTATTATTACTTTAATGTTGAAAGTATTGATTAGTTATGAATTTATAGTAGATTGTTTGGTTAACGTTTTGTTAGTTTTTTTATTCCTTGTAATCTTTTGAGCATGGAATTTATTTAAATTTTTTTGAGACGTGAACATTTAGTTTAAATTTTGTTTCACTCTTAAGATTTAGATGATGGAATATTGATTGAAATTTAGTCATAATTTAATATTTAATTATCTAAATTTTAGGACGTGACAGTTCTAGCACTTTAGTTCATGTCTCCATAAAGAAACACAAAAAAGACACTACTCAGTACAAATAAAAAAAATTCTAGAATCTTCTAGGCTTGAAATCTCTTCAAAGTTGTGTTAAGAATTTTTTTATAGGAAAATAATCTCTTATTGTTGCTGAACAGTGTGAAGAAGTTCAATACACTAAATTCATTCGATCACGTTCGGTATACAAGCTTAGGCCATCTCCAACCATTCACTAAATTCAACATCAAATTTAAATTTGATGAAAAAAAGTTATTTTTTGTGCTTCAACGGTTGCAACCAAATAGTATCAAATTAAGAAAACATTAAACGTTTCACCAAACTGAGGATGGCTTGCTCCTTTTACCAATTCACTGTGCATAGCTGTTGAGTTGGAAAATTTTACTACTACGGGGTCGACCACCCGGTTGACCACCTGGTCGACCACCTTATCATTTTTCAAACAACAGAAATGAAGGCAAAAACTGAAAATTTGCTCTTACCGGTCGACAACCCGGTTGACCCTCTTTGTTTGATGCACGCTATAGTGAACAGTTGGAACTGTTGGTATCAGAATGAGAAAATTGGCTTTTTTTACTCAAATTTAGTGAAAAATTTGTTCAACCGTTAGAGATGCTCTTATATGCCTTTTTTTTGACTATTTTAGTCTAATTAAAATAATTGTATTTTGAAAAGTTGGTTGGCTCTTTTAACAACTTTCAATTTTTGTCAAAAAATCAAAAAATCACTATAAATTGTCATATCACTCTCTCTATTTTTTTTTGCATATCTTTTCATAAAAAATCAAAAAGTTAATAAAATAATATATTCTCAAACGAGGCCTGATTAGATGGTTATGAGAAAAAAAGTAAAATAATTATAAATTAAATGTAATATTTTATCTTATTAACTATTTTAATATATTTTGTCTTTTAATAAATTATTTTAATACAACCCTCTTTCCAAACACCCCACAGTCGCACCACTTTTAGACACTAATCAAAGTTGTTATATTCTCATATACTTTACTTTCTATTATTTAAGTTTGATTGTGAGAATTTTTTAACCTATTTGATTATAAAAAATAAAATAAAATTATGTACTTCTGTTGGATCCTCTCTATTTCTTGATTGAGCTTGTGTAGATTAAGGGTGAGCATGGTCCGGATTGAACCGAATAGGAGTAGAACTAGAACCAATCTATTATTTACGGTTTTTGAAAAATTGGAACCAATCCAATCCGTTTAAATTATGAAACCAATCCATTTAAACACAGATTGGATCGGTTTAGGACCACGAATTTATATAATTAAATAATAATAATAAAATATATATAACACTTTAATTTCATAAAAATATAAATATAACGTTATATTAGTTCCACAATAGTAACATGTTTTTTTATAATAACGACATACTGTTTTAGAATTTAAACAACCATAAGAAAATTGGTTTCACCATAAGTATTTAGACCACTACAAATTAAAATTAAAAACTAACAAACAAAAGTAATAAAAGAAGATATGATGCGGGTTTAGGTTTTATATAGAATAAGAGAAGATACTATGGGGGAGGATGTATAATAAAAATATAGACTATTTGTATACGGTCCGGATCGATTCCAATCCGAAACCATGAGATTCAATCCGGAACCAATTCATGGACTAAGGATTTTTAATTCTTCAATCCGGAACCAAACTACGGATTCAAAAATCAATCCAAACCTATCGGATTGGACTGAATCGGATTACGAATTTTATGAATTCTTTGCTCAGTCCTAATGTAGACGATGCTTCGTATAGTCGATAGTAGTACATTGTGTGGAACAAAGTAAGGACCCTTCTCATCTCTTATGAATCATCCGACGAAAAAGACTTTCTGAATGGAGTAAAAAAAATTGGGAATCTCTTCTTTAAAGATTGTGATGAGTCGATGTGGATTGATGGTGTAAAAACACTTTCTTATGTCGAATTCCAAAAACCAAGAAGAGAATGATATGAGTGTGCTTAAAATAGGTTTTTGGTTCCTTCAATTTTTTTTAACATGTTATCATTTTACTGTTTTGGCTCTCCAATGTAGGTGTTGCTATTCACTTAGTTTTTCACATTGAACTATTTTCATCAATCTTAGATATTTGAAATATATTAATTTAGGTGACATTATTTACCTTTTAGGACATAATACTAATTTACCTTGAATGCGTACAAATTTCGCATGAAACTAATTGTGATTTTTCATTTGCATGTTTTTTAATTGAACTTTAAAATTAAGTAAATTAGGAAGCGCATAATGTAAGAGGATAATTTTTTTTCTCCATTCTTAGTTATAGATTGGACTACATTTATATTATTATGAAAGTTGGAAGACTTAAATAAATAAAAATTAAAAGTTTAAGATTTACACTTAAAGTTCAAATGCTGCATTAAAAACTAAAATAGAGTTGGAGGGCTTAAATTAAAGAATTAAATATACTAATTTACTTTTTATGAAAGTTGGAAGACTTAAATAAAAAAATTAAAAATTTAAGATTTACGCTAACGTCGTGTTTGATTGAAAGATTTGAGAAGGGATTTAGAAAGGAAAAAGGAAAAAAATAAGTGAAATTAAGTGAAATGTACGCATATTTTATTCACATTTTACTTATTTTTTAAATTTTTTTTTTTCAAATCTCTTCTCAAATTCTTTAACCAAATACAGGGTAAAAATCCAAATGACACATTAAAAACTAAAATAGAGTTGGACAGCATAAATTAAAAAATTAAAAATTTAATAATCACATTGTAAACATGAGAAGTTGAATGCACCAATTGATAGTTTACCTGCAAAGCACAAAGAGAAAACTAATACATATAAATTATTTCAGTAACTAATATCATCAATTTGAGATAATTTAGTTGGTTTGATTGCATCTAATGCCTACTATACCTTTTGGTATAGGAACAAGTCTCTTATTTTTTAACTTCACCAATCCGTCCTAAAACTGATTAGGAATTTATTAACCAACACCACTTTTGACCTATGAGAGAAAAACAGCTCGGGTCCGCATCAAGTATGATATGGGGGAAAAAACAGCCCAGGCAGGTCCCATCAGGTGGGAGGTAAATTGTCGATTCATTGTGTTTCATGTGGTATCAACACTACGGGTGGTAGTTATGCGGATCCATTAACCTTGAATTTGTGTTTAGTTCAGGAATTTGGAAAGGAAAATAAAAAATATAAGTGAAATGTGAAAAAAATTACTTATATTTCACTTACGTTGTATTTAGTTAGGAGATTTGAAAAAGAAAAGAGAAAATGTGTGTGAAACTGAATGAAATATAAATATATTTTATTTTTATTTTACTTACATTTTTCATTTCTCTTTCTAAATTTTTTTTCAAATCTCTAACCAAACACAACCTTAATTTTACACATATTTTATTTTTTCCTTTTCAAATCTTTCCGCAAATTCTCCAACCAAACTCATCATAAAAATTATAAATTTTTTAAATTAATTTTTTTTAATAATATCATACTATTACTGTCATTTTCATCTCTATCATTACTACTACTGCCAACTCCGTCCCACAGCGTCCGCCATTAAATATAAAAAAAATATTTAAAACAAATAATTTCAATAAAAATCTTTTCCATTTAAACAAACAGAACGTTAATGTAAAATCAACACAAAAAATGTGTACAGTAAGTTACAGTTGGGTAAACGGAGAGAGAATGAGGAAATTAAAAAATCACAGCGTGACAACAAGGATAAATGATGTTTAATTTATTTAATTCTTATATATTATAAAATAAAAAAACGTTATTGATTTGGTCTATTTCTGGAGGCTTTTCCCAAAATAAGTCCTTTTTGTATTAGATTTCTCAAACTAGGCCAACTTCTGACGGAATTCCAAAACTAAGTTAAAGCACTATTACTATTCGCGCTTTTACTGTTAGGAGCGCAAAAATGGATGAACAGTAAACTCGCTATTACAAATAGCGATTTTAATTAATAATTCGCTATTACAAATAGCGCTTATAGCATAAAATTTTTTCCAAGAGAAAACGCTGTTGACAACAGCGATTTTAGCACAAAACTTTGTCGGCATAAAAACGCTATTGCTAATAGCGATTTTAACTAGAACAAATTTCGATGAAAACGCTATTTCTAATAGCGCTTTTCACTGAAATTTTTTGAAGAAAACGCTATTTGTAATAGCGCTTTACGTAAACATTTTTGGAATAAAACGCTATCGCTAATAGCGCTTTTAACAGATAATTTTTTGGAAGAAAACGCTATGTATTTTAACAGAATTTTTTTTTGAAATAGACGCAATAATATAAAACAAAAGGAAAAAACAAAAATGGGCCACATGTTTACACTATATAAAATTGAAATTGGCTTTACTAAAGCCATTGTCATGTTAAAATATATATTTTTTTCTTTTGTTTTTGTTTTGATTTAAAATGTGTAATTCATAAATTTTACGTAATATGAAAAAAAACCTCTTTTCATATATTAATTTTACATACTATTTTTCATATATATAATTTTAAAATCATATTAATTTAGATATTATTAAGCCAATCATGTTCATTTATTTTGCTTTACTGAAGCCGTTGTCATGTTAAATTTTTTATTTTTTCCCAAAATCTTTGTTTTGATTTAGAAAATGTAATTCAATTTTTTTTTCGTCTTTACTGAAGTTGTTTTAATGTAAATTTTTTTTTGTTTATTATTTTGTGTTTGTTTTGTTTAAAAGGTGATAATGTAATTAATAATTTTTTTTTGGCTTTACTAAAATCGTTTTCATGTAATTTTTTTTTTCTTTTGTCTTTATTTTGGGTTAGAATGTGTTATTTATAAAATTATTTTGACTTTACGAAAGCCATTTTCATTTAAACATACATATATATTTATTCTTTTGTCTTTGTTTTTAGTTAGAAGGTTTTATTTAGACAAATTATTTTTGCTTTCTTTAAAGCCGTTTTCATTTAAACATACATATATATTTATTCTTTTGTCTTTGTTTTGGGTTAGACGGTGAGAATGTAATTGAAAAAATCGGTTTAGTAAACCGGTTTAGTAAAACGTGTTGTACATAAACATAATACATAATACATAAGAATACATAAACAATACATAAACGAAAGCATTTACGAAGGGTGATGTAGACACAATACATAAACATAATACATAAACATAGCTCAATGTTAATAGCGTAACATTTGACGACACAATACATAAACATAAACATAAACATAAACATAGACTTAAGCATAAACATAACATAACACCTAATTGGCTTAAATCAGGTGGCTCAGTCCGAACAATCAAAGCTCGATGTCGAGACAAGTTCAGGATCCTCCATAATACCCTTGATAGCCGCAACATCCGGTTCGCTTACGTTCTTCCGGGCATCCTTCTTAACTATGAGTAGTCAGATATCGCGGGCCAACCTACGCCATTTGAGAAATCTCACGTTGTAGTCTTTGACATAGTCGATCAACATTTTCAGATCTTCCTTTTGAATCTCTCATGAGCGTGCTTTTGGCACCTTCATGCCTTTTCGACATAATCTTTCATTTTGCACTCGCTCTATAAATAGTGCGGGCCACTTCAGAAGTCTAGCATTTGCATAACCATATCCTGTTTGATTCTCTGATGGATCCTCCACCAAACCACATGGATCTCGATAGTACTTGGGCATGACAAAATGTCGCTTCCCAAACCTATCATGATAAGCACAAGAGGCATCTAACAAAGGAAATGGTGTTTCATCTTCAGCATCGCCACTTCCCCTTCCTCCTCCTTGTCGTGAACTTTCACCCCTTTGCAAGTTCCTACCACCTCTGCGATTCCCAGTCCCTCCCATGAACCATGTAGCCATGCTAATTTTTTTAAGCAAATGAATGATAATTTCGTAGGGCAAAATGAGTTGTAAGGTTGTGTCTTCACCTTTACTCGTTTATATAGTTGCTTATGAACGACTTTAGAAAGATGCCTCTGCATGACAATCCCACATTTATGAACAAGGTATGAGTTGTCAATAGATTGAAAAACAGAGAAAAGCAAATCGTGGTGAAGTCACGTGACTTGACAATCCATCTCAGATATGGACAAAATAAATGCATGCCGATCAGAAGGTAAATCGGTGAATTCACTTTTGCTATGTGACTTTCGAGTTGAGAATCCCACATCTATCAATATGAGATGAGTTGTCACTACAATAAAAATACGAGCAAAAATTGAGAAAACCAAAGCCTCTAGACCAAGTCACATGGCTTGACAATCCATCTGCAGATATCGACAAAATAAATGCATCTCGATCAGAAGGTAAATCGGTGAATTCACTTTGTTGCCATGTGACTTTTCGAGTTGAGAATCCCACATCTATCAATAACGATGAGTTGTCACTACAATAAAAAATACGAGCAAAAATTGAGAAAACCAAAGCCTCGCACCAAGTCACATGGCTTGACAATCCATCTCACAGATATCACGGACAAAATAAATGCATGCCGATCAGAAGGTAAATCGCTGAATTCATCATTGCCATGTGACTTTCTCGAGTTGAGAATCCCACATCTATCAATAACGGATGAGTTGTCACTACAATAAAAAATACGAGCAAAAAATTGAGAAAACCAAAGCCTCTGCACCAAGTCACATGGCTTGACAATCCATCTGCATATAAGGACAAAATAAAGGTATCTTGCCAAGGTGAATTAAATCGTTGCCATGTGACTTTCTCGAGTTGGGAATCCCACCTATCCGCCCGAGAATGTTACGACCTACTATTTGTATTTCATTGAAAAGTATGACTATTTGAATTGTTGTTGTCATTTCAGAAGCTATTCACCGACCTACCTGTTATGGTTTTTGTGCTATTTGAATTGTTTTTGTGCTATACAAGCAACACACCAGTGTATTTCCCGTATAAGAATGTACCATCTATGGTTATAACAGGCCTACAATGTCTGAATCCATCGATGACGGGTTTGAAAGACCAAAAAACAAAGTGAAAGACGGGCATAATGGTTGTATTTCCGGTATATCTATGCTTCCATTGCACGATGGTGCCAGGATTAGATGTTTGTAATGCATACATGAATTTAGGCAACATCATATATGATTCATCCCAATCCCCGAATACCATTCTAATTGCCTTTGCCCTTGCATGCCACGCCTTCTTGTATGATATAGTATAGTTCATGGACTTTTTTATATCTTCTATGACATTCTTAATGGGCATATCAGTTAGATTCGCATACAACAATACGTATGAGTCGATTATTTTGGTGTGAACACTTTAAACAAACAATGTGTATATAAATGTAAACATTTATTTTGTATACTCACCGCAACTTGTCCCAAAAGATGAGAAGCAATGTAACTAGAGCTAATATTTGTGTGGTCCCTGCTCATTCGGGTATAAACAATGGTGAGGACCCTATCGCTTTATTTCAAAAGACCATGTCTCCTACTAAGAGATGCACGCAACCACCATCTACAAATATGCTTGCAAGCACACACCCAAACGCCTCGCTTGGAGGTTACGACTTTATACTCGATTATTTGTTGCATGGTACAATTTCACAAAGATGTACGAAGTTGCTTCTTATCAACGAAGACCATCCCTTTGTCCAACTCGATTCTCGGATTCCGATTCGGTTACGGAACGACATCGCGTTAGTAACGTCAAAATCACCACCCATGTGAATGTTTTCATACAAAGGGATTTGGTCTAGGTGGAATAGGGCATTACGAATATCAGCGGAGTGTCGACATCATCTTCTTCATCATCATCATCATCCGATCCGCCTAATAAATTTTCTTCATCACACATTTCATTCTCATCATTGTCTAGGGTGACATCAGATCAGTACATGTCATCGCCAAGAACCGCAGAATTAACTGCTTAAACCATATTACCAAAGAACTTCAACCGGAGTCGTATGATGGCTATAGGTGGACACATCTTGGGTTTTATTGTGAAATAGATCGTATCCACCACGTGAACTTGATTCTCCACCATGGGCATGAAATGTCTCATTGTGTAGCCACCCTGCATAACATTCATTTGACTCATACATAGGAGACCGAAATGTTGTGTCAATCCCATGTGTCAAGAATGTAGTGAGCGGATGTGAATCCATCGTGTTATATTAGGAAGATTCTGCAATCTCTTTCTCAATGTACACTTCCAAACAATTTGGTGGTTGAAATTTCCACCGATACTTAAAACGGTGTTCAACGCCTCATCGTCATTTATCGGTAATATTTTGTATTTCTTTGGTTGCTTGCCATGGCGATAAGGATATCTACATTTGAAGATCAATCGGATTGCTTCCCCATAAGTTGCAACCTTCGACATAAACATCTCTTCCAAATTGGCGGTGTGGTGCCAAGTTGCACCCTATATATCCTTTCGGTCAAAGATCATATGACACACCTTCATCGGGTCCCGAATTATGTTTCCCAAAGAAAAAGATAATTGGAGCAATTTGCCATATACTTGCTTCAATGAAACAATAAATATTAAAATATCAACAATATACATATATCGAATTCTACTTGTAAAATAAATATTACAAAAAACATTAAATTTTGCAGAAGTCACAAATAAAAGTAACCCTCTAATTTTTTGTCAATTTTTTTGTCAATTTTTGCAGAAGTCACTTCTATTTTTTTGTCAAATAAACATATACTTGCACCATATTTTTTGTCAATTTTCAGCCATAATGTTTCAGCGCTTTTGACTAATATTATTTTCTGAGAAGAACAATTTTATTGACCCAAAAGTGAGCCACATAGAGGGGAAGAACATTATACACTCAGTAGCCAAAACCTGTAGCATATACATCAAATGGCATGCACAAATCACCTAGGAACTGTGCACAATAGAGTCAACATAGAAGTAAAATTGTATTACTATGTCATGTTTTGGTTTTTTGGTTTGTAATTGCCTATGAAGAAAGGATCATATAAAAGTAACAGCAGTGCCAGATTTGCTACACAGCCCCTAGTAACAGTTGAGTAAAATTAATCATGAATTCATGGCAACTTACTTCTTTTAGTTTTGTAAAGAGACTAAACACACATTTTGCCAGTTCTTCTTCAACAATGAAACCAGAAAATTAACACTCAATTGCACATTTTGAAAACAGCAACTCCCATGTAGAGAACCTTCTTCAGTTGGAATTTGACTGTCGCTTTAGTCTCATTAACTTTAGACTCGACAGGTTCTTGATGAGTGACTTCTGAATTTTTTTTTTCACAATATACATATGGACTACATTTTGGATAGTTATCCATGTGAATCTATCGGGCCATCCGTACCAATTATTTGGTATTACAAAACACAGGCTTACCCATCAAAGTGCCAAATTTTTTTTTTTCGCCTTCGTACGTACGAAATTGCGATGGACTATTAATTAAAATAATTTAAGACTCTTTTCATGCATATATTGTAACTAGTCTAATAATGACTTCTAATTATACAAATATAAATAAAAATTATTAAAACATAATTTTTACATTTTCCTTTTCAATGGTAGTGGACAATTACAAAGTAGAAAAGGTGATAAGTCAGTTCGTTCAATACCCATTTCAAAAACTTTTTCAAATTTAGTTCAGTTTTTTGAGAAAATTTTAATTTGTACTACAATGTTATTATATGTATTACAAATTCAGCTCATTAAATTTTTTAATCATATTTTCAGTGCCTGACCCCAAATATAGTGAAATAAACCAAACGAAATTAAACCCAAATTTTTTTATTTAAATCAAATAGAGTCAAATTTAAATATTTTGAGAAACCAATAAAAACATTTATTTTGAATAAAATAGAGTCAAAATTAAATATTTTAAGAAACCAATAAAATTTTTTCTTTTGAATAAAATAGAGTCAAAATTAAATATTTAAGAGAACATGATCTTTTACTTGAGAGAACATGATCTTTTCATGGAGAGAAAATTAAATATTTTTTTAATCAAATACATTCAAAATTAAATATTTTTTGTTTCATTATTATATTTTGTAGAAATTAGACATTAACAATTTCTTAACCATATTTTGATTCAAAAAATATAGACATTTTCATTCACAAGCATAATTTTCAAATTTCAATTTCGATTTCAAATTTCAAAATATAGACATTTCATAATTGAATTCAACAATTCTCAATCACATGAATTTCGTAATATGACATTAACAATTCTGAATTATATGAATTTCAATTTTTCTAATTTTATTCTTAATTAAACAAGATTACTTTTAAAATCATAATTTGAAACCCTAATTTCCTTTTCATTCCTCTTAACAAGCCAAAAAAAAAAAAAACTCACAAGCGTCATTTCAAAATTCCATTTCTGATTTCAATTTTCAAAATATAGACATTTCATAATTTCAAATCAACAATTCTCAATTACATGAATTTCGTAATATGACATTAACAATTTAATTATATGAATTTCAATTTTTTCTAATTTTATTCTTAATTAAACAAGATCACTTTTGAAACCATAATTCGAAACCCTAATTTCCTTTTCATTCCTCTTAACAAGCAAAAAAAAAAAAACTCACAAGCATCATTTCAAAATTCCATTTTCTGATTTCAAATTTCAAAATATAGACATTTCATAATTTCAAATCAACAATTCTCAATTACATGAATTTCGTAATATGACATTAACAATTACGAATTATATGAATTTCAATTTTTTGTAATTTTATTCTTAATTAAACAAGATTACTTTTAAAACCATAATTTAAAACCCTAATTTCCTTTTCATTCCTCTTAACAAGCAAAAAAAAAAAAAAAACTCACCATCATCATTTCAAAATTCCATTTTACGATTTCAAATTTCAAAATATAGACATTTCATAATTTCAAATCAACAATTCTCAATTACATGAATTTAAGTAATATGACATTAACAATTATCAATTATATGAATTTCAATTTTTTGTAATTTTATTCTTAATTAAACAAGATTACTTTTAAAACCATAATTTGAAATCCTAATTTCCTTTTCATTCCTCTTAACAAGCAAAAAAAAAAAGAAAAACTCACCATCATCATTTCAGAATTCCATTTTTTGATTTCAAATTTCAAAATATAGACATTTCATAATTTCAAATCAACAATTCTCAATTACATGAATTTCGTAATATGACATTAACAATTATCAATTATATGAATTTCAATTTTTTCTAATTTCATTCTTAATTAAATAAGATTACTTTTAAAACCATAATTTGAAACCCTAATTTCCTTTTCATTCCTCTTAACAAGCAAAAAAAAAAAAAAAAACTCACAAGCATAATTTCAAAATTCCATTTTCTGATTTCAAATTTCAAAATATAGACATTTCATAATTTGAATTCAACAATTCTCAATTACATGAATTTCATAATATGACATTAACAATTATCAATTATATGAATTTCGGATTTTTTAATCGCAATTCTTAATTAAAAAAAAAAATACTTTTAAAACCCTAATTTGAAACCCTAATTTCCTTTTAACAAGTAAAAAAAAAAAAAAAACAATTTCCAATTCAACAAATGTACGTTGGTTTATTCAATATTCAAAATATAGACATTTTGATTCACAAGCATAATTTCAAAATTCCAATTTCTTATTTCAAATTTCAAAATATAAACATTTCGTAACAAATCAAATCTCAATTCTCAATTCTCAATTCTAAATTCTAAATTCTCAATTCTCAAATCTCAATTATATGAATTACGAATTTCAGCATTCCAAATTTCAATTCTCAAATTCTCATATTTATGATTTATTTGAAAATTTTTAAAAATTTAAAAAATTCCAAACCTGATTTATGATTGAAAAGCATAAACATTCAAAAGCATTAGAACCGTTAATATAATTTATTCACATTTCTTTTATTTCTTTTTATATCCCTAAGTATATCTCTTCGTATGTGTAATTTCATATAATTTGATCACTTAACTTGAATTTGTATTAAATTTAACTTTTGTATCACATTAATTTTTAATCCTACCATTAAATAAAAATTACGTCAAGTCGAATTCTAAATTGAGTTATGATGGGGATCACAAATAATCTACTAAATTAGGGTTTCAAATTTTTCACATAAGTGTGAAACCAACATATAAGTTTGTATGAATTCTATAATCATATGACAGGTTTGATAAAAAAAAATTAATAAATTATTTAAAATCTATGATATTTTCCTTATAAATTTTATTAAGATTTCAATTTAATGGTATATCAAAATCATCGCCACTACATGCATGTACAAGAGAAGAGGTGGTTACAATCGATAATGTGATCCTAATTTAACAGTGAACAATCAAACCATATTCAACAACCATATCCTAATTTAACAGTGAACAATCGATAATGTGATCCTAATTTATATAGGTGAACAATCAAACCCTAAAAGTCATCCTAATTAGAACAATCGTAATAATGTCAACAATCACAAATCGAACCGTAAATTCATAACCAAAACCACAGTGATAAAGGATAAACAATCATAACCATATTCACTTCACAAGCAACATCCAAAAATTCAAAAGCAAAAAAAATTCCACAAATTCAAATTTCTGATTTCCAAAAATTCCAAACCCTAATTTCATAACCACAATTCCACACATTTCATAACCCTAATTTCATAAACCCTAATTTCAAAATTCCACACATTTCATAATTCACATGTAAAACCCTAAGTACTAAATACATAAAAACACAAAAATTAGGGTTAATGTCACATTTTCACAAACACAAAAACTCAATACATAAAATTAGGGTTTATATCATACCACGGAGAGAGAGAGCAGACAGTGAGCGAGACCGAGAGCCAAGAGCAGAGAGGCAGAGAGAGACTGAGACAGTGATCGAGTGAGTCTGAGATGGAGGAGAGTGAGAGATGGAGAGTGAGTGATGATGGAGAGGCTGAGAGATGGAGAGAGGCTGAGAGATGGAGAGTGAGGCAAGAGCCGAAAACCCTAACTCTTAAATGTATGCAAATGAGAGAGGGGGGGTTCGTATATAAGTCTGTTAAAAACGCTGATACAAAAAGCGTTTTCATTTAAATGAACTCGCTATTAGGAATAGCGTTTTCTTCCAAACCACATTTCTGTTAAAATCGCTATTAGAAATAGCGTTTTCATGGGAAAAATATTTTGTGATACAAGCGCTATTAACAATAGCGTTTTCATGTCAACAAGATTTTCTGATAAAAGCGCTGTTGTCAAAAGCGTTTTCTCTTAGAAAAAATTTTATGCTATAAGCGCTATTTGTAATAGCGAATTCTTAATTAAAATCGCTATTTGTAATAGCGAGTTTACTGTTCATCCATTTTTACGCTCCTAACAGTAAAAGCGCGAATAGTAATAGCGCTTTAACTTAGTTTTGAAATTCCGTCAGAAGTTGGCCTAGTTTAGGAAATCCAATACAAAAAGGGCTTATTTTGGGAAAAGCCTCCTATTTCTGCATTTGTTATTATTCTTCTTCCTTTCTACATCAACAAAAAGCCTCATTTTTTTTGTTCTGTTTCTCCAATCATCTTCAAATTCTCTCTCAGACAAACCCTAACATACGATTCACTCAGATTTGCATACGCATATACATAACATATACATCATATTTGAGAGAGAGAGAGGGAGAGTGTTTGTGTTTGGAATGTGCTAAATGGGTGCTGCGGGCTCGAAACTTGAGAAAGCTCTGGGTGACCAGTTCCCTGAAGGCGAGCGATACTTCGGACTCGAGAATTTCGGCAACACCTGCTACTGCAACAGCGTTTTGCAGGTTTCCCTACATTTTCCTCTTTCATTTGCATTCAAATTTTTTTTTTCTTCAAAATAATAAAAAAAAAATTGCTGCTTTTGATGGCCGATTCGTGCTAATTGTGCTGTCTCACTGTTTTAATGCTGTTGGGGTTGTTCTTCTTCTTGTTTGATTGATTCAAATTTCAATTTGATGCGGTGTGTTCGGTTGTAGTTTTGTCTTGGAGAGGCATTTTCTTATTAGTTTGTGCTTGAGGTCTGCATGCATCCTTCGGAAATTACATGGTTTCTATTATCTTTTTCTCTACATGTTATTTGAGGTGTAAATCTGATATTGGGAGTTGCACCATAAATAGAATTTGAAGCCGATGCTGTATGTATCATCATCTTTTTCACATTTATTGAATGATAATTCTGAATGCTAACTGTCATTGACGGTGATATGGATGTCATATTCTGATATAGTCCCATTCATAGTGATGAATTTTTTCTCAAAATTATTTATTTAAGTAAAGAAAAATCGGAAAATTCAATTTTGATGGAATCTCCAAATGCACCGTATTAAAATTTGTCTGCATCCATCACCCTTTGACCATTGCTTGTAGGTCCCACTGGAACTCATGGATGGTGATTTGATTACTCTAGGATTCGGAATCAGAGAGAACCAGGCATTCTGCCAAATAAACTTCTAGGGTCATTGAAACATAATGGTTTATACATATTTTAACAAGACTTTAGAAACATGAACAAAATGTCCGACTTATAATTTTCAGACGTTAAGGATCTACTTTCGGTGAATTCCTGACCTTGGGGTTAGGTGAATCAAGTGGAAAACATTGGTGTAGGAACTTTGAGTTTAAAACTTACTATAGGATGTTGATTGGTTCATATTAAGTAGTTCCTTCCTTGGAGAGGTGTTTTAGACCATGGTTACCTTTTTGTAAGTTTGGTAGCCTATCATAAGACACTTATGGTGAATAACTTGAGAAGGAAAGATCCTTCCCAACTGGTGTTTCATCTCCAAGAAGGTGGGAAAGATTTGGTCTTTATAGTTATTATAGCTTGGGTTATGCCTTGAATTCTAGTTGTATTTCTTGACTTTTAGAAAAGTGGCAGAGATAAGAGAAAGAAGACGACTTAGGATTTGGCTGCTCTTTGCTTGATGTGGATAATTTAGGAGAAAGGAACCTATGTTTTATGGAGCGGAGGAGTTCATCCATGGATTAAAAAATATATTTTTCATAAGTTTTACTTAGGGGACAGTGCGTGTGAACCCACCTCTTGAAACCTTTTTGTATTTTTAATAGAACTGGGATTCATTTCAATTAACAATTATATAGGAGATACACTGCTAGATCATATACTTTGTGTATGCATTGGGCACGTGTACATCGATTGCGCACCCTTAGGAAGAACCTTGTTTTTTATTACTCTAATTTTGAGGTGTATCTATAAATATGTTGGAACAAAAAAAGGCCTGGCTAGGGAGTTGTTTGGAAAGTGCTAGATTAGTATACTTTTTGACTTTTTACGAAAAAATGTGAAATATGAGTTGGGTTTGAAGTTATGTGATCCAAATAAGATGATTGTGACCCAAATAGGATAATGTACTAAAATAGCATGTGCTATTTTAGCACATGCCAAACAAGCACTAGATCTTCGAGACATAGAGCATGCAGGGCTTTGAACCCAAATATATTGCCTATGATGGAAGTAAACATGTTAATATCAAAACCTTCTTCAAAAAGGTTCAAAGGATACGCTACATAAGCAATTTATTGATTTTCTTTTCCAGCAGTGGGGCTTGACGTGGTAGCATCGCCCTTTCGTTATTTCCATTTGTTTCATCTATTGGTGGGGAGGTTCTCAGCTTCCCTTAACCATCATTCAACAAATTATACTTTTTTGTCAGAATTTAATGATGGCTAGCAGGAGATCATTTTGTTTATTAACTCTACCAGTTGCTACAAAATGTAGGAAAAAGAAATAAATTGATATCTTACTGAAAGGAAGAATATCAACAATTAATTTCTTGAAACTTCCACCTAACCTATTATATCTATTTGGTTATTTGAATTTACTTTTTATATTCTGGGAACAATTTTTTTTCCCCATTTTTTTGCAACCGAATCGAGGTTGAGGAAATAGCAGCCAATGTCCTTTTGAAGCCTATATCCACTGTGTATGTAGTAATTTACAAGAGGCTCCAGGCATCACAAATAATGTTATAAAGACTACTTCAATGATAATCTGCTTTTTATTTTTTTTCATTCCATATTAGAAGTTTAAGAAATTGTTTGTTTTGATTCTGATATGTATTCCTTTCTAATATCCCTGTCTTATGACTCTGATATGTATTCCTTTCTAATATCCCTGTCTTATGCAGGCTCTGTATTTTTGTGTTCCATTTCGTGAGCAGCTATTAGAATATTATGCGAATAACAAAAATCTTGCAGATACAGAAGAAAATCTCCTGACGTGTCTGGCAGACTTATTTACACAGGTTTAAGTATAATTCTATCCATTGCTTTACTATGTGGAGTATAGTCTTACTTCCTTGACCTTTGGTGTAGTTTGGTTTTGCTTTCGAATTCACCTTGGTGATTCTTTTCTCAGACTACAAGATTTGATCACTTAATTGTAGCATGGTTATGTGAACAAGACTATTTTTGCTCAACTATATTCTGCTAATGCTGTCTTATATTCAATGAAGGGGTTGGGTATACAGTTTTCCAAATAGATATGTGATATTTAGAATACTAATGCTGCAAAAATAAAAATTCTGAGGTTCTTTTGATTTTACTTGGGCAATTTGGTTTTTATCTTGGCTTCTGCAGTGTAATAGCCCCCAGTCTAGACATCTAATTAAACTTAAGAAATCAGGAGATCATCTTTCTTTTGGATCTTAGTTATTAGAATTATGTTCAATAAAACAGCAGCCAAAATTGTGTATAAACTCAGGATGTTGACCAATGCTATCTTGTTTTTGTTTCCTTATACATTACTGGTAGATGGGCATGTGCCCCTTTGTCTCTTCCAAATATTTATTTATTTGTTCAAAGGGAGACCCGCATTTGTCAGCGGAAAAAAAAAAAAAAGAAAAGGGGGAAGACACATACACATACACCCAAAAAACAAAATAATAATGAAAAAAGAGGATGTTAACTGTTGTAACTTGTAAGCGAAACTTTTTCCGCTGAGATTTAGATAAAATATCCCTAATTATTTTTAAACTCTCCCATATCCTATTGTGTGCATGTGTTCGTGCATGTGTGTGTGTGTGTGTGTGTGAGAGAGAGAGAGAGAGAGAGAGAGAGAGAGAGAGAGATACCTAATTTGTCATATTTGGGTGATGATTGGGTCAGATTTGTGAATTGGGTTGATGAAGCCTGAATTGCAAATTGGGATTTTTTGAGAGAGCAGATTTGAAACTTTGGCGGTAAGTCTAGTAAAGTTTCCTTTTTAAATGCCAAGGTACAAAGCAATGAGGTGACATGACTCTGACTTCCTGATCATGGAAGCACTATCATTTATATCACTTATCATTTATATTGGGTTGGCATTTAACCCATATCATTTTCTTCCTATAATTTACATGAAGGCTTATTATATTAAGACACTATTGTTCTGCTATGTGCAATACAATTATACAATATTTTCAAGCTGGGTACCCTCACACTCTCATGCTGTTTTAACCACTTACACCAGCTCACTCCCCATGAATATTGGTATGGGACTTTGGTAGCTGTTAAAATTATGCATCTACTTGAAGAAGATGCAGAATAGGAGTCTGTTTTTCCTTTAGTTAGCTGTTGTCGTTTCTCTCTGATCGTGAGGTCTATAGTTAACTATCTTGGGATGCACTACTTTATATCCCTATCATTTGTTTCATTTTCAATTAAATAATGCAGTTAAAGAAAAACATAATTCTACCTATGTCTTGGTTTGAAGTTTCATTTTATCCTTTTTTGTGATATTTGGATTTTTGAAGCCTTCTATGGTTTTTTGCTTATGTTTTGGTTTGCAGTTTAATTCTGCCCTTTTTGTGGTATTTGGATTTCCAAAAGCCTTATCGTTTCTTATGTTTTGGTTACTTAGTGGATTTTGTTGTTAATGATAGAGTATTTCCTATTTGATTTCAGGTAACTTGGATTTTTTAGCGTTTGGCCTTTTTATGAGGTGAAAAAAGTCAATACATTTGGAATGGTTTTTTTAGTTGAATAGAAAGTTGTGAGGGAAAAAGTTTTTGATTGATGTATGATGTGATATTTTAACTTATTGTGGCTTTTTGACTTTTTGTGGCTTTTTGTCTTTTTTAGCCAAAAATATATATGCCAAACAAGCTCTCAGTTTCTTTTGGCATATACACAAGCAAGATGAACCACAACTGATT
Source organism: Camellia lanceoleosa (assembly GCA_025200525.1). Lineage (NCBI taxonomy): Eukaryota > Viridiplantae > Streptophyta > Magnoliopsida > Ericales > Theaceae > Camellia > Camellia lanceoleosa. The sequence goes on from CM045759.1 coordinate 89,543,901, forward strand.
TGAAGTTTAATAATTTTTTGTATAGCTTTAGGCAAGTTTGATCTGTTACATGTACTGTATTGTAGTATATACCTCTTATCCAAGTCAGATGGTAAAATTATGATAGCTTGTTGCTTATAAAGTAGATTCCAAAGTTTAACCTGGTGGTATGGTTTGAAGGAAGGAGCTAGTTGTAATTCTAATGGGTGATGGGTTTAAGTTTGCATTAGGTTGCACATGAGCACCGCTGATGTTTTATGCATTGAGCTTCCAATATTGTGAATGGTAAGGGAATCTGAAAGATATTGGAGCTTCCCTCATCAGGGTGCCTTGCTCAAATAACAGTTTCACAAAGATGGAGACGAACTGGATTAATCTGTTACCTTGCTTTTGTATTTAGTGAAAAGGGATATATAAAGTTTGTTCTTTCCCTCTCTGCATCACTGTGATGGGTAAATCCCATGAAAAGTGGCAATTTTCATTTGTGAAAGTACTACAAGAATTATTTTGATCATCCGTGGGTCATTTACTAGGGTAGTGGTGGTAATTGTTCTTTAGATGATTTTCTGTGGTCTTCTATTCCAAGAGATGCAAGGGTTGGACATTTTGTTCCCAGGGAAGTTGTCTAAGTCTGTTTCTTTTTGTCTTCTACTGACATTGCTTCCATATGTGCTTCATCTTGAGGTTTTATGTTGACTTTGACTTTGATCAGTTATGAGTTTGATGATCTTGAACTTTTTGGATTGGCAGCAATTGTAATGAATTAGAGGTCCTTCTTTTGGTTCTCCTTTTACGTATTTTCTCTTTACAATTTTTTAAACTTCTTGTGGGCTTTACAGTCACAAGTTTCAACGTCTTAATCAATGTGCTTGTGAAAAATATTATTTGTTCTCAGTTTTGAGCTGGGCAATAGTCGGTCCATGAGATGAGATACTTTTACATTACATTGAATATTATAATTTTCTCTTTGATTGTGACTAACTTTATAGGAATTTGTGCAATAGTCAATCTTGATGCAAACTCATTAGTTCATAGGGGGTTAATTAGTTTTTAGGATTCTAATGGTCACTTTTGCCTGCTTTAGTTTCTTCCTTCTTGGATTATTTTTTCTTAGGCCATTTTTTTTGTCCCTTTTGTTTTGACAATGAGTAGCAGGATTTACAATTTAACATATTTTCTTTTAGTAGATTGAAATTGGTGTTAAACATTTGAATTTTGATGGCAGAAGACCTATCAGAAAAAACAAATAAATCAGTAATGGATTTAATAGTATATTGAATTTCTTAAATTATATCTTTTGGGAGGATTACTCCTTGTTCAACTAGGTGATGCTGTTGGGGTCTTATTTAATCACACAAAAGCATCCATATGCATGTGTCCACACATATACAAACTCATATTTGTAACCTTTAACGAGTTATTTTACCTGAGCCAACACTTTGCTCCTGTGTAGATAAGTTCACAAAAGAAGAAAACGGGTGTCATTGCTCCAAAACGCTTCGTACAGAGATTGAAGAAGCAAAATGAAATTTTTCGCAGTTATATGCACCAGGTATGAGCTTAACATGAAACTTTCCTATGTTGGTTTTGGCATATTGAATTCAGACATGCAACCACCAGGAATACTTTAGTATACTCTTAACAGGATTACTTGACCATACTTTTGTCTTGTTGTGTTATCTTTAGCTTCAACTTTAACTATGTGTATTGAATTCAGACATGCAACCACCAGGAATACTTTATACTCTTAGAGGATTACTTTACCATACTTTTGTCTTGTTGTGGTATCTTTAGTTTCAACTTTAACTATGTGTCATTGGGTTACCCTAGTGGTTCTAAAAGGGGTTGATGATTTATCAATACAAATTTATTGAATGAATTTAGGCAAATTTATCGAAAACATGACACTTGCAATGCCTTGTTTTTTGAAACACGTTCTTTTCCATTTGCGAACACTTGTTGTTTATACAACATCATATATAGCTGCCATACCGATGGTTAATGAGATAGGTTATGTTACAATCTATGTTACATGGACTCAACTCGAGTACATGTATCAGGTGTGACACATAGTTGTCAAACCGTGAATCGAATCCTAAATCGAAATGGCCTTGTACCGAATCGCGAATCAAATCGTGAATCGTAAAGATTTGGTCATTTTTTTAAGTTACTTAGAAAAAGATACTTACATACTTAGATGTTAAATATATCTTATAAATATATATTTAGACTTAAATCAATGAAAATGTTGTTTTGGACGATGATCATGTGGTCTGATAGGTAAGAAGTTAACATAGGTTCTCAAGTAAGATCACCATCTTACCTTTTCCCTTTTAAGATATTGATTATCAATCATTCTTAATAAAGAAAGTAAACAAAGACGAACTCTCAATTTTCAAGTAACAATAACTTAACAACGATTTTGATATTTCATAAGCATGCATACCTTTATAAATAACAATGACAATGACCCTAATAATAAGAAAGAATTAATTGAAATATAAAGCATTTTAAAATGTATATATGTTTATTTTTAAGTGTTTTTTATAATAATTAAAAAAAATAAAAACTTGCAAAACCATTGGGTTTAACTAATATCCATCATTCATGTAATATTGAAGTATATTTATTTTGCAAGTTACTTTAACCTTAAACATTTTTACAAGATACATTATGATTTTTTTTAAGGAAAAAAAAAATGAGAAGAAAAGGTTAAAAACATGTTTAGTTTGACTGAATCTGGTTGGATCCTATTAAAAACTCTCTTATCTCAAAAAAAAAAAAAAAAAAACAATAAATCATGTGTATATATTGGTTATTTTCGTACTAAACACTGTTAGAAGTTGTATTATGTCATTTTAACTAGAAAAAAATGGAGAAAAAAAGAAACGAAATATGTTGGATATGATAGTTTCAATAATTACATCAATGGTAAAAAGTAAATCGAATCATGAATCGATTGTGAATCGTGTGATTCACTAGAGATCCATTTCCAAAATAGATTCACCCATAGATACGTATTGATTTTGCAAAAATCGCGAATCGAATCGTGAATCGTAAGATTCTGATAACAAGAGAGTGCAAATACGTATCCAATCCTCAAACCCTCATAAACCTATTTCTAGGATATTGGGATATGTATCCAAAAGTTAGACATGCGTACAACGAAGCATCATGGACACATATATATTGCATATTGTAAATTATTTAAAAATATACTTGAAATTAAATTGGATTTAGGGAAATATGAAATATCTATCTTTCATCTATGTGAGAGGCTAGAAATGTTTTTTGACTAGCAAATGTGAGTTTTTTCTTCTTTGAACATTATAAAAAAATTTAAGGGATCTAAGTATCTAAATTGAATATAGGTGTTGTGTGTGAGAGGTGTGGTTAGAGGTAGTCCGGGAAGATGGCGGGCACTGCAATGGCTTGAGATCACCGGAGGTGGAGAGGAGGAAGTCAAGGCAAGCTTGGAGAGGGAGAGGTTGGTAGTGATAGACCTTGAACACTAATGTAGAGTGTGAGTGACGCAGCGGAATACACAGGGACTAGATATCTTCTAGTAGACGAATGGGGCTCTCAAATCCACGAGAAAAATAGAACCTTGAATCCACAAGGAAGAGAAAATATCTTAATATTATTGATTGAATGAATAAAAGTTGCCTTTGCCATGAGGCTTACATAACTATTTATAATAAACTAAACCTAATACTTGTAGGAAAAGTAATTCTAAAATAAATTAGGAAACTTAAATCAATACAAATAAGGAAACCTAAGAGAATAGGAAACTAAAATTCTAAACTATTTAAAATCCTAGTCAAAATCTAATTCCAAAATAATAAAATTAAGAAACGTAATAATTCTAAAATATTTATACTAAATTACAAGAATCCTAATATTAAAACTAAAAATATAAAAATTCTTAAAATCTTGTCCTACATCAGACTCCTCTTCTTTGAAAGAACTCGTCGTCGAGTTCATATTAGAGATTTGTCATCTTCCATGCCAGATAAAGAGATATTTTGAATATTTTAGTTGCTTGCCCCTCTTCCAAAAGTTGTGTATAGAAAAGTTTTCTTTCTGAAAATTCTTCTCTATATGCTTCAACTGGTTGACAAGATTAATTAGACAAGTATTGAAAATTAAATTAAATTGCTTAACACCAAGAAAATCAACGAAGGGTATTTTATGTTGATGTTGGATACTCTCTGGACTCTGCTCTGTCTTAAATTCAGTTGGACATTCAATTATCGATCTTGGAATATCAATTGCATCTTCAATCAACTTCTTTGGTGCACATGTCAACTTTATTACTTCATCTTTTATTTCTTCTTTTTCATTGAGTTCAACTTGATTTCCTTCTTTTGCAATCTCATAACCATCATAATAATCAAGAGATGATAGTTCCGTCATTAAAAGCTCTTGGCTAACTTCAATGTTTTTCTCTTGCTTCACCTCTTCATTATCTTCTTCAAATTTCTTAATCAAACTAATTTCAGTGACCTCTCTTTCATCAATTTCAATGTTCTGACCATTGTTGAAATCAACTTGATTTTCTACTTCAATTGAATGTCTATTTGGGTCTTCAAAATTTTGAAACATTGAGGTACTCAAAATCTTTTCTTCTTCAATGCGTAGTGGAGTGTGACAAATTTGTTGACCTACAAGACTTGATTGACCCAAACTTGGCAGAGCCATAGTCATGTTTCTCGAATAATTTGTATCCACAATTGCACAATAATTATTGAGTTCGAAGAATATTGTGAATTAGAATTACCTTGGAACAATTGTTTCGATTTAAGCTTTCTTTGATATTGTTGATACAACATTTGCCCATGATTTGATTGAAGGAATCTAGAACTCATCAACTTCTTCATCTTATGTCACGTTCTAATGGATTGTTTGTATTGTCGCTTTCGACCATACTGCAGTTGTTTCCACCATGTAGAAACATAACCTTGTAACTTACGTGCGACATATTTGGCTTGCTTTTCTTCAGAAATTTCCATACACAAGGAATTTTTCAACTTTGCGAAACCAATAAATAAGATCCTCGACATGACAAGAAGCATTAAAATAAGGAATTTCTAGTGGTACTTAATAATTTGAAAAGTCATGATTGATGCAATCATTCCTATTGAACACATCACTAAATCTTCGTTGTCGCCTTACCGACTGATATTTACCATAATCCTCAAATAACTCATCTTTAGATTCGTCCTCACTATCGTATTGATAACAAGAAGATCATCTTAAGATGTGGTTAATAGGTTGGCCTTGGGCAAATCCAATAGCGCGGTTCCTATTAACATTGTGACTAACAGGTTGGCCTTGGGCAAATCCCTTGACTCAAATCCTATTAGATCTTTCTCTATGATCATCGTCAATAGAGCTTGTGCTTCCTCTTTCGATGAATAACATCAAGTCAGGAGAAACCTTGCTCTGATACCACTTGACGCAGCAGAATACACGGGGACTAGATATCGTTCTAGTAGACGAATGAGGCTCTCGAATCCACGAGAAAAATAGAACCTTGAATCCACAAGGAAGAGAAAATATCTTAATATTATTGATTGAATGAATAAAAGTTGTCTTTGCCATGGGGCTTACATAGCTATTTATAATAAACTAAACCTAATACTTGTAGAAAAAGTAATTCTAAAATAAATTAGGAAACTTAAATCAATACAAATAAGGAAACCTAAGAGAATAGAAAACTAAAATTCTAAACTATTTAAAATCCTAGTCAAAATCTAATTCTAAAATAATAAAATTAAGAAACGTAATAATTCTAAAATATTTATACTAAATTACAAGAATCCTAATATTAAAACTAAAAATATAAAAATTCTTAAAATCTTGTCCTACATCAGTGAGAGAGGGTGTTTAAACATGAGACTTGGTTGTATTGTTGTTGTGTCTCATTGCATATACGATACGTTATATGGGCCACAGGAGTATTGGAGCTCAAGCAAACTGTTGGATAGGTAGCTCGTTCTCCTCAACTCTGCCATAAGTGATATAAGCCCTTCTATCGTTTGTGGCTTGATAGCAGGCGGAGGGCAACATTTCATGGCAAGCAGAAAGTAATGTTTCGTATATGCATCGGATGACATGAACGTAAGGTCATTGTTGCCTCTTCTTCAAGCCTGGTCGAGATGGAGTCGTCTTAGCAAGAAGACAACCATCTCAATGATCCCATGACCTTAGCCGCCAGTCCAGTATCCTCTGATGATCTCGAGCAGTAGTGCCTCGGTCCTGCTCCGAACCCAGGCATCCAAGTAGGTGAATGGGCTAGGGCCCACCTTAATGTTTAGGAGAGCCAGGGCTCGCTTCCAAGCGACCAAGCCGGAGAATGGACCGCAGGCATATCTCAATGTTTAGGAGAGAGGCTCGCTTCTAAGCAACCAAGTAGGAGAATGAGCCGTTGGCCTATCTCAATATTTAGAAGAGCCAGTGTTTATCAATCTAAGTCCAAGTGAATTGGGGGTTGATTGTATTGTTGTTTTGGTCTTGGAGCGAGGTATGAAGGACCATGGGCCTTGCGGGGCCATGGTGCTGCTTGTTGTAGGGCTCTTCATATTTGGATATTATATATATGCTCCCGCTTAGGCTAAGCATTGGCACATGGCGCCCGTTGGGCTCGCCATGTATCAAACATACGACATGCCTACGCGGTGCCTTATTGGTCTGCCATGGGGGTGGGGTATTGGTGATGTGACACCTGTAGGGCTTGCCATGTATTGGGCTTGATACAAGTACCCACAATAATGCCCCCCTGTACAGATGCTCTTATAGCTAATGAGAGTATTTGTACATGACTGTGTTAAAAAGTTTTGAAAATATTAGCTTATGTAGACAAGTATTCAGATAGAGTCGTCTAAAATTAGGCTTTTGATACAATGGGGGAATTTGGATTGCTCATGGAGAGTTTACATTTTAAGTTTCATCTGATGCGAGTTGGCCGGATGAAGATGTGGGCTTGTTGGGCGATGGCTTGATTCCACGGAATCTCTACCACTTCACAGGAGATTTCAGCTTTGTTCCATAGGCACCAAATTCTGCCCATCACCCTTTCCATGCCGCTAGGAGGGGGGGCCATGGCCTTGGTGTTAGGATAGCCCATGATTTGGCTCATGAACTGGGCCTCACTTCCCATTTTTTTCGTGTTTGTGATGATGACGAGGTGGAAGCGTCCGCTAGAATATAGGTGCATGTAGTGTTGGAGGAAGTTAGGGCGAGTGACGCCCTTAGTGTTGAAGAAAAGGATGTTGAGCGGAATGTTGTGGGGGATGTTTGGCTGAGCGTTGTGGGGAAGCGCTCTCTTCTCCCATGTTGAGATTTGCAAAGTTCTCTATGTCCCACCCAAGTCCCAAATCTTCATTTGGGTTTTCCAACAGTGCTGACATGGAGATGTGGTGGTCTAGATCTCTCTTTGTCGGTCTTTGCGAGAGGATATTGATGCGGATCCTTTCGAAATGTGAGATTAATACCTGATTTGCCTGGCAGGTGGATCCCTGCAGAGTGAGGTTGATTTCTTGGTTTAGCAAAAACCAAGTGTGGGATAGTGGTATTGTGTAGAGTTCTGACATGGTTAGTGCCTTGTACCATCCTCTCATTTTACCCCGGAATTCTTTCGGCACCTCTACGACTGTATGAGTGGATATTGGGTGTTGGATCCAAGAGGATTCGAATTGCAGATCTTGGAATTGCCATGGAGGCATGGAGAGTATCTTTCGAAAGAACTCACACACTGGGCGGCGGCGGTGAGTAGGAGTGGAGCTTGAAGCTCTAGAGTTGGAGCTTGAAGCTCTATATTTTGAACCTCTTTGGTTTGGAGCCTTGTTCATTGGCCGCCAAACGGTGTTATCTCGGTGCCCCTCTCCTCCGGAAGCCATTTAGAGAGAATGGGTTATTGAAGTTGAGAGGAGAGTGTTGGTGAGTGGATATGAATTTGCTTGCGTTTTTTTTGTTGTTGTCCTGCATTTGTTCTCTTATAAAGACGGGGTTGCATTGGGAAAGAGGGGGTGAATTTACTGACTTTTGCAGCTTTTTGTTGGGAAAGAGCGATCTATGGAGAGGATAACTCATCAATTGGAGTTATAGTTTTAGAGCAGACCATTAATAGCTGCCGATTTGGAGCTGCCATGGTAGTGTGCAATAGATTTTTGAAGAGTCTAAGGTTGTTGCATTAGCAAAGAGAATTTTTGATTGGTTTAAGGATTTTTCCTTCGGAAGGTACAATCTTAGTATGTATATATATTTATAAATATATTTATATATATAATTATAATAATAATTTTTTTTTTTGGAACTCCTCGTTCTGCTTGAACATTGCATTTTTGCCACAAAGAACCTATACTCCATATGAATTAAAAGGCACTAACCATTCCAGAACTCTACACAATACCACTGTCCCACACTTGGTTTTTGCTAAACCAAGAAATCAACCTCACTCTCCAAGGATCCGCTTGCCAGGCAAATCAGGTATTAATCCCACATTTCGAGAGGATCTGTATCAATATCCTCTCGCAAAGACCGACAGAGAGAGATCTAGAGCACCATATCTCCATCATGTCAGCTCCGTTGGAAAACCCAAATGAAGATTTGGGACTTGGGTGGGACATAGAGAACTTTGCAGATCTCAACATGGGAGAAGAGAGCGCTTCCCGCAACGCTCAGCCACACATCCCGCACAACATTCCGCTCAACATCCTCTTCTTCAACACTGAGGGCGTCGCTCGCCCTAACTTCCTCCAACACTACATGCACCTACATTCTAGCGGACGCTTCCACCTCGTCATCATCACAAACACGAAAAAAAAGGGAAGTAAGGCCCAGTTCATGAGCCAAATCATGGGCTATCCTAACACCAAGGTCATGGCCCTCCCTCCTAGCGGCATGGAAAGGGTGATGGGCGGACTTGTTTGATGACAATGGCGGGGGGCCAACTGAGCCAGAGAAAGGGGTTGAGGCTTTTGTTCCTCCAAAGTCTATTGTGTGTTTTCATGTGGAGAGGAGAACTTATCCTTATTATTTTCCTACTTTTGAGGATTATACGGGGCTCAAAGATGACTTTGATGTCTGGCGCGTAGCTATCTTTCGCCATCCCTCATATTGTGAGGTAATTGCTCGAGCTAAAATTGCTACTGTTATTTCTCAGTGTATGCGGATTAGACGAGAGCCATCTTGGCTAGAGTTTGCATTGTCACGTTGGAGTTCGAGCTCTCACACTTTTATTGCTTAGTGGGGCGAGACGACCCCTACTCTAGAGGATGTAGCTATTTTGACGGGGTTAAAGCACCTTGGATCAGCGAATCCTAGCACAGAAAGTTTGTCCCTTAACCAGATGGCTATGTTGGGAGGTTGGAGGAGGCCGTGGCACCGGCAGGGAAGTTATTGAGTCGTTATTAGAATAAAGTGTTGGTTACACCTTGATCACGAAAATGATCGAAAAACACTTTTAGGGGATGGCTTCGGTACTGGTTTTGAGATCCTAGCCATCAGGTCCAAGGAAATGTGGAGGGTGGATTTATAGGTCCAGGAATGGAAGGGGACAAATGGGGGAGTGTTGAACATTTAGCTGCTTTCATTACCTATTGGCTATCACGGTACGTCTTGATAGGTAGACCTCAGGACGGTATTTGTCATGAGCTCTTTCCTCTTACTGCGATTCTTGCTTTCGGCCGTCCGATTCCGTTGGCTCCTTTATTTCTGAGGGGGCTATATAAGAGGTTAGATATGTGTCAGGAGGGTGTTGATTGTTTCAAAGGTCGGTATGATGTTACTAGCTTCCTCCCTACTACCTTTCTGCAGTTATTTTTGTATAAGAGATTTCCTAGCTTGGCCCCTATGCCAAGGTATTTTCCATTGAAGAAAGTGAGCCGCGTTCTGCTAGGTGGGCTGAGGGATGTGTACAAGGGAGTTTGGCCAGCATTTTTGATTTTGAGGACAAGTTTGTTGCTTGTCCTCATGTCATGCCAGTTTGTGGAGTATCTTCTACCATTGCCTACCGCTCAGATGATTGCGAGCTTATTCTTGAACCTGGTGTATCTTATTTGGGGGATGCGGATTCAGTAATGGTTTTTAGCACCATTTCTGGGTATTTACCTTATTTTGTGGATGGCATATACGGTGTGGTAGCCTATAATCCTCTAAGGGTTGCTCGACAGTTTGGTTTGGACCAAGGGGTTCCTTAACATCTTCCTTCCCGTGTGCCTTCTGCGGCCGATTGTATGCAATTGTATGTGTACTCTTTTCTTTCAGAAGAATTACGGCGTCGGGGTCGAGTTGTGCTTGCAAGTAAGGATAGAATTGGCGGAACCACCCGTAGTTGGAGGAAGTATTGGAGATGCAATCTTGTATCATTTCGGGATTTCTTAAGTAGCGATCTTGCGCCCGTCCATATAGAGCTCATCCCGTCTGACAACCCTGAGTTATGTATGGCTCGCGGAGAGTGGGGCTTGTTAGCTGCAGATAGGGGGAAACTTAGCCCACTAGCTTGCCTATTTGAGGTGGCTATTGCTTTGGAGCAAGCCCAGATAGTTTCTCCTGACCATCCTTCTTGTGCCAAGCGTAAAAGGCCGCCCCCTGTTTTTGTTCTTGTTCCAGTGCCTGGGAGAGTACCTCCGAAGGTCGGAGGTATAGATCCGCCTACTAGAACCAGGGTTACTCGCCAAGCGAGGGGTCGCTCGACTGAGACCATTGATTCATCACAAGCAAACTCACATTTCGTATTTTGAAATTATTTGTGTGTTTGAGGCTTTTCCAATACGTTTGTATTAAAATACCTGTATTGTTTGCGAAGGTCAGCTGGCGTGTGTTGGATAAAATTGGCACAGCGTAAGGCCTTGCCCACAGGTGGAGGTGGGTCTCATGATGGTGGCCTCCCAGTCCCTCTAGATCCCCTCGAAGGGCTTGATGTTGTTGGTGAAACAACTGTGGATTTGAGGACAGAGTGCCTTTTAGAAATTAGTGCTTTTCCTTCGACAGTTCCTACTTCTGAGATGGGTAAAAGCAAGGTAAGACTTTATGTTTATAGACTGTTGGGGAGTACTGAGGATGATGTAGAAAATTTAGAGGATGATGAAGAGGGTTCAGACTAGAGTCTTGAAATTATGGGGGAAAGGGATGATGTTCAAGACGATATTGGATGTGACATGGTTAGTGCCAGGCCTTCTTTGTTGGATACACCGAATTCTAGGGATGCATTGGTTCCTCTGCGGGCCAAGATTGGAGGTGGTGTCCCTATTGCTCGCTTGTTTGAAGGTGGTTGTAATTTTTCACATAGCGATGTGCTTAGCTCACGAGTTGGAGGTGCGAGTACATCCGTGAGCTTGTCATGTGGCGTTGGCTCTTCTGCACCCATTTCTTTACATGCTTCTACAACCTCTGCGAGCCTAGAGAGTAATGTGCCCACCATTCCTTCAAGCTCTAAAGTTGGAGTCAACTCATCTATTGTTTCAGCTGGTTCGGACTTGGGTGGTGTGCTCGTACGTGAGTTGTTTGATTTTATTCAGAAGGGTGCCAGTGATATTGAGGGTAGCCTTCAAAAGCCATCATTGCCAGCTATTGATGGAGATTATTCCCTCATTCATGCTACTGATGGAGATTTTTCTCCTATTCATTTTCCCCATGGCAGTGTGATTCTTAAAGGGGTCGATGGGAAGGAAAAGCTACTGGATCCAGCTGTGTTGTTTGCCGGGGTAAAAGTAGAGTTAATTCCTCGACTACTCTTTGTTCTTCATTATAAACCCACCACTTTCATGCACTTGAGTAGCTCTTATCTTCAGACTTATTTTTTGGACGATTTTGGAGAATTCCTTAAGGAGCTTAACAAGTTGTCCTCGGAGACAACTTACTTGATGGGGTGTTGGCCCAACGTGATATTTTGGGCGAATTTCGAGATGGCCGGATTAACAGGTTGGAGGTGGGTTGGCTGGATGATTGGTTATCTTTTCTTGAATCCCGGGTCAAGAGGAGGATGACTAAGGTTGAACTAGGCGAGGTAGATAAGGCTTTGGTTGCTGCTGTGCGAGTGGAGGACGAACGTAAGCTATCTTTTGAGCGAGCACAGAAACTTTGAATGAAGCAGAATTGGCGACTTCCAGCTTGAGGGAAAAGAAAGCGATTCTTGAAGCAAGATTGGCGGGTGAAGAAGAAGACCAAAGAGGGAGAAAATCAAGCTTCCAGAGTCTTGATTTGATTTAGTTGGATCATAGCTTTGTAGCATATGATAGCTTTATATGATAGTCTAAAACTTTTTTGTATGTTGGAGATTTGGGCCTCCCTTTCTTTTTTGTAATTGAAAATCTTCACCTACTTAATGGAGCCGACTTTATAGTTAGAGCGTTTGCTTTTATTATTTGTGATTATAGTTAGAATAAGTGTGGAAAAGGACGATATGCATTGAAGAAGCCCGAATGGGCACAATACATCTTGGTGTAGTACATCATATAGCAATAAGTAATTTTTTAGGATAGTAAGTCTTTAACCATTTCGCATTGATGGGGGCTCAAGAGGGTTTGAGAGTCAGGCTCAGAAATTCTGTAATAGCCATTTTCATTGACTTCCCTTACTACATAAGGACCCTGCCACTTGGGTGTGAACTCGTGGGTTGATGTTTCCCTCATGACGTGAGGTGCAGCCTGTAACACTAAATCACCTTCTTGGAACTGTCTTAGGCGTACCAGAGTATCATAAGCTCTAGCTATACGGCTCTGGTAAACTCTAAGATTAGTCTGGGCTTTGTCCCTTCTTTCATTAAGGATTTCCAGCTCTGACGGTTTGGAATACGGGCTAGTTCCACTTCGGAGGGCCATGCGAGCTGAGGGTATGGCAATTTCCACTGGAAGGATTGCTTCTGTGCCATATACCAACAAAAAGGGGGTCATATGAGTTGGCCTTCTTTTGGTTGTTTTGTATGCCCAGAGTGCCATTGGGAGCACATGTGCCCAGTCCCTTTGATAATCCTTGAGAGTCCTTGAAAGGATTCTAAGGAGTGTTTTGTTGGTTGCTTCAGCTTGTCCATTCTCCTGGGGATAGTAAGGTGTTGATTTATGGTGTGTGATGTCGTAGGAGACCAAGAGTTGCCTGACTTGGCAATTGACAAAAGGGGTCCCATTATCTGACAGGATTACTCTGGGTATACCAAAATGACATATAATGAATTCTCGAATGAAATTGGAGACAGCTGCTCCTGTTGCCTTTTTCAGGAGGATGGCTTCTACCCACTTAGTGTAAGTGGCCGTTACAATCCATATGTGTCCCTTTGACAGTGGAGAGATGGGGCCAATAAAATCCATAGGCCACATGTGGAAAGGCCATGTGAGCTTGAACTGTGCAAATCGGTGGTTGGTGAGTGAATAAGGTTTCCATGGTGTTGACAAGATTTGCAGCGTTTGGCATACATTTTGGCGTTTGATTCCATGGTAGGCCAATAATAACCTATATGCAAAAGATGTTGGAATAGCTTAGCTCCACCTTGGTGCTCCGACCCGTGAGCAAGTTCTAAAACTTCATGGATTTCTGCTCCTGATAAGCAACGTAAAGGCTTCCCATCAAAGTCATGCCTAAAAAGTTTCCCTTCCTGCAAAAAGAATTTTGGAGCTCGCTTCTTGATTATTGCGGCTGTAGAGCGGTCTGGCGGCAATGATGCTTTGAGGTAATCGATATACACCTAATGCCAGTCGGAGGTGATTTCTGTGAAATTGTATTCAGCTTTTGAAGGGAATTCTTGGCATTTGGTGCACTTTCCTTAAAGGTCGTTTGCTTCCTTGGCCATGGTGGGCTAATAATATCCATGTTGTTGTAGCCTCCTGTAGAGGCTTACGTCTCCTGTTCCGCAAGAACGGTTGTGAACCTCTTCTAGCTTAGACTTGGCTTCGGTAAGGTTGATGTATCGTGCTAGCAGACCCCCAGGCCCTCTGTAGTAGAGGACTCCTTGGTAAATCGTGAAGTGTTTGATTTCGCACAAAGGTAGTTTACCTGAGGGGGCGCGGAGCTCATCGATGATTGGGGCTCTCCAATTGGCGGGTTCTTTTTCGAGAAAGATAGTTGTTACCGAGCACGGCACGGAGTGCTTTAGAACTTCTATCTTAGTTGATTCTTCCACAAATTCTACCTTAGAAGCCAAGGTAGCAAGGGCGTCCGGGTGTCGATTGTTGGAGCGGGGAGCGTGTTCTATCCATATCGTGTCAAATTTGTCTGTCAACCTTTGGACAATGGTTCTGTATGAGGCCAAAGGGGGCTCTTTGATAGCATAGTCTTCATTGATTTGCTTGACCACTAGATTAGAGTCGCCTTTGATACATAGGAGACTTACTCCTAGGTGGAGTGCTACCATAAGCCCTAATATCAGAGCTTCGTATTTTGCCTCGTTGTTAGAGCATTTAAAATCTAGTTTATATGACAAATTGACTTTAGTTTGATTTGGGAAAATAAGGAATATTCCAACTCCTCCCCCTTTAGAGGTGGACGATCCATCAAAGCTTAAACTCCATTCCCCTTCGGTGTTTACTTCAGCTGCTTGGAAGTCATCTCCTGGCAATTCATTCGAGGGCGGCTCATGTTCTCCACTGGGCAAGTGAGCCAAGAGGTCGGCGAGCGCTTGACACTTGATGGCCTTGGGAGCTTTGCAAGTGATGTCATATTCTGCTAATGATAGGAGCTAGCGGGCCGAAGAACGCTGGTCTAGTGAGGAGAAATTGGATGGGATCACTCCTGGTCATGAGATGGATGGGGTAAGAAAGAAGGTAATGGCGGAGCTTTTTAGTGGCAAAGACTAGGGCGAGGCAGTGGTGCTCAATGGGGGGAATATTGGATCTCAGCCCCTTAGATGACTCTGCTTATGTAGTACACGGGTCGTTTAAGTCCATCAATTTCCTGGGCGAACAGAGCTTCGACTGATTTCGGCGTGGAAGTGATGTAGAGGAGTAAGGGCCTCGCCGGCTGAGGAGGAGTCATGGTGAGAGAGGAAGTTAAAGCTGGCTTCACTCCTTCGAATGCTTGTTGGTGTTCCTTATTCCAAATGAACCTGACATCCTTCTTTAGTAATGAATTGAAGGGTTGTGTTATTTCGGCCATAGCTGGGATAAACCGTCTCAAGTAAGATGCCCGACCAAGGAAGGTTCTCAACTCATCTAGATTCGTTGGGCGTGGCATATTTTTGATGGCGGCGACCTTTGCTGGATCGAGGTCTATCCCATGGCAATGAACGATGCAGCCAAGGAACTTGCCAGCAATGACTCCGAATGCGCATTTAAGCGGGTTCATTCGGAGTCTGTATTTCTTACAGCATTCAAAGACTCTTTGGAGGTCTCTAAGGAGACTAGTCTCCTCTTTGGATTTTACTACCAAATCATCAATGTAACATTCCAAGGATTTGTGCAACATATCGTGAAAGATGGCTGTTATAACTTTCTGGTATGTTGCTCCCACATTTTTTAATCCAAAAGGCATTATAGTATAGAAAAAGTTACTTATGGGAGTGCGAAATGCCGTCTTAGAGGCATCCTCTGGAGCCATCTTGATCTAGTTATAGCCGTTGAAGCCATCCATAAATGAGAACATATGGTGCCCCACCGCTGAATCAATCAAGGTGTCTATGTTTGGGAGTGGGAACTCATCTTTGGGGCAAGATTTGTTTAGGTCTCTGAAATCGAGGCATTC
The DNA here is from genome assembly GCA_025200525.1 of Camellia lanceoleosa. NCBI lineage: Eukaryota > Viridiplantae > Streptophyta > Magnoliopsida > Ericales > Theaceae > Camellia > Camellia lanceoleosa. The sequence goes on from CM045759.1 coordinate 89,559,552, forward strand.
TAGAATTTGACCGTTCTTTTTGATAACTAAGATGATGCTAGAAAGCCAGGTGGGATGTTGGATGGGTTTGATAAATCCTACTCCAAGCAACTTCTCCACTTCGTCCTTGATGTTAAGCTCCTCCTCGAGCTTATAAAATCTTACACCTTGCTTAACTAGGCGAGCCAGGGAATGACATTCAAACAGTGCATGGTAACATTTTTGTCTAGTCCTGGCGTTTCTTCATATGTCCATGCAAAAACGTCCGAATACTTCTTGATCAACTCGATGAGGGGCCCCCTTTGTTCTGCTGGCAGATCTTTGCAAATGAAGATAGGATGCCTGGGTTCTCCTTCAGGGGCAATGTTGATTTCTTCCAGTTCTTGCTTTTGGGGCTGAGGGCCGTCTTGTAAACACTCCGGAGCAGGTCGGACTTCTTGCAATCCATCTTGCTTTAGGATTGCAACCGAGTTGGCGGGGACTTGGTTAGGAGATGAAATGGCTGCCTTGGCGAGGGCTCCATCCAAATGAGTTATTACAGGACAATTGAATTTGTCAAAGTGTTTACCTATTGTTGGAAAGCCACAACTTTTTTTCTCCTTCTACCCTTCTTGTCTCTGTTTTTTTTATTCTTTGCCATTGGCGGTCGTTGGGCCAGTACAGATAAGGTATAGCAACAGTATTTTCTCCACTTGGTTCACGATGGGCAATTGCTACTTCGTCTAGCTGGGGGTCGGCATTGGTAACATTTGCCAACTCCACGTACCGTCATAAACGGTGTACCATTCTGCCATCTTTTGTTTGAAACCTGGTGACTTTAGGGGGCTTTCTTGAGGGCTCTGATTTGGTGAATGTCTTTCTGTGAGGTGGTGATGAATCTTCTTGAGAGAGGTCATCCCAGTTGGGTATGGGAGTTCCTTGAAATGGCAGGGGAGGTTCATCTTCATTGACATGATTGAAAAACACTGCATCTGCCATGTGAGCTTCATCTACTCGAAAGGGTTTTTGAGAGCCAGCTATGGCTATTACCTCATTGTTGTAGATTGCTTTGACACATTGATGGTAGGTGGAGGGGATCGCAGCATATCTGTGATGCCAAGTTCTCCTTAGGAGAGCCTGATAGGTCATCTCTGCTTTTATAACATGGGACTTAGTGGTAGAGCGGATTGGTCCCACTGCTAAGTCTAATTGGACATGACCTATGGTTTTGATTTTTTGGCTTCCAAAACCGGTGATGGAGATGGGTTGTCTGACTAAGTGCTTTTGTGGGATCCCAGCTACCCAGAAAGTAGAATAAGGCATTACATTAAGTGAAGCCCCTCCATCCATGAATCCCCTTTAAAACTCCACCCCATTGATGAATATTGGGACGTAGGGGGGACGGTTATGTGGGAACAGTACTTGTTTGTCTGCCTCGGTAAAGGTTATCGCCAAGGAGTTATCCCGAAATACTTTCCTTACCGATCCGCTTACACTCCTGCATGCTTCACCATTTTGCTCCGCAAGTCTTAAAAAGGCCTTTGGTGGCTTCAAAGCATGTTGCTTCAGACAGGCCGAATTAGTCGAAGAACCATTTGAACTTTGTTGATTTCTTAAGTGCTATCACATGCCTGGTCTCAAAGTCCGGACAAGTGGGAGCTGCGAGTTCAGAGAGCTCACATACCATCAGCTCTTCCATCTCGTCATAATGCGAAAGCATCATGACCGTCTTGCCGTTATCCTTGTGGCGTGGGAGAGGATCTTTCAAGACATCTTCTGTTTGGCAGGGTAGCTCCAAAGCGTCATCAGACATCATTTTTCGAACTAGGGATCTGAGTGCCCAACATATTCCGTAGTAGGATGTTTGATGGAACGGTGGTATATGCAATAGTTTGCCCGTGCTTGATCCTTTTTGTGATAGGTCGCCTTGGCTTGGGGAGGTGAACCTTTCCATCTTCTACCCAGGCGTTGAGGAGTGCTTGTGCCTCGTCCACTGAGATAGGTAGCGGCGGGGGAATTTGATCAAACTTTCTCTTTTTTGGCTGCGAGTCTCCTCTTTCTCTAGAGGAGCCTTTGGCTTCATATACAGCGTGGTTGCGTCGGTTAGGCCTCAATGAGGAAGGTTGAGCTGCCGTTGGCCGCCATGAGTGGGGTTGTGATGTTGTCATTCGTGCCCCTGATCTTACTGTTTCACTTATGTTTCGGGCCGCAGCACATGAAGCGGAAAAGTCAAGGAAATGGTGGTTGACCAACTGGAGTTTATAAGTCGTGAGCATCCCTTCGATGCACAATGACATTAGTTGGTGTTCTTCTATCCGGTCTTGAATGTCTACTTTTTTTTCCTTGAAGCGGCAGACGTAAACGAGGATGTCCCCCCCAAGTCGTTGTGTTTGCCTCATAAGATGAAAGGTGGTTAACCTTTCTTCAACGTAGAAGAACTTGACATAGAACTTTTTTACCAAGTCCTCCCATGAAGAGATAGAGCCAGCAGTGAGGTTGGCGTACCACGAGAATGCTCGATCTGTGAGGGATTTGGAGAATTCTCTTATGTGAACGTTTCGGTCCTCTTAGTGAGCTCCAAGAGCGTCAAGAAAGCGTGAAACATGCTCCGTGGCATTCCCTTTTCGTCTGTCGAAACAGACAAACTTGGGTACTGTATATCCTACCAGATATGGAAGACTTGCAATGTGGACAGGGTAAGGGGGACAAAGGTCCAATTCTGGAGAGGCAGGGATGTGACCTTTGTTCGTTTGGAGTAGGCTGTATATGTGCTCTTTTACTACATCCAGTATTAATGGCTGGGAAGGGGGTTAATCCGGCGGAAGAGCTGGAGAGCTAGTCGAAGCCACTGCGGTGGGAGCTCTACTAATGGATCCAACTTGTGGTGGAGGTATTTGGTTGGGAGCTAAAGCTAATGGACAGAGCGGGGCGACTGTTTGTCCTCCTACTTGGGTTGGCTTTTGAGCCGTTCTAGGCTAATGGCAGAGTGCCATTTTGTGATGATGGAAGGGGGTTAGATGATGATGGAAGTGTAAGTGCCCTTTGTAAGGCTAGTAGGGCATCTATTAAGAGTTGCTGGTTCTGTTGAAGAGAGGTGACGCTCTCAGTTAATACACGTAACTAATCCGCTATGGCCGGTTGAGAGGATTGTTCTTCTGGAGAGCCGCCGGAGTTGTGTTCCGAGGTCTCCGCCAAGGTCTCCCTACCGCCACCTTGGGATGTCGCTGCTCCAGTTCCAGTGTTCTTTTTGAGTGCCATGTGAAGTGAGCACCACTCTTCCCCAGCAGAGTATAATGTTGGTGAGAGGTGTGGTTAAAGGTAGTCCGGGAAGATGGCGGGCACTTCAATGGCCTGAGATCACTGGAGGTGGAGAGAAGGAGGTCAAGGCAAGCTTGGAGAGGGAGAGGTTGGCAGTGATAGACCTTGAACACTTATGTAGAGTGTGAGAGAGGGTGTTTAAACATGAGACTTGGTTGTATTGTTGTTGTGTCTCGCTGTATATACGATACGTTATATAGGCCACAGGAATATTGGAGCCCAAGCAAACTGTTGGATAGGTGGCTCGTTCTCCTCAACTCTACCAGAAGTGATATAAGCCCTTCTGCCGTTTGTGGCTTGATGACAGGCGGAGAGCAATGTTTCATGGAAGGCGAAAAGTAACGTTTCGTATATGCATCGGATGACATGAACGTAAAGTCATTGTTGCCTCTTCTCCAAGCCTGGTCGAGATGGAGTCGTCTTAGCAAAAAGACAACCATCTCGACGATTCCATGACCTTAGCCGCTAGTCCAGTATCCTCTGATGATCCCGAGCAGTGGTGATTGGGTCTTGCTCCCAACCCAGGCATCCAAGTAGGTGAATGGGCTAGGGCCCACCTTAATGTTTAGGAGAGCCAGGGCTCGTTTCCAAGTGACCAAGCAGGAGAATGGGCCGCGGGCATATCAATGTTTAGGAGAGGGGCTCGCTTCTAAGCGACCAAATAGGAGAATGGGCCACTGGCCTATCTCAATATTTATAAGAGCTAGTGTTTATCAATCCAAGTCCAAGTGAACCGGGGGCTGATTGTATTGTTGTTTTGGTCTTGGAGTGAGGTATGAAGGACCATGGGCCCTGCGGGGCCATGGTGTTGCCTGTTGCAGGACTGTTCATATTTGGATATTATATGTATGCTCCCGCTTAGGCTAAGCATATAGTCTTGGTTTTACATAGTGGCTTGGCACATGGCGCCCGTCGGGCTCGCCATGTATCAAACATACGACATGCCCGCATGGTGCCTTATTGGTCTGCCACGTGGGTGGGGTTTTGGTGATGTGACACCTGTAGAGCTTGCCATGTATTGGGCTTGATACAAGTACCCACAGGTGTCAAACATATATCCAACACCCACATACTTAAAGGGTAGTAGAAGAGTCTGTGTAGCACAAATTGCAACTTACAATAGCCTTATTAGATTAGTTTCATCATATTGGTAACAAAACCTTTTAGTTTTTACTAGATGGAAACTATCTCTTGCTTTGAGAGCCAGACATGGGAGATGTATTCCATGAGAATTTTGTCTGACTTTGTCTATAAGCAAAGCATTGTCAGGTACATGGTGATGAAGAATGCCTTAAGAAAAGAGAAGAGAGAAGAAAAGAGGGAAAAGAAGAAGAGGGCCGTTGCCCTACAGAATCGGCTACAACAGTGGTGTGCCCAGAAATTTCCTGTACGGTGGTCATTCAACGAGTCATCATCAATGTCATTATGTAAAAAAAATTAACTTCACACAATTTGTCAAAAATTAACTTTCACGTGATACATTAATTATATATATTGCCAATCACATCAACAAAATAATTTAAACATGTCAAATTATATGCAACAAAAAAAAAAAACTCGAGTCATTAATATTATTGTTTTAACAAAAATCAAGCAAGAGTTACACTTTTTGCTAAACAAAACTTCTCGAAATGCTTGAATCAAGTTAATTTGCAAATCTTTTAGACATCAACCACTGAAAAGTTTTTCTTATTTTTTATTTTAAAAATGGTGACAAGAAGAGTTGGCATAAAGGAATGAAAATTGAGAGAAAGAGAGGACATTGTATGCTGGTTGCTATAATCTTGATGTGGCAGTTTCAGTGTTTGATTCATTAGAATAAAAATAGAATGAAATAATCATTTGATTAGAATGTTCATTGACACCCTTTGTTTACTAAAAGAAATGATGAAAATGCATTGCAAACAGTGTAATCATTCACCATTATAAGCAACGATTATTTTAAGGGAGGTTAAGAAATAACCATTCTAGTTTCATTGCAGTGACCCAAACAATACTTATATATATATATATATTCCCATTCCATTAGTGTCAATTTGTGAAGCTTATAAAGTTTTTTTTTTTTTTTTTTTTTTCCTTGTTTTAATTTTTATGTTTCCTTATTCTACTGGGATAATCTTGTAAACTCTCCAAAAGTTTTAGACGAAATATGCATATAATTCAAAAGCATTTCTCAACTTAGTGGGGTCAAGTGACACCATTATCATTGTTATGACTCTGCCCCTAGGCCACAGTCTAAAACTCAATATTTCATTAATTCGAAAACTAATGATTACCATGTAAATACCTAATATTTATAGGCTAGAAAATCTAACCAAAATCAAGGTTGTTAAGATCGGGATCCTATACAGGATCGTTTTGGGGGTCTATCGAATCGGATCGTAGGATCGGATCGAGAATCGTAGGATCCTACCAAAATGATAAAAAAACGTAATAATTTTTTTATGACTAAGTAATACTATCAAAATGTATATAGAATGACCCCCCCAAAATGAAAAATTATAGCAATTCAAGTAGCATTCAAGTATTTTTTCTCAAAAAACAAAGTCAAAAACATAATAAAAGAAATTTTTTCTCTAGCATCATTTTTCCTCTGCCTCCCTTTTCCTGAACCAGAGGTTGACATTGTGTTGTGATACTACTATACTAGCTGTGTGCTTCAAATTGTGGAAATTAAAAGAAATTTTTCCAGCAAAGTTTAAGGAAAAAGAACCAAAGAAGAACCAAGAAAAAAGAAGTTAAAAAAAAAAAGGACTCCCTTTAGTTTAGTTTTAAAATCATGATTTGAGTGTAGAGTTGTGATTTAAGTGTGGAGTTGTGAGTTGAGTTTTAAAAAAAGAAAATTTGTTTGGTTATGAATTTTGAAATTTTTTGAAATTATTTTTTTAATATTTAAAAATGTGTAAGAATTTTTTTTTTTTTTTTTATTTTAAATATTTTTTTTTTATTTTTATTTTAAACTCAAGTTCTGGTTTTAAGTCTTTTGCTTTGATTAGGACAACACATTCATTCATGCAAATATATATATATATATAAAATATTTAGAAATAGACAGTCCAACTACAGAGATGAGAGGAGGAGGAAGAAAAAAGTCAAGAGAAGAAAAAATGGTGATTCGAACTACATGCGAGGAAGATTCGAAGAATCGAACACATACAAGGAAGATTTGAAGAAGAGCAGTGAACAAAAAGAAAAGGAAGAGCAGCGAAGAAGAAGACCAGCAGCGATGAAGAAGACAGAAAAAAGCAAAAAAAAAAAAAGTAGAGAAGGAAGACTTGAAGAAGATGCATACCTAGTTATACAAAATCTAAAGCTTTGATGTCCAATTTCTCTTTCCCCTATTTCTCTTGCCCTAATTGTAGCTTCTTTTATCCCAATTTTTTGTTTGACTTGAAGTTGTCAAAAAAAAAAACCCTATTAATCAGGATTGCATGGAATCGCGATCCTGATACGATCCTGTCAATCCCAACGATCCTACCATGATCCTGTCATCAGCTCGATCCAGAATACAAGTCGGATTGAATGGTATATAGTGGATCGTAAGATCGTACGATCCTACGATCCGGATTGCGATCTTAACAACCTTGACCGAAATAGGAAACTAAATCTTAATAGAATAGGAAAGGTAATATTAATAAAAATCCTAATTAAATTATAATTGAAATAAATACAAATAAAATAATAAATACTAAAGACAAATCTCCATGCGTGCACATTTTGCATCATTTGAGTTCTCCTTTAAGTTTTGCACTTGTCCACGCTAGAGCCTCAAATACTTCAAATGTGCAAATCGCTTTATTTTCTTCTCTTGCCAACTGATCTTGGTTTTGATGGTGTTGATGAAATCCACTAAATTTGGATTGACCGCGTGAAGAAATTTGTCAACACCAATAAAATCAATCTTCTCTCTTATGATGAAATAAGCGATTGGTGACGTATCAATAAAGATCTGGCAATTTTGGTGCATCTGCCTGTACAAGCTTTTCTTTTGGTAGAACTGCTTCCTACATGAAATGTTCTTGCATTGCAATGACGATTTCTGAGATGTTGACCTCTTTTGAACTTTCTTCGAAAATAATTTCACTTTTCTCGGGCATGGGAACAGGGTGAGCAACAATTTTCACAGGATCTTTGGAAGCACTTTACGAAATTTCTTAATTTCCTCCTAAAAAATAGACCACCAATTTATTCCAAATGGCTTGCATTTGATGCATCTGCTTTGTTGTTTGGTCATCATAATGGCCCATTGCTTATAGCCTCAGCTTAGTTCTTGTTGGCTTTGAGAAAATATATCAAACTTTGAATACAACATTTGAGTTGGTCATCATGATGTAATAAAGATGAAAGGAGTAAATATGAAATATGATTTTTATTTATTTATTTATGACTGAAATTTGGATGGCAGTGCGGAGTTGCTGGACAAGAGTTGGTTGGTGTGGGCTAAAGTCGTCGTACACCAGGATAAGGGTTTTAAAGGTATAATGGACTGGTTTGGTTAGTCAGAATCTTGGGCCTGATTTGGTGGGCTATGGGTTTATTTGATTAAGCTTGCTGTGAAAGGCTGAGTTTGGGTTGGCTTCGATATAGAGTTGGGCCAATGTTTGGGGCTGGGTCGAGGCTGGACATGTGGTATATAATGGGTTAGGTCAGGTTTAATATAACCTAATTTCTGATCTGGTTGTGTTCAATGGGCTTGAAGAATGGGTTGAATATAGGACTTGGGTCTAGCTTCTTTTGTGTTTTTTTTCAGTGGTCAAAAGTTTTGTAAACCCTCCACTGCAGTGTCATCTTCCACAAACATAGACGACTAGCAGAGCTGTGATGAAGGTTCCTGCAGCGCAACTTTGATGGCAATTACTCAGCAGATCTGGCTAAAGAGCTTCGGCAACAACTGATTACAGACAGGCAAGGCACTTTGCAATGTAGATTAGTCATGCAATGAGAGGTTTTTGGTTTGTTGATGCGATACTGTGAGAATGCGATTGCACCAACTGTAAATAAGCGCAGCAAAGTCGAAATCGACGAAAAATATATTCCAGAGAGGATCTGACTTCAATCACAGTGGCCAAAACAATAGCAATAGGTTGATCGTGATTGTGAGACAATAACAGACAACTTCGACAAAGTATTTGTCAATGTCAACAGTAGCAGTCTTCCTACACACGATGGAGGACAATGTTGAAGACAGTGACAATCGATCAATTGGAGAGGGAATGGCTGATAAAATTTCAGCAATAGTGGATGTTAGATGGAAGGCAGTGATGGCAAAGAAGCAATGTGTAGATACAGGGTGTTGGTGGTTGGAACCAATGTGGTTCAATCAAGAAGGCAACAGCTTGTTTGAACAAAACAATAGATTGAAGTTGGCTCTGATATTAATTGATGCAGAATACCTTAAGAAAAGAGAAGAGAGAAGAAAAGAGGGGAAACAAGAAGAGGACCACAGCCCTAGCACAATAGGCGCCACATCCAAAAACTCAATATCTCACTAATTCGAAAGCTAATGATTACAATGCAAATATCTAATATTTATAGGCTAGAAAACCTAACCAAAATAGGAAACTAAATCCTAATAGAATAAGAAAGCTAATATTAATAAAACTCCTTACTAAAATAAAACACCTAATTAAATCATAATTAAAATAAATAAAAAGAACTGAATAAAATAATAAATCTTGAAGACAAATCTCCATGTGTGCATGTTCCACATCACATGGCTTTGGAGGTTTGGAGGATAATAATGTAACTTCAGTAGGGTGATAATATCTGTGGGTATAGATATTCACTTCCCCTACGTGGATGGCCACGTCATCTCCACATCGACCTCTCCTAGTGATATGGTGTTGTGTCAGCTTTGGAGGTTGCACTTGGGTTAATAACATATCTCCAAATGCACCCACATCTCTTTCTTGATGTCCAAAATGCCCAAGGATGGAAGAGATTGCCTTACTTCACTCAACTCAACCAAGATCTTCCCAAGTAAGCGATCTCCAACATTGTTATCTACATGACTTCTCCAGGATTGTTGACAAATATAAACGATCACACCTAGCGATCATATATTCACCTAACACTTAAACTCTCAGAACAAGTTACCTTGGTTGGGAGTATGACCTAGAATCTCCACACGAGATCATTGGAGGATTGTGACTTGGAGGCTAGATTCAATGGATTGTCAAGCGTGCTTGACTCACCCTGTTGGAGTGGTCCCCTTTGACCAGCCTTAAAGGGAAAGAGAGGTGTTGACCAAGAGGCATTTGATACCCTTGATACCATGGCATGTTAAGGTAAGAAATCTTCATGCGTTGTCAGCCAAAGAAAGCATAGGGTGACAAAGATTTTCATGTCTGGAGATCCCTAGTAAGGGGATCTCATGTTAAGAGATCCCCAGATTGAGAGATCCCAAGACAAGAGATACCAATTACAGGGCTAAGGGGATCAGGTTATCTGTCCCCTTTAAGTTGACTTCAACGGCCCAACTTCCCCATAAAAGGGATCCTCTCCATGCATCAATGGAGCACAATTGTTCATCCCTCTCTCCGGTCAACAAAAGCTCGATGCTCTCTCGCTACTGCCATCCTCTCTCTCTTAGTGTTGCCCCTGGCCCACTGCCTCTGGTTGTCCTTTGCCATCTGAGTGCTTACCATCTTCCCATATCACCTTGTCCTGGCCATCCTAGACACCATCATCTACAATATATAGGCAATGGGAACCTGCTAATGTGGGATCATCAAAATTGGCAGGGCTTCATTGGTATCTCCAGTGCTAGGACTTGGGAAGTTTTTCCAGGATGAGTCAATATTTCTTGGTTGGACTCAATGTATGGATGTTTTTCCTCTCCAAATTAGACAACTTTGTTTGTCCGGCTGTCATCATGCATAGAATCCCAACTTTTGTACTTTGTATTTGTTTCACACATGCTGAATCAAACTATTAGAATATTTACTAACCTATTGTTGAATGGGATTCATGCTCAGGCTTTTTGACTTAATGCTATGTTGAGCTCAGTAATGACTTCAAAAAGAGAAGGGAATAGACAAAGTATTTAATTTCAATGAATTACAAGGCCTCCAACCTTGTAGATTGATGCCCGTCCATGTCTCCCCTTCTCCTTGTTCTGTTACTTCCTTCTTATTGCTATGATTTTTATCTCACCAAACCTTATAATCCTTGATTTCTAGATTTAATAAATATTTCTTCTTCATATTTGACAGGGAAATTGATTTGAATGGGAAAGCTGAGTTCCTTCAAATATATTGAAATAAACATGATAAAGTTTACCTTCTTTTTATAATACATAAATTGAGGAAATTTAACAAAAATAAAATTTGAACTGGTAAAATGTTTGACTTCATTATATGAACATGGAAAGAAGCTTTTGAAGAAAATAAATCTTCTAAATCAATTACAGAACAATTGCATTGCCCATGTAAAATTTTCATCTTGATTGATGGTTGTCCAGTAGTGTGCACTGCCAGATTTCCCTTTATTTTTATAGAATTGGAAAGAAGTGTTTTTTATTTGTTTTTTTTTTTATAATTTTATTTATTTGTTTATTTTAGTTTGGGTGGGTGGGGCATTTCAGGCTTTAGGCAACTGAGGTTGCATGATTTATCAGCTTTTCAGCTTGGCATATAGCTATGTTTGTACCATTTTGTCTGCTTATGTGATATGAGAAGCAGACCATCTTCCTCTTTCTGTGTAGGATGCCCATGAATTTTTAAACTATTTGCTGAATGAGCTTGTTGACATATTGGAGAAAGAGTCCCATGCTGCAAAGAGTGATCCAGAAACTTCATCACCATCTGAAATGGTTGCAAATGGCCCAACTACTATTCATGCCAATGGTGCTCAAAAAGAGCCTCTTGTCACTTGGGTGCACAAAAATTTTCAGGTAACTTCTCTTTTCCATATATTTGACCTCTGCAATGATGCTCATGATATATCATGTGGGGTTGAATGCAATTTATGAACTTGCAGATCAATTTAGAAGGTTCAGTTGCTGGACATTTAATAAATGAAATACCACTGCTGTTTTCTTGGTTGCTTGCTACATTGCATTATGTTATTATTATTTTTGTTTGCATTATTCCTCAAGAATCTAACTTCTCTGATGGCTGATGTTCAGGGTATACTCACAAACGAAACAAGGTGCTTGCGTTGTGAGACAGTAACAGCGAGGGACGAAACCTTTCTTGACTTGAGCCTTGATATTGAACAGAACAGTTCCATAACGAGCTGTTTGAAAAACTTTAGTTCCACAGAGACTCTAAATGCTGAAGACAAATTCTTTTGCGATAAGTGTTGCAGGTTGGTGATATTTGCTCAATTCTTTGTTGGTGTATTTGTCGCAATTCATTGTTGTTGATAACCTTAGTATTGGTTACTCTCTCCGTCCCATTTTGTTGGTCCACCTTTCCATTTTCGTCCGTCCCAAAATATTTGTCCACTTTCTATTTTGGGATATACTAATTTTTGTTAGATTTCCAAAATTGCCCACTATAAATTATTATAAACACATGTTAAAATTTAAATAGAAGGGCAATGGTGGGAGGGGGAGGACGATTTGGTTTGGGAAGTTCCAGGGACTAAAGGTGTTTTTTCAGTCTCGTCTTTTTACTTGTCCTTGTGTGATGGTGGTGGAGGAGGAGTTTTCCCTTGGCACGGTGTATGGGTTTCTGGTGTTCCATCGAAGGTGGTTTTCTTTGTGTGGACAGCAGCTTTTGGTAAGATCTTGACTATTGATAATCTGATCTGTCGCCATCATATTTTGGTTAATTGGTGTTACATGTGTTGTGCGGATGCGGAAACAGTGGACCATTTGTTGCTCCATTGCCCATTTGCTTCTCGTTTGTGGGTGCTTGTTTTCTCTCTGTTTGGTGTGGTCTGTGTTCAACCAAGGCAGGTCATGGATGTGTTGCGTTGTTGGGGGGTGGTCTAGTTGTGAAGCGGCGGTGGAAGGCTTGGTTGATAGCACCTTTGTGTTTGATGTGGTCAGTTTGTCTAGAGCGGAATCGTCGGATTTTTCAGGATAGTGCTCAATCCATTGCACATTTAGAGGCTTGGTTTTTGGGTGTTTTGTACAGCTGGGTGTCAGAAAGAGTGAATCCAAATTTATTTGTTCTGTTAGACTTTGTTGATGATATAGTTGGTGAGCCCCCCGTTTTGCGGGGTTTGGTTTTGTATTCTTTTGGCATCTTCTTGATTCTGTGGTAATAAAATTTCATTTATCAAAAACAAAAAAATATTGAATTAAAATGTAATGATTGCATGTCTCCTTAATAAGTTGGATTTTTTATAATGGACAAACAGATTGGGACAGAGGGAGTATATTTTTAGCTTTTGGTCTTTTTTCTGCCTTCTTTTTTAATGGGTAAGTGTACTTGATGTTCTCATGTTAGTTCTTATGCAAGGGCATAGCTAACCATTGGTAATGACATGATAGCCTAGATGTGTCAAGCTTTTGAGGTATCCAAACAGCCATTTACAGCCTTTCAAATGGGTTGATAGCATAGATGTGTCAAGCTTTTGAGGTATCCAAACAGCCATTTACAGCCTTTCAAATGGGTTGCTTTTTTGCCGTCACTGGATGTTAGATGAGTTACATGCACAACGTCATTTTTAGAAACAAGACTATTGAAATTGTTGAGCATCTTTTTGTCATTCATGTCTTTGTAGAATGTTTATATATTTCATAAGCTGGCTGCAAAAATAGATGTAAGTCAGATAACTGAGCTTAGTGTCTTGTTTCATAATGTAGTTTGCAAGAGGCGCAGAAGAGAATGAAGATAAAAAAACCACCTCACATTCTGGTGATCCATCTAAAGCGGTTCAAGTATATTGAGCAGCTGGGCCGGTACAAGAAGTTGTCTTACCGTGTTGTATTCCCTCTTGAGCTGAAGCTGAGCAATACAGTGGAAGATGCAGATGCCGAGTATTCCCTGTTTGCGGTGGTTGTTCATGTTGGGAGTGGACCCAACCACGGACACTATGTCAGCCTTGTGAAAAGCCATAATCATTGGTTGTTCTTTGATGATGACAACGTGGAGATGATTGATGAGTCTGCCGTGCAGACTTTCTTTGGTTCAGCACAGGAGTATTCTAGTAATACAGATCATGGCTACATCCTGTTCTATGAAAGACTTGCTGCTGGTCCCACAAGCTGAATAGAGGAGAAAGATCATTTTATTACGAGTTTTTTAACTCATTTTTACTCTGATTTCCATGTTTATTGCCGTTTTTACCTTTCCTTTTTCCCCCCCTCCTTGCATCTTGTGGGGAGTTCTGATGTTTCTAGTCAGGTGAGATGAAATGTGAAGAAATATGTACACTTAGTTGGTTGCCCTGTACAGTGGATGGTGGAAGCTCACTAGTCGCTATCCTTGGGTTTTTTTTCAACAATAAGGTGACCAAAAAAAATTTGTAGTGCATATGGTGGTGGTGGGGTGAGAATTTAGTGGTTGAGAATGTTTTACTTGCAATAGGAATCCAAGGAGATCCAAAATATACCTGCATATTGTTCATTGGTGTTGTGGAATGGAAGGTGTGTTACAACATTTGATATCAAGATTTTGTAATTGTATACGGATTTTGGCTATCTAAACAACATTTCTATCTATACCTTAAGATTTGCTTCTGATATCAAGCTTTCGAATTTTCAATAGCTCCAGCAGATATTTGACCCCTTGATTTGTACCTTCCTTCCAAATTCACTGGTTTAGTAGTGTGTTATAATTCACTGGTTTATTGATTACTTTTAAGGTTGTAGGTTTGAGCTGAGGGCAATCACATATTATTATTATATTAGGTTAGGTCTCTTCTCTACTCATTTTATCTCTTAGACTTCATTTTGATGGAAACTATACTAAACTGGCTGTATATTTTAGGTGCTTCGAGTTTTCTGCAACTCTTTGATGGTGGCTTGTGGTTTCCTTTTAAAATTTTTAGACTCTGGATTGTCATTGTTATTGTGGGTTGTATTTAAAAATAAAATAAGATAAAAAGCTGAAATTTTTATAGTAGGATGACAAATTTGAACCTGTGAGCTTGTTATGGATTTAAATAGTAGCAACCCCATGCTCCCATCAAGGGAGGTAACCTAATAATGAAATTGCAAAGTTCAACCTGCAATTGTCTTGATGAAATCCGGAGACTCCACCTACAATTTCAACCAAATTAAAATCATGTCATAGTGAAATCCGGTGGGAAAGAAAAGAAAAGAAAAGAAAAAGGAACGTAAAGAGAGTTCAACATGAGATTTCACCCATAGTTCAATCATCGGCTGAACTTGAAGTCTTTTTTTTTTTGAAATCTTGAATTGAAGTCATTTAGAAAGTGCTACTACATTTTTCATATAGCTTCAAATAAAAAAAATAAAAAATAAAAAAATTAATAGTTATTCAAAATGTATGAGTTTTTTTTGTTTTTGTTTATATATATATAGCCAAAAAGCTCCTATAATAAGAGGGGAACCAAATAAATTACACAATGATGGGTGCAACTCACTCTGTGAGGGTGCAATTTTGAGTCAGGTGATTCTACTTATACTACTAGCTTACCTCTTTATACCTTCCATATGAGATTGGAGTGATTCTACTTGTACTACTAGTTTATCTCTTTATACCCTCTATCTCATTACACCACTAAAAAAATGTGATTCTTATTACCCTCATTATACTACCAAAACTAACCCTAAACATAAAAACTCTTCAAAAAATTTTCAATTTTGTCTCTTTACACCGATAGCTTTTGATAATACAACACTAAAGAATTTGAATTAATCTAGTGCTGTGGTACCAGACAAACTAATTTTTTTTAGCCATTTGTTGTCCAATTGGATGATTTTACTTTACTTTAACAAAAAATTAGTCGGAGCCCATTTATAGTGTCTGTTCAGTGATACGTTGTTATACAAATTAGATTACTCCAGTATCATATTGCTGAATTAAAATAAATTTGTCCAGCCATCTATCACTTTATGTGCGTTGTAAATTGTCTTCATTGTTGTCGCATTAAAGACATCCTTCGCTTCAATGTAATCAATCTCTTTTTGGTCGCACCATACTCTTTGACATGTCAATTAACAAGCATGTTTCCTCTTCAGATAATCTACTAATAAATGAGTGCCCTTCAAGATGTTCAGCAGTCGGATGATTGTACTTGTATTGTTATAATGAATAGAAGTATAATCCTTCCAAGCAAAAAACACAAAAAATAAATTAAAAAAAATGAAACTGAAAATGCACGATAATGAGTAACTAAACAAATTAAAAATGTTCAGCCTTGGGTTACTGGAAATCTATCTTTTATTTGGTAGTGGGTTACCGGACATATATTTTTGTTCGGCAATGTGATTCCAAACTATTTTATTTTGTTTGATTTTGACACACCGAACAAAAGTCGAAGAATTTTATCAAAAAACGAAACAAAAACCTACCAAACAAATAAAAAAAACTCACAATTTCATTTTTTTGATGATTTTTCATCACCATTTCTTCATCCATTACTTTCTTCTATGATCAAAACATTACGATTCTTACTTTTTGAAAAAAGCTATGTAGCAGAGAAGAAAAACTAAAGGAAGAATAACAATAGAGATTGAAGAACAATGGATGTAAGAAGATAATGAAATATATTTAATTTTAGTCTTTTGTCCTTAAAAGTAATTTTACACATGAATAAAATTGAAAAAAAAAATCTCATAGAGTGATTCTAATTATACTACCAGTTTACCTCTTTACACCTTTCAGTGATTCTACTTACGCCACTAGTTATTTCTTTACACACCCTTCATATGCTTTTCTTTTCTTCAATTGTATCTATGTGTGAAATTACTTTTAAAGATAAAATACTAAAATTACATATATTTTATTATCTCCTTACATCCATTGCTCTTCAATCGTTACAACTCTTCTTCCATCTTAGTTTTTCTTGTCTGCTACATCTCTTTTCAAAAAGTGATAATCATAATGTTTTTTATTATAGAAAAAAGTAATGAATGAAGAAATAATAGTGAAAAACCATAATTAAAATAAATAAATAAATAAAAGTGAAATGGTGAATTTTTTTATTTGTTTGGTAAGTTTTTGTTTCATTTTTTGAGAGAATTCTTCGACTTTTGTTCGATGCGTCAAAATCGAATAAAATAAAATAATCCAAACTTACATTGCCAAACAACAAATTTATGTCCAGTAATCCACTGCCAAATAAAAGATACATTTATGCTAACCCAACAACAAACATTTTTAATTTGTTCGGTTACTCATTACCTTGCATATCTAGTTTCATTATATATATATATACATTTTGTTTAGAAGGAGTATACAATCATTCGGCTACTGCACATCTTAAAAGCACTCATTCGCTAGTAAATTATCTGAGGAGGAAACATCGTTGTTAGTTGACATATTAAATAATATTAAAGTACCAAAAGAAATATCGATTACATTAAAACAAATTGATGCCTTTAATGTGACAACAATGAAAACAACCTACAATGCATCTAAAGCCATATGTGGCTAGACAAATTTATTTTAATTCAGTTACATGACATTGAAGTAACCTAATTTGTATAGCAATGTATCACCGAACAGACACTTTATAAATAAACTCCAACTAACTTCTTGTTAAAGTAAAGTAAAATCATCCAATCAAACGACAATAAATAACTGAAAAAAATTAATTTGTCTAGTCACACAGCACTAGAGTAATTTAAATTCTTTAACATTGTATTATCAAAAACTATCTGATGAAAGAGACAAAATTGAAAGAGTTTTGAAGAGTTTTTAGTTTAGGGTTAATTTTGATAATATAATGAGTGTAATGAGAATCAAATTTTTTTTAGTGGTGTAATGAGATGACAGGTGTAAAGAGATAAACTAAGGGTGAGTTGCACCATTCCATATTTGTGTATTTTTCTTTTTTCTTCCCCTAATAAGAACAGTGAGGGTTCATAAAACCAAAAGGTTTTCGAGTCCAGTTAATTGAGCCCACATATTGTTAGCTTCTGTAGTGAACAAACTATGAGCACAAACTTCACATTAGCACCACAGCTTGTAACTGCAACAATTCCTAACACACACTGGACGTATTAAGAGGGGAGGTCAAATGGATCAAAGTGTAGTGTACAACATTTACAAAATGAATTATCAATACAACCCTATTGTTATTGAAGTTCTAGGAGAGTCAATAGAGAGGCAGATGCCAAACCACCCATTTACAAGAGCTAGAAAGAGAGAGAGCGAGGTCCAATCCAATCATGAAGATGATGTAGGCATGTATGTATCATCATCCAAAAATGCTTCAAGATCAATCATATCATCAAAATCAGCTGTCTCTTCTGTACTGTTTAGAGCCTTACCATACACAGCCTGAAACATGGATCAAAAAGGGAAACAAGAATCTCAGTGCAAAACAATCCTGCTTGAAAATAGAAATCAATGTTGCCATATATGCAAAGAAACTCTATGCTGTCTCTAGCGGTGGTGCCACATGCACTAACTAGTATACCAACTAGTGCTGTGACATTATTATTAACCCCACCAATTATACAAATTACAAATACCTAAAACCTCTAAAATTGTGCCACATCATCTGTTAGTACACTAATTTGTGCATATAGCATTATTCGGAATCTAGTGAGAAAGAATTTTGTAAACTCAACTTGCACAGCTATTACTGATAATGACCACAAACTTGCTTCCTAGGCTTAAGATTATGGTCATATTGACAGTATGAGCATCAAGGGTATTTTTCTCATAACACATGACTCTTAAGTTCAACTAAATATCTATGTACAAAGGTGACACATTCCCCCTGGTCACCATTTCCGGTCCTGGACACATGCATAATTTCACAAAATCAGGACATTTTTAAGTATTTCTTCTTGGTGAAATGCCTATGTAGCCATCTGTACTGCTGTCCTTTCTCTTACTGTGCATGCGAACCAAAACTGACTAAAATTGTAAACTAGAGGAGGTATGATTGTAATTTGTGATTTCTAGTTCAAGTAACACACGTGCAACTGTGGCCACAGCAGACAAGCATAAATCAAGCTTTTGGTGAATCAGCTTTACAAGTGCTTACATCTGGCTAAAATTTATAGCGACACACAAGCATAAATCAAGCTTTTGCAGCATTAGCTTTTCATGACACTAGCATGAGATTAAGACCCAAGTCCTAGACTCCACAAGTCTTTCTATATTGCATATTCTCTTTCCCTGGGAAAATACAAATTTAAATTTGAAAAAGATGGGAGATTACACTTGGTAGCATCTGAAATGTGCAAAAGTAGACATACCTTAGTTTCCTGCATCTCCGAGACAACATTGAGCAGCCTACGGTATTGATCTCTTGCTTCTGGATACTGAACCATGGACTTCACCCTAGCAAGGGCCTTTTCCAACCGTTGTTCTGTTTGCTTTCGGCCTTCTTTCAGGACATCATAGTCATCATCCTTGGAGGATGTATCTTGGTTGCTAGAGCCTTGAGTGAGTGTTTCCTGTTTGAATCCACGCAAACCACTCCCTTTCCGTCTCCACCGTAAAATTACCTTCTCTAAAATTCCGACGGACCAGGTTATCTTTCTATGATTCTTCCTCACCTGGTGTCCTCTCACATGGGCCTATCCACCATAAAAGTTCGAACTTAGAATTTAAGCTCAGACCTTGAACGGAGGAGAAAATTTGTATGACAATATTCAAGACGAATAAGTGCATAAAAAATTTAAAATAAATAAATAAACAAAAAATCCAGAACTTCGTATAAGTGCATGTCACACCTGAATTTTCACAATTTGCTGACGAATTGTCAAAAATTCTTTTCGGCCCTTCCAACTACGGAATTTATTTTGTATCCGTATAGCAGCAGCATGTACTGGCTCATCATGTTGGCCCAGCCTGCTTGTCTTGACAGCAACAAGTGAAAGAGCACGCTCATCTGACATTCCGAATTTATTGTCACCATACTCTTTGAGCTGCTTTCTTTGGAATGACTGCACCCTAAAAACTTGATGAATGCGAGCAGCAGCTTGAGTAGCATTACAGACAGCAGCTAATGAATCCTTCAGGGACAGTGACAGTCCATGTGATAAGTCTCCATCACTGATTGGAGTAGCAGTTCGTTCTGAAACAGTTTGTACAGCATCACCTCCTGAACTGTTCTTCAACTTAAGTGATGATAGGTGAGAGCTCAAGGCAGATTCTGCAAGATAGCCAGCAATCCCTTTGTGCCCTTTGCTGGAAGCTAGATCAGCTGGTGTTTGGCCAGAAGGAAATATGGGAGTAGGGTCTGTCAATGCTCCAGGAGCTGCATCTTGGGAAATGAGAAAAGCCACTGTCCGCTCTCTAGTATCATCGAGTATGAGCAAGAACAGAACCACCCAAAAATAACAAAAAATGGAAAGTTCTCTTCAGAATTAATTGAAAGTTGAATGTCATTATCAAAAAATGTAAATACTAAAATTTCCTGAAAATCAATATTTTATATATGTTGCATGGTCCATGAAAGGAAGACGAGATATAAAGAGTAGGAGAAGGAAAACAAATAATAAAAAAATCCAAAGTCCTTACCTGCCACAAGATGCTGCCCAATGTAGTGCCGCCCACCCGTTCACATCACGGAAGTTGACACTTACACCTGCAGCTAGTGTGGGACATATAGCCCAATCATAACCAAGTGCTGCTGCAAAATGTAGGACACCTTGGCCATCCTCATCCAATACACTAGGGCCTTTTCCACCTTCAGCAACCTTCTGAAGCAGCCATACATGCAGCTTCTCCTTCAGTAGCTTTTGTAGAAGCTGCTCCTTCACTTTCTCAAGGGAGAATTCATCTTCAGAAGTAAGCTTTAACATTTGCTCCCACTCATTGTTGTCTTCTTTTAGTAGTGAGCTTATTTTACTGTTCAAATGGGAATTCTCCCCTAGAGTACTGGAAATAGAACTTGGGGAACTGGCAGATTCCACAGACAACAATTTTCCAAATCGCATACGAAGAAGAATTTCATTCATGGTGCCGCAATAGATATCCGGTACATCCACATCTTGAATGTTGTTAACTCTGTATTCAAATTCTCGCACCTCACTACATGCTAACCTATTGGAACATGTTACATAAAAAGGAACCCTCCCAGCCTTGTGTAATGGAGCAATGCAACGAAGTACGCCATCTGCTATAACTTCTGCTGGAACTTCTACTTCTCCAAACATACATGACCACTTACACTTCTCCACATCTTGTTGAATCTTCAAGAATTTTCCCGTAATCAATACCTGGTGATCAAATACATGACAAGAAAATAAAACAATTGCATTGCTTTGTGATATATAATCCATTGGTCATTTATCCCATTGATAGTGAATGAAAAAGACAGTCAATAGCCTAGTTAAAATCAGAATGGGAAGTACAAAGATTACAGTATACCTTTATCTCTGAACCTGCATACGCCCAGTTCGGTGAGAAATCAATAATGCTAAAGAGCTGGTCTTGCGACAGAGAGGGACCCAGCATATAAGTGTCTAAGTGCACTTGGGGGGAAATGCTGGAATCATCTACTCCATCTTCAGTTTCAACAGTCTCCCAGTAGGTCCCAGAGCTGGAATGCACATGTGATTCGTTCACATCTCCCAATTCCTTACTCATCCATCTGTCAAAGCTATCAAGCTTCTTCAAACCTTCCCGTACAAAGCCATTTAACAGAGGCTGTTTCAAAGGAAGTTGTTCAGCTTTTCCCTCTACTGTCAGATTTCTCTCTAATTCTGATTTCAGAGCACTTCCACCTTCTGTATATGTGCGCTGTATTGGAAGGTCATTCTGTGTATAATGCTTGTTCTGTTCAGCAGGATGTGTCTGACAGGGCCCTGAAGATTTGAGTAAATCCACACAATTAACTCCTCCATGAAGCCCAGTGGTGAGACTATATTCCAAGTCCTGATACGACTTCTGATCCATTGACCACTTGGATACGTGAGAAGAATCACCTTCAGAAGTCTGTTTGTAAGGTAAGTCAAAGCCTGAACATAAATATTCAATTTGAAGAGGCAAATACTAATCATTACAATTGGATGTGATGGATATGCTTAAACTGACAGATGGACTAGCTTTAGGAGGGTCAAACAACAACTCGGTTAAAAAGCATTAAGATTCGAACAGATGACATGATGCTAAATAACCAGGAGGAAAAAAAAAAAGAAGACCAGATTCAGGTAGAGCATGCCAAGGACGGTAAAAACACAATAAAAATCATGATACTGTATAATAACTTTCCTAGTTGCCATAATGCCTGGACAAATTTCTTCAAGAGAGCATGGTTTTTAACACCTGAGAAAACCAATAAAAAAAATGATAAACCAACTACTAAGAAAGATCAGGCAATGTTACTATCCAACAACATGGAGACATTACCAGAATAAAGGACTTAGCGTCTAAAAACTTCCCCCCCAACTACCTCTTTATAACTTGTATGTCTACCCTATGACATAATCAAGATAATCACAAAATGCATCCAAACAATCTAGCTTTTACCTGTTCATAGAAGTGGGTAAATGCATCCCTACAGTAATCATAAGGTTGATGCGGACATGTCATGTCACTGCCGATCCTATCAGTATAAAAAGTATTTAATCAAATGGACCTCATTGCATGGTCTGAGCATGGCTCCCATGGCTTTAATCTATATAACGGTGAAAATTAGTTTATCATGCATGCTGCATGAAATAATTACCCTAAGATTGAAAATTATACCTAGTAACTTTTTTAACCAATGCTAGAGTGTGGGTGCTTAGGAGCATTGCTGGCCACAATGGTAAAAGCTCAGTCTGCCAAGCATATGAGGGGCAGACTTGGGTCTGAGAGCAGCCACTTTGTGAAAACAATGCCATAGGTTAGGTCTGGACTAAGGTATGAATATATTGGGTGCAAGTATGTGCCTAAAGTGTTGGACTCAACTAATTCTCATGTCCAAGGACAACAAACACAGGTAGGTTTCATATTTATTAAATACTTATTTTGGGAAAAAAATATTGTGAAATGGTGTTTACAAACTAATATAGAGTATGTTATACATAAAATAGGAGCATTACGCTTAGTTATCAAGTAAACTTGACTATTTAGGCATACTTAATGGGTGCATGTCCAGCTAAACATGTGGGACACATATTCCATATCTTTTGTTCAAGTGTCAAGTGTCCAACAAAGAGAACTTCATAAATTTAATATAGGTAGCACCTTCAGCTAACAAGGACCAACACAGTCTGTGTGGGTGCTGCTGAAACAAGTTTGGCGGGCTTCCCTAGTGCTTCTCGCAATGCAATAACATAAAAATATGGGGTTCATCAAAATTTAACGATTGCACCATTACAATAGAGTCCTAGAATCAACTTATATATATCCACGTTA
Source organism: Camellia lanceoleosa (assembly GCA_025200525.1). Classification (NCBI taxonomy): domain Eukaryota; kingdom Viridiplantae; phylum Streptophyta; class Magnoliopsida; order Ericales; family Theaceae; genus Camellia; species Camellia lanceoleosa. The sequence continues at coordinate 89,582,222 of CM045759.1, forward strand.
CAAGAGCTTCTTGTCCTGGGCAAAGTTTATTATCTCAGTTAAGTAAAATATAAATACCCCTTTGATATATCTGCTGATATTTAAGGGAAGTCACTCAGAGCACAGCCATAAACACAACAAGCACATGTATCCCTTATTAGCATCAGTTTTTTTTTTAACAAAGCAAAAGAAGTACTTTCAGTTTTTAAGATAAAAAAGATTAAAGAAATCAAAACAACTTCCATTGAGCAATTATCAGCAACTATCACATATTTACTATGCAGTAAGCATGTATTACCCTATAAACAAATGTTACAATTTCATGGGATACAAGGCATGGACAAAGCATTTGAGGCATTCCATACCTGCCACTCAACTTGCCGATGTGGGTAAATCTCAACCTCCTGCTTTTTAACAAAGCCGTCTCTCAAAATTTGCCCTCGTATTTCATTTGCTTGTCCGGGATTAACACCCATGGAATCAGGTTCGTTAGAGGAAATTGATGGCCGAAAAGGGACAGACTGAATTCCACGACCACTGTTTTCCAATACATCCTCCCATGATGGGAAGTCAAGGTGTTTCTGGTGCTCATGTGTTATAGCAACATTGGCATTGTTTTTGCCCTTATCTCCTAGAGCGAGTGGGGCAAAATCCATCCCAGGAATAGCAGGCAACTTTCCTTGATAATCATCTGTTAACAGTTCTAAGTATTAACCTTTTGGTTCGTCTCATCATGTACAAACAAAATTATGCTCACCTATCAAAAAGAACCGGAGAAAAGATAAAAACTAATGATTTAAAATAAAAAGAATGGAGAAGACATAATACGTGAGAACGGCACTGGATAATAAGGGGCAGAGATTCCATCATCGATCTTCTCCGTTACACAAGGTTGTAACTCAAGAAAAGAGTGATATCCCGAACTTGCTGGATGATTATATACTGCATCAAATTTATTCATCATGAATGATAATTATAATCAATCAGCAACTTAGTATCCACAAAGTATTGATTAACTGTCAATATGACATAATGTTAACCATTTATAATGAATTAGAACTAAGAAATGACAAATGTAACATCAACACCTGACTCAGCATCTTCATATTCTGAGGCCTGAGTGCTGTTCAGACTCATTGTATCTGCAGCTTGTGAAGTTACTTGGTAGCTGTATGGGTTAAATGTAGAAGATACAGAGCTGTCCACCTCGGAATTGGGTATAACTTCTTCACTTTCTTGGGAATTGGGAATAGCTTCTTCAGCCTCTTTAATGCGGTTAAAGTTTGCCCTATTTCCTAATAACAGAGTGCAAAAATAGTCTCTGAAGATCTTCAATTTCAAAAATGAACAAGAATCTATAAATTCAGGAGATTTTTTGGATTTTCCAATTTAAGCACATGGATAATAATCAATCACATAGAGAGACAGTGATAAAGGTGGAAACCCTAACTTGAAAAAAAACACAGGCGCGACAAACCCACTAGTGTACCAAAATTAAGTACAAAACTAACCAAAGCCAAATGTGCAGATTTTACCTACTCAAGCCCAGAGCAGCTCCATAATCCAATCTGTTATCCACGCATGTTCTAGCTTCTCACTTTAACTTCAATCTTCACTAGCTTCGTCCACTATACGATCATGATTTTCTAAGATCCACGCTCAATCAATGACCATGTAACCACTAAGTCTTTATGCACATACCTAGCACTCTCTCTCAAAGCACTAAAGAAACTAGACTATATGAAGGCTCTCAAAGGAAAACTATAACCCGGTATTATGTGTGTAACCTAATCAATGGAGCATAGGTCTCAATATATAGCACATAGCAACCTTCAATGAACAAAGAATCAATTTCCTAAGAAATTAGTCCCAGATACACAAACCTGAGGCGTATCAAACAACATGCATTCGAACGAAGTACCCATCAGTTCGAACAGATAAGCTACTGTCAACCAACAGAGCTTCATGTGTTAAAAACAAAATGATCTGCCTACGAATGAAACACTTTCGCATTTAAACAGTTGATACTCTAGAAATTAATTACGACATATGAAGACGTTCTCATTCGAACAGTTCTCTCATGAGTTCTAACAGGCACATCATTATACGAATCTGAAGCTAAGGCTTCGTTTGGCATGTGAGGCTGGGGCTAAAATAGCTACAAAAAATACAAAATAGGCTAAAAAGACAATAAGAAAAAATGTCACACCCAAGGTTCTAAAAAGCGGTCGCAGTCGCCGTAACGGTGGCGGTGGCGTGGTTGCGGTGGCGTGGTTGCGGTTGCAGGGTATAAAAGCCGTAGCGTAACGGTTGCAGTAACCGGAACCGTAAATTTTCTTATTTTTCGCACAATTTGAAAAAACTTACCGATACACATATTTTTTTTCCATAATTATATTTATTGGGTTTTAAAATAAATATTGATCAATTTTTGTAAATTTTTAAGTATGATCCAATATATTTCATATTTTTAAATCACTATAAATTGAGTTTTTTACATTTTATTTTAATAATTAATAACTTTATATGTCATAAATCTATATTTACGCTTGTGGCCAAAAAAAAAAAAATTATTAGATTTAGATGTATAAAATTATTTTTTTAATTATTATACTTGTGAAAGCATATGCAAATTTTAACTTGAACGGTTGAAAAAAATAAATTATACATGCTAATATAATCATATAAAAATTAAAAAATAAATTATAAAGATTTTTTTTTTTTTTGGTTTGGATCACTTGAATATTCATTCTCTTTTTGGATAACCTGTAATTAAAAACAAAATAAACTAATCAAAAAAAATTGACATGTATAAAATATGTATTAATATATAATTATAGGTGTTATGTTTTCTAGATATTTTACAAAAAAATCGCTCACTAACTATTATATATAAAATAAACAATGACAAAAGTAAGAGAATAAATAAGAGCCTAAATATATATATTTTTTAATCAAGCCAAATAGATAATGACCACACTTATTATTATTATTATTGTTATTATTTTCAAACAATATATAAATAGACACACACAAACAAAATGATTGAATAATAGCAACTGAATAGAATATTATAGGTCTTACAGCTTTAACAAATTAATAACATGTTCTTCATCTTCCCTTTTCTCTCTCTATCTTTATCTCCTCCATCTTCCCCCTTCCCCCACTTTTAGCTTCTTTTTTTTTTTTTTTTTATTTTTTAAAAGAAGCAGTTCGGAACCGTTATGTAACGGTGCGTAACAGGCCGTTATGACACTATTACGACTGCTACGGAAACCGCTATGGCCGACACACTTGTGAATCTCAATCACACCGCAAAAGCGGTCATAACGGGTGGCGGTAACCCACCACAACCGTTACGTAACGGCGTTACGTAACAGTTGCGGCCGCTTGTGGTTCAACACAAAGGTGAGTCCAGAGAAGCAACTTTTTGAATGACTTTGTTAAAATGACTCATTGAGAGAGGAAGTTTGCATCAGTAAAATTAGGTTATACTTCTTAAGAGACTTGACCCAATCAGAGTTTGACCTAAATTCTTATAATCCATAGTATTCATATATTTAGCTAGGTTTCTACATATGCAGTATACTTTGGCAACTATTAACATATTACACAGTGAGGGCTCAGGAGCACAACATCATGAAGATATAATACTTCTACCTTAATCATACTCAATCTCTCTCTAAAATATGAAAGTAATCGGAGGTGTGGTGAAACCTAAACAAGAAGAAAAGTTACCTCAACAAAAAAAGTAAAGAAGAAAAAGGGCATTTAGTGACATTATAATAAACATGTAAATGACTGAAGTTGTGTTGCCATGGTAATAAGACATCTCAACAATTTAGATTTCATCCTTTACCTGATTGAAAAGATATATAAAAAATATATCCACCAGTGAAACGCTAAAGCTAGCAACAAGAAGGACAAGGCATAGTACAGCAGAAAACAAAGATATAATTCAACCAAGGATGCCACAAAAAGAATGCTAAAAAATCAGATTTTTCTGGTTGTTGTTAATACCTATATCACCCCCCTCACCACTGGTCTTCACCATTCTATTTAATCCACAACTTGCATGTGGTTCACGCACTTTGACCAGATTTTTTTATTTTATTTTTTTTGTTGGGGGGGGGGGGGGGGGGGGGGTGTTATGGTGGGGTGGGGTGACAATATTGGGTGCTCTGTTGTCCTAGTAGATGTTTTCATCCTGCTCTCTATTGACCTGAGGTTTTGAGGACCCCAGGCAAGACATAAGACAAATAAATAACACGAGCGAGAGAGAGAGAGAGAGAGAGAATACAACCTGGTGTTTAATATTCTCATTCAGTGGTTTGGATATTGGACATCAAAATGAAATATGAATGAATGGTTATAAAATAAATTAAACCAGTAATTCATGAAATTATTATTGCAGGACATGTGAGTCAGCAGCGCAGATAAATCATTTGAAGTACAGGATGTAAATTGTGTTGAGGGGCTAGACTGTTACTCCATATCAGTTTTTAAGCCTGATTTGCCTTGGATGTCAATGAAGTTTGGCCCAGATCATTTTGAGAAGTAAACTGCACCCTTGTTGAGCACATCATTCAGTCAAGATGCAAAATCTAAGAAGCACAAATATTTATAAGAATGTGACATGTCCGTGACTCATTGGACACTTCCCAACATGTGGTTGACTTGTCCAAATGTGTCCCATTATTATTTATTTTATTTCTTTAGACCTGGACATGCTTCGGACAGTTGGGAGACATGGGTCCATCGCTTAGAGACACAAAATCAATTATAAATTTAAGCAAAATAACTTAGAAATCGTATCTTAAATTCGGTTGAAATTTATGTGCCAACAATAATGATAAAAGAAAAACAATACTGATTTATCGGAATTAGTGTTATATCGTATTTTTTATCATCCTAGAATAATATATATTTTTTTATAAGTATTTATTATTAAAAATATATATTATTCATCCATATGTGTCATTTAATAAATATATCAAACTATATATTTTGTGTGTCCCTTGCATGTCATGTACTGCATTTTTTGAAAATTATCATGTCAGTGTGTCAGCGTGTCAATGCAATGTTGTACGTCCGTGTCCGTAACAGGATACTTCTAACTAATTTTCCACCAAAATATCTATTTTCTTTTCACATATTTAAATTGTCTTTAAGTTTTGTTTTACGAACGCTTTGTTGTTAAAGATCACTTTAAAAAGAAGAAAAAGAAATTAAGCAGTTCCTTAAAAAGAGTGGCTCCTCGTGCCACCATTTAATCTAGTATGAACCAACTGAATCCATTAGCCAAACGGATGTCCTAATCAAATTTCAAAACATTGCATTGTACAAGCATTTACATGACAACTGATACAACACAGTAGGAAAATTGGAGCCAATGACTTCCATGGTGCTAATAAATCCAAATGCTGTTGTGGTTCCTGCAGATTTAGGCAGCCAATTCTATTCAAATAAATGTTACGAAAGATCAATTTGCAGATTATTAAGGTTTGTCACTTCAACCAAGAGATCAACAACTAGCAAAATGAAATATATATATATATAATAAATAAATAAAAGAAACCAGAAGAAAAATGCCTACAGATAATATTATATCTGAACGAAGAAGTTCTAAAATCTAGGGAGGAACTTTGCAAATCAGAGAAGTGCCAAGTCAAGAATCTTATGAGTAATATGAACATTGTAATGAGCATTAATCCAAAAAGAAAAGTGTCATGGATGTAAAAAGCTGGGTAATAAAACACATTAGGTTATATTTTTCATAGCAAAGTTCCGTAAAGCCTAACCGAATCAGCAACTTTCTAACGAGGCAGTTAGCCATCAACTAGCTGAGATTGCCCGGATGCTAGCACAATTGATCTTGCAGGTTGCCATCAGAAAGACTCAGGCTACACCTGCTGCTCAAGGAACAAACCCTCCATCTACCACCCCGGCTTGGGGGATACAGATCCAGAACCACAAAGCCAAGAGCAGTAGATAATAGACCTTTATACCCAGTACGCCATCCAGTTCAAAATCAGATGCCAGAACACTACACGTTATTTTAAACTAGCAAGCAAAACATATAATATACAATGGCTTTGGAATCATCTATATGATATTCAAATGACTAATTGTGAATATAAAAATAAATGACGCAAGAAAAGAATAGATTGTAACCTTTACTTCTCGGTAGTGGACAAGAACAATGTGTGAGAGCTCCCTGCAGCAGATGTTGTCCAAATGTAAGCAAATAAGAATAAGCAAGAACAGCCCTTACAACATAAAAACTAAAAGAAACAAAAGTGGTAACATTTTCTTGAACTTCCATGAATTAATTCCACTTAAGTTTATAAAAGTTTATAGCTATAAATGTGGCAATAACTCCAAAAATTATAATGATTAGCATGACGAGAAATTCGGTGGAAAACTTTAAAATCTATTTTCTCCTTTAGCACATAAAGACAAAAATAATAGGACTTCCACAGCAGCAAAACAAATCCTTTAAGTAGAGATAACTAATATCCCGAATTCTATTCAGCAACCGCTGTTTATCCAACTAAATGATGTCAGAGTCTTGTACTTATGCCTGTACATGTACAGACGATGTTAGTAGGTATTTACATTCATGTATTGGCATCCAATCAACCATTATATGCTAATATGGATAAGAATCAGGGCAACTGCCCAGAGGAGATCCATAAAACAGACATACTATTATGGTAAGGCAGCAACCCCACTTGGGGAAGCCTGTTTTTGAATCCCTGCCACATTTTTTATTTCCAAAAATGTCCATAAGAATTGATTAATTCATATGCATGATGAGATTTTTTCAAATCACTCAAGGATTAGTATGTAATTTGATAGATACAGTTACATAACCACCCAGCAAGTCCTTCCCCCTTTATCTCTCTCCATTTCCAGTCCCACTATGTGTTCATCCTATTCTCTCCTCTCGCACTCCTATACTACTAGGTAATATATACTCATTTAAAATAAAAAATAAAAAATAAAACATAATATGTAATATGTAATAATCTTAAAATGAAACACAACTCATAAAAGTGTGGAGACCTTTCTAGTATATATATATATAGAGAGAGAGAGAGAGAGAACAATGCACAACAATTAGACAAAATAAAAGACAAACTTATAGACACAGGGCAAAATTTAAGACTCACTCTTCAAGCAACCAATAGCTGCGCCTTTGAAAACTTTCATTTTCTTCTCCATGGGCATAGTAGCAATGCAACACATCAACACTTCCTGCCTGAGAGAACATTATACAGGTACATTACTTTGGAAGTGTAACGTAAACACACATCATGAACTACAAGATGGTGCAAAATTACCAAAAGATATCAGCAAACTTTTGTCTGTTCTAAACATAATAAACTTTGAAAATAAAGCTCGTCTTTAATAAAAATATAAGCACCATCCTTTGGCACAAACCTTGAGCCTCTCATGCGCTTCCTTCACTGTCTTTCCATCTTTCTTCTTCCTCCAGTTATGACCATCTTTTCTGAAATATCTCAACACCTTCCGATCAAAAAGAAAAAGCGAACCACCTGAAAAGTGACATAATTTTCAATCCAAGTTTTCTAATTCCTCCTCCTCCCTTTCTCTGCTATCCAATTCTAACCTAAAGGAACAGCCCCAACAAAATTTAATGGAAAAAAAAAAATGACAACAATACATGCACATACAACTTCAAATTATGTTTTCATCTGAACTATGAGCTAAACATAAACTTTATGCAATGTCTAACTATCTAGAAATATAGATTAAAAAGATGACCTAAGCAGTACAGCTAATATATAAAACTATGAAGGCTCTACTAACCAATTGTGATAGGATCATGATAAATAGGAAAGTAAAGGATAATGACAATGCAACAAGTGTAATTTTGGAGAATACAAAAGCTTTAGTGATGATTATGATATCATCACCTTTTATATTAATCAATTAACTGTTACAAAGGAAGTCCTAAGGCACTGATTAAGGAATCACCTTTTGTATTGATTGATTGATTGACTGATTAAGAAATCACAATCAATCAATCAATCACAATCTAATCTAAATAAGAAAATATTCTAACACTCCCCCTCAAGCTGGTGCGAAGATATCTCAGACAAGAACTTACCTAAAGTGTCATGAAATGGTTTCCTCTCAACTCCCTTGGTGCGGATGTTTGCAAGTTGTTTGCCTAACTTCACAAAAAGAGTACATATCATGCCGCTAGTGAGTTTTTCCTTGATAAAGTGACGATCAATCTCAACATGCTTTGTCTTGTCATGTTGAATAGGATTGTGAACTATGTTGATGGCAGCCTTATTATCACAAAGATAGCTGCATAGAGTCTGTCTGCCCATCCCCGCATCACTCAACAACAGTTTGATCCATAAGAGTTCACACACACATTGTGCCATAACTCAAACTCACCGTGACTCGATCTAGCCACTACATTCTGCTTACTCCTCCAAGTAACAAGATTGCCGCCCACAAAGATACAATATCCTGATGTAGATCTTCTATCAGTTATTGACCCTGCCCAATCAGCATCTGTATAGGCTTCCACTCTAAGGTGATCATGTTTGGAAAAGTAGAGGCCTTTTCTAGGAGAAGATTTCAAGTACCTCAGAATTTTCATAACAATCTCTAAGTGAATTTGATGAGGAGCATGCATAAACTAGCTAACCATACTGACAGCAATAGCAATATCAAGACAAGAGTGAGATAAGTAAACAAGCTTACCCATTAGTCGCTGATAACTCCCCCTATCAACAGCTGCTCTTCTTTCATCATCACTAAGTTTTTGATTAGATTTCAGTAGGGTATCACAAGCCTTACATTCAAGCATCCCTGTTTCCTTCAAAAGATCAAGAACATATTTCCTTTGAGATGAAAATTCCATCCTTGGAGCGAGCAACTTCGATTCCCAGAAAATATGTCAAGTTCCTCAAGTCTTTTATTTCAAACTCACTAGCTAAATATTTCTTCAACAAGGGTATTTCCTCACTATCATCGTCTGTAAGCACTATGTCATCCACATAAACAATAAGAGCTGTAGTCTTACCACGTAAGGAATGTTTCACAAACAAAGTGTGATTTGACTGACTCTGTTTAAAACCATATTTAAGCATAACCTGAGTGAATCTCTCAAACCAAGCCCTTGAAGACTGTTTAAGACCATATAACGACTTCCAAAGCCTGCATACTTTACCCTCTGTCTAATAATCCTCAAAACTAAGAGGAATGTCCATATATACCCCTTCTTCTAGATCACCATGTAAGAAAGCATTCTTTACATCAAACTAATGAAGTGGCTAATCTAAATTAGCTGTTAGAGAGAGAAGTATTCTGACTAAATTCATCTTAGCCACTGGTGCAAAAGTCTCATGATAGTCTACTCTATAAGTCTGAGTGAAGTCTTTTGCCACAAATCGAGCCTTGTAACGCTCAATGAAACCATCTGCTTTGTGCTTCACAATATACACCCATTTGCATCCCACCGATCGTTTGCCCTTAGGTAACTCAGTTAATTTCCAAGTGTTATTCTTACGAAGTGCTTTCATTTCCTCAATTATGGCAAGTTTCCATTCAGAGGTAGTGAAAGCATCCTAAAAATGGTTAGGAATACTAACAGAGGGAATGTTTGACACAAAGGCTCTATAAAAGGAAGACAAATGAGAGTAGGACACAAAGTTTGAGATAGGATGTTGAGTACAAGATCTCACACCTTTCTCTTAGCAATAGGAATATCAAGATCAGTAGTGTCAGGAATAGCAATATCAATAGACACAAGAGAAACAAGAAATTTAAAGTTACTTAGACTCTTATCAGAAGTAAGAGATGGTAGTGGGTGAGCAGAAGTGGTCTCATGTATCCAAGTGACTTTCTGTCTGTCTTTGTTCCTAACATAAACTTGCCCTTCTCTGTCCTTGGTGGCATTGGATTTTATAGTCCCAGTAATAGGTGGTGTAGGAACAACTGATAGGCGCAACAGGGACAATAAGAATCTCTTTACACCAAGGCCCCCTTTGAAGGGATGACTGAGACACCGGATAAGACAAGAAGTAGGACTGGGACTCAAAGAAAGTGACATCCATGGACACAAACCACTTACGAGAAGGGGGTGATAACACTTATACCCCTTTTGAGTAGACGAGTATCCGAGAAAAACACACTTGAGAGAGTGAGGGTCCAACTTACCACGAGTAGGAGAATGATTGTGGTCAAAACAGACACAGCCAAATATTTTAGGGGGAAATGGAAAACAAAGACTCTGAACTGAGAAGGACTTGAAGTGGAGCTTGTTTTTGCAAAACTTAGGTAAGAAGGCGATTAATGAGATAGGCTGCAATCGCCCCAGTAAGACCGAGGCACACTCATAGAAAAACACATGCAGCGAGCCATATCAAGAAGATGACGATTATTGCGTTCTACAACCCCATTTTGTCGAGGGGTATTGGTGCAAGATGTCTGATGTATAATGCCATGAGTGAAAAAAAATAGCTCTCTAACCCCGAATCAATGTACTCACCCCTATTATCAGAATGCAAGATTTTCACAATTGCCCCAAACTGAGTACAAATCATTTATGAAAATTTTGAAACACGGAAAAAACCTCACTTTTTTCTTTCATGAGATACACCTAAGTAGTACGAAAAAAATCATCTATAAAGGCAGCAAACCATCTATGGCCTTTTAAAGACAACACGAGATGAACCCCACACATCAGAATGTATTAAAGAAAAATAAGCTAAACTTTTATTAAGACTTGGAGCAAAAGAAGCTCAGTGTTGTTTGCCAAGTTGACAAGATTCACAAAGAAACTCAGACACATTATTGTTTGTAAAAACAGACGGAAATAAATGCCCAAGTAAATGAAAAGAAAGATGTCCAAAACACTGATGTCATAGCCATAAATCCTCCTTGGTGGTTGGGAACTGGATGGAATGATGAGCAAGCTTGTTCGGCTGATCCAAGAAATAGAGACCATTTTCTGCACTACCACTGCCAGTCGTCCTCCTTGTGACAAGGCCTTGAAAAAGACAATGATCAGGAAAAAAATGTCACACTACAGTTTAAATCCTTAGTAATACGACTCAAGAATAGAAGATTAACAGAAAAATTGGGAACATGAAGCACTGAAGACAGAAGTAAGGTAGGGGTGACATGATTTAAATCTTTCCTAGAGATTAAAAAAAAAAAAAAAAAAAAAAACAGTACCATTTGTAATCCTAACTTTGTCTTTACCTGAAAAGGGCTTATATGCTGAGAAAAGGTCAGAAGACCCAGACATATGATCTGAGGCACCAGAATCAATAATTCATGGCAAAGACTTATGGGAAAGAAAAGCATTAGGAGAAAAGGCTAAGTTACCTGAGCGCGCAAACGACGAGGAAGATGCACTAGGAGCGGTAGAAGACCGGCGAGTTAGCCAAAGAGGCAGAACATCTTCAAGCTCGGAGAAGTCATGCTAGACAAACTATCGTAAATCGAACCAAGCAAGCGTAGTAGAATCAAGGGTGTCAACGACTAGATCGATGGGCTCGTGGATTAGAATCACATCCTCTAGACCGCCCGATCTACCACATCTAGTACTGCACCGATCACCCCGACTCCTAATGAAGTCCCATGAAGCTTCCAACACATCTCACGAGTATGCCACGCTTGCGGCGATAATCACGAACACAATATCCTTTCCTGAAGGATGGAAAAGAGGTAGTAACAAACTAGCCCCATCTCAAGGAGTAAAAAGTAATGCTAAACGGTCTCCAGTAGCCGGTGGTAACATAGCAGAATGACAACTCTCCTCATTTTGTACATATGCAAAGGCCTCTTGAAGCGATGGAAGAACATCCATGACAAGGACACGACTTGGATCAAACTCCACATTGAGACCTTCCAGAAACTTGAAGACCCTCTCCTGTGCAAGAAACTTCGTAACCAATCGAAATAATCAGACAGACAAACTTGTAATCCAAGAGATGATCTAGATGTTTCCAACCATTAGTCAGAAAAGTGTAATACTGGAGAACTGTTTGCTCCTCTTGTACTGAGCGCTCAATAGACCAGCGCATCTCAGAAGATTGAGAAAAATTCTCTTTTCGAGAATATGTAGCACTGACTGCTTCCCAAATACCTTAGGCAGTATCCATGGATAAGTAGCCTTCACCAATCAAAGAACTATGGAATGAATGAGCTACCCCATGATTAAAGAGTTGGTAATCTCCCATTAGTCATAGCTAGGATAAGTAATACCTGGTGCTTGACCTCTCCCATTAACGTATCCCATCTTTCCCCTACTCTTCAGAAAAAGTGTCAAACACTGTGACCATGAAAGGTAATTCTGACCGTTAAATAAAGCGGTGGTAATTTTGAGGCTAGGGTTTAGGTTCTCAGATGTAGTAGTCATAACTAGACTGGAGCTCTCCCTTCTAGATGGGTGAGAACTAGTGGTTGATGAACTAGTTAGGTCAGCCATAAGAACTCTACAATTTCAATACAACAAACCTTGTACAAATCACAAGAATGGAAAGACGAATGGAATGGGTTGGAGCAAGTAAAATCACATACAGACCACTATAGGAGCATAACAATTAGATTATTGGGTCATCTATGGACCCAAAAAATAAATCAAATACGGAAAAACGAACCTCCAATCAAAACAAGTACTGAACTATGTTCAAGAAAGTAAAGGGAAAAAAACTTGGGGCAACAAAAAATGGGCAGCCCTCAAACACTCATCCACAGGAACCGAAATATACAAAGAGCGGCTAGGACAGCTCTCACAAGGGTCGACTAGGCCAGAGGGGCCTTCAAAAAGTCAAACAGCTCATGGGACCTCGACCGTTCCGACAGAGACTCGTGTGGACTAGCGAGGATGGGTGATTGGTGGCGCCGCAATGTGGGTAATGGTTTTTAGGGTTTTGGCTCTGATGCCATGTAATTTTAAGAGAATACAAAAGCTTTTAGTGATGATTATGATATCATCACCTTTTATATTAATCAATCAATTGTTACAAAGGAAACCCCTAAGGCATTGATTAAGGAATCACCTTTTGTTTTGATTGATTGATTGATTGATTGACTAATTAAGGAATCGCAATCAATCAATCAATCGATCACAATCTAATCTAAATAAGGAAATAAGGAAATATTCTAACAAGAAGCTATGGTTATCAAATGTGGAACAGCATAACCACTCTTTCAAAAACAATTACACAGGCCTTGAAAATCAAAGACCCCAGAGCCATGATTGATTCATGGACACGGAGACCCGGATAAAATTATCCCACGTTTGGTTCTCACTTATCCAAAGATATACGTGATAATTTTGTCCACTAGGGGTGGGACAACTTATCCCAAGATAAGGATTTTGTTACAAAATTGACTAACTACCCTTCTTAGAATAACTCATCCCAGACAAATTATCCCCTCATCCTATCTGCAAACCAAACATAGACTAGATGAAATTTTTAAAATGACAAATATCATAATCTCTGCATCAAATAATGCAATTGCATTTTTCATGACATAAGTTGTGTGGAGAATGATATCCCAAGAAGATTGTAAACTCCCAATGGGTTTAAATGAAACAAACAAAGAAAAATGAAAATTAACAAAATTAATGAAGAGGCAAAAATGAGGTAATACTAAATCTGCTTGCCAATCTCATTGAATTTGAAAAAGGTTACAAACAGGAATCTCCGTCATGATGTCTATAGGAAACAAAAGATAACTATATTTGGCAATTACAAATATGAAGGAACAAGGAGTGGAAGTTTAATACAAAAGAGTTGGGGAGAAGGAGCACACAATTATGTAGTAAAAAGACCCAAGAATGTACGAGGGTGAAAAGATATAAATAGACCAAGTGAAGAGCTGTTAAATTATAGAAGTGCAATGACAAGAGGGAGAAAAAAGGAAGCGAAGGGGCCATCCTTGGCCTAAAACTGCACCAAAGACATACAAGGAAAATATTTTTACATAAAAGTTTAAAGGAGTTCAGTAAATCTATATATATATTCACAAAGTTCTCTACTTTGTCCCATTCTAAACTTCTCCAATTTCTATCCATGTGTGAGTGATTGGCCTTCTACAGCACATGTTACAAGTGTTGAGAGAATAATTGTCATCACACAAGTTGCAAAACATATTTGATCTTCAGCACTATAAAAATGAAGAAAGCTTGAGAATTTCATAGAATATAAGCAATTTCACCAAAATATAATTTTTAACAGTCCAATCCATCCACAAGGTCATCAGAAAATCAAGAATATATATATATATTTGTAAAAGTTTATTTACATGCTTATTGACCAACCAAATGCAGCTAAGAATCCTACTTGGAGGCATATGTGCAGGCTCTGGAGCAATACGGAATTTTTTGTAATTTTGAAGTATTTCACAAATTTCAGCAGGACGTAACCATCGATGCTGAGCCTCCAAGAGTATTTGCTCAATATCTGCATTCAACCATAACCTCAGTTAATAATCTGGTGAGTTCGAATGCCCAAACAAAAAAAGAAGCACGGAAATAAACAACTAATAAACCACCAGGTTAAAAACAATGCATAAATAATCCAAATCAGAGAAACACTTATTGGTTTCCTTCCCCAACCCCTCCCCTCCTTCTCCTAATGACTTTCAATTTTTTCAATCTCTCTAATTTAATCTGCATCCAACTCTGCAACCCTTATTTTCTCGTGTCAGATTCGCCAATCACTTGATACATTCATTCCAAAGAGTATTTTGTTTACCAGTGGTATGGCTTTAAATGTAGGGCAAGTTTCCAAGTCTATTCTAACTAACAACTCAAAAGTTGCTTTGAAATAAGAAGTTTTAAGATAAAAAAGACTGAGCATACGTGGAACATCAGCTTAGTAAACTCGGAGTCAAAATGAGGAAACAAAAAGACTGTGGACCATAAAATGTGTAATGTAATCCCTTTTCACTTAGCCTGTAATGTTAATCCATTGGAAAGGGAAATTGAAAAAAACAACCATAGAAAGAAGTAGAGGGACAAGGCTTAACTGAAAATTGCCTGTGTTATGAGCTTGAGATATAATAATCAAACAAAAAAGAACTCTTATTATGCCCTCGGGCAAGTTATGCTTTATAATCAAGATCATCCTTGAAAACAATGTATATATAATACATATGGATTGCTGAAATACAGCTATTTAAAAAAATAATGATATCAGAAAATATAGTAAACCGAGCAAATATATTTATAAGAAGATACATGCAAAATACCAATTGTAGAAATGTTGGGTTAAAAAGTCTATGGTGGTTTGCAGAAAATTGATTGCCCTGCACTGCACTATCAGGGGTGACTTATTTCCATTCAAGTTGACCGTATTCTGAACAAAATAAATACAGATTAAACAGCCAACAGGGCCTTACAAATCGGATAAAAATGTCATAAATAATTTCTGTTGCTGACTGAAGTACTAAAAAAATTCTCTTATATTTTAAGTCTGAGTAAGGAAGGGGTGTTTGTTTTCTATTACAATCAGCAGCCCACTACAATAAGATGACAGAGATTACACCATTTCTCTTCTCTTTAACCTTATTCATCTTCTTCTATAGAAACATGATTTTAGTATAACTCCACTTAATAACTATTTTGTCAAGAATTATTATTAATCAAATATGTTTCTTACATAGCAATTTACCAAATATCAACTTTTCAACAAGTTCCAATTTAAAAAAAAAAAAAAAAAATCAACAATACTTAAACTTGGGTGTCTTTGTACAATAAAATTTACTAAACTTCAAAAGAAACTAAAACAAACCCATATAAGATCGACAAGACTCAAGACAATAAGATACTAACAAGCACAACTCAACATCATCATCAGTAAAGCAAATGAAAAGAAAAAAAAACAACAACTCACCTAATTGAGTACGGAGACCGTACCGCCGAGACTCCGCCATGAACTCACAAGCTCCCTCACTCTAGTTATGTTCTCTATTGGGGCAGATCTCACAACTCCAACTGTGCAAAATCAGAGTTTGTCCGATTACTCAAGCTGTTGAATCGAAACTGATAAGTGCGATCGAACAAAACAAAATGAATCGCAGATTATCAATCGTCACATGCGATCGTGATCGAAATAGAGATCGAGATCGAGATCTAGTGTGTACAATAAAGATTTGAACAAAAAGGGTAAAAAAGAAGAAAAAGAAAGTAGGAAAATTTGGTTAAATAGGAAGACTTGGGGAGTGAAGCAGCTTGGGAGGGAGGTGGGATCTGAAACAGCCGCCGAAATGGAATTCTTTTGATTACAGACAACCACTTTCTCCATGACGTAGTCAATATTAGGATATTTTTTGAGGAAAATTACCCAACAGAGGATAGGGGAAAAAATAATTCCACCAACATGTCGGCGTAATTTATTTTGTGATAATGTGTTACTCGAATCGGTATTGCTACGTAGTTCAAAATTTTTATTGGCTTGAATCTAAAATGATATCATTTTAAAATAAAATTTAAAAAAAAAATTCCTTTCTTTCTTTCTTGTTATTTTGTAGAAGAAGAAGAGAGAAGAGAAAGCAGCTGAACACATCACCAACAATATTTTTATCAACATCAACACATCATCAATAACTAACAAACTTTTTTTTTCTCTCTTCATCTTCAGATCTAGATCCACTATGGGGGAAAAAAAATCAACATCTTCAACAACACATCATCATCATCAACAACAACATCTTCATCAACATCACCATCATCATCATAAACATCAACACATCATCATTAACCAACAAATTTATTTTATTTTATTTTTTTCTCTTCATTTTCAGATCTAGATCCACTAGGGGGAAAAAAAAGAAAAAGAAAAAAAAGTAGAGTGGCGATCGGCAATACCCACCGGCGATCACCGCCATCTTCCTTCTCTTCCTCCTCTGCCATCACCGTCTCCATCTTTTTCCCTTCTCTCTCTCTCTCTCTCTCTCTCCTCTTCTCTTCCCTTTGTAAAAGGGGGGAAAAAAAAAAAAAACCCAAAACGACTAGGTTTCGAGTCAGTTATTTCGAGTTACCAAGTATTATTGTACTCGAATATGGGAGTGATTTTTGTACAGGGATCGAATGAAGGATGAGTCATTCGATACTTTTTATTATTATGATTGAATTTGATAATAGAATTTATTCTATTTATGTTAAATGTTTGTGAAATAATATGAACTATATATATTTATAACTAATAAGAAATAATTTCACATAATATGCTATTTATATACCAAAAAAAATTAAATTTAGAGTGTATCTCGGAGTTATATATTTATATTTGTATATTTTTATAGTGTATCTTACAGTAATAATTCTCTTAAAAAAAAACCAAAAAAAATCTCTTAAAGAATTATTGCAAATACCATACATACACACTGTCAATCAATTCTTTCAAAAACAATTTATTATTTCTAAAATTTAGGACAAATTTTCTATGATCATTGGATTAGTGATTGATGATTGAAGGTAGTATAGAGCATGAGACACAAAATGTAGGATTACAAAGGGTTGCGATAGGGGAGTTAGGGTTCATAAAAGCCACACAAACTTATCCCTTACTGTCAAAACCTACTCCCGATACCAGAGGGTTAGGCATCACGATCGGCCAGCAACCGTAGATACTCAAGACCGATTACATAACAAATGAAATGAACAAGCACAAATCAAAATATTTATTTAAATAGGGTACTAAAATATATATTAGAATTTCTATTCGTTTGGCGACATTTACAAAATAAGAAATTAAAATTGTACGAAAAAATTTATACATGTTACAAAGTGCACTTATGTGGTTGTTCTATAACCTCATTCTCAAAACAAGCCATACACTCATCCTCTAATCGTTATCTCCTGAAAATTAATAAACAATTATGGGAACATAATTTTCTTTATGTCCACGTGGCAGGGCCTTAGGTCGTGGTGCCACATGGCAAAGGGCAATTAGCTAAGGTATGGAAACGATCTACACCTAGGCTGAGACAAATGACAGATGACACAAGTCCTAGTAGAAAAATGACTCTTAGGTTGGGTGAGTTAGGACTCGTCAAAGAGGTTAATCATAATCCAACTAGGAGAGATAGTCTTAGATAGTGTGTTATTCCTAGAGGGAATAAGTGTTTTGACTTGAATACTACTTCTAGAAAGAGGAGGACATTCCTATATAAAGTCAGACACCCCCATGACTGGGAGGTACGTGAATTTATGTGTGTTAATTTCAGTTACTATTATTTTATCGAAATACCTTGAGAGATTTGTTTACTAACTTTTATCATCGGAGTGCCCTCCTAGTTGACAAGCAACCGAGTTAGTTATTTTGCTCACATAACAACTTATAAGCATATTGTAGAGTAATGATTATTATACCGAAAGCGTAAGGATCATAAAATCACCATGTATAAGCATTTAGGTCAAAACTAATCAAATGATAAATATTTTAGTCAAAATAGATAAGTTGCTTATGTTCATTTCAGATAATAGAAATCCATTTCATAAATCATATATATGATATTATACGGAACACATAATCACACCCATTGGTAGAATAGTATAGGGGTTATAGAAGTAACAATCTGATCACGGGTCACCGAAGTGGCAATCAAAACACAGGTCACCAAATTGATAATACAGGGGTTAATGGATCAATGACAGTACAAAGAGCCACCAAATTAACTAAAGAGGAGCTAATGGTCAAAGGCATAAGACCTTCGTGGTGATATTGTAACACCCAAAAAATGCAAATTATAATTATCTGAATTATCCATGTATTAATTGTGGATTATATGATTTCATTTGTGTATATCTATCCAAATTGGGAAATTATTTGTGGAGAATACAACTTTGGAATTGAAATTGATGACATAAATGGGTTCAGAAATCAAAATTGAGTACAAGGATATGTTAATTGGAATTTTTAGAGTTATCTGGAAAGTTTAATTAAAAATTGATTCCGTTTGATTCGCTAATTAATAGGTTGGAATTAAATAATTAATTAAGCAATTAGAGCCTAATTCACATTTGTATAATTAAATTTAGTGTAATTGGGATTTTATTGTGATGAGGATTAATGTAATTTGCGTAGCTTTGATTTGTATTTAACTTAATTAGAATGATTTAATGGTTTAAAGTTGAATTAGTAATGCTAATAACAATGTAGAACACTACTTAGTTTGTAACATAGGAAGAGAGAGACTGTTTGGTTGCTTATTATATTGAGTTGTTTATTATGTTGAGTCTTTCATTTCATATACCAATCAAGACCCACGAAGAGAGAGAGAGAGAGAGTGAGGAAAGAAATAGCCATAGAGCTTGAGCTCAAAGAAGAACTTGAAAGAAGAAGAAAGAAGGGGATTAATTCATATGCATTAAATCATCAAATTAAGGTAATTTCCATCTCCTAATTCATAAAATTGAAATGATACATTGTTAATTCATAGAATCTAGGTTTAAATAGGAAGATCATAAGCTTAATTGAGTTGAATTTATAATTAATTAGAAGATTTGCTCATGTAATTAAGAGCTTAGGACATGCATGTTTGTAAATGGGTAGAATTGTTCAAAGTAACTCCTAATTTTTACATGCATGGTATATTTTTTATTTTATACTTGTTCTTCTACATGATTTATGGAGAGTGAGAAGAGATTAAACATAAGCTAGAGTTTGGGTTCGAGAAAATGGATGTTTCATGAAATTGAGTTTCAAAAATGGAAAAATGGGTTTAATTTGATATTTAAAGCCTTATAAGAATTCAATTAAGCATCTAATTTAGGTTCATAAAATTAGATGTAGTCAAATTAAGCCTTAATTGAGAATTAATTAAATTCAATTGAAATTGAGTTAGGCTTAAGATTATGGAAATAAATGTGGAGATTAATTATTTGAGCCTTGATTTGCTTGAAAATAGAGTTGAAATTGCAAAATGTGCATATTTATGAGTTTCTGATTCAGTAATTTAAACATGATTGAATAATTGTAATTTAATGTGTATGAGCCTAATTTAGGCTTGATTGTGTAATTAGGGAACTTAATACAGATTGGTTTATGATTAGATTATTTATATTTAATTAGTTTGGTTAATACATGACTAAACATGTTTTTATTAGAGATTAAATGAAATTAATAATCTAATTAATTCATAATTCTAGTCATCTATATTTAAAAGCTTAAGTGAACTAAATATATTTAAGAAGATTGTGTATCATGCTATGCATATTTGTAATTGTAGGTCACGAGTCAAAAACTGCTTGACCAACCGTTCTGGAAGCCCACTATGAGTAACATTTCTGTAAAGATATGTTGATATAAATTATGTTTTAATTTTTATCGATAAGCTATGGTTTCTTGAAATGCTATCTTAATTATGTGAACGAATATCCTATTTGTGAATCTATTATGGCATCCACAGATAGTCCTAAGTCATGGGGGACGGCATGTAAATGTGGATCCATAACATATATGTGATACGAGATCTCGTTAGCCACTTCATTGTGGTGATATGTGTTTAATCGGTATCCGGAACCAATTACTCTAGTTGGAAGACGATAAGTGATATGTTCTGTGAGATGTACCATTATGTTATGTTATGATATGAGACTAATATGAATGATTGTGTCATGATTTTTTTTTTGGATATGATATATTTGGAATTCGTTCACTAACCCCTTTACGTTAATGTTATTTACTGGGCTTTAGCTCACTGTTTTTATATATATATATATATAGGTGAGCGTTCTGGAAGTCAAGCCTAGGCGGAGTCTTGAACCGAGCCACCGTTTTGAAGCCTACCAAGTGTTTTGGGTGCCTCCGAGTTGAAGCTAGGCCTGGAGGGCCATTAGCAAGCTTTCGGTCATGTTATACACTTTTGACCCGTACGTATGTTTTGTATAAGATATAATGTCATGTGTTATGTAATGTAAGTGGGTAAATTAACGTTTTTGCATGTAATTATTTGTTCATATAGATGCACAGCTCATTCGACTATTGGTGTTTTTGTTTATTGCTTCTGCAAGCCCCGATTATTTTTATTGTACAGAAAGGCCTTTGGTAATCCAAGGATTACTGACCGATTACGACGCTAAACCTATAGGGGCGGGTTTGGGTCGTGACAGATATTTACAAAAATATTTGTTCAAATGATCATTTACTAAATTGTTGTCAAAGCCATTTTTACCAAATAGTTATATCTATGGATTTTTTTCCTTTTTACAAAATATACTCAATATACAAATCAATTGTTTTTTTTTTTTTTGGTTTTGTTTTGGGAAAATAGTAACAAAGTAATAAATTAGATAAAATCTTTGAAACAATAATGGAGTTTACAAAACATGATTTAACATAAAATAATTTGGGATAACTCAAGACATAATACAACTCACCTTAATTGGAACAATGTTTTTCAATACTCTCTATAACTTGTACTTTCCTCAAAATTCTATACAAATGATAATAACGATAGGTTCAATAATCATCAATAGTTTTTGTGACAACCTTACTTTGTGTTATGCTAATTAATCTTAATTATGCTTATCATTATGTGCTTGACATGATTTTGCGTGCTAATTATACGATTATATGTGTTTTTGAAACTATATCTATTGTAGGAAAATATGTTCTGTATGCTTCTATAAATTGAAAATTGAGGGCCGTAGAGGCGTCATGAATCAAAATTGATTATACCATTGTGATTAGCATAATTTTTAAAGCCTATGGTGAAATTTAATTAAAGTTGATTCGGATCGAATTAATTAGATTAAATTGATTAAATTAAGCACAATTAATTAGTTCTAAGTAAGTTTGATTAGGAAAGTGTATAAATAGAAGCTAATTGTGCTTAAGCTCATTACATGAGCTCAAAATTTGATGAGAAGAATATATATATAGAGAGAGAGAGAGAGAGACGGTTCTAGAGAGAGAATGAAGGCGAATTTGAAAAATTGAGCTAAAAGCTTGAAGATTGAGAAGACTAACTCAATAACTAGCTAGAATTTGGAAGATTGAAGCTCCTAGGTGAGTAATTAACTCTTTATTCTTGAGTAAGAGTTTGTAATTAAGTGAATTCAAGGCATATATGAAGTTAGTTATATGAATTAAGCTTTAAATGGATGAATTTGAGATCAATATAGACATGTATGCTTGGATTCATAATGATTTCTCATGTTTGAGCATAAACCTTAATAATCATGTTAAATTAAGGGGTGTTTAATACATGCATGAATGAATTGTTGAGTTTTGAAAGCCTTGAAGCTTGTAAATGTATGATAAAGAACATGGACTATAATTATCTATAGTTTTCGATTCAAAGTTTGATGAATCCATGAAATTTTGAACTATGGTTAAAGTCATCTTCAAATATATGTACTTGGGAGTGTTCTTGCATATTTGAGTAAGTTTAGCACGAAATTGGACCTTTGAATGTGTATTTGAACTTCAAACACAGTTCTGGAAATTTTAGAATTCGACTTGTCTGCAGGAGCAAGGAAAGCGTCGCTCGAGCATAAAAATCAAGCCCCCAGAAGTTTTACAGAGAATTGCACGGTAGCTCGAGTGGCAAACCTTATGCTCGAGCGAACCCTGTTTCTTATGGCTTGTCGTTCGAACGACAAAAGTCTCGCTCGAGCGTAAAATTCATGCAAGCAACCAAAGCTGCGCTCAAGCGAGGTGCTGTGATACCCCTGTCTGTATTATGTTAATTGGTCCCTAATACGTATGTGATTATATGTTTTGATATGATTTTGCGTACCATTATGTGGATATATGTGATTTTGGAACTCTATCTGTTCACTGTAGGAATATCTGTTTGAATAATCCGCTTTGGAAATTAAATTGAGGGCCCTATCGGCCACAGAACCCGAAATTGATTATGCCTTTGTGATTAGTGTAATTTTTAGAGCCTACGGTGAAATTTAATTAGAAAACTGATTCGGGTTAGATTAATCAGATTTAATTAGTGAGTAATGCTCAATTATTTTATGTTAAATAATGCATGTGAGTGGGGCTATATTATAAGCCTTCTTAAGTTCAATTCTTTCCCTTTTATATGAATTTGGCTGAGCAAACTCTAAGAGAAAAAGAGAGGGGGTCGGCTGTTAGAGAGAGAGAGAGAGAGAGAGAGAGAGTGTGTGTGTTATTTTGACTCAAGCTTGAAGAATTTGAAGTCTATCTCTAAATTGGACCATAGATTGAAGGAATTGGGCTTCTAGGTAAGCCATTGACTCTTGAATTCATGAAAGTAATGGTGATCTTGTGTGTTCAAGGGTTGTTTGTACTCAAGAGCATGAGTTAAGTTGGTTTTGTTGGAATTAAAGCTTGATATAAGCATGCATGTATGAAATTGTGTTGAAATAGCATGTGTAAGCTTGAAATACATGATTCATGTAGAGTTTTAATTGAAGCTCATGTTTTGATCACCATTTGTGTTGTCTAAGATGAGAATGTGGCTAATCCATCACATGCATGTACATATTATGTGAATGGGAGCTTGAATGCATGAATTTGTATATTGTTAACGAGTTTGATGGGAGATTGGGGCATGCATGTGACTTATTTGTGAAATTGAGCCTCGTTGAGTTATAAGTTGAGGTCTATACCATGTTAGCATGATTATATTTGAGATTTGAGCCATTGCATGCAAGAATTGTAGCTGGAAAATTGAATTGGATCTCAAGAACACAACCTGGAATTTCCAGAATTTTGACGTCCGCTCGAATGGGAGAAGTGCCACTCGAGCGGAGAAATCGAGCTCCCAACATTTTTTTCAGACACGGTTCCCGCTCGAGCGGGGAGCCATGTAGACAGGCAGTCCGCTCGAGCGGCAGAGTTCACGCTCGAGCGAAAATTTGGGGTAACTAGTACTCTTGCAGGCTTAAGGGTCTGCTCGAGCGGGGAATCCCATGCTCGAGCGGGAACCCTGTTTTCTGAAATTCTAAAAATGCATTCTGTGTTCTGTTTTCCCGTTCTCTTTCACTTGTAAGCACTCTTAGGCATATGTTAAGCATTGTAAATGAGTTAATGAGATAAGAATAAAGCCTAAAGAGGAATATGTAAATTAAAGAACGGATTGAACTGTTAGTGACCCTTTTGTGTTCATGATATGTGTAGGGTCAAGCTCCAGGGCAAATCCACAAGCCGATCACTGTAAGTAATATCGATGTTTGAATGCTTGTGAATGTCCAATTGTTTATTCCCTTATAAGCTTTATGAGCTGCTAATTGGGATATTGGACAAAAGTCTGACATGATTAAATAAATGGACCGAAGGTCGTTTTGATAAACATGAATAGACCGAAGGCTGTTTTGATAAAATTGAATGGACCAAAGGTCGTTTTGACATATGGGAATGGATCAAAGGTCGTTTTGACATATGTGAATGGACCAAAGGTCGTTTTGACATAAATGAGTGGGCCGAAGGCCGTTTTGACATGAATGAGTGGGCCGAAGGCCGTTTTAACATGAATGAGTGGGCCGAAGGCCGTTTTGACATGAGTGAGTGGGCCGTAGGTCGTTTTGACAAGAATGAACGAGCTGAAGGCCGTTTTGACAAGAATGGACGGGCCGAAGGCCGTTTTGACATAAATGAATAGGCCGAAGGTCGTTCTGACATGAATGGAAATCTGAAAGGGGCCAAAGGCCAGAATGTTAAAACTACAAGTCACTTGATTTGAAATTCATATAGTTATATGTATGTTAAATAGAAATATGAATTGGGCCTCAGGCCGTTTGGAACCTGTTGTTCTACATTGTTATGTAACTTCTGTATTCGATATTATTCACTGGGCTATCGCTCATGCTCATTCATGTGTTTGTAAGTGAGCCAAGGAAAGCCCAAACCCAGCCCTAGTGAAGTCTGCCAGGAACAACATGAGTTTTGGGAAAGTCAGCCTTGTGTCTCGCGCACGAGACCTATCCTTGCCATTTTGTTATGTATTAGTATTTTGTCTTGTTGGCAAGGACTTTGTGTATATTTGTATATAGTCTGCTATGGGTTGACTTAGTTTTGATGATCTTGTCCGTAAAGAATTTTATGGCACTGTGTTTTGTCGTGGGTTATTAATGTATATGAGTATGGTTTGTTTTGAAGTGCATATAAGCACGACTCTATGAACAAAGTTTTTAATTTCTGCTTCCGTTTAGCTCCGTTACTCTGTTGAGTTACGTCTGTTTTGGTTTGAGGCCGTAGGTAATCTTAGGATTACTGGCCGGTTGTGTCCTTAACCCATAGGGGCGAGTTCTGGTCATGACAGAGTGGTATCAGAGCACGAGTTAATAACTCACACACTTGTCCAAAAGAGCAATACGCGTCTAGATAAGATCTAGGATGCATTCATGTGATAAATATGAAATTTGGGCATTGATAATATGCTTAACTATTTTGATACGAACTATGAAAGTATCAAGAATATGCTTAAGTGTTTTGATTTGAGTAATTATGTGCTATAGGTTGTAATTTACTTGCATTGCAATTATTTGAATATGTGTGCTCTTAGTGTATACACATTTGTGAATCTTTTGTATGAAATGTAATGCAAGTTTAATCAGATGGCGAGAACCAGAGGTGATGAGATAGAGGAGTCCTTTACTGCCAGACTGGACAGAATGGAAAGAATGGTTCAGGAAATGGCAGAGGCTTTGAGACAGTAACAGGAGTGGCAACAACAGTGGCGGCAACCACACCCGCCACCTCCATCTCCGGCACCACCCGTGCCAGATAATCAAAATGATGACCGGATTATAGCTCTCGCCAAGGAATTCAAGAAAATGAAACCACCACAGTTCCACGGGGGACTAGATCCATTGAAAACCAAAGCATGGGTCCTCGGCATTGAGAAACTATTTGAATTGTTTCCCTGTTCAGAGACTCATAAAGTGCTTCTAGCCACTTTTATGCTAGAAGATGAAGCGAGAAGATGGTGGATATTGATGCGAGAAAATCATAAGGATGTTGGCTGGGTGAAATTCTTAGAGATATTCTATGACAAGTACTTCCCGTAGTGTGTCCGGGATAGGAAAGTGGCAGAGTTCATGGAACTCAAGCAAGATCGCATGACAGTGGCTGAGTATGAGGCCAAGTTCACTGAGTTGGCCAGGTTTGCAACACATGTAATTGACACAGATTATAAGAAGGCAAGACATTTCGAAGGTGGACTCCGCAGTGACATCCTAGAGAGCGTGAATGTCCTAAAGCTGGAGACCTACATTGGGGTGCTTGATAGGGCCATCATATCAGAGGCTAATATAGCTAGACAAGCTAAGCCAGTAACTGAATGGAAGGGTAACAAAAGGCAGGGCTTCTTTTCGAAGAAGAAATTTCTGAAAAAGCAAAATACGGGCTCCTCTATTACTTCAAATTCTTCTCGAGACACAGCTCCCATGTGCAACATTTGTAGCAAAAGGCACCGTGGAGTCTGCTATCGTGCATCAGGAGCCTGTTTCAAGTGTGGGAAGCAAGGGCACATAGCCTGAGAATGTAATCAGAACAGTGGAAAACTGGCAGCTAGTTCAACAGCATCGGTTCCAAAGCCGGGAAATACTTTGAGATCCGCTATTACCGGGGACACAGTGAGACAGGGGAGAGTTTTTGCGCTTGTTCCGGACGATACACGGAATGCCAATGCCGTTGTCTCAGGTACTATTTCAATATGTAATCAGGATGCCTTTGTATTGATTGATTCTGGATCAACATACTTATTTGTGACATATACATTTGCATCTAGACTGAAAAGACCCCTAGAGTTGTTGCCATATTTGTTGTGTGTGTTTGCTCCATCGGAAAAACCTGTGTTATGTGACTATATATATCGGTTTTGTGACATGCATATTGAGGATGCTACCTTATATGTAGATTTGTTGCCCTTGAACTTTAGACATTTCGATGTAATTTTGGGCATGGATTGGTTGACCAAGTATTGTGCCACCATAGATTGTGTGACAAAAAGGGTTGTATTTAAACCACCAAAACAAAAAAAAATTGTGTTTATAGGTAATGGGGTAGTGCCTCCACCTTATTTGATATCTGCAATGAAAGCATGTAAACTGATCAGGAAATGGTACCAGGGTTATCTGTGCTATGTGTTGACTGAACAACCTGTGAATGTTGAATTGAATGATATACCTATTGTTATTCCCAAATGAATTACCAGGGGAATTGGTAGACAGGGAGATAGAGTTTACTATTGAGATCGTGCTGTGCACCCAAATTTATTTCTAAGACTCCCTACAGAATGGCTACTGCTGAGATGAAAGAATTGAAAGAATAGTTGCAAGACTTGCTTAACAAGGGGTTTATCCGGCCTAGCACTTCGTTTTGGGGCGCACTGGTGTTATTTGTGAAAAAGAAGGATGGTACTTTGCGCCTGTGCATCGATTATCGGGAATTGAACAAGGTGACGATAAAGAACAACTATCATTTACCTCGTATTGATAATTTATTTGACTAGTTGCAGAGATCACAGGTGTTTTCTAAAATTGATTTGAGATCCGGGTATCATCAGCAGAGGATGTCGAGAAAACAGCATTCAGAACGAGGTATGGTCATTTTGAGTTCCTTGTTATACCATTTGGAGTGACTAATGCTCTGGCAGCATTTATGGACCTAATGAATAGAATTTTTAAAACCTACCTTGATGAGTTTGTTGTAGTCTTCATCGATGATATTTTGATATACTCTAAAGATAGACTTGAACATGAACATCATTTGAGGACTGTTTTACAAATACTTCGGGAAAGGAAATTATTTGCTAAACTAAAGAAATGTGAGTTTTGGTTGGATGAAGTTGTTTTCCTAGGGCATATGATCAACAAGAAAGGAATTTCAGTGGACCCGCAGAAAATAGAGGCAATTGTGAATTAGCCTACACCGACCAATGTGACAGAAGTTCGCAATTTCATGGGCTTGGCTGGGTACTACAGGAGGTTTGTGAAGGACTTTTCGAAATTAGCTGTGCCGCTTACCCAATTGACACGTGAAGGGCAACCATTTGAGTGGAACAATGAAAGAGAATCAGCCTTTCATGAATTGAACACGAGATTGACTACTACACAAATTTTGACATTACCGTCAGGTACGAAAAATTTTGTAATTTTCAGTGATACGTCTTATAAGGGTTTGGGTTGTGTGTTAATGCAGAGCGGAAAGGTCATTGCTTACGCCTCCCGACAATTGAGGCCACATGAGAAGAATTATCCAACACATGACCTAGAATTGGCCGTAGTTGTTTTTGCTTTGAAAATCTGGCGGCACTATTTGTATGGGGCAAAGTGTGAAGTTTACACGGATCATAAGAGCCTGAAATACTTTTTCATACAAAAAGAGTTGAATATGCGTCAGAGGAGATGGCTGGAACTGATAAAAGATTACGACCTAGAGATTCAGTATCATCCCAGAAAAGCTAATACAGTGGCTGATGCCTTGAGTAGAAAATCAACAGGGAGTATGGCTTGTTTGCTCACTGAACAAAGGGAAATTTTGCAAGACTTTGAGAAGTCTGAAATTGAAGTGGTAGTATGTGAACAAGCCGGATTGATAGCCGTTATTATAGCCGAGCTGGTAATTGTTAACGAAATCAAGCAGAAACAAAAAGAAGATAAGTTCCTCAGAAAGGTAATTGATGAGTTTGAGACAAGCCCAAAAGCAGAGTTTAGCATTGAGAACGAAATGTTGAAATTCTGGAATCGAATATGTGTCCCTGATATTCCGGAACTAAAGAAGAGGGTATTAGATGAAGCCCACAGATCCGTATTTGCTATGCATCCGGGTAACAATAAAATGTATCGGGATTTGAAACAGACCTATAGGTGGCCTAAAATGAAGAAAGAGATTGCAGAATATATGTCCAAGTGCCTTCAGTGTCAGCAAGTTAAGGCTAAACATCAAAACCGGGCGATCTACTTCAACCTCTCTCTATTCCTGAATGGAAGTGGGAACATGTGACTATGGATTTTGTCGTTGGCCTACCTCGGACTTCTCGAGGTATGGATTCTGTTTGGGTTGTAGTTGATAGGCTAACTAAATCCGTACATTTTCTGCCTGTTAAAACTACATTTACTGCTTATAGATTGGCTACCATTTATGTTGATGAGATTGTCCGTTTACACGGAGTTCCAGTGTCTATTGGATCGGATAGAGATCCGAAATTTGTCTCTAGATTGTGGAAGAGTTTGCAGGAAGCCATGGGAACAAAACTAAGGTTCAAGATCAAGATTCCACCCACGCATGCATCGGCAAATGAATCTAACAATACAAACTTTGGAAGATATGCTTCGCATGTGTGCTTTGGATTTTCAGGGGAGTTGGGAAGATTATTTGCCACTTGCAGAATTTGCTTATAATAACAGCTTCCACTCCAGCATCGGTATGGCACCATACGAGGCTTTGTATGGTAGGAAGTGTAGATCACCTATCTATTGGACAGAGGTCGGGGATAGAGCTTTGCTTGGGCCAGAAATTGTGTAAGACACTTCTGAGAAAATCAAGACTATTCGGCAAAGGCTCAAAACCGCTCAAGACCGACAGAAGAATTATGCAGACGTTCGGAGAAGACCTCGTGAGCATAAGGTTGGTGACCATGTGTTCATTCGTGTTTCTTCGATGAAAGACCAAGTTAGATTTGGGAAAAATGGCAAGTTGTCGCCCCGCTACATTGGGCCGTTTCAAATTTTGGAGAGGCTTGGTCCAGTTGCTTATAGTGTGGCTTTGCCACCGGGATTCGAGCAAATCCATAACATGTTTCATATGTCAATGTTGAGGGGTTACCTCCGAGACTCGTTCCATATGATTGATTATTACCGGATAGCTATTGATGAAAATATGGAATGTGCTGAATGGCCGGAACGAATTGTTGATCGATAAGTGAAACAATTGAGAAGCAAGTCCATCCCAATGGTGAAAGTGGAATGGAAAGAGCACTATGGGACGGATGCCACGTGGGAAAAAGAGGAGAAAATGCGACTACGCTATCCACATTTGTTTCCCGATGAAGGTAACTTAAGTTTGGAGGACCAAACTTCCTAAAAGGAAAAGGCGTGATACCCTTACGTATTATGTCAATTGGTCCCTAATACGTATGGGATTATATGTTTTGATATGATTTTGTGTACCATTATGTGGATATATGTGATTTTGGAACTCTATCTGTTCACCGTAGGAATATCTGTTTGAATAATCCGCTTTGGAAATTAAATTGAGGGCCATATCGGCCACAGAACCCGAAATTGATTACGCTTTTGTGATTAGCGTAATTTTTAGAGCCTACGGTGAAATTTAATTAAAAAACTGATTCGGGTCAGATTAATCAGATTTAATTAGTGAGTAATGCTCAATTATTTTATGTGAAATAATGCATGTGAGTGGGGCTATATTATAAGCCTTCTTAAGTTCAATTCTTTCCCTTTTATATGACTTTGGCTGAGCAAACTCCAAGAGAAAAAGAGGGGGGGTCGGCTGTTAGAGAGAGAGAGAGAGAGAGAATTGTGTTATTTTGACTCAAGCTTGAAGAATTTGAAGCCCATCTCTAAATTGGACCATAGATTGAAGGAATTGGGCTTCTAGGTAAGCCATTGACTCTTGAATTCATGAAAGTAATGTGTGATCTTGTGTGTTCACGGGTTGTTTGTACTCAAGAGCATGAGTTAAGTTGGTTTTGTTGGAATTAAAGCTTGATATAAACATGCATGTATGAAATTGTGTTGAAATAGTATGTGTAAGCTTGAAATACATGATTCATGTAGAGTTTTAATTGAAGCTCATGTTTTGATCACCATTTGTGTTGTCTAAAATGAGAATGTGGCTAATCCATTACATGCATGTACATATTATGTGAATGGGAGCTTGAATGCATGAATTTGTATATTGTTAACGAGTTTGATGGGAGATTGGGGCATGCATGTGACTTATTTGTGAAATTGAGCCTCGTTGAGTTATAAGTTGAGGTCTATACCATGTTAGCATGATTATATTTGAGATTTGAGCCATTGCATGCAAGAATTGTAGCTGGAAAATTGAATTGGAACTCAAGAACACGACCTGGAATTTCCAGAATTTTGACGTCTGCTCGAGCGGGAGAAGTGCCACTCGAGCGGAGAAATCGAGCTCCCAGTATTTTTTTCAGACATGGTTCCCGTTCTAGCGGGGAAGTTGACGCTCGAGCGGGGAGCCATGTAGACAGCGATCGCTCGGCGCAGCGAGTTCACGCCGGCGGAAATTTGGGGTAACCAAGACTTTTGCGAGCTTAAGTGCCTTTCGGCGAGGACCTGTTTTCACTTGTAAGCACTCTTAGGCATATGTTAAGCATTGTAAATGAGTTAATAAGATAAGAATAAAGCCTAAAGAGGAATATGTGAATTAAAGAACGGATTGAACTGTTAGTGACCCTTTTGTGTTCATGATATGTGTAGGGTCAAGCTCTAAGGCAAATCCACAAGCCGATCACTGTGAGTAATATCGATGTTTGAATGCTTGTGAATGTCCAATTGTTTATTCCCTTATAAGCTTTATGAGCTGCTAATTGGGATTGTGGACAAAAGTCTGACATGATTAAATGAATGGACCGAAGGTCGTTTTGATAAACATGAATAGACCGAAGGCTGTTTTGATAAAATTGAATGGACCAAAGGTCGTTTTGACATATGGAAATGGACCAAAGGTCGTTTTGACATATGTGAATGGACCAAAGGTCGTTTGGACATATACGAATGGACCAAAGGTTATTTTGACATAAATGAGTAGGCCGAAGGCCGTTTTGACATGAATGAGTGGGCCGAAGGCCGTTTTGACATGAGTGAGTGGGCTGTAGGCCGTTTTGACAAGAATGAACGGGCCGAAGGCCATTTTGACAAGAATGGACGAGTTGAAGGCCGTTTTGACATAAATGAATGGGCCGAAGGCCGTTCTGACATGAATGGAAATCTGAAAGGGGCCAAAGGCCAGAATGTTGAAACTACAAGTTACTTGATTTGAAATTCATATAGTTATATATATGTTAAATAGAAATATGAATTGGGCCGCAGGCCGTTTGGAACCTGTTGTTCTACATTGTTATGTAACTTCTGTATTCGATATTATTCACTGGGTTATCACTCACGCTCATTCA
Organism: Camellia lanceoleosa; assembly: GCA_025200525.1. Taxonomy (NCBI): domain Eukaryota; kingdom Viridiplantae; phylum Streptophyta; class Magnoliopsida; order Ericales; family Theaceae; genus Camellia; species Camellia lanceoleosa. Next base: position 89,614,298 of record CM045759.1, read on the forward strand.
TGTGTTTGTAGGTGAGCCAAGGGAAGCCCAAACCCAGCCCTAGTAAAGTCTGCCAAGAACAACATGAGTTTTGGGAAAGTCAGCCTTGTGTCTCACGCACGAGACCTATCCTTGCCATTTTGTTATGTATTAGTATTTTGTCTTGTTGGCAAGGACTTTGTGTATATTTGTATATAGTCTGTTATGGGTTGACTTAGTTTTGATGATCCTGTCCGTAAAGAATTTTATGGCACTGTGTTTTGTCGTGGGTTATTAATGTATATGAGTATGGTTTGTTTTGAAATGTATATAAGCACGACTCTATGAACAAAGTTTTTAATTTCTGCTTCCGTTTGGCCTCGTTACTCTGTTGAGTTACGTCTGTTTTGGTTTGAGGCCGTAGGTAATCTTAGGGTTACTGGCCGGTTGTGTCCTTAACTCATAGGGGCGAGTTCGGGTCATGACAGGTGCCCTGTTTCAGAAATTTCTGAAAAGTTGTATTATGTTCCAATTTCCGTTCTCTTCCATTTTTAAATATTCTTAGGCACACATTGAGCATCCTAAATGAATTAAAGGACACGAAAGAAGCCTAAGAACATTAAGCAAACTAAAGAACGGATTGAATTATATTATGACCCAATGTGTTATGAATTATGTAGGGTCAAGTGCAAGAACGAATCAAGCACTGAAATACTGTGAGTAATATCTTAGTAAAGGTAATTTGTGTATATATTATTTTCTAAATGTTACGTGTGTGGTAAGTTTCTAAACTTCTGATTTGATACTGTGAATGAGTATTTTTATCCACTTGGTTCGCAATGAAATATGTGAAATATTGATATATGATTATGAAATGGGCCCAAAGCCGTTCGGTTTACTTGAAGAGGATATAAAATGGGCCTAAGGCCATTTTGTATAACTGTGAAATGGGCTAAAGGCCGTTTCAAATAAAGAAATGATTGGACCTAAGGTCATTTTGAACGTAAAGGCGGATCTGAACATGATCATGGATCATGAGTGCACACAAATGTGAATATGGATTGGTTGGACCTAAGGTCGTTTTATACATGAATTGGATCCAAGGTTGTTTTACATATGATGGACCCAAGGTCGTTTCGCATATATTGGATCGAAGGTCATTTTGCAAATATGAGTTGGACCCGAGGTCGTTTTGTATATCAATAAGGATATGATATATGATGTGTTGTACCTAAGGTTGTTTTGCATTGTTATCGATCAACAAGTGTAGCTTATAACTTATGATTAAACGAGTCTTATTCATGAATTCCTTTACTTTGGTATTATTCTTTGGGCATTTGTTCACTCCTTATTTATATGTATGTAGGTGAGTAGCAGGATGTCCAGCCCCAGCCCTAGTGAGTAATGAGAAATCAAGTTTTGAGGACTCAACCAAGGTCGCCTCACGCAAGAGGCCTTACTTTTGTTTTGCTTTTCCTTTTGTTCTTTTGTGGTCATGTATGACCAACTTTGTGTATAACCTTGGTTTTTGTTAATACTGACTTTTGAATGATCCTGGACTTATGTAATACATACATAATATGGATGTTTGAATAGTGTGAGCTATTACATATATGAGAATGTTTTGGTTGAGCCATGTATGCACAGCTCATTAGACAATCTTTATAAATTTTGCTTCTGCAATTTGGCCCCCTACTATTAAATATGATTTGATTTCTGACTAAGGCCGCAGGTAATCTCATAATTACTGGCCGGTTATAACTCTAATCCATAAGAGCGGGTTTGGGTCATGACAGTTTTATTAGTGCTTTTATGCCTATTAACTTCTTAATGTAGTTGCTTATAAGTTACAAAAGTCTATAAAATATAGGGTCAAAAAACTAGATTTTGGTCTAACCAATCAACTGTTCGATCTTCCAAATAGCTTCGTCTGTGAACTTTGATTAGGCATATTTCCCACTTTTGAACTTGGTTTCTAGTAAAGTTTATGTCTAAATTGAATCCCTAAAAGTTTAGTTTCTAATAGTAATGGTCTCATATCAAAATTCTAAATATGGATTGAGATATGTCTGTTTTAGTGATGATTACTCGTTTTATTTCTATATAGACATAAGGAAAATTGTATGTTTTGTATAATTGGTGTAATTTGGAGACCTCAAATCTAAATTAAACTTATAAATGTTTGAGCATAATGAGTTCCTTATTTTCCTTTGTTAATTTCTTTCCTGTTTCTCAGTTTTCTTATTTTATTTATTTTTATTTCCTTTTTTTCTTTTTTCTTTCTTTTCTTTTCCATATACTTTTGTACTGTCTATGTATACATACATATAGAGGAGATAGCACAAAGTATTTGACTTCTTTTCTTTTATTCCTTTTTTTCTTCTTCTTTCTTTTATTTTCCATATACTTTTGTACTGTCTATGTATATATACATATAGAAGAGATAGCATAAAGTTTTGAGAAAATATCATTTTACCCCCCAAACTTTCACGCGTTTTTCAATTTGACCCCCAAACTTCGATCAATATCAATTTTCCACCTACAACTTTCAAAATTTTGATCAATTTGACCCCTACTGTCACATTCCGTCTACAAAGTTCATTTGAAATTTTATTTTAGCCCCCAAACTATACTTTAAAAATCAATTTGGCTCCCAAATTAAAAATCAATTTATCTCTCAAACTATTCGTTAAAAATCAATTTGCCCCCCACATCAGCACATTCCGTCCAATTATTGACAGAATGTGATAGCAAGGGCCAAATTGATCAAAATTTCTAAAGTTTAGGTGTAAAATTGATATTAATTGAAGTCTGGGGATCAAATTACAAAATGCGTGAAAGTTTGGGGGCGAAATGATATTTTCTCCAAAGTTTTTGACAATCTCAAGTGGACGAGTTAGGACAAATTTAAATAATTATTAAATTAACAAGTCACTATTAATAAATAATGAGAATACTATTCTAGAACTTGAACTTCAACAACTTATCACTAAAAAAATGGAAATTAGAAGTAATATTACATAATTCACCTACATAAGTAGCAATGAATTACATATTGCAGTGTGTACATAGGTTTTGAAAATTGTCTTTATACTAATAAGTGAGAGTGTAAGAGTTCAGTGAATAGAGAAATTATAATACACAAACTTGAAAAGTGCAAACTTTTATGTCCTTTCAGTTTGTAATAAAATTATAATGGTTCACAACTTTTTTTCATTATAATAGTTCATAACATAATTATAATAGTTCATAATTAAGTCTGTCTAATGGTACACCATTAATAAGTGTTTGAATGTTTACATTTAAGTCTCTAAAGTGTATTTGTTAAGTCTTCAATTCTAATCACTTGATGTATACTAATACATTTTTATTTGTTGTAGGTGTTTGAGCTCATGGTGTCAAAATGCTATTAATTTGGAGATTTTAAAAGCTTGATGAAACATACAATTGGAATTAGGATTTGACGGATCAAATTTTAAAAATAATAAAATTTATTAAAATATAAGAATATCTTATGAACTAATTAAAATACAAATACATCAAATAATTTTCTACTAAATTCCCTTTTAAAAAATCTAATTAAGTTTACCAATGAGTCAATCGCTTTCAAGATCTATGATTGAAACATGTATACTCAAATTCATTAATTAGTTCTAAATAATGCACGTAACATTAAATTTTTCCCTTGTAATTATAATAAGAAAAACACACAAAATATTGTTTAAAAAAAAACACAAATTTTCTTGAATTAAAATTTGAAGTGATTACTCGATATGTATATGTCACTATTGCTGAATGATATGTGTAATAAATTTTTGATACATCTATATTATTTGTTTTAAACACAAATTATGTATTTTTTTAAAACTTACTAAACTTGCAAATATGAAGAAATTAATATTAAAATGTAAATAAGATAAACGTAAAAATATTAAATATCTTTAACATTTAATTAAAAAATTGAGAAAAATAAAAGAAAATTAATTGTTAAAGTATTTTTTAGTACCTATAATTTTATGGGGTAATTGCAGCCTAGTGTAATGAGGGAAATTTTTTTTACATATTCATAGAAAAATTTATAATTTTAATTATTAATATTTATAAAAAATTTCATTAATTCATAATTATTTTTTTAAATCCTAAGTTTATTAGGGGGAATTACATCCCAGTGAGATATAAAATTTGTTTTTACACAAATATGGAGGGATGCAACCCACAACTTTTCAATTGTACCCCACTACAGAATGACTTACACTTCACATGCTTTTGTAATATATTTTCCTCAGTCTCACTGTCCAATATTTCTCTCATTTTACTAAGGTGTAAGGGTATATTGATATGTCATTTAAGAAAATAAAAATAAAAAAGAGAAAAGAGCTATGCTATATAAGAACATAAAAACTTGAGAGACACTTTTTAATGATACATATATATATATATATATATATATGATAGAATGGTAATGCAGGTTAATTCATTTGTGAATTTGATTATCACAAATGATATAACTTAATAGGGAATTTTTTTTGAAGGTCCCTAGTATTAAAATTTTATAGTATAAAGGATGTCAAATATTTTCATAATATCTAAGATCTTTCAATATCGATCCAAAGAAAATTCAAGGGTAATCCAGAGAAAATTGCCAAATTCAGAGAAAATTTACAAGGCTTCATTATTATTCAGATCTTTTCACTATTTTCTTTAGTTTACAAATCTCTTCAAGCTTTTAGTACTCTTTTCCCACAATTCATCTTTGATATCTCTACCACTGCCTTTGATGAATGCAGTGGTGGTCTGAGTAGTGGTTTCAAATCAGAGAAATTCTGGACTTTCCAAACTTAGAGAAAATTAAAATTTCTCTAAGTTCAAATTTTTGCAACCTTCAACTCGAAAACTAGTACCAATTGTGGAGGTAAATACCAACATTATGATAATCTAATTCACAATCTTTTAAAAATGACTCACAACTAATACTGATCCTACTTCAATAACAGGATTTTGACTTTTATCACTCAACAAAATGCACTTGAAAATTTCTCTTTTGTCCTCTTTTGTCACAAGATTCTAACATCACAAAGAAAATTATGTTTTGACTCAATTAGAGAAAATTGATCAAATTAGAGAAAATTGCACTTCACTCTTCTCTTCCAGAGAAATTCTAAACCAGAGAAATCCAAAAAAAATTGAACATCACAGAGAAAATTAAAAAACGTCAAAGAAAATTGTGTTTTGACTCAACCAGAGAAAATTTGAACAACCAGAGAAATTTGAACAACTCAAGAAATTTGAACAAACTAGAGACCTACCAGAGAAATTTGAACGTCAATCTATCTGTTTGTTTCCCATCTTGTAACAATGGATTTGTATAAGTGTTTTCTAGTTGTTCTCTCTTTGGATCTGGTAGGTCTCCTCTACCGCTTGTACAAATCCCACAAACTCTTTTCGGTCTCCAATTCATTTTCATGGAAATCAAAACTCTCCCCAAGTCTGAGAACCAAAGCCAAAAAGAGAAATTTGAACATCAATTAGGGGGATCAACGCTCTGAAGAAGCTTCGACAGTGGTTAGCGATCGTCGACTCGAAGCCGTGAGAGAAACCACTCTCGAAACAGTGAGGCGAAGTTTGAAAACATGAAAAAACTCCCAAATTTCTAATTTGACTTCATAATTTTCATGCTAACAAGAACGCATTACCTGCCCTGGAAACCCAAAGGGAAGTGGAAACCTCACAGCTTTGTCATTGCAAACCGCTTTTCATGTCATACATGTGTTCTCAGTCGCTTAGTCCCATCTCCAAAAGTACAATAACCAGTCTTAGGATTCTTTCTAAGTTCATTTCTCCGACGAATACGATGAGGAACCTTCTCCCGACCTTTCTCTGAAACCACAACACTGCTTAACCCAACCACTCCTAGTTTTTGCCTTTTTTTTGGCAACTCGGTTGTCAAACCCAGTAATTCTTCTTCTCTTGTTTCTTCGACAACGAAAATCATTGTTTACACGATTTGAAACAATTGAGTGAAGAGTCTCGAGTTCACCAGCTTTGGATTATCTCACGAAATCAATTCCCAAGGTCTAGGCAGAAGCCATGGATCTTCCAGCTTCAGGTTCTCGAACAGTGAGGTGAAGTTCATGTCAACCACCATTGGAAGATCTTCAGAGACCTTCCAACTTTCGAATTGAAATTGATCACTCTCTCTCTGCAAATCAAGTTCTAGAAATCCCCAATTCTTGTGTTCGTCGATTGTTCTTGAGAGATAAAGTAGTATTCTAATCCCAAACTCAAACACATTGAAAGCTAGAGAGACAGTTGCGAAGGAGAAGCGCAAAGGACGAAGAGGTACTGAGCTGGAGGTCAAAGAGAGAGAGAAAGAGAGAGATGAAGAAAATGAGAGGCAGGCTGATTTAGGGGATCAAATTTCTCTGTGATATATGGGTATTAAGGGTTGAGAGACCTTAGACATTATAAAATAATATTGTGGATATCTTCCATTATTAAAAATGGAAAAGTGACATTATACTAATTTTCCTAACTTAATATTTTGAGAATCATAATTTTAAAAAAATTAAATCATAACCAAACATCACATGATATAACCAAATAATTAAATCATAACTAAAATAATGTTATAATGAATATTACAATGTATCATACTCCAACTAACAATGTTATAACCAAAACATAAACATTGTAATCAAAAGGTGCATGTAGAACTGGGAGAACTATATACAGGTAAGAGTTGAGGAAAAAAATTACCAATACATAGAGGGATGCAAGTGACACTCGCACCTCCATAGCCTTTTATTTACACTCCACCGCATACACACTTGCACTCCTTATATATTTGTAATTTTTTTTTTCTCAATTCCCACATGCATGTAGTTCCCTTTATAGAATTTAGGGGAAATAACAAAATATATATATTTTTTATGAGCGTGTGTGTAGACTACATATACACCTCGACTAATTTCGAGACCTACATAAAGTGCTTCCTCTATATGGATTGAGCAAATCTTAGGTAGAGTACTGCATCCATGAGGCAAACTCTTGGAGATTTTAGGGAAAATAACATCGGTACGAAAAAAATTTACAAATCATTAAAGTTTATACATTTTAATAATTAAAATATTATATTTTTTATGATTTTGTAAAAAATAATTTCCCACCCCCGATGTTATTTTCCTTACAATTTGAAAAATTATTAATTCGACCTTGAGCGCCACTTATATTCTTTTATATTAATTCTCCATCCATTCAATACAAAATCGCAGAAGCAGTAACACGTGGTGGCCTAGATCAACCAATAAATATCCTATAATTTACCATGATGATAGGATACGGTGTGTTGATGATGATGATGATATGATATGTTACAATTTACATTGATGATGTGATACGGTATGTTGATGATGATGATGATGATATGATATGTTACAATTTACATTGATGATATGATACGGTATGTTGATGATGATGATGATGATATTATGATATGTTGATGATGATATAATGATAGATTTGACTTGCCGTCTTCGTCGTGAGGTTCGCGGTTTCTTCTCCCAAACTATATATACATATAAATTTATAAATTGATTGAAATCAAAGCAGCGTCGGTTGCATCATTCCTATTTCTCTCTCCTCCGAAACTTCCTCTCTCTCTCTCTCTCTCTCAACGTTTGACAACATTTGAGAAACATTAGATTAGATTAGATTCAGATCTGTTCGTCTCAAAACGCAGAAAGAGAGAGAGATTGAGAAATCAATTCTATGGCGGTCGTGTCACCTCTGGCCAAATACAAGCTGGTGTTCCTCGGCGATCAATCCGTCGGCAAGACCAGCATCATCACTCGCTTCATGTACGACAAATTCGACACCACCTATCAGGTCAATTCTACTTCTTAATTACTGTTTTCTTCATCATCTCCAATTCACAGAGTAATTCTCTTCGGATTTGCTGCTTCAATCCGTTGATTTGATTGATTTTCCATGAGTTTTTTTTTTTTTTTCCAATTATTTTGAGCCACTGGGGCTTGGTTGTGATTCTTGGGGATATTGATCAATTTTGTTTTTTATAAAGTTGGTCGTGGATACAGGGAAGCCTTGCATTATTTGAAAATGCTTGATTTGGAAGATAGATCATATTTACTTTTCTATGATTATTGGTGATCTATGTTACATGGCCACGGTATGAGTATCGGGTGTTTGTGTAATTGTCAGACTTTTATAAATTTAAATCTTAATATCTTGGCTATCCAAAATTGGATATGAGTATGGAGACAAGTCATATATATATATTACATTTTAATTTTATATAATATTCTCAAATATAATTTTGTAAATTATATAAAAATATACTTGAAATTGAGTAGAATTCATGAAACGTAAATATTGCTTTATTAGCAAATATGAGTTTCTTTTTCTCATATATTGTAATAAATTAAATGATCCGAGTGTCTAAATTGGATACAAGTGTCAGTCATATATCCCACACTTTTACCCATGTCATATTTGGTGGATACGGGTATTGTGGGAGAAATAGAAGAGTCTATGTTACACTGTTGGTGACTAAGGCTTTATTTGGTTGGAGGATTTTACGAGAGAAATGGAAAGAAAAAATGAAATGCAATCCCACTTGTTGTTTGGTTATAATGGAAAACACATGGAAAAAGAAAGCCAAAGGGAAAAGCAATCTCACCGTTTTGTCTTTTGAATTCGTTTATGCTCTTTTATTTCTCTCTTTTCCAACTCAACCAAACATAGCTTGAAATTCGAATCTTATAATTTTTTTTCTCATTTTCTTTCTATTTCCCTTTCTCTTACCCTTTTTCTCATCAAATCCTCCAACCAAACACAGCCTAAAAGTAGGTGATGGTGTGTAACATGGTATCTGTATAGAAATCAGTGTACCTTGAAGGATTTTCCTCTGTTATAACTTATATTTGAAAATGGATCTAATGTTTGGCCTTCCGTAAAGTTATAACAATATATAATTCCCGTAGGTTCCTTAAATTGTAATAGAAATAATATCAAATTATTTCTTGTAAGTTGTAATACTAACATAAATTCATTCCTAAGTTGTTGTGTTTTTTTTTTTTGTTTTTGTAGATATATATATATATAGGTAATGTATTTGTTAATTAATCTACTCATTGTAATTTCAACACCCAAGGTCATATATTTTGAATAACCATCACCCAAATCTTGAATACTCAACTCACTCATTTTATAAATCATAACCCACCCCACAACCTAGTCACAATCTCTTTTAATTTTAAATGTCATACCTTCATCCAAAATATTACATAACCAGAAAAAGTTCTCAAAAAGAAAATTGTTATAATATATATTTGAAGTTGGGGCGATGTGAGTCACACTCATAATGTATTTATATATACATATATATATACATATATATTGATATTTAAATAAAAGATTGAGTGGTTTTTTCATGTTGAATTATTGTTAGTTTTTTTTATTATTTTTCTTTGTTTATGGATAAAGATTGGCAAATAAAAGTTGATCGTTTAATTAATAATTTTTATAATTAACTAAAAGGGAATAGAGAGAAAGCTGTTGAGGATTTTACAACTGGACAAGTTAAATCGGTTAACTTTGTTTGGATGTACCACAAAAACCAATAAGTGCCCCAAATAGGAAATATGACACTGGATACATTGAGGGATAATGGTAGGGGACAAGGGAGAATGAAATCAACTTCAGTTGAGATAATAAAGAAAGATATGTTATATTGCAATTTAATTGATATTAGTGTTTTAAAAGGCTCTAGGTGTACCGAGGCGATAAGGTCTCCTATAGCCTAAGTGCGAGGCGTGCGCGAGAGGTGAGGCACAAGTAGGAGAAGAAAAGCAAAATTATAAAATAGCAAACTTTTCAACATAACAAATATATATAGAATTCCAAAAATCATAAATCAAGCTTCGCAAGCATAACTGAGAAGAAAAGACAAAGAGATAACCCAACGAAGAAGCAAGAGAAGAAAAGATGAAGAGAAGAGAAATAAAGAAAGAAAAAACAAAGTCAAACCCACAAAGAGATCCTATTCAAAAAGAGAAGTAGAAAAGAAGAAAAATAAAGAAAGAAAAAACAGATGTAGAGAGATAACCCAACCATTAGAACCCATTGAAGAAGAGAAGAAGAGAAAGAGAACCACTGAAGAAGAGAAAAAAATGAAGAAGAAGCCGAAGTCGTATCATTTTCTCACTTTCTGATCACTTTTTTTAATCTTCTCCACCTAAGGTTTTTTTTAATCACTTTCTGCTCTCTTTTGACCAAGTTTGGTCATTTTATATTGAAGAGTTTTGATCCCTGTGGGTATGCCCACAAAAAAAACATTTAATCAATAATTGGAGTAGAAAAATGGGTAAAACCCATGAAGCCCGCGCCTTGTGCCTCGAAAAAAAGCCCTCATCTCACTGCCTAAGCTGCGCCTTGCATATTGTGCCTCGCCTTTTAAAACACTGATTGATATTATGTTCCTTTATCAAGTGGATGGGAGAAATAAGATTCATGTAGCTGACCCGAATGAGGTAGGAAAAGGTTTTGTTGAGCTTTTGAGTTTGTGTTGAGTTGACATGGCGGCAGGTGTTTTGGTTGCTATTTTTTCCCTACAGTTGCAGGGAAAAAGGGTAGCTGTTATTGAGCAAAAAAAATAAATGTTGTGCACACAGCAGTACATGTGATTTAGAGCAATACAGGTTTTTTGGTGGAATTTTAATTCATGCGAATCATGCCACAACTTTTGCTTTTCTTTTATTTATTTATTAAATTTTTTTGGGGGGGTTGGGGGTGATTAGGGATTGGATTTGGTCTTCCCTACCTTATTTTCAGGAATGACGTTAAAAACTAAATATTCTGGGATTTTTTGAAATTCCGTCTGTCAATTACAGTAAAATTGATGAGTCTGATCAGTCTGCAAACTAAGGAAGCAAAGAACTATAATTTTTTATTTATTTCAAGTTTTTGAGATAGCAATTCCTTAGATCTATATAATGCCAAGGGGAAGTAGCAAATAAATTTCTGTCATTAAATTTGTAAAGGAGTAGATAATTTACACACAATTTGGAAGACTGCATTCTTGCTTTTGTCATGAAGTTTCTGAACCTGAGATGTTCTTAATTTCAAATTGATACCACTTTGAGGTGGCAAGCCTAGGTTTTGCATTAGATGTTTACGTCTTGGAAAAATTACTTTAACTTGCAGTGCCTTTCATCATTCAATTTGGTCATTCTATGATATGGTCAACTACATCATTTGTTTCTTCAAGTTGAGTTTTCATACTGGTTTGAAGCTTTTGCTAACTTTTTGGAAATTTGGATTGCAGGCTACCATCGGCATTGATTTTCTGTCAAAAACCATGTATCTTGAAGATCGAACTGTCCGGTTGCAGCTTTGGTAGGATGTCTTTCTTTTCATTATATATTCCAGATAAGAAAGATATATTAACTATGGAGAGTTTGTCATGACAATGTGGATTTAATATGACATTACTTGTGCATTAAGAGGTTATTGCACAAATAACATATTAAGAGTACCTTTATTTTTTTACTTTTTCTTTTACTGAATATCTGCCTATGCAAATAAAATTATGCGGACAATAAGATGCTTCATTTCTTCCACTTTATCTAAGTAATAATATCAGTGATTTTAGTTGTTTGGATTTATCTAATGTTTGTGATATACTTTTTTAGATGTTATTTTCATCATCTAAAATTGATTGTCCCAATTTCACAGGGACACTGCTGGACAAGAGAGATTTAGGAGTCTCATTCCAAGCTACATCAGAGATTCCTCCGTTGCAGTGATTGTCTATGATGTTGCTAGTAAGTAATAGTCTTCCTAAAGGAAAAAGTGTTTTCTGAATTCAAAAGGATGAAAAGAATTGTTTTGGCTTACCTATGAATGAGGCAGAGCCTTGTATTTATAATGAAACAATATTACAAAATAGGAAACGAAGATAAAAAATGTATTAAATCTGTGATTGACACAATCATAGATTTTATACACGCTACCATAATTACAATATTACTACTTCTTAATTCCAACACTACCATAATTATAATATCACTATTTTCTAATTCCAATAATTCTTCTAATATGTCTTCCCAATTTAATGCCATATGAATTCACTATGCATGAAATATGGGAAACTGATTCTTCCATGGCTCCACTTTTGTTCGTAAAGGCTTGATAAAGGGAAAAGGACGGAGTGTCTTGCAGAATCTTCAGTCTGCAGATTCTTCTCTTGTGATCAAGTAGACACAGTTGTGTATATATGTGCAAAAAATACATTTGCACATTGATACACGCCTACACTGTCCATATTATAGACATGAACATACCCATCTTTTTATGTGTTCTATAATTCATATTTCACAGTGCGTGAAATATCCGTATTTACTTATTGAGTATTCTTTTAATTTCAATTTGCGTTGTGCCCTAAGACCTGTAGCTTTTAATTGTCATGCTAAATTTTCACCATGCAGATCGACAATCTTTCCTGAACACTTCCAAGTGGATTGAGGAAGTACGTACAGAACGAGGCAGTGATGTCATTATTGTTCTTGTTGGGAATAAAACTGATCTTGTTGATAAAAGGTGAGGAATGGATTGATTTATTAAATATTTTCTATTTAACATCAAACCACATCAATATGACATTTTTACCTTCTCTCTCCATATTAGATTACATTCATGAAAGCGGGCTGCAGCATCCTGCTTGCCTTTTCCATTTTTCATGTATCAAACTATGCTTTGGTCATCAAGTTCTCTTCTTTTGGACAGCTTAAACTTTGTTATTTTATTTTCAGCCTCATCTCCCTAGCTATTTCCTTTACTTCTGTTACAATTTTGCACTTCCTCTCGCACAAATTTCCAATAATAAAAGAAAAATAGGCTTCGCACATGCTGAGTACTACCAATGATTTTCAGACAAAGTATGGATACTAGTTTGTAGTTTTGCTTTTCCAATGTCTAAAAGAAAATTTAGTTTTCCTATTTGCATAGATTACGATAGCCAAAAATTTCTATATTTTTCACCTATCTGTGTTTTTATCAAGAAGGAAAATGAATATCAGAGTTCTGCTTTTAGTGATCAGAGAGTTCTTTCTCAAATTATTCTGATCATCTTCTTCTTGTGATCAAACAGGCAAGTGTCAATTGAAGAAGGAGATGGAAAGGCTCGTGAATTTGGAGTCATGTTCATAGAAACCAGTGCAAAAGCAGGATTCAATATCAAGGTGGAGTGAGAGGCATTTATGCATTTTTCTTATAAATAAGCAAAATATCCAGGGTCTTTTAATACTGTGATACACAGTGATCACCCACGTTGACTTATGCCATACACATTTCTTATCCTAGGACACTTCCTCATTGGCATGGTTAAATTATTCATAAAATGTCAATCCTTGTGCATGATATCCTATTATGACGCAAATTTTATACTTTTTTTCCCCTTCCTCCTCCTTTGTTTTGCTTGCCCCACTTTTCTACCCTTGACATTTGGCATCATCTTAATTCTAATTATAATCTACAATTGCAGCCTCTGTTCCGAAAGATTGCTGCTGCTTTGCCAGGGATGGAAACCCTTTCCTCCACAAAACAGGAAGACATGGTTGATGTGAATTTGAAGCCTACTGTGAACACATCTAACACAGAGCAGCAAGGGAGTGGTTGTGCATGCTAAAGGATGTATTTAGGAGGAGAGAGACAGATAGGGAAGCAGTTTAAATAGCCTAATACCAAAATGGAATCCCACAGTATGAAATACTTCTGAAGTAATTGGGGATTGCAGCTATTTTGATGCTTGCTCTTCAATATGACAAGCATGATTTTGAAGATGGCTAATTTTGAAGTAATATGAGTTGATGCTTGCTCTTCAACACAACAGCGATTGTTTCTAGTCTTTGGAGAGAGGAAGCTGCAATTTCTGCTTTAAGCTACTACAAGTTGTCAGTTTCCAGATGTGTTTTGTTATATTGTCCTCACTATTTTTTCTCAGTTTTTTTTTCTCCCCTTAAACGAAACCTTCATATGTTTGTATTTGATTTTGAATCTGTATTCTCAGGAATTGATTTTCAACAGATGATCCCTTCTAGGATTATTAGAGCATCTCCATCAAAATAGTGAAATATTTAGTTAAATTTTAACTGAGTTTATTTTTCTATTTTAGCTAACCATCTTTCCAAATACATTCCCGGACAAACTATCTATTCTTTATTTCATTTGTTGAGTCCTCTTTCCCTAGTTACATGTAGCTAGTGATTTGATATTCAACTAAAGTATCTAGTCAATAATTGAGTTTGATGGAGTGTGTTTCTATGATTGTGTACTATAAAATAGCCAAGGGAAGGTTCTAATGAACTTGATAACGATGTTCTTACATTAATAGCTGAATTTTTTATTTTTTTATTTTTACAGGCTGTGCTTATTATACAGTTGCAGTATTTTATTTTCTCCGTTGGCCAACTTTGAGTTTCCGATCAGATTATCTGATTAGCGCAATCTTAAACTACATGCAGAGATCTTCTGGATCAAACATAAACTAGTCTGCATTAAGGGAGCCAAAGAATGAAAGCCATCATTTTGTTTGTTTTGGAACAATTGTCATTTGGGCAATGTGACAGTCAACGAAGCAAACCTTGGATTTTAGTCACCACCTACTGTTTTTGATCATCCTGTTTGCACTATCCAAAGGGTTTGAAAAGTGGCCATAGTCGGGGCACCCTTCTGACTTAACCCACCCAACCCTTCGCATGTAGTGAGCTAGAAACTTGAGAAGAAATCTAAAAAACAAATTCACTAAATACAGAAACAATAAAAATAAAAATCATATGAACCCTCAAATTATTTTACTTTTTAAGTATATTTAGATTAAGTACATTCAAAGAGAGTTACTATTATTAACCCTCAAATTATTTCTTAGAATCCCCACATTTTCAATTTTTTAAAATACAATTTTACCCTCAAATGAATTTATTTTATTTCACTGTTGAAGCCTCTCACTAAAACATTCAGCATCTTCAATACACACCTATCTAATTTTTCTGGTTCACCTTTTTGTCTTCACTATTCAAAACTATCTTACAAACCATCGTTGCATGATTTACACTCTATTTCGTAACATAAATGAGTAATCGAACATGAAATAATCAGCACAGAAGAGGATTGGCCTCAAGTGGTAAGTTTTTTGGAACAAATCTTATTTATTTATTTATTTTTACATTTTGTACGTCTTTTGTTCAGTGTTGGACTACCAAAAGACGATTCTAATATGGTTATAATGATTGTTAATGTATGATATTTTTCAAATGATGCTTCAACTAGATATATTGAGGCTTATTTTGATTTTGTCATTGATTATACTAAAGAATTTGTCGCCCATGAAGTAATGTACTCTTTTAATTTTTAACTTGCATAAAAATTATTGGCTTCGTAGATTATTATTTTTGTGCATTATGAATTATTGATTTACTTAAATACAAATTTGCAGATATTCAAGAATCGAGAGGCTTTAATTGGATGGGCTCGGAAAGTTGGGGCATTTCCCTAAATAAGCTAAAATAGTAAATCAATTCCCAAACTAAGTCTAGTTTTGAAAGAATTCCCAAAATAAGCTAACTCGCGGTTCACAATCGCGATTTCAACATTTTTCTGCCTGTCCCGTGTGAATGAGGGGAATTTTTAAAATCATGGTTAGGAAAAGCGATTTTGATTAAGAAATCGAGGTTACAAAACGCGATTTTAATTAACTTTTTTTCGCTTTGAACTCGCTGTTACAAACCACGAGTTCATCCAAAAAAAATTTTGTTTTGAATTCGCTGTTCATAACCCCGCTTTTATCAAAAAAAAATTTTGTTCTGAACTCGCTGTTTATAACAACGATTTTATCAAACACCATTTTCTTCTGAACTCGCTTTTTGGAACCACGAGTTTTGGCCAAATTTTTTTCCGTTAAGTGAAATCGTGGTTCACAACCACGATTTTAAAACTTGTATATAGCCTCCCAGCCCCGTGTTTTGCATTCACGCTTACTCCTTTCTCTCTGTTGACCTCCCTCTGCTGTCTCTCTCTCGCTCTTACTTCTCTCTCTCTGTCTCTGCTTCCTTGCTCTCTTTGTCGAGCTCCCTATGCTTCAGTACCGTCTCTCTCTCTCGTTGGTATGGCTTCTATCATCTACTTTAATGCGAAAAAATTAGGGTTAGGGTTTATATTTGTGAATATATTTGTGTTTGTGAAAATATGAATAGATTATGGTTAGGGTTCATGAATGTGGGGTTAGGGTTAGGGTTTATATTTGTGAATAAAATGTGAATAAATTAGGGTTAGGGTTCATGAATGTGGGGTTAGGGTTAGGGTTTATGTTTGTGAATAAAATGTGAATAAATTAGGGTTAGGGTTCATGAATGTGGGGTTAGGGTTAGGGTTTCTATTTGTGAATAAAATGTTGTGAAATAAAAAATAATAAATTAGAGTTAGGGTTTATATTTGTGAAATTTTAACTATAGATAATTTGTTGAATGTGAATGTTGAATGTGTTGAATTTTAATTATAGATAATTTGTTGAATTTGTTGAATGTGTTTAATTATAGAAAATTTGTTGAATTTTAATTATAGATAATCTGTTGAATGTGAAATCTTTTGCTATAGATAATTTGTTGAATTTGTTGAATGTGTTTAATTATAGATAATTTGTTGAATTAATTGTGAAATATGTTAAATGTGAAATCAGATTTGTATTGAATGTGAAATCAGATTTATGTTCAATGTGACATCTGTTGAATGTTGAATCTGTTTAGAAAAATTTAAATATTATGTTTGAAATGAGAAAATGAGGGTTATGGTTTTCTATTGAATGTGAAATCAGAAATGAGGGTTTTAGTTTTGAATTGATGAATGTGAAATCATTTTTCAATTAACGGTTTTAAATTGTGAAATCAGAAATAAGGGTTATGGTTTCAGAAATTAGGGTTTAAGAAATTTATGGTAAGTTAAATTTTTTCAATAATGTTATATAATTTTTTTTAAGAACAAATAATTTTTACATAATCAATAAATAATTATCTATAATAATAATAATTTTCTTTTATATTATTATCGTAACTAACATTATAATTTATTGGAAAAAAAAATGGCAAAACACAAGAAAATCTAATTTTGTCTACATAAAAATTATCTATAATTAAAATTTCAAAATTTTCTATCCCTTTCTTTCAAATTTTTCAAATTACTTTTTTTTTTCTTTCACTTTCACTTTCACTTTCACTTTCACTTTTACTTTCCACAAATTTTTCATTTGAATCAAAACATATTTAAGGAAAAATCATGCCATTCCCTTTTATTGTCAGTCCAATAAATTACCTTAGTCCTATGCAGCTAAATATTTACAATAATTTTAATGCTGTTAATTAATTACATAAGAAAGAGAAACGTTAATTTGGCTGTAAAAATTATTATTAATTAGGTGATGTGGAATAGTAATAACTTAAAATTAATAAAGTAACAAAAATATTTTTGTTGTAAATTTCAAAATTTTAAGTAAGAATAAGAAATTGAAAAGTAAGGAACAAAATTTGTGATAAGAAATTGCTATGGAAGTTGTCTCGTCATTTTCGCTAGGAACAAATATATATATATACTAGCGTATGCCCGTGCCTGAAGGCACGATACAATTAATGATGGGATTAAAATATAAATCAAAATTAGAGAGGAATGTATTCAAATTTATTGTTTTTTTTTTTTTTTTTTTCTTTTCAAAGAGTAGGTAATGAATTCACAGAAGGAGAAAAATTCCTAAATGAAGACATAAAACTCAAATGAAACACCAATTTATTATTAACCCAAATAAATTTCAGGAACCCCCAAAATTAGGAACCTTCATGACTCCCAAAATGATGTAAATCAATCATATATTTTTATTTTTATTTTCTTCCTGGACCAATCACAGGTGATTGAGAGTTATAAAGTTGTATTTTTTTAAGAATATGTATCATTTTTTATATTTTTAATAAAAAAAAAATCTTCCCTTGATAAATTGCACTTTTCCGAAATTGCAATCTCTAAATCTAAATCTCAATTAGGGGCATTTCCCTAAATAAGCCAAAATACTAAATCAATTCCCAAACTAAGCCTAGTTTTGAAAGAATTCCCCAAATAAGCTAAATCGCGGTTGTGAACCACGATTTCAACATATCTCCGCCTGTCTCGGGTGAAAGTTGGGAACTCTTAAAATTGTGATTACAAAACGTG
Source organism: Camellia lanceoleosa (assembly GCA_025200525.1). Taxonomy (NCBI): domain Eukaryota; kingdom Viridiplantae; phylum Streptophyta; class Magnoliopsida; order Ericales; family Theaceae; genus Camellia; species Camellia lanceoleosa. The sequence continues at coordinate 89,632,520 of CM045759.1, forward strand.
ATTTTGATTAAGAAGTCGCGGTTACAAATTGCGATTTTAATTAAAAAACTTTTCTTCTGAACTCGCTGTTCTGAACCACGGTTTTATCCAAAAAAAAATTTCTTCTGAACTCGCTGTTATAAACCACGATTTTATCCAACAAAAAATTTTCTTCTGAACTCGCTGTTATAAACCACGATTTTATCTCAAAAAAAAAAAAGACTTATGTACTAAAAAAATATATATTAAAATGTGATCAAAACATGACATATGTTGTTGGTAGCTCAAATGGTAGTGCAATGGTTGTGATTGGCAGAGGCGTGGGTTCAAAATTTTAAAAATTAAAAAAATTTTTTTTAAACAATTACGTTGACATTTTGAAATTTAAAATTAAAAAAAAAAAAGTAAACCAAACAATACGAATACTTTTTAAAAAAGTAAAAAAAAAATTTTAAAATTTTAAAAATATTCACTAAAAATAAAAAAATACGAAAATCAAAAAACTCAAACCAAATATACTGAATACTTTTTAAACAATTATGTTGACATTTTGAAAAAAATTGTGTTTTATAGAAAAAAATTTTAGTTAACCAAACAAATGTTTTACTTTTTTTTGATAAAAAAATTACATAATAAAAATATAAAGGATAGAGTCAGTGGAAAAAAGAAAAGAAAAAAAAGAAAGGAACGTTGGCGTGGTTTGAACCCACGCCTCTGCCAAACACAACCATTGCACTACCATTTGAGCTTCCAACAACATATGTCATGTTTTGATCACATTTTAATATATATTTTTTGAGTACATAAGTCTTTTTTTTTTTTTTTTTTTTGGTGGATAAAATCGTGGTTTATAACAACGAGTTCAGAAGAAAAATTTTTGTTAGATAAAATTGTGATTTATAACAGCGAGTTTAGAAGAAAATTTTTCTTGGATAAAATCGTGATTCAGAACAGCGAGTTCAGAAAAAAAAAGTTTTTTAATTAAAATCGCGATTTGTAACCGCGATTTCTTAATCAAAATCGCGTTTTGTAATTACTATTCTTATTTGTTTGTTTATTTTACTATTCTTATTTGTTTGTTTATCTACAATTACTATTCTTATTTGTTTGTTTATTTTATGAACAATGTCTTCAAGAGGTGCAGGAAGTTCACGCCAGCAAAGAAATCTGAAAGTGTGGCTGCTACCTCCATTTACTTATGACTACAAGAGCGAAAAGTGCTCGAGTCCGAAGGATTATTATGCTGGTATCCGAGCAGAATGGGCATTCAGGGTAACGGAGCAAGAAGGATTGTTTAATGATCTACGTAACTTTGGGGCACCGGTACCTCATCGTCGTTTATTGACCATGGCTAGACGAAATGTGAGTGACTATGAAAAAGCAGTTAGCAGAATTAAGAAGGAGAACAATAGAATGTTGATGCGGAGATGTCGACATTTCATGCTTCAGCTAGCCACCGAAATGGCAGAAGCAAGCAACAGAGATTTGACAGTGATCGAGCAAAATAATGTCTTAAACAATGAAACATATCTATCTGACTACTACATGTCAGATGAGGAATGAGAAATCAAACACCTTTATCTTTCATGTATGTTTGTATGTTGTCTCATATCTTCGTTACTAGAGTGTAAGACAATGTTGTTGTTCATCTAACGTACGGATGTATTTCAAGTATTTGTTTTATGAACCTAAAATTTATGAAATAACTACATTTATAACTGCACATTTATTAGTTCATGACTTTCTTTATTGAATTGCAATGAGTTAATGAATGTTCTGGATTAAAGAATGGATTAATGTATACTGAATTATGTGAATACTTAAAACACATAAAACAGAACAGGTAGCTCGGTGAAAAGCTTCCCTTAACTGGGGCTCGTGAAATAGGGATCCTGTACGTAAAGAATTTCAATCTCCATCGGGAAAGAAGAAAGAGTCGCCTTCCAATTCCTAGAAGTCTAGTCAAACTGATGACTCTAGTAAGGAACGAGGGGTTGACAGAAAGCTAAACTTGGGGGGCTGGACAAACAAGCTCAAAGCCAAGTAGTTGGTCCAGTTGGGGAACTAAATAAAGTTCATACAAACGAACAACCGCCTTGAACAACACATAAAACAGAACAGGTAGCTCGGTGAAAAGCTTTGCTTAACTGGGGCTCGTGAAATAGGGATCCTGTACGTAAAGAATTTTAATCTCCATCGGGAAAGAAGAAAGAGTCGCCTTCCAATTCATGGAAGTCCAGTCAAACTGATGACTCTAGTAAGGAATTTAAAACCCAATTGGTTTTACTTGATTTGCTTGTCAAAATCACTATTTACAATTAATTATACACAAACAGATTTACCTCAACACCAATTTGATATATGTGGGATTCTCAATTCAGAAAGTCACATGGCAATAGTGAATTCACTGATTTACCTTACAGTGAGCATGCCCTTATTTTGTCGGTATATGCAGATGGATTGTCAAGTCATGTGACTTGGTGCACAGGCTTTGGTTTTCTCGATTTTTTGGTCGATTTTTTTTATTACAGTGGCAACTTATTTCTTATTAATATATGTGGGATTCTCAATTCAGAAAGTCACATGGCAACAGTGAATTCACTGATTTGCCCTACAGTGAGCATGCCCTTACTTTGTCGGTATATGCAGATGGATTGTCAAATCATGTGACTTGGTGCACAGGCTTTGGTTTTCTTGATTTTTTGCTCGATTTTTTTATTACAGTGACAACTCATTTCTTATTAATATATGTGGGATTCTCAATTCAGAAAGTCACATGGCAACAATGAATTCACTGATTTACCTTACAGTGAGCATGCCCTTATTTTGTCAGTATATGCAGATGGATTGTCAAGTCATGTGACTTGGTGCACAGGCTTTGATTTTCTCGATTTTTTGCTCGATTTTTTTTATTATAGTGACAACTCATTTCTTATTAATATATGTGAGATTCTCAATTCAGAAAGTCACATGGCAACAGTGAATTCACTGATTTACCCTACAGTGAGCATGCCCTTACTTTGTTGGTATATGCAGATGGATTGTCAAGTCATGTGACTTGGTGCACAGGCCTTGGTTTTTTCGATTTTTTGCTCGATTTTTTGCTCGATTTTTTTATTACAGTGACAACTCATTTCTTATTAATATATGTGGGATTCTCAATTCAGAAAGTCACATGGCAACAGTGAATTCACTGATTTACCTTACAGTGAGCATGTACATATTTTGTCGGTATATGCAGATGGATTGTCAAGTCATGTGACTTGGTGCATAGGCTTTGGTTTTCTCGATTTTTTGCTCGATTTTTTTTATTACAGTAACTACTCATTTCTTATTAATATATGTGGGATTCTCAATTTAGAAAGTCACATGGCAATAGTGAATTCACTGATTGACCTTACAGTGAGCATGCCCTTACTTTGTCGATATATGCAGATGGATTGTCAAGTCACGTGACTTGGTACACAATATTTCTTTTTCTCTGTTTTTTCATTCTACTGACAACTCATACCTTGTTCGTATATGTGGGATTGTCATGCAGGGCCATCTTTTTAAAGCTGTTCATAACCAACTATATAAACGACTAAAGGTGAAGACACGACCTTACAACTCATTTCGCCTTACGAAATTATCATTAATTTGTTTTAAAAAATTAGCATGGCTACATGGTTCATGGGAGGGAGTGGGAATCGCAGAGGTGGTAGGAACTTGCAAAGGGGTGACAGTTCACGACGAGGAGGGGAAAGGAGAAGGGGAAAGGGAAGGGGAAGGAGAAGTGGCGATGCTGAAGATGAAACACCATTTACTTTGTTAGATGCCTCTTGTGCTTATCATGATAGGTTTGGGAAGCGACATTTTGTCATGCCCAAGTACTATTGAGATCCATGTGGTTTGGTGGAGGACCCATCAAATAATCAAACAGGATATGGTTTAGCAAACGCTAGACTTCTGAAGTGGCCCGCACTATTTATAGAGCGAGTCCAAATGGAAAGATTATGTCAGGAAAATCGATTGAAGGTGCCAAAAGCACGTTCTGTTGAGATCCAAAAGGAAGATCCTGATAATGTTGATCGACTATGTGAAAGACTACAACGTGAGATTTCTTAAATGCGCAGTAGGTTAGCCCGCGATATGCAGCTATACATAGTTAAGAAGGATGCCCAGAAGAACAAAACAGAACCAAATGATGCGGCTATCAAGGGTATCATGGAGGATCCTCAGCTTGTCTCTGACGCTGAGCTTTCGGATTGTTCAGACTCTGAGCTATCTACCGATTTAAGCGCGAATTAGGTGTTAATGTCTACACTTCGGCAATATTAGGTCATGTATTAATATGTAATGTCTGTGTTAGAGTAAGTGTTTCCGTAATGAGTTTGTCAGATTGTCTGGCTAATATTTGTCTGTCTAACTTTTATGTTTATCTATGTATTGTGTGTTCAGTTCATGGTGTCCACAATGTATTGTTGTCCGAGACTTATGTCTGTACTACTTATGTATTTTTGTGGGAGACTTATGTGTTTTTTCCTCAAGGTTTTATGAATTACATTATCACTTTCTAACCCAAAACAAAGACAACAGAAATTTTTTTTTTTAATTAAATGAAAACGACTTTAGTAAAGCCAAAACAAATTTCTGAATAACACATTCTAACCCAAAACAAAGACGAGAAAAAAATAAAAAATAAAAAAGTTTACATGAAAATGGCTTTAGTAAAGCGAAAAGAAATTTATGAATTACATTATCACCTTATAACCCAAAACAAAGACAACAGAAAAAAAAAAAGAAGATTATTTACATGAAAACGGCTTTAGTAAAGCCAAAACAAATTTCTGAATAACACATTTTAACCCAAAACAAAGATAGGAGAAAAAAATAAAAAATAAAAAACTTTGCACGAAAATGGTTTTAGTAAAGCGAAAAGAAATTTATGAATTACATTATCACCTTCTAACCTAAAACAAAGACAAAAGAAAAAATATATATTTAAATGAAAACAGCTTTATTAAAGCCCAAACAAATTACTGAATAACACCTTCTAACCCAAAACAAAGAAAAAATAAAATAAAAAATTTTTTACATCAAAACGGCTTTACTAAAGCTCAAAAAATTTATGAATTACATTATTACCTTCTAACCCAAAACAAACACACAAAAAAAAAACAAAATAAATTTACTTTAGTCAAACCAAAAAAAAATGCTAAATTACACATTCTAACCCAAAATAAAGACAAAAGAAAAGAAAAAAAAATTAACATGAGAACGGTTTTAGTAAAACAAAAAATTATTCTGAAATACATTATCACCAAAACAATGACAACAGAAAAAAATAAGATAGAATTTTCTTCTTTAGAGTTCAGTTAAATTGAAAGTAAAAAAAAAAAGCCAAATAGCGTGGTTCGAAAGAGTGAGTTCAGAAGAAAATTGTTGTTCATAAACGCGTCGTTGGAACAAATGAGTTCAAAGATAAAATGGTTTTTGCTAAACTCGTGGTTACAAACAGCGAGTTCAGAACAAAATTTTTTTTGGATGAACTCATGGTTATAAAAAGCGAGTTCAGAACAAAATTTTTTTTTTGATAAAAGCGGGGTTATGAACAGCGAATTCAGAACAAAATTTTTTTTGGACGAACTTGTGGTTTGTAACAGCTAGTTCAAAGGGAAAAAAAGTCAAGTAAAATCGCGTTTTGTAACCGCGATTTCTTAATCAAAATCGCTTTTCCTAACCACGATTTTAAGAATTCCCCACTTTCACACGGGACAGGCGGAAAAATGTTGAAATCGCGATTGTGAACCGCGAGTTAGCTTATTCTGGGAATTCTTTCAAAACTAGGCTTAGTTTGGGAATTGATTTACTATTTTAGCTTATTTAGGGAAATGCCCCTGGAAAGTTGGCAAGAGAAATGATTTTGTTATCGTGGGTAAAGAATCTAATGTTGACGATGGGTGTTACGGGCGGAACGTCTCCTAGATGCTATTGGTTAAATGAGAGACATGCCTGTCATATCCATAAATTCTATAAACAAAAGAAAAACAATGCAATAATCAAATCATGATTGTAAATCGCTTAAATCTATAACAGTTCTGCATTGCTAACCATGCAAATTGACTTCAAGGTTGCGGATCTAAGATTTGAAGAGATTATTATGGGGAAATGAAAGGAAAAATGGCATCAAGAAATTTTTAATAAAGTTTTCGCGAAGCAACTGTTGAAAAAATGGTGTTTTATAAGGCTTATTTTGAGCCAACTTTGAGCCCAAAATTGAGTGGGCTCCAAACGTCTTTTGAGGCGGGTCTGAAGAGGTGAAGTGTTGCTTGCCGCGTGGCAAGTCACACGGTGAAGACAGTTCGTCAAAACCATTTATCAGTGAGTAGGAACATGATGTCGTTTTCGGATTCGCCGAATGGACATTTAAAGTTTTTAATGTGGGTTTTCTTGTGAGACTTATCCCACATTGAAACTTTAAGAGAGTTTTGTTGAGTTTATAAGCTCTAGCCTATAACACTTAGGCTGGGCCCTAAGGGGCACCCCAAGTTTGTAGAAGGACGAAATTATGGACAAAGTGAACCTTAGTCCAAACCACCACATGCGCCGTCGTCTGGTCGTGTCAAGTGTGGGTTGTGGGTTGGGTTAGTTCTTTGTATTAATTTTTTGGATAAAACTCATTTGAATTTTTTCAAAATAATATTGCGGGAATTTAATTCAAATTTGAATTCCAATTTTTGTTTAACACTTAAGACTCTTTCTGTCCGAAATTCCTCTCAAATTCAAAAAAAATCGCAAAGAAGGTTCGGCTTTTAACTACCCAACAAGATTCAGATCACATATTTCAACAGATTCAAATCAAGCAAAGAATTGCTTTGAATTCAAAACAAGATTCTGTTATTTCAAAAGTGCACCTGTTGGATTCAAACAAGACTGTTGATTCAAAACAAAGACTGTTCGGCTTTGTTTTTGCCTATAAATACATTCGAAAATCAGTCTGCATTTTATGCTTTTGCTGTCCAGATTTTATTCTTTGCATTTTAATCTTCAGTCTAGTTTTACACTATGTTTGGGAACCTCTGAGAGAAAAGAAATGAAATGATTACTTAAGTAATAAGAGAAAAGAAATGAAATGAAATGATTGTAATTTCTCCCCTTTTTGTTTTGATAAGGAAGAAATAAAAGAAAAGAAATGATTGTGATTTCTCTCATTCTTGTTTAGTTAGATTTTATTAAGAGAAAAGAAACGAAATTATTTTATGTTATATTACCAAAATAACCTTTTTATATTTTTAATCATTTTATTTCTTTTATTTTTATAGGAACAAAATTGGTATTATAAAAATAGTGATTTCTTTTTTCTCCCAATCTCTCCACTTTTGGGAAGATTGAAAATGAGACTTATAAGAGAAATGAGTTTCTCTCAATTTCTTCCCATTTATCTTTACTTAAGTTATCCAAACAAATAAGAGAAATACATATCACTCCATTTCTTTTCTTTTCTTTCCAAATCACTCAATCCAAACGTAGCGTTAGAGATAAATTAAAGAGAGTATAAGAACACAAGGTTCTAATTCGCCGTACAAATTTGTGTAGAGTGCTACTACACAAATTTGTGCTACTACACAAATTTGTGAAGATCATTGTATCCTGGGAGATAGACGCCACTCAATCGTAAGAACTGTAGCGGGGTGAATTTGTCTTAAGGACAAAGTGTCACACACTCGACTTGGTCTTTTATTTTTAATTCGGTTCGATAAATAAATTCGGTACGTTATTTAATTATTTTGTTTGAATTAGTATCCATTTATTTTATTTATACAGAAGATTGTTCCAACAATCTTAAGATAGATTCGAATTATTCTGTTTACAGAATTTTTCGTTTGTTTTCTTTTCTCATTCTTCTTTTAAGAAAATTATTTTCTGTGGATTTACAAAATAATATTTTGGTTGAAAAAAAAAATAGTGATTATATGCCATTTGACAGATAGTAGTAATATACTGTCTATTTTTTTTGACAACTAGTAGTCATATATTGGTGTCATTAACAATTCAGAATATATTTTTGTGAAGTTTTTTCAGACATTAATTTTTGGTTTTTAGAAATTATTTTATGAGTTTTCATTAATTAAAATTCTGTTTCAGTATTTTAATTATTGAAGTGTTACAAAAATTTAATTTTTTGTGTGGAATTAATTTCGTTAAATAAAATTTTATTTTATTTCCAAATTAATTGAAAAAATAAAAGTTACATTCTTATTTCTTTTATTTTTACAGAATTTAATTCTGTGAATTTGGTTTTAATTTTCTGTGTGGGATTAATTTGGTTAAATAAAATTTTATTTTATTTTCAAATTAATTGAAAATAAAAGATACAATTCTTATTTCTTTTATTTTTACAGAATTTAAAATTCTGTGTTTATAGTTTAATTTTCTGTGTAGTATTAAATTCTAATTATAATTGTGGTTATAATTTAAAATTTATGGCTATTGAAACTGGTCAAACTAATGTTCAAACTAGTACTGGTATGGTGATTGTCATTACGCCAACCTCTCCTTATGTTGGGACTGTGCCAGTGAATCATGGTGAAAAACCAGAGAAGTTCTTAGGAACTGTTTTTAAAAGATGGCAGAAGAAAATGCTATCTAAAGGAAGGGAAACTAAGAAGTACAAGTTTAATGGCATGTATTACATTTGTAACAAAGAGGGACATCGGGCCAAAGATTGCCGTTATAAACGTAAAGGCAAAGAAAGATCAAGTAAGAAGGTTGCTAAAGCCAAATTGACTGAAATGGATAAAATTTCCAATGGTGTAGATGTCATAAATCTTTCTGCAGTTGTTTCCGAGACAAATTTTGTCAGAAATCCTAAAGAATGGTGGGTGGACACTGGTGCTACTCGCCATATCTGTGCCGACAAAAAAATGTTCACATCTTATTCTACAGTGGACAATGGTGAACAACTTTTTATGGGTAACTTTTCAACTTCCAAAGTTGATGGACAAGGGAAGATTGTTCTCAAGATGACATCTGGAAAGGAACTCACTTTCTACAATGTGCTGCATGTACCGGATATTCGCAAGAATCTTATTTTCGGATCTTTGTTGAGTAAGAATGGGTTTAGGCTAATTTTTGAAAGTGAAAAGTTTGTACTTACCAAAAACGGGGTGTATGTAGGAAAATGTTACATGTCTGATGGTCCTTTCAAGATGAATGTAATGACTGTTGTACCATCAGTTATTAATATGAATACATCTTCTTCTTATTTGCTTGAGTCTTCAAATTTATGACATGGTAGACTAGGACATGTTAATTATGGATCTCTGCGTAGATTAATTAATATGGAATGTTTACCTAAATTTGACATTGATTCAAATCATAAATGTGAAATTTGCGTTGAGGCAAAATTATCCAAAACTCCTTTTCATTCAATTGAAAGAAGTACGGAATCACTTGAATTAATTCATAGTGACATATGTGATTTTAAAACAATTCAAACAAGAGGTGGGAAAAAATATTTTATCACTTTTATAGATGACTATACTAGATATAGTTATGTTTATTTAATTCGAACCAATGATGAAGCTTTGGAAACTTTCATTCAATATAAGAATGAAGTTGAAAATCAACTTGGTAAGAAAATAAAAAAACTAAGAAGTGATAGAGGTGGTGAATATGAATCACCATTTGGTGAATTTTGTAAAGAACAAGGAATAATTCATCAAACCACTGCTCCTTACTCACCTCAGCAAAATGGAATTGCTGAAAGGAAAAATAGGACTTTAAAAGAAATGATGAATGCCATGTTAATTAATTCTGGATTACCTCAGAACTTGTGGGGGGAAGCAATACTTTCTGCTAATTATATACTAAATAAAGTACCCCGAAAGAAAGTGAATCAAACACCTTATGAATTGTGGCATGGAAGAGTACCATCCTACAAATACTTAAAAGTGTGGGGGTGTTTGGCTAATGTGGCTATTCTTAGTCCTAAAAAGACTAAGATAGGTCCTAAGACCATTGATTGCATTTTCATTGGTTATGCTAAGAATAGTAGTGCATATCGGTTTTTGATTAATAAATCAGAACATTCCGAAATGCATGTAAATACTATTATTGAATCTCGGAATGCATCTTTTTTTGAACATGTATTTCCAAATAAGACTGGACAAGTGACTAGTAACAATAAAAGATCTCATGATGCTATTACTAGTTAGGATCAAGAATATAATCAAGAACAAGAGTTATATCAAAATGAGAAAGAGGAACCTAGGTGTAGTAAACGTGCTAGAACCTCAAAATTTTTTGGTCCAGATTTCCTAATATTTTTGTTCGAAAATGAGCCTTTAACTTTTAAAGAGGTTATGTCCAGGCCTGAAGGTCATTTATGGAAAGAAGTCATTAATAGTGAAGTTGAATCCATCTTGCAAAATCACACTTAGGAATTGGTGAATTTGCCATCAAGTTGTAAACCTTTTGGGTAAAAGTGGATTTTCAAAAGAAAATTGAAAGCGGATGGATCAATTGACAAATACAAGGCAAGACTTATGGTCAAAGGATTTAGACAAAAAGAATGTCTTAATTACTTTGGCACATACTCACCGGTTACTAGAATAATATCCATTAGAATGCTAATTGCCATTACATCTATATACAATCTAGAAATTCATGAAATGGATGTGAAAATCGCTTTCTTAAATGGTGAGTTAAATGAAGAAATTTACATGGAACAACCAGAAGGTTTTTCTGTTCCAGAAAAAGAAAAGAAAGTGTGTAAATTGCTTAAATCATTATATGGTTTAAAACAAGCGCAAAAGCAATGGCATGAGAAATTTGACAAAGCCATGATATCAAATGAATTTAAAATTAATGAGTGTGACAAATGTATTTATATTAAAAACACAGACAAAGGTTATGTCATTGTGTGTCTTTATGTAGATGATATGCTCATCATAGGTAGTAATAATGACATGATTAAAACTACTAAGAAAATATTGAATAAACATTTTGACATAAAGGACATGGGCATTGTTGATGTAATTCTTGGTATGAAAATTACCAAAACATCAGAAGGTTATACTTTGTCACAATCTCATTACATTGGGAAAATACTTAACAAATTCAGTAAAGATGATGATCATCTTGTTAGAACACCTGTAGATGTTAATTTGTTTCTATCTAAGAATGTACAGGAAAGTATTTCTCAATTAGAGTATGCCCAAATTATTGGAAGCTTAATGTACTTGATGAACTGCACTCGCCTAGATATAGCTTATGCAGTAAGTAAATTAAGTAGATATACGAGTAATCCGGGAGTAGAATACTGGAAAGCAATTATAAGGGTTCTAAGATATCTCTGATTTACTCGTAACATTGGGCTTAATTGTACTAGATATCCAGCTGTACTTGAAGGATACTATGATGCAAATTGGATATCGGATAGCAGAGACTCGAAGTCCACCAGTGGGTATGTCTTTACTCTTGGTAGGGCGGCTGTATCTTGGAAATCTTCCAAATAGACTTGTATTGTTAGGTCTACTATGGAATCAGAATTCATAGCTTTAGACAAAACAGGGGAAGAGGCATAATGACTTCGCTACTTCCTTGAAGATATTCTAATATGACCAAAACCGGTGCCTGCTATATGCATACATTGCGATAGTCAATCAGCAATAGGTAGAGTACAGAGTCATATGTATAATGGTAAGTCTAGACACATTCGTCGTCGACATAATACCGTAAGACAACTACTCTCTAATGGAATTATTTCCATTGATTATGTGAAGTCTAAAGACAACATAGCGGATCCACTAACCAAAGGGTTAGCAAGAAAGTTAGTTGAGAATTTATCGAGGGGATTGAGACTTAAATCTATTAAATAAGAGTTACCACAACGGCAACCCAACCTAGTTGACTGGAGATCCCAAGATCTAGGTTCAAAGGGACAACCAAGTTGTGTATGACTCAGAAGGATCACTGGGGAGTCTAACTCCTACCCATTTTTTTGATGAAATAGTGATGTCTGCAGTGTTTTAAGTTAAGTAATACTTTTAATGATTCTTATATCTAGGTATACCTAGTGGAGTATGACAGGATACTCTTCATAAGAATCACCTATATGAGTGTAAACTGGGTCGGTTCTATGAGATTTATGAAAGGCTATAATTCTCTAGAGCACTCATGAAAGACCAGGTTGTTCAAGGCCAAAATGAACACAATAGTGAGAACTAAACTGTGTCTGGGGATATACTGTGTGAGTTTTATTGTCTTGGTTTACACAAACGGCTGAACAGTTCAAGACATCATATTCACTAGTTAGTTAGTAAATCCGATAGTGTCTCACAAGGGAAGGTTCAAAGCCAAAAGCTACCTATCCTTTGCAGAATATTTCCAATTTCTATACTCTCTGTATTTAAATCATGTTGTTACATTTTCTCTCTGTCAAATTCCATTCATGTGGGGAATTGTTGGAAAAATAGTGTTTTATAAGGCTTATTTTGGGCCAACTTTGAGCCTAAAATTGAGTGGGCCCTAAACATCTTTTGGGGCGGATCCGAAGAGGTGAAGTGTTCCTTGCCGCGTGGCAAGTCACACGGTGAAGACGGTTCGTGAAAACCATTTATGAGTGAATGGGAACATGACGTCGTTTTCGGGTTCGCGGAATAGACATTTAAAGTTTTTAATGTGGGTTTTCTTGTGAGGCTTATCCCACATTGAAACTTTAAGAGAGCTTTGTTGAGTTTATAAGCTCTAGCCTACAACACTTGGGTTGGGCCTCAAGGGGCACCCCAAGTTTGTAGAAGGGCGAAGTTATGAACAAAGTGAACCTTAGCCCAAACCACCACACGCGTGCCACCATCTAGCCATGCCGAGTGTGAGTTGTGGGTCGGGTCGGTTCTTGTATTAATTTTTTGGACAAAATTCATTTGAATTTTTTCAAAACAATATTGCGAGAATTTAATTCAAATTTAAATTCCAATTTTTGTCCAATACTTAAGACTCTTTCTATCCGAAATTCCTTTCAAATTCAAACTGAAAAACTGCCCAGCAAGTTCGGTTTTAACTACCCAGCAGTTATAGATCTGTTACTTCCGAATAGATTCAAAACTGGGCAGCAAATCTGTTTGAATTCAAAACAGTATTTGTTCATTTCAAAAGTGCACCTATTGGATTCAAAACAGCACCTGTTCGAGGCTGTGTTTTTGCCTATAAATACAGATCATTCCAACAGTGTTTTTACATCCGAAAATCATTCTGCATTTTATGCTTTTGCTGTCCAGATTTTATTCTTTGTATTTTAATCTTCATTATAGTTTTAGAGATAAATTAAAGAGAGTATAAGAACACAAGGTTCTAGTTCACTGTACAAATTTGTGTAGAGTGCTATTACAAATTTGTGAAGATCATTGTATCTTGGGAGATAGACGCCACTCAACCGTAAGCACCGTAGCGGGGTGAATCTGTCTTAAGGACAGAGTGTCACACACTCGACTTGGTCTTTTATTTTTAATTCGGTTCGATAAATAAATTCGGTACGTTATTTATTTATTTTGTTTGAATTAGTATCCATTTATTTTATTTATACAGAAGATTGTTCCAACAGCAACACTCATAGATCATGAATTCATGATTTCACATTGCTTCAATTCTTGATAGGGAGATTTGGTCAAAATTTTCTTATAATAAAATTTTACTATATTAAGAACAAGTACAAAAGGTTTTTCTTAAAAAATCTAACAAATATCACTATTATCAAAATATTAAATTTTAAAATAATATAATTTTTGGTGTAGATGTCGGTTTTTAATAAAATTAATATTTATAGAATTCTCTCATTAAGATCTATCAAATAAGATCCATATTGATTATGAAATTTTTTATTAAAAAAAAATTATTATTGTTGAAATTGATGTAAACAGTAACAGTAACATATTACTCTGTTTGATAATTACTCTATTTGACAGTAACATTTTACTCTAATTTACAGTAATATGTTATTCTGACAATATTATCCAAGAAAGAAAATATCTATATATATATATTTTATTTTGTCTTTACTCAATTATGTATTTTTTTTCTTTAGGGGACTTATGAAAAAAAATAAATTGGACAGTCTTTTTCACCAAATAAGGGTCCAATACAAGAGTTTTTGACTAAATTTCCCGCCAACAATTTGTTCCAGAATTAAAGGACTATTTGGTATCATTTTCTTCTTTTTGTGTTTTCAAAAACAAAAATAATTTCGTTAGCAAGGCAAACAGGCTATAAATTTGTATAGTAAACTCGTAACTTTTAAGAGCAATTACTGGAAAGAAAAAAATTTGAGAGGAAAAAAATTAATAGTGATTAAAAAAAAGTCATACAGTTCGACTAAACAGCATCAAAACGATCCCATTTGTTCAGCTAAATAATACTGAATTTGAATTATTCGTTCCATTGAAGTTATCTGAACAATACCAGTTTGTTCTGTTGGAAGTATCTGAACAAAAACAATTTGGTTAGCAATCTAGTTCCAAACTGGCTAGTAAGGATGTAATCGGTTTGGTACGATTGGTATTTAGGTAAAAAATTATATCGAACCAATAATGTCGATTTTATTATTTTGAACACTGATACATTCCATTTCTCCCATCAAACTGAACTGAACCGATTGAAACGGTTTGGTTTGGTACGATTTAATCGATTTAGGGTTGGTTTGGGAAGTGGATTGGTTTTTTGGCTTTTCAGCTTTTTTTGGCTATTTTAGCCTGGGCTAAAAAACTTGGTTTGGGAAAAGCTTTTTGGTTTTTTGGTTTTTTTTGTGAGAGAAGAGTATAATGATTATGAGTTAGATGTGATATTTTATTTTTTGTGGCTAAAATAGCCTATTTTGTCTTTTGTGACTAAAATAGCCAAAAAAGCCTACTTTAGCTCTTCCCAAACGGTGCCTTAAGATTTTTCAAACTTGAACCACTTTTAAATATAATTATTAATCTATATAAAATTGTTAAATTAGTTCCTTGTCTATCATCTCAAACATATCCAATCCATTCATTTAATATATACTTTTCAATTCTTAAATTAACAAAAATAAAAACAAAACAATGTTTAAAAATACTAAGATTTCAAGAATAATGAGTTAGAGTTAAGATTATATATAAAAAGAGTTTACAAACTTAGATTATAAAGATGCTAAGGTTAATAATTTATCATACTTATTAATATCATTATATTGTTAGATTATATATATATATATTATAAATACAATATATGTCGAAGCAGTCGATTTCGGTTTAGATCGGTGCACAAGGTGTTTAAATCGATACCGAATTGAAAATTAAAAAAAATCAAATTTAAAAACTGCACAAACCGATTCTTGTTAAAAAAACATATCAAATATAGCCGGTTTGATCCAGTTCAATCAATTTGATTGATCTTTTCGATTTTTCTTACATCCTGCTGTCCGTCCAACTATAACATCAACACTCTCTTTTGCAAACCATTTTTCTGAATCAATAATCAAAACTCATGTTAAATATAAAAATAAAAATTTCAAAAAACAAGATTGTGAGAAGAACCTCGAGTTTGGAAGCGTGACGATGCTTCGAACTACATGAATGGCTTCCAACTTTTTTAGCAATGCTTCAAAATATTGTCAGTGGGAGTGGAGAGTGAAGGTTTTGGAGGACAGGAATGAGGGTTACCAGAAAATGGTGGGTTCTCATAAAATTGTTGCGATTTTGGTGTTAGTGGACACTGTGCTTTTGGGTGAGTCAGTGGATGTGAGTGTGCAAAATGTCAGTGTTAGTCTTGATATTACACGAGATGTTCAAAAATTTTCTATAATTTCAAAATTATCGATAAGGTCCACAGAATTAGGGAGTCTTAAAAAATTGTATGGGAGCTAATAACTCCCACATCTAAATAATTTTAAATTTTTTTTTTTTTAAGAACAATCGTCATAACCTATGAAGTACGGGTACGAGTATAAGTATGAGTATTGATACTGGTACGATACGGGTATGTGGATATGGTAAAATTTAAAAAAGTAAGATACCGGTAAGGCTTTGGTACATTTGTAAAAAAATATTTATTTTTAATTTGAAATAATTTAAAAATTAATTAAATGGATTAATTTGTTAAGATCCGACCTACAATTAACATTTAATGCCAAAAGTAAATGTATAAACCAAAATTAAATATTATTATATTAAATAACTTATAAATCATAACTTAATTTTAAAATCATACTAAACATAAAATTAAAAATAAAAAAGAAATATAATGAAAGAAATTTTATCTTTATAGTTTAAGAAAATATTGTTTCAACTGAGATATAGTACGCTTGAGTATATATTAGACACATCTGGGTACGTTAAAAGTTAAGAAAAAAATTTAAATACGCGTTTCGTGTACTCGGTACGTATGCAGAGTATCATATTAAATATCATACACTGATAACCCAATATTGATACGACATATTTGTTAAAATACCCATACTTCATAGGTGATAGCCAACATCTAAAGCCACACAATCATCTAGTGGCGATAGTCGCGTTTACGTGGTTTGAATTGGACTTGTCATAGCGAACATTCTGTTTGTATTTCCTAATGTACTCCACCTGATTGGTCTCCCTGTTCCCCATATAATAAGTCTATATATCCAATGCTTGTGACCTGAAAACTAACACACACAAAAAAAAAAACACTATAATTAAAGAAGCCATGTAGCCACCAACCCTCTCAACAGTAATGCCATCCCAGCCACAACTCACCTCTCACACATTTACTCAGACCATGCCCCACTCATTTCAATTTCTTTTCCTCTCAAATGAGTAATGACCAGCTCCCACAATGACTTTGCACCACCAAGTGAGTAACTGTGAAGTCCTTCCCTCCAAAGTCCCCTCATACCACACCAATGGCTCTACAACATAGCCCTGGAAGTGATTCTGATGAAGCTAACCACCAAGTACACAACCAAAGCATAGTAGTTCCTGCAAACCTCATTTCCATAGCACATAGCTTTGAAAAGAAAGAGCATTCATGGTAAAAACAAACACTCATCATCCTATTGTCCTAACAGTTGATGAAACAGAGCTTCTTATTCCTAGAACAAGTTTATCAGAAATTTCTAGCCACAAGCCTAAGATCCTACAATCAATTTTAACAGCTTTTTCCCTTGGGCTATATTTCGATCATTGACTTGTGGTGGGAAAAGTCAAGAAGAAAATGAAGTGAAATAAGACACTTTTTTTTTTTTTTACTTTCCACTTGATAAATCCATGATCTGAACATAGCACTAATTTGTGTTGGTGTGATCGTGCAGGTTTGTCACTTCTGAAATCCCAACAGATATAGCAATTCAAGTTCAAGACATCACCTTTCATGTTCACAAGGTAACAACACAGACATGGTTTCAAATTTTAAACAAGTGAAATGTTCAAAGTATGGTCTTTTCTCAACAAAGTTAAACAAAAAGGACAAAGTAATCCAAAACTTAAAGCAGCAAATGTTTTGTCCAAATACATATAAAATTGAATGTTATTATTCTTCTTTCCATTACCTTATGGTCCTTCTAGTTTATATTTAATTCAACATTGAGAATCAAACTAAGAAGTAACATTCTCAAAAAAAATTACCATCTACTCTCTCTTTGTTCTTTTTATAGATTTACCCAATAGAACATAACCTTCATTTCTCTACTCTCTTTGTGAGAACTAATATAAACATTTTGCTGTGCATGGAGGACATTTTCTGTGGACGACTTTTTTTGGAAAATGTTTTTAGCTGAAATGAAACAAAATGAGCTTCAAGTGTAGCATTTTTCCACTAACCTTTATTTTCTGAGCAGACTAGAATCACTTTTGAAACAAAATCAAGCAGCATCAACAAACAATTCTCAACCAAAAACCTTCAATCCTAGGGCATAAGGTATACCTAAGTTTTAGGAGTTCATCAAACAATCTATGAACAAATTAGTGAAACTGCAGAATAAGAAGACTGGAATCAGAACAACCTTCTTGACTGTGCTAATTTTCAGTTTCGTATAATATCTGAGCAAGCTCTTAATATAATCTAGACTTGTGTCCCTAAAACGTCAATACTTTGTTCTCTTGAGGAATCAAATCAGTTACTGGTCTAATTCTCCTGAAACAGTATCCATTGGTTTCAAGATGTGGCTACCTAGCCCAAGTCGAACTCTGGCCATCGAACTCAAATTTAGGATATGACTTGAAGCTCGAAAACTTCCCAGGTGGATCAGAAACATTTGAAATCATTCTAAAATTCTGTTATGATCTCCCCATAGGCCTAAATCCTAGCAATGTTGCCGCACTGAGATGTGCATCGGAATTTCTAGAGATGACTGAAGCACTTGAAGATGGAAATCTCATTTCCAAGACAGAAGCTTTCCTCACATTTGTAGTCCTTTCTTCATGGAGAGACTCTGTCACTGTTCTCAAATCTTGTGAAACTCTATTTCCATGGGCTGAAAACCTCCAAATCGTACGAAGATGCTGCGACTCCATTGCTTGGAAGGCTTCTCGAGAAAATCCAACAATTGGAGAGATGATTAATGAAGAGAGCTGGTGGTTTGAAGACATGGCTACCCTACGCATTGATCATTTCGTGAGGATTATAACAGCATTAAGGGCCAAGGGGATGAAACCAGAAATTATCGGTTCATGTATCGTGTACTATGCAGGAATATGGTTGCCAGGCATGGAGGTAGAATGGGAAGGACTACGACGATACAGTTACAGCAAAAATGAACTGCAGTTAAAAATTCTGAGTGGAAGGAGACAGGAAGGGAATGTTGGACACAATAAAGAGCAAAGGCTGATTGTAGAGAGCTTAGTGAGCATACTGCCTCCTCAGAAAGAAGCTGTTTCATGCAAGTTCTTACTGAGGATGCTAAAGATGGCTTTGGTGTATTCAGCATCACCAGCTTTGATTTCAGAGCTTGAGAAAAGAGTTGGGATGGTGTTGGAAAATGCTAATGTAAATGAACTTCTTATTCCTAGTTGTACAATCGGAGATCAGGGAAAGCCATTGAAGTGAGTATTCCATCTTCTTATTCATACTAGCATGTCTAATCTACAGTCTTTACATACGAATTTGTATAAAATATTTCACAATGGCCAGTTTTATTAACACCCCAGTCAATAATCATTAACTGCTAGCCCAGTTCACCAGATCAATGCACAATGCACAACATAGATGTGGTGCAGAGAATTGTAGAATATTTCCTTATGCATCAACAACAACAACACCAACAGCAGCAGCAGCAGCAGCAACAGAAGTCTGGAAAATTGACCATCAGTAAACTCTTGGACAGTTATCTAGCTGAGATTGCAGGAGATCCCAATCTCTCCATCATCAAATTTCAAGCTCTAGCTGAAGCATTGCCAGAAAATGTTCGAACATGCCATGATGGTGTCTATAGAGCCATTGATACCTACCTCAAGGTTCCGTAAATTCCCTCACTATCTGTGTCTTTTTTTTCTTTCTTTTTTTCCCCTATCTTTTAAGCAAATAACCTGAAGCCTAATCTTCTGATCTTCCCTATAGTCTCATCCTTCTTTATCAGAACACGAACGAAGAAGACTATGCAAAATAATGGATTGCGAGAAGCTGTCATTCGATGCATGCATGCATGCTGCACAAAATGATCGATTGCCTTTAAGAAGCGTCATGCAGGTAAAATTCACGAGTGATTGTGATCATACATTTCATGTATGCCAGTACCAGTGCGCTTCACAAAAGCTTCCATTAAACTCTTCAAACTACAAAATTCGTTTTCTTATATGAGTTCTACCAGTGTCCTCCAATTACATGGTTATATACAAATTCCTGAAAGAAATAAATAGTGTCATAACTTTAGGTGCAACTTCAGGAGCCTCCATGAAATATACCTTAACTCTATAATTGGATTAGGAAACACTGCCGTACAATGCCTAATTTAAGGCACAAATATACAATTAGAAGTTCATCAACCTACTAACCAATAAACAAACAACATCATGACAAGATATTAGAATTGTATATTATCCATGTACAATAGATATAAGAGGGCTTGACTTGAGCCAAAACAAGCCAAGCTAGTGCCTGCTACTACTGCATATCATACCAATATAATATGCTGTTATGTAATACCAAAGTGCCAAGATAAAGTTTGTATCAAAAACTTTTTAAAGTACCAAACCAACAGCCAATGATCAAATTTTCATTTTGTTCTTCTGATAATTAGGACAGTTAGAAAAAAAAAAGAAAAAGGGAAAGTTTCCAGAAATGGTACAATAACAGCAAAAGCAATTTGGAAACGTATGAAAATTGCTATCAACTCCCACTAGGTGCTATCAACTCCTTGAGGCCATGTTTGCAGGCTTTGCTTGAGATTTGCCCGATCCACGCGGAGGGAACACTTTGTGTGGGTCTTGACATTAGTTGAGGTGCGCGTAAATTGGTCCAGACACCCGGTTATCCATAAAAAAAAAAAAAAGGTATGAAAACATTTGAACAACATAAAATAAGACCTATTTAAAACCGAATAAATTTGGAGTTTATATATTCACTTAAATAACAAAACCAAGTCTTGTATCCAATCAAGTGAAATCGACTACATAAATTCCTTTTCACCATTTTTCTCTATCAAAAGCTATATGCTTAGTTAAATTAAAGGTAAATTTGGGTTCAGAAAAACCATTAATACTATTGTAATGCTACTAAATGGCAAAGTCTATATATTATCAAGAACGCACGCCTATATAAAGTCTAACTTGTGTACACAGACCATAAAAACATAGTATGAATAAACGCGGTGAGTTCAGACAGTACAACAGTCCATTTATTTCTCAAAATCTACCCCTCACATTAGAAGACAACCTCACAGGTTTTGTTGTCGGAGCAAGTAAAGATGAGGTCAGCAATGCAAGGGAAGGAGCAAGCAGGATGCGCTGACAATTACGATCAGGAAGAAAGTCGGTCTCATGCAAAGGAGATCAAGATCCTCAAAGAAGAACTTGAGAAAGTAAAAGCAGAACTGCAAGAGCTGCAGATGGCCTACACCGAGCTGCAAAGAGAATATGAAAAGCCAAACAATAAGCAGAGAAATTTTTCAGGTTGGCCCTTTAGCTGGAGGAAAATCAAGAACTCAGGATTTTTTAACGGAAAAGTGGATGGTGATGAAACTAGAGAGGGACTGCAGACACGTAACAGGGTTAGTCTCCGCCGAAGGCTCTCTCTCTCCTAAGAATTCTGAAAACCAATAATCTTACACTATAATTTCCAACATAGCCAAAAGACAAGACAGAATCATCTACATCTTCTTCCCAACGTTGGTTTGTTTTGCAAGTAAGATTCAAAGCATATTTGATAATTGTTATCTCAGTCTAAATGTACGGTTTGAAGTTGTTTGAAGTTGAGTGGGGTAAAGCGATAGCCAGGAACATTTGAGGGGGTGTCTCTGAAATTATTAAATTATTTAATATGTGGTATTTCAGCCTATTATATATTGTCCTCAATGTAACATAATTCTATGGTTTTTCGATTAGTAGACAGTTCAAACAGAAAGACAGTCTTTATCACAACTTTCTCTAAGAAAATTGCTTTACTTATCATAAGGGAAAAAAAATACTATTAACATTCAATACAGCCCGTTAGATAATATAATGTTGACTGCATGTGACTTTTAGGGTGATCATGTAAGGCGAAAAAAAAAAAAAAGGAATTATAAAGCCTGCTTTGTAACTGGTGCCAAACAAAGCCTGAAAACTATCATGGATGCGCTTTTTCCGCACATTTTATATTTGACCCACCAGATGTCAAGCAAATGCTTGTGCAGAACATTATGTACTATTAGCTATGGTAGTATCATTTGGAGTATGGCAATTCCACATGGAGTATTAGCTATGCAAGACATGAACATTATGTAAAACTCATTGCAGGCCAATTTTCTATTGCTTGTCCTCTGTATGGCTGTATCTTGGTCCAAATTACAGATTCAGAGCTGCGGAAAAGCCCAAGGAATAAACACAAACAAACAAGCAAAACAAAATAATTCTACTCAGGATCATAAACTGACACACTAGCACTAGAGCTCGTCCACCAGTGATTTTAAGCCAACAATCTAAAAAACAAACTTCTATTGCTTATTCCAGCAAAGTTGAAGCATTTGAGATATTCAAACAGTGTTTCAGACCTCAGAAGATGAACTCATTAAAATTCTTCCAAGTTCATTATACATGTTTTTCTATGATGAAGTGAACATGAGCCCAATCAGATATACAATTCGAAGTACAATGAATTTCATAAAAGAAAAGCATGGATTAGCTTCTTAACTTGCTAAGGTAGTTATAAAGCATGGATTACCTTCTTAATTTGCTAAGCTAGTTGTCATTTTTGTACACCTCCAAACAATATTTTGGGAACTCCACTCTACACAAAGTCAAAACAATTTGAAACAAATAAACATCTTATCAATCGGTGCAAATGTAATAACTCCCCTATTATCGTGACGCTTATGATTCCTTCTTCTTAATGCGGTATGGGTATTTCTGGTATATTGAGATGCTACTAATGACAAGTGGAAAAGCCACTAGGCAGTACAATGAAGGTGCTTTTCCATCAAAGATAAACTGCAACAAGGCTGTGACAAGAAGTGCGGAAACAATGACAAATCCCTGCACACATTTAAAAACATAAATAAATCAAACTGTTGCAGTGGTAAAGTAAGTCTCACAATCTTTAAGTCCTTTGGATTTAGATCCTTAGCAAATAGACGATCTGATGAAAAATGACAAAATGCTGCAAGGCCACCACCACGAAACATGATCTTGT
This sequence comes from Camellia lanceoleosa, assembly GCA_025200525.1. NCBI lineage: Eukaryota > Viridiplantae > Streptophyta > Magnoliopsida > Ericales > Theaceae > Camellia > Camellia lanceoleosa. The sequence goes on from CM045759.1 coordinate 89,655,299, forward strand.
GCAAACATGTTGCTCAGTTGCAAGTCAATCATTTTTTATCAGTTTTATTCTAAACTTTCAGCAGATTATCCATTCTGACACATTCGATGGCCACAATTTCTATATGGAAACCTTTACAAGAATTGTCAATTTCCACTAATAACATGTGTGCCATTGGAACAGTACATCTGAACAGCCTGGCTTATTTGAGTCACAAATGGATAGCTTCAATCTATGCAACGCAAAGAGCTTAATTAAGAAACTTGAATTTCTCTTTTTGATTTTTAATACAACAAATATAACAAATAGAAAAGTTCTGGCAAGGGTAATGCTGTTTAACATCCATTCTTTACATCCATACTGCAACGTAGAAAATCATCTATGCTTAAAGGATCAGACATACCTTTCGGACGCCACCAGCATAGGATGTAACCAGGCCAACAAGAATTCCACCAACAGCATTGAACATAACAGGAATCTGAACAGAATAAAACCAACTAGTTTTAAGTCTCTTAAACAAAGGCAAATAAAAAGCACACAATGACATGCATTAACTATTTTGACAAAGATAGGCAAAACCAACTTTAACAACCCCAACACACTCACCACACACACATATATATAAATTATGGGGGTAGGAGAGCAAAATTTATATTGCCTAACATATACAAGCATCAACTCCTCCATGTTGAAACTACACCAGCTTCAAGTATCCACTTAATCAGACAGAATTTTTCAGAAGTACTAAGCCCGCTATAGAATGACAAAAAAATCTGGTGGTTCTCAAGTATCCACTTAAAAACACATATGTACGTATATTATTGTTACTGCCTGAGTTTTCCAAGAAATATTTACTTTAATGTCTATAGTGTTCTCAGTCATGCGCCCATGCAACTAACCTGATGAACAACTTAAAACAGTCAAAAGGATCAAATATCGTTATCATTACCAAAGTTAGTGGGGTCCAACCATATAAAAATCCATGCTTTCTGATGGCTTCTCCATCTGGAGACTTGTAGGTACTAGCCAACAAGCACAGGCTTCCGACTATAGACATTTCCACAGTCATCAAGTATGATGTGTGTTTCTTAACCTGTAAAAAGAAAGAAAAAAATGTGGAGGTATAAACAGGTGAAAGACTTCTACTCAAAACAAAGTTACAGAAACTTATGCTTACCTGAGAAGCCCATTGACACAGAGCTGAAGCCAGGCCAGATAATACAGACGCCACTAAGACCGGAATTATTCCATAGAACAAAATTTGATCAGGTTCACTGCTAGTTGAACCTTTGCCAGAGCTTTCACCTATGCTCAAAAGGACAGCTGCCATTATCAACAAAAAGAGGGCCCCAATTTGTTGAATTGATTGCCTCTGCCTACAGATTGAATCCAAAAAATAGACAAAAGGCTCTAAGAAACCTGAGCAGTCACATTCCTAAAATATTTACCTGTTAAATCCACATAAACAAATTATTTATAATAATGGTTCAGGTAAAACAAGCATAGTATGTCCTTTTTCATTCTCATGCAATTACAGTCCAAAAAAGGAAAATCTAGCAAGACTTTTGTTGAAGAAAATGATTTGCTCCTATTACAGTCAACAAATAATAAGAAACAAAAATGTCAAAAATGATCATTATACTTCAAGGGGAAAACCAAAAAGTGGTCTGAATATCGGAAACATGAATTGAAAAATGGATAAGAATGACACTGAAACATTGGAAATAAATAAAAAGGACTTCAACAACATATAAATAAAAAATAATAAAAACAGGGTTTGACTTCGGTAACAAATCAAACTCTAACTTTTTAATTGTTTTGATTAAACTCTGAATTTTTAAAATAGTATCAATTCTAACCATCCAAAGGCAATTTAGACAATTTAGCCAATTTTTATCAGTGGTGCCAAGGTTGTTAAAATCGGGATCCTAAGTAGGATCGGTGAGAGGGTCTGGTGGATCGGATTGGATTGAGGATCGTAAGATTCCTACTTTCTATTAAAAAAAAAGATAAAAATTAAAATTAAAATGATACATATTAAAAATAAGGTGAAAAATCATAAAATCTACGATCCTACTTGCGATCCTACCTGCGATCCTATATGATCCTATACGATCCTACACGATTCCATGCGATCCTACACGAGCCTACTTGCGATCCTGTTGTAACATCGATCCTACAACGATCTGGATCGTTTTGGCAAAGTAGGATCGTAGGATCGTACGATCCTACGATCCGGATCGCGATTTTAACAACCATGAGTGGTGCTGGACATTGACAGTGGCTATTGACTGGGGAAAGAAGGCGAGGGTGGCAATAAGCTAGGGAATGGAAGGAGTAGTGATGGTTGGTGTAAAGGAATGGACAGATGGCAGTGGATTGGGAAAGAGGAGGGGTGGTGATAGACGGTGGTAAGGGTGTGAGGTGGCAGTTAACAGTAATGAAGGAAAAGAAGTGATTTAATTGTCAAAATTGCTCATTCTCCATTAGGTATAACTAACAACAAATACAAATGGGTGGTTAGAATTGATACACTTTTGAAAGTTCAAGGTTTAAATTGAAACCATTAAAAAGTTAGGATTTGATTTGTTACTGAGGTCAAACCTTGGGGTTTTTTTTTTGTGGTAATTTCTCTTCTTCTTTTTTATTATTATTTATATTCGGTTAAAAAGGATAGGAGAGGGCAACCAACTGTAGCAATCCACCATGGGCATGACCAAAAGAGGCACTACCCGCTTGGAAGCCATACAAGAGGGGCTTAGGCGGGCCTAGCAAAGTGGGAAAACTGCAAGACAGGCTTGAAACATAGCCTGAGCCCAGACCTACCAGGGCCCTAGCAAGCAGAGAAGCTGGGACGTTTGCTATAAAGTTTCCAAGAACTTACAGAAAACAATATTATAGGTGTAACAAAGTGGCTTTGCAATTGAAGGGTAAAATATACATTTTTTCGGCTTCTATACTTGCTAAGAGGAAGTAACTTGACAATAATATGGGATAAGAATTGAATTGATGGTAATCAGAGAATTATTGGAAGATTTAATTAGTTTGATGATCTGTCAGCATTGTTAGTGGCTAAGATTGAGGAAATCTACAGCTAACAGATCATGATTTGGTCCCACGATTTTAGGAGATTCTGGTAGTCTGTTACCAAATCTATAGATAGGAGTTTCTTGTTTTATTGCTTTCTGTGTTAGATAGGTTTGATTCTATTCTAAGTAAGTTGTAAATATCCCTATAAATTAGATGAGTATTATCATCTATAAAAGGGGGAATGTAAACCTTTATTTGATATAGTGGAATATTAAGTTTCTCTTCCATAGCGACATGGTATCAGAGCATTCTCTGAACCCTAATTTCCTCATATGACCAAATATGGGAGAAGTGACTCAACTGCTTTTGTTTCCCAAATCACCTCCAATCAGGAAGCCATGGCTTCTGGCAACAGTAGTGCAGATAGTAACCTCATGCCCATTACAGGACACAAATTGAATGGGAACAACTATCTCCAATAGTCCCATTCCGTAATGATGTTCATATGCGGAAAGGGAATAGACGATTATCTCAACGGAGTTGCTGCCAAACCAAACAAGGATGATGAGAAGTTCAAAATCTGGAATTCCGAAAATAACATGGTCATGTCATGCCTCATTAATTCCATGACAAATGACATTGGAGAAAATTTTCTTCTCTACGGAACAGCAAAGGAGATTTGGGAAGTTGCCAAGGAAACATATTCTAACAATGAGAATACATCTAAATTGTTCGAGGTGGAAAGTGTCCTCCGTGACTTTCGCCAAGGAGATTTAACGGTGACTCAGTACTTCAACACACTCAACTCCTCACGGCAACAAATTTGGACTTGTTTGAGGAGCACAATTGGAGCTGTCCTGACGATGGAATCAGGTATAGACAGATTATTGAACGGAAAAGAATATACAAATTTTTGATTGGATTAAATAAGAATCTCGATGAAGTACGAGGGAGAATCTTAGGATCCAAACCACTATTGAATATTTGTGAAGCATTTTTAGAAGTTCGTAGAGAGGAGAGTCGAAAGATCATGATGGGCTCTCAAGAATTTGTGACAAATCTTGAGAGCTCAGCCCTTGCAGTTAGAGGAAATCCATACAACAACAATGACAACAGACCAAAGAAAGGACGGCCATAGTGTGATCATTGCCAACGTCCTGGTCACACCAAGGACACTATTTGGAAAATCCATGGCAAACTCAGAGATTGAAGCTTTCGGTTTGCCAATGACAAAGAAGGAAGGGCAATCTGCCTCGGTGGATGAAAAACCATCAACCGAACCCACTCCCTTCAGCAAGGAACAACTAGAAGTATTATAGAAACTGTTCAGCCAATCATTGCCTGCCCCTCTGCCCCCACTGTGGTTGGTACCAGTTCCTTGGCACACAAGGGTAATTTCTTAAGCGCTCTCAATGTTAAAAAGGAGAAGCTAAGTCCATGGATTATAAACTCAGCAGCATCAGATCATATGATTGGGGATGAGAAGCTTTTTTCTACTTATAGTCCATGTTATAAAAATTTAACTGTCAGGATAGCCGATGGTTCACTCTCAAAGGTGGCTGGTACAGATTCTGTTAGAGTTTCAGAAAACATCACACTTGACTCAGTTCTTCTTGTGCCAAATTTACATTGCAATTTACTGTCCATTAGTAAACTCACTCGGGATCTCAATTGTGTTACTAAATTTGGCTCAAATCTATGTGAATTTCAGGTCTTGGACTCGGGGAAGATGATTGGCAATGCTAAGATGTGTTTGGGGCTCTATCTTCTCAAGGTTAATGATCCTCCTCACGAAGCAACTCACCAATCCGATTGTTCAGTGTCCAGTAATCCTAGTTCTTTTTTTTGTTAGTCATTCTAATAATGATAGTGCAATTATGTTGTGGCACTATAGGTTTGGTCATCCAAATTTCTTGTATCTTGAGAAGTTGTTTCCTTCACTATTCCATAATAAAAATCCAAATGAGTTTTAGTGTGAGATTTGTCAATTTTCTAAACATGTTCGTAACTCTTATCCCAATCAATCCTACAAAGCATCCCAACCTTTTTCAATGATTCACAGTGATGTATGGGGTCCATCTAGAATCAAGAATGTTACTAGTCCTAGCTGGTTTATTTCCTTTATTGATGATCACACTAGACTTACATGGGTCTTCCTCATGAAAGAAAAATCAGAGGCAGGTCAGATTTTCAAAAACTTCAACACCATGATCCAAACACAATTCCAAGCAAAAATCAAGATTCTGAAAACTAACAATGCCAAAGAATATTTCAAATCCATCCTTAATGATTATCTCTTGAGTCATGTATAGTTCACCAAAGTTCCTGTGTGAACAAGCCTCAACAAAATGGAATTGCCGAAAGAAACAATAGGCATCTTCTAGATGTTGCACGCTCTCTTATGTTCTCTACCCATGTACCAAAATTTTTCTGGGGTGAAGCCATCCTCACTGCGGCATATCTCATAAACATGATGCCATCTCGTATTCTCAACTTCCAAACTCCTTGTCAAATCCTACTTCAGTCCTTTCCCAATACTGCCTCATCTCCACTATCCCTTCAAACTTTTTGGGTGCTTAGCTTTTGTTCATGTCCATCAACAACACCGGGATAAACTTGATCTTAGAGCCCTTAAGTGTATTTTTCTTGGGTACTCTCCAGCTCAAAAGGATATAAGTGCTACTCACGGTCACTAAACAAGATTATCACTCTATGGATGTCACCTTTTTGAGTACCAGCCTTATTATCCCAAATCTGATATTTAGGGGGAGCCTAATTTTACCGAGGAATACCAGCTTTGGGATATTGAAGAATCATCTCACCTTTCTCCTAATGCTGACCAATTTCGCCCATCACTGAATCCTGAATCCATTCCTCTTCAACATCTCTTCCTAGAATCTCCTTCTCAAGATCAAACCAACAGTCCGCCTGTTCCTACTAATCCACCTCAAAATCTGGACACTATTCAATCAACAAAGAATGATGAGTTGATTACCTACTCACGGAGGAGATTGAACAACAAGCATCTCTTGAGCAAGCCCAAGAATCTGATCCAAGTCCTAGATCAAGTGAAGATCCATCAGGTAACTCTAATCCCGAGACTTCACATAGTGAGTTAACTAATGATGATAGTGATATTCCTATTGCTCTGAGAAAAGGTGTAAGATCATGCACAAAACACCCTATATACACATTTGTGTCATATGAAGGACTGTCACTGAAGTTCAAATCATTTGTTGCCAACCTCAACAAAATCCAGGTTCCCAATAACATACAAGAAGCCCTCGGCTCACCTGAGTGGAAATCAACCGTGTATGAAGAAATACATGCACTTGAAAAGAATGGAACCTAGGAAATCTCCGAATTACCAACTGGAAAATGTCCAGTAGGCTGCAAATGGATATTCACAGTCAAATATAATGAAGATGGGAGTATTAATCGATTCAAGGCACAGCTGGTTGCAAAGGGATTCACCCAATCATATGGAATCGACTATGAGGAGAAATTTGCCCTCAGAGCCAAGTTAAACAGTGGGTTCTACTATCTTTGGTTGCAAATCTTGATTGGCCTCTTCATCAACTAGACGTCAAGAATGCCTTCCTAAATGGAGACTTAGCTGAAGAAGTTTACATGGAAATTCCACTAGGATTTGCGACACAAACTACACGCAACAAAGTTTGTAAACTTAGAAGATCTCTATATGGGCTCCAGCAATCTCCAAGAGCCTGATTTGAGAGATTCACAAAGGTAGTTAAGAGGCATGGCTATTCTCAATGTCAAACGGATCATACTCTATTTATTAAACACTCTCCTGCAGGAAAACTTGCTGTCCTCATTGTATACATGGATGACATAATTCTAACAGGAGATTATGAGGAGGAAATCTGCACTATCAAAAGTCTTCTAGCTACAGAATTTGAAATCAAGGACCTTGGGAATCTCAAATACTTCCTAGGCATGGAAATCGCAAAGTCAAGAAAGGGAATCTCTGTCTCCCAAAGAAAATATGTCCTGGATCTCTTAAAAGAGACTGGAATGCTCGGATGTAAGTCGGCAGATACTCCTATGGATTCAACAACCAAACTAGGAACTAAGGAAAATTGTGCACCAGTGGATAACGGCAGATATCAAAGACTAGTTGGTAAACTTATATACCTGTCTCACACCCGACCAGATATTGGTTTTTCTGTTAGCATGGTAAGTCAATTCATGAATATTCCAAATGAAGAACACATGGAGGCAGTGTATAGAATCCTAAGATACCTGAAACTAACACCAGGTAAAGGATTATTTTTTGAGAAGAATCAAAGAAGAGATATTGAAGTATTCAGTGATGTAGATTGGGCAGGATCATTACAAGACCGAAGATCTACTTCAGGGTATTGCACATATGTGTGGGGTAACCTTGTTACATGGCAAAGTAAGAAGCAATCGGTGATGTCAAAGAGCAGTGTAGAAGCTGAATTCAAGGCAATGGCACATGGCATTTGTGAGGGAATATGGTTACGAAGGTTGCTAAAGGAATTAAAAATTTCAAACGAAGAAACTATGAAACTGTTCTGTGATAATCAGTCAGCAATCAGCATTGCCAAGACTCCAGTACATAATGATAGAACAAAACACGTGGAGATTGATCGACATTTCATAAGGGAGAAGATAGAAGAAGGGACAATCAAGATGCTGTACGTGCCCACATGTCTTCAAACAGCTGACATTCTTACCAAGGCCCTACCAAGAAAGACGTTTGATGATCTGAGTTCCAAGCTGGGGTTAATAAATATTTACCGCCCAGCTTGAGGGGGAGTGTAGAATTATTGGAAGATTTAATTAGTTTGATGATCTGTTAGCATTGCTAGTGGCTAAAATTAAGGAAATCTACAGCTACCAGATCATGATTTGGTCCCACAATTTTAGGGGATTCTGGTAGTCTGTTACCAAATCTGTAGATAGGAGTTTCCTGTTTTATTGCTTTTTGTTTTAGATAGGTTTGATTCTATTCTAGGTAAGTTGTAAATATCCCTATAAATTAGATGAGTATTATCATCTATAAAAGGGGGAATGTAATCCTTTATTTGATATAGTGGAATATTAAGTTTCTCTTCCACAGCGACACAACAGTAACCAACTGAAACAATTGGCCATAGCAGGAGTCCCCTTGATGTTTTCAGTTGTAAAAATATTAGAAGTGCTCAATATTCTAATAGCAATTTATAATTCTGAAGTGTATTTCAGCCACCAAACAGGTACATTTTGTCACAATTTCAAATTCTTGGGCCATGCATTAATAGGATGATTATCATTTATGAACACAAAGGAAATATTTACCAATGCAAAAATAATTTCAGCCAACAGACTAACCCACTTGCATCCAAGTTACAGATCTACAATAACATACCCCAATATTATATATGTAAACAGAGCAGTGAAAAATAGTTTTGTCTGGTTCAGCATTGAGAATGTGAGCGAATCGAGATTTTTGTATGAAATCTGCAGCAGACTATTTTGCAGCGCATAAATAGCTGCTGGCAATCCTGATGCAGTCAATGAACCAACTAAAGTCCACTCCTTGAATAGTCTCCTGAAACCACCTTCTCTTGCAATTAGCACAAGAGCACAAATAACCTGTAAGCAAATGTCAAGTAAATGTCCTTTAATATATTAGATCAAAGACATTTATCAAAAATATATATATATATATATATATATTAGATCAAAGACAAAGACAGGAGTGTAGGAGAAAGGATGAAGAATAAAACCTTTGCTATTTCACATGCTAAAACAGATGAAGTCACAATGACTTCCCGTCTGCAAAAATCATAATAGTGGCATAATTAGTTAAGAAAACTGTGTCCACATTTCTCACAGTAGAAGGTACTAGTTAACAAACAAACAAACAACAAATAAAAATTACTTCTCTCAGGTAAATGTTGAGAAACATAAACCAGTTTGTCTTCCCATTTCTTCTTATTTGATATTTTTTATTTATTTTTCCCCATTGAGGGTGGGAAGATGGCAAGCACTTTCTCATAGATGCAAGAACAACAAAAAAACCAATAATTCTGGATATCTAATAGTTATATAAGCCGTTCTCTGTAAAATAAAGGCGACAATTGGAACAGAAAGAACTTCGATGCTAATAACGTAATTGACTCCCTTGCATGCTACTAGAATGCAAGTGAATCAAGCAACATAAAGAAAAAGATTACACACACACACACACACACATATATATTTTTTTTAGTGGATGACTTAATTGACCAGCATTAAAGTTCCACAAAAACAGAACACAACGATACACAATAATGTCCAACATATGTGTCAAACGCTAAACAAGGTGGGATTCGACAAAAACAATAAAACATAACCACATGGCGCAGGTATTTCCCTGTCTGCTTGTTAGCTAGCACCCTAAGCTTTAGGAATGTGTGGTTGGCATGTGGTGGCACCTTGCACCCAAGTCAACCTGACCAAGGTATGAGTGAGGCATGCCAAGACAGCAAGGTGGGACAGAACAGTGGCAACAGCACATTGACACAAGACCCGTGGACAATCAATGCTCATCGAAGCAAATGCAAGGTATAAGGTTGGACTTGGCCTGAATGCTAAGAATGCAGTTTGGCTTGTGGGTGCAATACAATCAATGGGCGAAACTTGGCTTGGCAGCCAAAGACAGGCAAATTTGTGGGTGGCTTGCCCTGACTTAACGAAAAGCAAGTAATGCTTGTCTGACATTGGTTATCTCTGTATGGAGCAAAAACAATGCAAGGCTGTAATCCAAGAGCAGTTGGCAACAATTACATGCTGGTAGCCTTATATTGGTCCAGCTCAACTTAGGCAGTTGGGTCAACTACAGGGACATGTGGCAATCTGCACGTGGACAATTATAACATCCAATAACTGATTGTAATTTGTAACCTACATATAGGGAGTGCCAAAAGAATTCTACATTATCAAGTGTTGTAATAGATTGCCTTGGATTCCTTGTAACTACTTGGTGTAAAATATATAAAGTCAGGATTCATCAGTAAATTCTTGTGTTATTTGCCTTAATTTGACAATTTCACTGTAAGTGCGCGTACAAAATTGACTGAAACTAAGTATCAAACATAGTGCCATCAAAGACAGAAAAATCAGTTAAAAAATTAACCCTGTGATAGTTGGCATTAGAGTTAGGTTGTGCTCTGCAATGGTTGGTGGTAGTGTTGTGCTAGAAGCCATTCGGGAATCAGTAACTCGAGTGGAAAATTTGAGGGGGATGCCCCCTGATAAGTCACTCTTTGATAGATCAGTTGGATGATGTGGCTAATGGGTTTTTGCCCGTATAGACTTAGACAACAAACTGATTCACAGAAGTGATGGGAGATATGATTGCCATGTCGGATGCCTTAAATTGCAGAATTCAGACAAATTGTCTCTTGTAAAGAAAGTTGTTGGTGGGAATTTCAATGGTGGTAATGTCTCTCACAAAGTGAAAGTCCTGAAACCTAAGGCCTTCGGTGGAACTTGAAGTGCCAAAGAGTTGGAAAACTTCCTATGGGATGTTGAGTAGCATTTTAAGGTTGCACACATACCAGAGGAAGAGATGGTTACAATCACAAGTATGTATCCAACTGGAGATGCCAAACTCTAGTGGAGAACTCACATTGGTGATGATGTTAGCTGCAAGATTGAGACATGGGGGGCACTGAAAAAGGAATTGAATGAAGATTTCCTTCCCTGCAAAACATCATGGATTTGCAAGGGAGTCTTTGAAATGATTGAAACATACAAGCATTGTGAGGGAATATGTCAAGCAATTCAGTTCGTTGATGTTAGACATGGCAACCATGTCAAAGGAAGACAAGCTCTTCAATTTCATATTTGGTTTGCAAAACTGGACTCGGTTGGAAATGCAAAACGGCATGGTTGCAGGGGTACAAATGAAGATAGAAGACTAGGCTGGACAAGTGAACTTGATGGTGGTTCTGCTGGATGACTTTGATGTCATTCTCGGAAATGATTTCTTTGTGATTGCAAAAGTGGCATTGATGCCATACCTTGTGGGTTATTGATTTTGGATGAAAATATGCCTTGCTTTGTGCCAGGATGCAATCAACCAGACAAAGGGCAAGAGCGTAAAGAGGATAAACGAGAGACACTGTCTGATATTCATGTGCACAACCACTTGAGAAAAGGCGTCGAAACTTACCTAGAGATCAAACTTGACCTCAAAGTGGAAGTGACAGATGAAGTGGCTGACTTGTTGACAAAATTCAAGGATGTGATGCCTTCTGAATTGCGCAAGTCTCCTACCACCTAGAAGTGGTACCAATCACTAGACTGATTTAGTTCCTGTGCTAAGCCTCTGACTAAAGCTCGGTACAGATTGTGTTTGTTGGATTTGGTTGAATCGCAAAAGCAATTGACAGAGTTGCTGGATGATGCAGGGACGATCCATCGATCTAGCCCATACATTGCTTAGAAAAGGGATACTAAATTGGCTACCCCAGTACCATGGACCATTCCAAGTAATACAGAAAATAGGGCAAGCTGCCTACAAACTTGATTTACCTAGCCACTCCACTCCCGTATCGATCTAGTGTTCCATGTATCATTGTTGAAGAAAAAGGTTGGACAACAAATTCAGATTCAGAGTTGTTTACACCAACCCCAACAGGACTAGCAGATCAATTACAAGTTCAACCACTAGCTATCAGCTCAATTTAGTTAAAGTGGAGTTGGCTCATCTAACAGAAGAGCAGCAAAAATAGCTTTGATGAGGTGGCAGCACATGAATGGTTGGTTAACAAGCAGTAGGTAGTTAGGTAGTATCGTAGTGATGCAATTTAGTGCAGTTTGTAATAATAGATAAGGGTTACAATTCAATTAGGCAGAGATTATTCACATCATGATTTTAGAATTTCAGCTCAAACTTGTTCTAATTATAACCAACCAGGAATGAATGATTTAGTAGTAAGTAAACCGAAATCCATGAATGAGCTATAAAACTCATTGAATTAATCAAACTGTCTCTGTCTTCGATTCACAAAATCAAAAAAAAAAAGCATAGTATAGATAGATGAAGAATGGAAAAATACCTGACGAAGCGTTTGGAAATGAGAGGCTGAGCACCGTACTGCAAGGTAAGCAATGAGGAGTAGAACCAAACTCTGGAGTTGGAGGTCGTCTGTGAGGCCTTGGGTTTGGTCGCCGCCATAGATGGGCGATCGACCTTAGAGACACACGGTTCTATTAGGGCTTTGTTTGTTAGCTTGCTTTCCTTTTCTTTGCTTTCTTCCTTTCTCTGATATGATTCGTTTCAAAACTTTGAACGAACCAACCAACCGACCACGATTTGTTGGACCCGTGGATATAATGCTTTTGCCAGCCAATGATATTGGTCTTGGCCTGCTCGGTTTGTTAAAATGATTTCCACTTGCCAGATCATTACATCCTTATAAAAATTCATTATTTTTAATTTATTTTTCTTTTATAAAAAAAATAATTTTTTTTTAACTTAAAGACTAAAGATTTTAAAAAAAAGTTTAATAAAAATAAAAATAAGAAAGAAAAGAAAAAACAAACTCCAAACACTTATTATGACCACTTTCTCTCTATTTGGAGATCTTCCTGTGCCTTTGGGCAGGCACAACCGGCTGCTGAGCTTCCTTATGGAGTATCGTTTTGAGTCTCTTTTAATAATTTGACCTGTTTATATCATTGGGGTCGTCGAGTAAATTATTTACGTAAAAAATCAAATTCATTAGATATCTACTAGGGATGTTTGCCGTTCAGTTGCAGTAAAAAAATCTCCAATCCGCCATTCATCTACTGGATTGGCAGATTAGAAAAAATCAATCCACATCTATCCGTTGAATTGACAGATGTGGATTGAGCGGATTGACGGATGGTTGTGAATCGGTTTGGCAGTATAAGCTTTTACAAATTTTAAACATAATACAACAACTTGACAACATTTTTTTTAATAACAATCCAACTCAACATAACTAGAAGATTATCAAGTAAATTGTCAAATACCAATAATAAATATGTATAAAAAAATATGCATTATCAAAACTATTTCATTACTTTTTATTTATTTAAAAACTAGTTAATTTGATTTAATTTTTTTTTAAATGACAAAATTATGCCTCATATTGTTCACACAAAATTCCAAATATCAACACTTACTATTTAATAAAAGGATTTTCAGATTGAAAACAAATTGAAAACACAACAAAATATCTAAACTTTTTTCAATTGAAAATACAAATAGAATATCTAAATAAATTAAAAACACAAAGTCCTACAAATTATTAGAGGTGTTCGCGGTTTGGTGATTCGGTTGCGGCCAAAAAAACCTCAAATCTGCCATCTGTCCAAAACTAAGTGGATTGGAAAAAAATCAATCCGCAATCGTCCGCTTGTCATCACGTATTCGTCCAAAATGATGCAGATTGGTTCGGTTCGGTAGGATCAGAATATCCGCTGTTCACCCCTAATAATCTATAACCCTATAATCAAAGCACATTTGTTTTTATAAAAATTAACGATTAACTTTCATATATTTTTAAAAACAATTAAGACCTAATCATGGGGTTATGAATATTCAATTACCTTGATTTTTTACATAGATAATATTTTTGACGAACCCTACAATATGAATGGTTCAGATTATTAAAAGAATATTCAGGATGACTGCCCACAAAGGGGCATAGCAGGTTGTTATGCTGAGAAATTCTATTTTCACACACCTGATTAACTCAGGGCACACACTTAATGAATTATTAATTTAATGAAAATTATATCTTAAATAAAAATTACTATAATAGACATCTAACAACACCCATAATATTATATAGAAAATTCTCTGTACACATCTTTTAAGAACAAAAAAAAATCCCAATATACACCTTTTGAATTAAAAAAATTAAACCCTAATTTTTCCATTGTTATCACTTTGCTTGTTACACACTTTATACTCATCTATTACTTGCAAATCAGTAAAATCTATCATATTGCTTTAATCTCTAGGTTTATACTTTACTATTTACATCATTTAATTATTAGTTTCACATTTTTTACTTGATTTTGATATAGAAGAGTTGCAAACCTATGGAAGTTCAAACTCAAGCAAAAATATATTTGATGACAACAAAATCAGTGCTGAAGAGGTTAGTTTTTTCGTGTAGTAATTTTTATTTTATTTTTTGCGTTTTTTGGTCGGATAGTCAGTGTGGAATTTTATCAAAATATTCGGAAATCAACTTCCAAAATAATAGTCATATTTCGATAAACAAGTTTTGAATTTATGATATTTTTCAATACTTAAATTTTGAGATTTGAAATTTATTTTAGTTTTAAAGTGATGAATTTTATAATTTTTTTCGGCGATATAGTGTCGAATTTTTTTATTTATTTTCGTCTCTGTAATGCCGAATTATTTCATTATTTTTAGCTCTGCAGTGCCGAATTATTCTATTATGTTTAGCTCTGTACAACTAAATAAAAATTGTTTTCCTTCCCTTCTCAGATGGCATCCACTGAAGAAATTGAGGTTCGATTGGATATTACGGTGGATTGTACCAGTCATTTTACTGCTAAACAGGAAACCTTTAATATGAAATTCGTAAGTTCATAATTTTTATTAATTAGTTTGTTTAGTTTGTTCTTATGAAAATTGTGTGACATTATATGTAGGTTTTCGACAGCAAAGATGAATTTCTCATTTGGGTACGTGATATTGGAAGGACAGATGGCTTTGTTATTGTTATAAGGACATCGGATTATGGTGGCGGTCGTAAGAGATCAAGAATTTATCTTGCTTGTGAGCGGAGTGGGAAGTATAGATCGCGTAAAAAAGTTGAAAGATGACTCAAAAGACTTACTGAGACAAACTGGTATGAAGAAGTGCGAATGTCCATTTGATTTGAAGGAATACAAGTTGAAAACAAACGATAAATGGATATTGAATGTAGTTTGTGGACTGTATAATCATCCAGCTACAGAACATCTCCAAGGACATTCTTATGCAGGGAGATTGCCAGCTAATGAAAAGTCGCTGTTAGTAGATATATCAAAGAGCCTAGTAAGACCAAAAGAGATACTCATTATACTCAAACAGAGGGATGCCCTTAATATGAGCACAATGAAGACAGTTTACAATGTACGACATCGATGTAGGGTTCTGCAGGAAGCTGGTAGATCCCAAATGCAACAACTGCTAGGTGAATTAGCGAAACATAAGTACATTGAGCGTCATCGATGTGAGGAAGGCTCTATGACTGTCACAGACTTGTTTTGGGCATATTCAGTGAGTTTGGATTTGCTTCGTACATTCCCTTGTGTGTTGATTATGGATTGCACATATAAGACGAATAGATATCAAATTCCTCTTCTTGAAATTGTGGGAGTGACATAAACTCATATGACATTCTCCGTAGCTATCGCATACTTGCAAATTGAGTAGGTTGATAATTATGCATGGGCGTTACAAATATTGCGTGATCTTATAGACAACAGTGTTTTACGTGAAGTCATTGTCACAGACAGAGAGCTTGCTTTGATGAATGCCATTGACAACACCTTTTCGAATGCTCGACATTTGTTATGTCGTTGGCATATTAATAAGAATGTATTGACGAAATGCAAGAAAATGTTTGAGATAAAAGAAAAATAGGACAAGGTTAACACTGCATGGAATTATTTGGTATTATCATCGACTGAAGAGGAATACAATGATCACCTTGCAATACTACATAAGGATTTCAGTAACTATTCAGAGGCAATCAAGTAGGTTACAGTGAGTTGGTTGAATCTGTATCAAGAAAAATTCATTGTGGTATATACAAACATGTGTATTCATTTTGGCAATGTTACAACCAATTGGTAATATTTGTTTTTTATTTTTTTGTTTTGTTTTTTTTTTCTTATAAATAATATTATTCAGTGTGTTTGGTTTGAATTTTTTGAATTAAGTTTTTTGAAAACTGAATTTTTTGGTTTTTGTATTTTTTTATTTTTAGTGAATATTTTAAAAATTTTAAATATTTTTTTTACTTTTTTAGATGCACCTTACTTAGATGTATCTAAAAAGTAAAAAAATTATAAAAAAATATTTTAAAAAATTAATAAATACATAAAAATACAAAATATGTATGGAATTCTCGTATTTTTTTTTTTATTTTTGGTATTTAGTGAATTTTTAAAAGATTTCTTTCACAATTTTTTTACTTTTTAGGTATATTTATGTTAGGTATGTCTAAAAAGTAAAAAAAATTGCTTAAAATATTAAAAAAATTCAATAAAAACAAAAAAATACGGAAAACAAGAAATCAGAATTTTCTGAAAAGAGTTTTTTGAAAACTCTAACCAAGCATGTTCATTATTTTTAATTATTATGCTTGACTATTTTTGTTTACATCCATATGAACAGGGTTGAGAGTGCTCATGCTAGATTGAAGAGGCAATTAGGTTCAAGTCAAACGACATTTGAGACTTCATTTGAAAAATACATTGTCTACTTGAGTTGCAACACATTCAAGTTAAAGCATCATTCGAGAAGAGTTTGACAACTATGTAACATCAATTCAAACCTTCTCAATTCAGAGAGCTCTAGGGTAATGTGTCTATTTATGCATTGAAGTACGTGTTGGCAGAAAGTAAGAGAGCAAATTTAGTTGGAGTTGATGTTGCGGCATGTGGGTTTGTTCTTAGGCACACACATGGTTTATCTTGTGCTCACGAGATTGCAGATTATATGAGACAAGGCCGTCCTATTTCACTTAGTAACATACATGTACATTGGACGCAACTTACTATATGTGTGCATAATCCGAAGGTTGAGAAATTGGAATTGTCTTGTATCCCAGAACTTGAGATGATTTTGAAGTAGTTCAATGAGTCTGATTTTGCCACGCAATTAGATATGTTGAAGAAGTTGAGGGAAATTGCAAATCCAGCGAGCACTTTTGTTATTAAGCCTGATGTGAAACCTAATCCAGGTCGAGGACATAAGAAAATTGATACATCTTGTCATCGTAACCCCGTGTGCATTTGAGTTGGTTGACGATGGCCATGATAGCCAGAGCACATTAGCTTCCAGTCAATCAAAGAAAAAGAGAGCTTCGAAAGTGTTTGATAAGAAGTGGAAAGTGAAGACAAAGACATATCGTACAAGAACAAGTTTACCGAGTGCATATGCTGGTGACTTCCTGCCTATGTTAATACCATTCATAAATTTGATAAAGGATGTAGATGGTGATGGGAATTGTGATTTTAGAGCTATTGCGGGTTTACTTGGTCTTGGAGAGAATGACTGGGTGCAAGTTAGGCGTGATCTACTACTTGAATTAAATAATTACAGAGATGAATACGTCGTACTATAAGGGTCGGATGAGAGGGTTAAGGAGCTGACACATATCCTTTCATATTTTGAAGATAGCCCAGACTTTGATCGTTGGATGACTATGCCTAACATGGGGTATCTTATTGCATCAATTTATAATGTAGTCTTGTACCACTTGTCATTGCAACAGTGTCTCAGTTTCTCGCCTTTGAGATCACCGCCAGTAACCCTAGTTGATCGTCGTGAGATTGCCATTTGTCAATGGAAATCATTTTGTGCAGGTACAAATTATGAAAATAACGGTACATTGTTGTTTAATATATGTGTAATTGCAAAATTGATGCATTTGGTAAAGATATGTAAATTTTTGGATGTACGTGTAGGTATTTTTGGAGGTCGGTTTGTGACACCTTAAATATTTAATTAATACCACAACCAACTACGATTAATAATAATAATAATAATAATAATAATAATAATAATAATAATAATAATAATAATAATGAAAATAATAAAATAAATAAGCTATACGCGCTATGTAAATTAATTTGCCATTGTGGTTATCAAATATATGATGAAGAGATTTATTTGGGGGCTAAGTTAATCACTAATTAATGTGTGAAGATTTGCATGTATAGATATAATTAAGCAAATTAAGTACCATTAATTACAAAGATTGCAAATCTGCTGAGATGAATGAATGGAAGCCATCTGGACCACCTAGGATTAGGGAGGGGAGGTGATTTATCACCTTAGGGCCATTAGATAGGATGAGTCATCACCTAAGTTATGTGTATAAAAAGGGGGGGGGGGGGGAGGTGTTGTGAAGTGAGTACAAACGGAAAAACAAAGAAGAAGAAAAAAAATCAGCGAAAAAAAAATATAGAGAACAAGGGAAGGGCTGAAAACTAATGGAAATAGGAAGGAATTCGTAAGATTCAATCTTAAGGTGAGTTATATTATACCTTGAGTCACCATAATATATTTTACGTATGTTTTGACTTACTATAATTTATTTTATGCAAGTTATGTTTTATAAATTATATTAATATTTCAATTACGTGGATTATTTTTTGAACTCTATTTGTTTAAAACGGAACCTATAGATATGTTTGTTTAAATTTTAGAAAATATTTGACAATGACCTTATAAACAATTATGTTTTCTAAGTACCACCACGGGGGTCCGACGCCTTGGGGGACTTAAATAACTATTGGCCTCTGTTTGGTCTCTGTTTGGCCACTTTGTGGTCCTTTGTTTGTCATGGATCCATTGACCTCTGTTCTGACTGTCATTCCTGTGACCTCTATTCTGTACTGTGGTTATGGTTATTTATTTACGTAATTTCCGTATTTCAGTTTCTGCCGCTTTGAATAATTTGTTTGTTCAAATTAAGTTATGTAAATGTTTTAGCTTAACTAACTATCCATTAATTGTTATTTTGTGTTCCCTATACTCTTTGCATAATATTTCTCACTCTGTTGTGTGGTTATAGCTGTTACCCTTTTAGGTGACGAGATGTAAGGAAGACCCGTAATCTCATATAGTGGAACCTGAACAAGAATTGATGTTGATCTATTATTTTGTTTTTTTTCCTTTTCTTCCTTTTATTTTTATTTTTTACTGAGGGTCGGTCACTGTGTAATAAAAACATAAATAAATAACGGGAAAATTATTTATAAGTCCTATTAGGGAGACTTATGCTACATATGGTCCTACGAAAAAACTTATGTTCCCACAAGTCCTATGTGAAGTTTGTTGACACATTTACCTTCCATATTAGTTGTTAATATCGTAAATAATGGTAAAACCATATATAGGAAATTGAATGTTATCATAGATTAAGTTTGCGAAACGTAACGTGACACCTACATAAACATAATGCAACATGACCATATCAGATGGGACATTACATAAATGTAACGTGACACCTATATAAACGTAACGTAACGTGTCACGTTCCGTTTCGCAAACTTACTAGGTTTTTTATTTTTAAAATTGAATGTGAAAATGTTATTTGTTCGTGTATTTTGAAATTCACATTCACATAGATATGATTTATGGTAACATTCAATGTTACCATAGATTAAGTTTGCGAAACGTAACGTGACACCTAGATTAAGTTTGCGAAACGTAATGTGACACCTACCTAAATGTAACGTATGTAACATTCAATTTCCTACATAGGAAATTGAATGTTACCATAGATTAAGTTTGCGAAACGTAACGTGACACCTACATAAATGTAACGTAACGTGACTATATCAGATGGGACATTACATAAACGTAACGTGACGTGATACCTACATAAACGTAACGTAATGTGACACCTACATAAACGTAACGTAACGTGTCACGTTGCATTTCGCAAATAGGATCTTGTGGAATATATTCTTATCTAAATAGGACTTGACATTCTGTAAAAAATTACACAGGACTTAACATAGCATAAGTGTCCGAAATAGGACTTATAAATAAGTCTCCCATAAATAAAAGCCTAATAGATGTATTTTCTTTTATTAAAATAGTAAAATGAAGTAAATTTTCTGTTTAATTATTTTTATTTACCTCCGCCTGCACCATTTAATTTGCTACAAATAATTTAGTAAGTTACGATTCTAACCCTAAGTCCCTGGGGTTCGGTTGTGACAAATGTGGTAACAGAGCAATGGTTCATTAAAAAAAAAAGAAGCTATTTTGATTTGATTAGAAAGTTCGAAAAGTTATAAATAAAACTATAGCTAGATACACATAATAAAATAAATAATAAATATTTACCTGCGACGTTAGTGTTTTTATGTAAAATCTCACGTTTATTCTGGTGATGTAGGAATGTCCGAGATTAACCTTGATAAGGCATTTTGGGAGGAGCTCGGGGCCATTAATTTGGATGATATTTTAGTAGAGCACCTCACCTCCACCTCACCTGAATGATGGGGAGACTCAGAGGATATAATTAGGAGACTGCATCCGGGCAACTGCATCCAGGCCTTGCCTAATTGATGGGTCGGCTAATCTATATACAGACTGATCTTATTGATTTCCCATACTTACTATGGAGGTAGAGCCGTGCCTATATGCGCGGATGCTTTCTCGGACCCATTCGTGTCCTCGGCATTGCCCCGGGATATGATCGGCCACACTACATCGTAAGCCCTTTGCCCCTAAATTTTGTGGCAAGACGGGGAAATGTGTACCCTGAGGACTACATTTTTACCACTGTCCCTAACCCGTTGGAAATTATTAATATTCAAAATGTTGATTTTAGTAATGACCTATCATATATCGAGACACCTGGTTGGATTGTTAATCGAGCATTTTTAGGATATATACTTTCTTTTGTTTTTTGTTTTTTTGTTGTACCACGAGGATGAGACACTAACATATTTTGATTTTGAACAAAGATATAATATTAATTGTAAAAATAGTAAAGCCGGTATTTTATATGTATTGAACTTTATATGCTTATATATATGCTGTGTTATGGATGTAATGCCTCATTTATTACTTTGTAGAATGGCCAATAATGGTAATGAAAGCGAATCATCAGTCAGTGGTACTGAATCGATGGAAAGAATCATGGAAAGAACGATTACTAGCTTTTTGCAAGCCTTGCATACTAACATCAACAATGGGATGCCGGAACGGCGAGAAGAGCCGGTTACCATAAAATAGTTCCAGGATTTAAAACCCACCACATTTATCGGTGGCCCAGACCCAATGGTAGTAGACGCTTAGGTTAAAGACATGGAAAAGATTTTTCGCGCCCTACTCTGCACTGAAAGACAGAAGGTTACTTTTGCCACTTTCACCTTTAAAGATAATGCACAGGAATGGTGGCTTCTCACCCTAGAGAAAGAAGAAATTGTGACTTGGGCAAGATTCTTGGAAGTGTTCTATGCAAAATACTTCCCAGACTCGTTGCAGGAATAAAAGGCGTCGGAATTCATACATTGAAAGTAAGGAACCATGTCGGTGGCTAAATACGAGAGCAAGTTTACACAACTCGCTCGGTTCGCAACATATGTCATCCCCGCCGAAGCTTGAAAAGTAAGAA
Source organism: Camellia lanceoleosa (assembly GCA_025200525.1). Classification (NCBI taxonomy): domain Eukaryota; kingdom Viridiplantae; phylum Streptophyta; class Magnoliopsida; order Ericales; family Theaceae; genus Camellia; species Camellia lanceoleosa. The sequence continues at coordinate 89,676,691 of CM045759.1, forward strand.
AATTTGAAGTAGGATTAGATGCTGAAATCAAAGATAGGCTTGAGGTTTTGAAACTGCTAACTTATGTAGAAGTGGTAGATCGGGTGTACATTGCAGAAAAGTGGATTAAAGCCTGGCGTCCCGGGGAATCAAGCCAAAAGAAGCGATTCTGGGAAAGAGACAATAAAAGACTTGGTGTTGCGCCTCCCAAAAAGGTGAATATGGGCACAACTAGTTCAGGCAATCAAGGTCCTACTAACTCCCGAGGTGGCACTGTTCCAACTTGTCCTACTTGTGGGAAGGCTCATTAGGGACAATGCCATCGAGACGCGAGAGCATGCTTTAAATGTGGTCAAGTTGGCCACTTGCTGAGGGATTGTCCAAAGCTGACTAATCCTACAGCCAGCCCCTCTGGCCTAGTCAGAAAACCCGCAGGACCTGGAGGAGAGAGGAAGGACCAAAAACGCCAAGGAAAGGCTTTTGCCTTGGTACCTGGAAAACCAGAAGTTACCGAAAATGTTGTGTCAAGTACACTTTTTGTCTGTGGTCATTTAGCTAATATCCTCATTGACTCTAGGTCAACCCATTCTTTTGTTACACCACACTTTGCTACCAAGTTGGTATCAACACTCGAACCCTTAGGATATATATTGTCTGTGTCTTTTCCTTCTGGTAATTCCGCCCTTAGTGCTAATGTATACAAATCTTGTGCTATATCCTTGAAAGGTAAAACCTTATATGTAGACTTGATTTCCCTCCGCATTGGGAACTTTGATGTGATCTTAGATATGGATTGGCTGGCTGCTAACTACGCCTCTATTGATTGTAAAGCCAAAAAGGTCTCTTTCAGGTTACCAAACCAATTCAAGCTTGTCTTTGATGGGACTGGAGTTTCCAACCCTTCCTGTATTATATCCTCCATGACAGCCCAACGACTTCTAAGAAAGGGTTATGGTAGTTATATTTGTTATGTGATCGATACACAAAAAGATACACCCACCGTTGATGTAATCCCCGTAATACAAGAATTCCCGAATTTCTTTCCTGAAGATCTGCTTGGTACCCCGATTGATCGGGAAATCGAATTCACTGTTGAAACTCAACCTGGTACCCAACCAGTATCAAAAGCCCCTTACCGCATGTCAATGACGGAATTGAAAGAATTGAAGACTCAACTCCAGGAACTCCTGGACAAAGGTTTCATTCGACCTAGTACCTCACCTTAGAGAGCTCCGGTACTATTCGTAAAAAAAATATGGCATGATGAGGTTATGTGTTGATTACCAGGAGCTGAACAAAGTCACCATCAAGAATCGGTACCCCCTGTCACGAATTGATAGCTTGTTTGATCAACTAGAAGGTGCCCAAGTATTTTCAAAAATTGACTTGCGTTCTGGTTACCATCAACTAAAAGTCAAAACGGAAAGTATTGAAAAAACTTCCTTTAAGACTCGTTACAGGCACTACAAGTTTTTTATCATGCCATTTGGCGTCACAAATGCCCCAACAGCCTTCATGGACCTCATGAATCGAGTGTTCAAACCTTATCTTGATGAGTTTGTCATCGTCTTCATTGACGATATTCTCATATACTCTAAGTCATCGGAAGACCATGAGCAGCACTTGCGAACGGTTCTACAAACACTACACAAAATTTATGCCAAGTTGAAGAAATGTGAATTCTAGATCACTAGTGTACACTTCCTCGGTCACATCATTAATAAAGATGGCATCTCGGTTGACCCCCAAAAAGTTGCAGCAATCGTGGACTGGCCACGACCTACTAATGTGTTAGAAATTCGAAATATCTTGGGTTTAGCTGGCTATTATCGACGTTTCGTGCAAGATTTCTCAAAAATAACATCACCCTTGACCCAGCTAACTCAGAAGAACACACACTTTGAATGGACTAACAAACTGGAGTGTTGCTTTCAGAATTAAAAAGTCGACTTGTGTCAACTCCTATACTAGCACTCCCTATAGGAGCAGATGGGTTCGTCATTTATAGTGATGCCTTATATAATGGTTTGAGTTGTGTTCTTATGCAAAATGGAAAAGTCATTGGTTATGCCTCACGCCAACTAAAGACTTATGAGAAAAACTACCCAACTCATGATTTAGAATTAGTTGCGGTGGTCTTTGCCTTTAAGATTTGGCGTCATTATCTCTACGGTGCAACTTGCGAAATTTACACTAATCACAAGAGTCTTAAATATCTGTTCACACAGAAGGAACTGAATATGAGGCAACGACGGTGGCTAGAATTTATGAAAGACTACGATGTAGAAATCCATCGCCATCCAAGAAAAACTAACGTGGTGGCAGACGCACTGAGTCGAAAAATGACCAAAAGTTTGGCGTGTACTCTCGTTTCCCACAAGATCAATGGACTGTTCGCCAATATAACTGTGGAACCTGCATTGATTAAAGAAATAAAAGCGCACTAATGTGAAGATAAACTTTTGAAGAGAAAGTATGAGGAGCAAAGGAGTATGCCTGATCCTGATTTCACTATAAACAATGGGATACTAAAATTTCGGAATCAAATTTGCATACCCGACATTCCGGAACTCAAGAAGAAGATATTGGTGGGAGCTCATAGCTCGAGATTTGCAATCCACCCCTGGCAATACAAGGATGTACTATGATCTAAAGTAACATTACTGGTGGACAGGAATGAAAAGAGACGTAGCAAGCCATTCCTCCAAATGTCTGCATTGTCAGCGTGTTAAAGCAGAACATCAGAGACTTGCACGAATGCTACAACCACTCCCTATTCCTAAATAGAAATGGGAGCACATTACTATGGACTTTATAGTCGGGCTACCACAGTCATTTTCGAAGAATGATGCAATATGGGTTATAGTAGACCGACTGACGAAGTCAGCTTATTTTCTGCCAGTCAAAATCATGTACTCCCTTAATAGGTTTGTCACTTTATACATTAAGGAAATTATTCGTTTGCATGGTACCCCAGTTTCAATCGTGGCCGAGACCCTCGCTTCGTGTCTCATTTTTGGAACAAATTACAAGAAGCTTTGGGAACTACATTGAAGTTTAGCACTGTTTATCACCCACAAACTAATGGGCAATCCGAAAGAACAATCCAGACGTTGGAAGACATGTTACGTGTATGCGTGTTGGACCTCAAAGGTAACTAGGATGAACATCTACCTTTAGTGGAATTCGCCTATAACAACAGCTACCAAGCAAGCATTGGAATGGCACTGTATGAAGCTCTATATAGAAGGATATGTCGATCACCTCTGTGTTGGATGGAAGTCGAGGACAGGAAACTGTTAGGCCCCGAGATCGTGCAAGTCACAAGTGAGAAAATCCCACTCATCCAACAGTGAATTCGCACTGCTCAGAGTCGCCAGAAAAGCTACGTAGATACATGGAGACGGGACTTGGAATTTCAAATAGTAGATCATGTGTTCCTTAAGATCTCACCAACAAGAGGAGTTATCTGATTTGGAAAGCGAGGAAAGTTAAACCCACGTTATATCGAGCCATTCGAGATACTGGAAAGGATTGGTTTTGTAGCCTATCACCTTGTACTACCACCTGAACTATCCAATGTCTACAATGTGTTTCACGTTTCAATGCTTCGACGGTATCTTCGAGATCCAGAACTTCTTGTTGATTATGAGAACCTGGAAGTTCAAGTGGATCTCTCTTATGAAGAGCAACTAATGCAGATTCTTGATCGTCGTGATCAAGTTCTCCGAAACAAGACCATATCGTTGGTAAAAGTCTTATGTCGAAATCATCGTATCGAAGAAGCTACGTGGGAAATGGAAAGTCAAATACGAGTCCAATACCCACACCTCTTTGAAAAATTAAGGTACGTCAAGTTTGGGGACAAATTTCTACTTAGGAGGGGAGAAATGTGACACCCTAAATATTTAATTAATACCACAACCAACCACGATTAATAATAATAATAATAATAATAATAATAAGAACAATAATAATGGAAATAATAAAATAAATAAGCTATATGCACTATGCAAATTAATTTGCCATTGTGGTTATCAAATATATGATGAAGAGATTTATTTAGGGGCTAAGTTAATCACTAATTAATGTGAGAAGATTGGCATCTATAGATATAATTAAGCAAATTAAGTACCATTAATTACAAAGATTGCAAATCTGCTGAGATGAATGAGTGGAAGCCATCTGGACCACCTAGGATTAGGAAGGGGAGGTGATTCATCACCTTAGGGCCATTAGATAGGATGAGCCATCACCTAAGTTATGTGTATAAAAAGGGGGAGGGGGGGGGGGAGAGGTGTTGTGAAGTGAGTACAAACGGAAAAACAAAGAAGAAGAAAAAAAATCAGCGAAAAAAAAATATAGAGAACAAGGGAAAGGCCGAAAACTAATGGAAATAGGAAGGAATTCGTAAGACTTAATCTTAAGGTGAGTTATATTATACCTTGAGTCACCATAATATATTTTACGTATGTTTTGACTTATCATAATTTATTTTATACAAGTTATGCTTTATAAATTATATTAATATTTCAATTACGTGATTTGTTTTCTGAACTCTATTTGTTTGAAATGGAACCCATGGATATGTTTGTTTAAATTTTAGAAAACATTTGACAATAACCTTATAAACGATTATGTTTTGTAAGTACCGCCACGGGAGTCCTACGCCTTGGGGGACTTAAATAACCATTGGCCTCTGTTTGGCCTCTGTTTAGCCACCTTGTGGTCCTCTGTTTGTCATGGATCCATTGACCTCTGTTCTGACTGTCACTCCTGTGACCTCTATTTTGTATCGTGGTTATGGTTATTTATTTATGTAATTTTCGTATTTTAGTTTCTGCCGCTTTGAATAATTTGTTTGTTCAAATTAAGTTATGTAAATGTTTTAGCTTAACTAACTATCCATTATTATTTTGTGTTCCCTATACTCTTGGCATAATATTTCTCACTCTGCTGTGTGGTTATAGCTCTTACCCTTTCAGGTGACGAGATGTAAGGAAGACCCGTAATCTCATGTAGTGGAACCTGAACAAGAATTGATGCTGATTCATTATTTTGTTTTTTCCCTTTTTTCCCTTTTCTTCCTTTTATTTTTATTTATTTTTTTTACTGAAGGCCAGTCACTGCATAATAAAAACATAAATAAATAAAAACCCTATAGACGTATTTTCTCTTATTAAAATAGTAGAATGAAGTAAATTTTCTGTTTAATTATTTTTATTTGCTTCTGCCTGCACCATTTAATTTGCTACAAATAATTTAGTAAGTTGCGATTCTAGCCCTAAGCACCTGGGGTTGGGTTGTGACACGGTCATCTAGTTCCTTCCATTGCTGTGCGTTGGCGAGTTCACCATCACTTTTGTGCATCAGAATGGGAGAATGCATATGTTGGCCGCATTCAAAAATTCAAAGACAACATAGGACCTAATGTAGCTACTCGAGAGACATTTGATGTAGTTGACATAGATTGATGTATTAAAAAGTAGTCATGAGAGGTTTATAAGATATTAGTTTTTATGATTTACTAGCATGGAGTAACGAGATGGATATAATTTTGCCATTAAATTTTGTAATGCTCATTTTTTTGAATACAATATCATTAGTTATATAGTTCTCTTATTTATGGAATGGATGTCATATTATTTTTATATTGTCTGAACACAAAACGTAATGATAATAATATTAACCAAGTGCAACTACTGTTAAAGATTATTCATATTAAACAACAAGTATGTAAGAAGAATAGTAATATTAACTAGTAGTTTAATCCATCCACATCATTACAAAATACATGTCTCCTTATACATAATCCAAGAAGTACATAATCCAAAGATAATAATAATATTTGTCTCCTTATACATCCACTAATACCATCAGAAACTACTTGCGCTAACATTATGAACTACTATCAACTACGTGACCGGCGAGTGTAATGTGCTCCAAAATGATGTGTAGTAGAAGAGCTGAGTGCAGACTGACCCTGAGCGGATGTGTTGGGCGCAACTTCACTAATGTGCTGATCTTGAAGAAGCTGTTCAATTGCATAGTAAAGTCTATCAGGATATTAAACATTGTCCTCATAGCCAGCCTCAATGAAAGGATGAGTAATTTGATATATCTGTGACATATGCTACATTACGAGAACAAATACAACATTATATACAAACCTATAATAGTTTACATAAATAACTTGTAATGGTTCCCTTAAAAAAAAAGTACCTGTGCATCTTGGCTAGGATACTGATAATGATGAATATTTGGATCCACCTGAGAACGACGTGCTAGGTTTTGAACATACATATGGGTAATGGTTTGGTACCAATCCATGTAACCAGGAACACAATCCTAAGGCTATCGTACCGGTGTACTCTTCCTCCGATCCGATAACACATGGTTGTCCTATGCCTCCCAAATGATGTCCAAGTACGCATACATAACATTGTAGTATGGAGCTGTGGCTCCTTGAGAGGTATGCATAGGGCCAAGTGGTGGATTAGAGATTGTTTACACTCTGTCAAACTGTCTCAAAACTCTATCAGGGTGATATGGTTCAACTACTTTCAAACACTTTAGGCAACCATGGTAGAACGTAACTAGGTGACATGGATGGACATCTCTGCAATCGTGGTACGGGTCCCAAATAACCTACAAACAATAACAAGCAGAAGATGTGACAACTATAAATTTTGTATGATATAGAGTTTCAAATATTGAAGGACTTTCTAACTTACATCATGTACACCCAACGTATCAAGCTCCTCTCGAAAAGCCTGCAACTGTGTCTCTTCACCAAACTCTCTCTGAGAAGTCCAACGGTAAACATGTGGCATGTCTTGTAGTGATCCTAATTTTCTTATTATGATTATGATTATTTTATTTTATTTTTGGCTTTATTAATTATGTAGTCACATGCGAATTTAATGTGTTATTTAATGAATTTAATGTGGTGATTAATGAATTTAATGAGTTATTTAATTATATATAATGAATCCAAATATTTATATATTTATATTTGTTATATATAAAAAAAAGAAGAGCTGTTATATATATTTATATATATATTATAATTATGTTGCATTATATAATATAATATATTATAATAGTTTATTAGGGTTAGAATAGGATTAGGTAATCTATCAAAGAAAAGGAAAAGAGAGTGCTGTGTGTGTGGCGTGAGTGTGTGTGTGTGTGAGAGAGAGAGAAGAAATCCAAGATCAAGAAAAGAAAGACCAAGAAAGCCGAGAGAAAGAGGAACATTGGGAAAAAGGGAGAGGCAAAAAAAAAAAGATTAGGGTTTTGTTTTGGTGGCTTCATTAGTTTTTTTAAATAATTCTTTGATCTTCAAAAAAATATTATGAGTACAAAACCTACTTCCCTTGATTTATATTTATTTTGTTTTATTTATTTATTTTTATTTATTTGATGTTGAATTGATTTCATATTTTTATGTAAATGATTGATTGATTTTAATTATTTTGATTAGCTGTGTATGTAAAGTTTAGGATTTTTAGATGATTGATTGATTTTAATTATTTTTGATTAGTTGTGTATGTAAAGTTTAGGGTTTTTAGATGATTGATTGACTTTAATTATTTTGATTAGTTGTGTATGCCAGGTTTAGAGTTTTTATATGGATTTATTTTATGATTGTAATCACACTCATGGTTATATGAAATTAAAATAAATTAGGAACCCATAGATAAATTTCTTACACTCCACCATGACTAAATGAATTGTTGTTTTATTTGAGTGTTGGTAAGAAAGAGTGTATGAAAAAAAAAAAGTGAAGATTATGAGATTTATTTGAATGCCTTAGGCTTAGCATTGTTATATTGTTCTCATGAGTGAGATGTTTTGTATATGTATATTGTTGTCTCGTTCTCATGAGTAGACGAGTGCTTTGATTTACGCGCGTACGTATATGCTAACCATCCGGGGAGTGTGGGTCAAACTCGGGACGATATCCTGGTGCAAGTTTGGCTTTGGAGCGGTGTTAAGTATACGGGAGGCACATGGGATATATGTGTAGGCCGGAAGTGGAGGGCCGAAGTGGGGGAGTTAAGGTACAAAGAATTTAATTATGAGACGATTGTTATAGTGTGTATTGTATTGATTTGTACAGGTTGAAAATTAGTAAACGACCTCGATAAATTATGAAATTTGATCAGAGGCATGTATACGTGACTCTAGACAACTTTTGTGATTTAGCTTGTTATTAAAAAGATCGATTAGAACTTATAATCGGATGATCTTGGTTATTGTCGGTTTGATTCATTTTAGCAGTGAAGATTTTAGAGGCTATTTTAACCCATGAAACGAGCTTATTTTTATTGGTTTATGAAATCAAGTAAAACATTATTCTGCACACTTTTTGTGTTTTGAACTTTTCCGAAACAAATCATCTTAGGAAAGTTTTTGTTCGTTTTCAGTTTCAGATTTTTTGATAGAATTTCGTGTAGGTTTTTCTATCAAGTTTTTCTCTCAACCTGTTCAGTTTCTATTAAATTTGTTCGCACTATCTTTTAGGAAATTTGATTCTATACAACTTTTGTTCTTTGAGTTTTAGTCAATTCGAATTATTTAAGCATAACACATTGCATTTTTATACTTCTTCAGCAAGTTACTTATGATTAAATTATACTAACTTTATTTTTTTTTGCAGGATGGTGGGTCTTGCTAACTTTTTATGCAGGACTGGCCCACCATATTTTTATTTTTATTTTGTTTATTTTATACTCAATTTATATTTCGTTGTGTACGGGCAAGAAATTAAATGTCACCGTATCTCGGAAAACTACTCATTCGTCTCGGTGCGGTTGGGACTATTCATCTTGTCCTATAATAAGAATTAAATGTATGTTTGTTTGTGACTGGTAGACACGTGGGTGTTAAATCTTGTACTCATACCAGTATACCTGTATACTGACCCGTTTTGTCTCTTGGCAACTAGGGTGCGTTCTGTTTGAGCGCAACTGAGCTTCCTTTACAGGATTAGTTGGGGTTACGGTGGTGACGTGGAATTACTATAGTATTGGACTTGTCGTTTGGACCTCTTTTGTTTTCTTGAGCTTAGGGTTGATATTAGTTTATGTATTTATTTTTGTTTAATGACTTTAGTATTGGAATAATTTGGCATGGTTTGTAGCCGTACTTTATTTAAGTTGTTTTGACTGATTGTTGCTACCTGAATGTTGAGGTATTGGTTAGTTATGAGATTATGATAGATGGTTTGGTTGGCGTTTAGTTTTTCTGGTTTTTTTGTTTCACCCATAGGATTTGGATAATGGAATATTAATTAAGGTTTAGTCCTAATTTAATATTTAATTGTCCAAATTTTGGGGCGTGACATGTCTCGAGTGTAATTCATATTCAAGTGTGGTTGGAATCCACGAAAGTACTCATAAATCTATCCCTCAAGAAGTGTCATGTAACTGACTATTTGTGTTCACGCCGAACCTGTTAGCGTACCCCATCTGTCTATATAAGTATGCCAATACAGCATCACCCCAAGCATATGAAGATACAGTCGTCAAATCAGACAACAAATTCAAATAAACAACGGGGACCCTAGTACCAGTCTTGTCACTGAAAAGTGTACAACCCAACAAAAATAGTAAGTATGCTCTACCTGCACATGCAATTCTTTCCATTGAATCATTGTCTGTGACATTATGAAAGTGTGCCCTCAACCACTTAAGCCTCATTGAATTGCCTTCAGCACTAGACATCTCATGTTTGACCTCTTACTCATTAATTGCCAAGGTATTAACTACTAATGCAATGGCCCGCCTTTCTGACAACTTACGTACACTAATAGATTCGCCTACAATGGAAAGCCCTAGGATAGTGGCGATATCTTCTAATGTGATAGTCATCTCTCCAATAATCAAATGGAAGGTGTTTGTCTCCTGTTGCCATCTCTCAACAAAACTAGACACTACAATTTTGTTGACAAATAAGTGCAACGAGCTAATTGTGCAAGTCTTGGCATCTCCACAATATTTACAAATGTAGCGTTGTTTCCTTGTTCCCACCACGGCCACGAATGAATCTTAAACGAGTGATTATGACACTTCAATGGCCCTCTTTCATCAGCACCATTCCAAATAGTTGCGGCAACATGACTTTTAAAACTTTTAAGGATTGATGGATCAGTTGGTCCTCATAAAAATGGCTGAGTAAGGATATCTTCATCAATAATGTCAGCATCATTACCAGTAGGGTCATCATCCATAGCAATATCATCCATAACTGGTGCATCATGTATAAGATCATCATCCATGGTAATGTGCGTGTCATCATCATGCACTCGAAAACGTCCACGTCGATCTAATTTACGGAGTCTTCTGTTCGAAGTTGTTACTGATCGACGTTGATTGGGACCGGCCTCCATTTGCATAAGGAAAATTGTTCTTATTAACCCAATATAATGAAACAGAATAAACACTCCCAGAAAAGGATTACATCAATGCGGGTAATAAGTAGCCTAACCATGCCACCTTAATAAAATCTAATATGCAGTTATAGGCCATTAAATTGACAATTTGGATGATGTGAAATTAACAAAATAAGTTAAGGAACATAACCCTACTACTGATGAAAGAGTGAGACTAGGATTTGTTGAAAAATTACAATGTAAACATGGATATAGCAAAACTATTTGTATTCTATATAGACTATTCACCAATTAGTTTGGTAACGTTCACAACATGCCAAAAACAGATTAACTTCACTTCGGCCAATTTACCAAGGCAACAGGGTCATTAATCAATGCCAACATCATTTTTCAAACAATCAAAGGACTGCCCATCACTTGTTTTTGTACATTCAATTGATTGTAATTTATTATAGCTGTAAGTATACAACCAAAGACCAAATTTGGCCCTAATTTCAATGTTTTAAAAGGACAAACCCCTAATATTCTATATAATGCAATTGTTTTGTTAAGCTATTTAGCTAACAACATTTTTGATGACCTATGTGTAACAAATACTTAAGCTAACAATATAATGTGAAAATACTAATACTGCATAGATTTTTGTTTCTATTGTTATACATTGAATTTCGCAAAAAAAAAAAAAAAAAAAAAAAAAAAATTGCATAAACATACCCATAAAATAAAATTGTTAGAAAAGAACATAAAGTAAAACCAATCTTGGTGGCCTATGTAACTTGGTGTAAATTTATATAATAATTATAAAAAAAAAAACACCATTCGAAACTTTAGTGCCAAATAAACACAAATATTTCGGAAATCAATTGCCGAAATTAAAGAATTAATTCGGAACTATTGAACCGGAAAAATATATCATATTCGGCAAAAAAATTTTGAAATTTTGTATTTTGTTCAGATTTAATTAGTCGAAATTGTACACATTATTCGGTGATTAAGTTTCGAATTAAAGAAACAAATTCGAACACCCAGTGCTGAGAGCTCCAATCCATCCTCAGCCATGGAAAAATCGATGGTTTTATATGCTAATGGAGTGCAGAGATATTCGAAAATGGTAAATGTAATAAGAAAATGGAAAGATTTCTTACCTTAAACAAATGATTCAATTGTTTTTAGTGGAGATTCAATGGAGCTCTTCAAGTTATTCAATGGAGGTGAGGAAAGTTCAAAACTTTTTTTTTTCTTTTTTTTCTTTTTGAACGAAGTCAAAGTCACAAAAGTGGGTGGAACTAGAAATTGTTGAAAAAAAATGGATTTTTGGTGACTTTGATTAAATATTAAAGTGGGTCCCAACCGTCTATTGTGTTGGGTCTAAGTGGGTTTAGATACTTTGCGATGAGATCTTTACACCACAAATAGAATGGCCAAAAATCATTGAGAATTAATGAGAAATTGTCTCATGAAGTTAGCTTCATGAAAGAGTTTATGGGGTTTGTAACTTCTGCCTTTATTGCAGAGTTTAATAGTGCATTAATGGGGTTTGTAACTCCTGTCTTTATTGCAGAGATTAATGGTGCATTAGTGACCAGCCATAAAGGCTGGAGGCTTCTCCTCTCTCCCCTATACATGTATAAATTGAGACCCTCCTGTCAAGTCTCAAACACAGAAATTGTTTCTTCCATTCTTTAGTCAGTTTGCTAGAAATTTCTACAGTGAGAGAGTGCTGCCACAGTTTTTGTTCACTAAGCTAGACAGAAAGTGCTTCTGCCGTAGTTGGGTTTTGACCGTCGTATCCTGGGAGACAGACGTCGAAATTCCTCAAGCACTCGATTTGTAAGGCGGCGAAAATCTGTTTTAAGGAAATTGCTTCCGTGTAGGCTTCGGTTTGATTTCTCTACCATTTCGTTGTATCATGTATTTTTGTTTAATCTAGTCATAATGTCCAACATGTGTTCTTGTTTTAATTTATGTTATCATGAATCTATGTATTTAAATTCACAAAGTAGACAACAGAAATGTCAATTAAGGTCAATTAAAGTGTGTGCATTTAAGGGTAAAGTGTGTGTACCATTTGTGAGTGAAGGATGTGATTGTAATTTTAAGGGTGTAGATTGAGAAAAATAGTTTATAATCAAATTAATAAGTGTATGAATTGAGAAAATATTTGTCTTGAATTTATTAGGTGGGTAGAAATAAAATTTCCCTTTTGTTCCTTAAAGGCACAGTAGCACTCCAAGTCCCTATTGTGGGTTCTTTTGACAATTGACAATTTTATAATTTTTTATAAGAAAAAATATAAAAAAAATCATTAATTTTATGTATTAATTTTTCAACATGTTGCGAAACATAACGTATATTTGGAAATTTGTTAAAATTGAACGGAAGCAAACATGAATAATTATTCAGTAATTTCAGAATATAGACACGTAATATTTTATAATATTGTGATTAGTGAAAAATACAAATAGATAAAATGTTATATTAAATAATTAAGAAATATAAAAAGATAAAATAAATTATAATTAATTAAGTATACGGACACATTATATTTTGAAAACAATATATAATTTCCCGGCAAAAATAGGACAGGCATGTAAGACCCGAGAAATAGTCTTGCTCTCCAACCAGAACAATGCAAATCTCAACACGTCAAAAGGAAAATATATATGTATATATATATAAATCTATTTGTGACGAAAAGTCAACAACTGACTCCATGGCCCAATGGATAAGGCGCTGGTCTACGAAACCAGAGATTCTGGGTTCGATCCCCAGTGGAGTCGCTGCGTTTCTCCCTTCTCTTTTAAGTATTATTATTTTATTTATTTATCCATCTATTTTTACATTCGACAAATAAATAATCAAAAAAAAAAAAAAGCAAAGAATATTTTACATCATAATAATAATTAAATTGGAACTCAAAATAATTACTGGATCTCATCACATTCTTACTATAGCTAAAAGTAAATACTATAAGTTGGTGTTTGGTAAATGAAATAGAATTGTCATTATTTTAAATGATTATTCCTTCATAATGGGGAACAATGATTATATTTATAATGTATTTTTTTATATCATTTTTTATGAATCAAATGTGAGAATAACCATTCTATTTCATTCTACATCAATTAGTCAGCCCATCCCCATTTTTTGAACTGAATGTTTTAAGCCCCAAGGCTGTATTATAACATATAATAAACTACGGTAACCAGTTCAAAATCCATCAAGGGCAAGTATCAGGCATTCAATGATGCTTCACCAGTCGAAACATGAGACAAAGGAGTGATCGGACATAGTGGCAATACATAGCAAATACTCAAAACAATTACACCAACGAAATGCTGCTCTCACCACCAGGGGGCTTGCGTACTCCTCCCAGGTAGTCTCTGGATTCTGCCTTTCCATCAGCAAATATATCACTGCCGCTCATTTCTCTCAGCTTAGCATCGCTCAGTGACTTTTCAGCCGATCCTGTAGGGACTTCTCCTTTGAAGATGTCATTGCCGGTCAGCTCTGCAAACTTTTGGTCGTGTATTTTCTTTGCAGTCTTCACCACAGGTTCTTCACCGAATACAATGTTGCTCCGACCTCCAGCAGGCTACAAATGTACAAACAAGTTCAGATATGAGGTTTACACAACTTTATAACACCAACTGGTGCAGAGTTGCATTTTAACAACCAATAAAGGATTTCAGATATTCCCAACAGTCACCCTACAGAAAACGGAATCCCATTACAAACCTAAAACTGCAAAACATTAAAGCTCATATGGAAAGTTACATTAGAAAAACAAAAAGAAGGTTTCAGATGTTCCCAAACACACATAACCCCCATGCTGTCCAAAAGTGAACAGATGAACAGTTTGGACTTGTGTGCAATGTCTAACTTCATGAACAGTTTTTGGGAAAGACATCCTTCCCCTGCCCCCTCCCTACTTTCCTCTCTTGCCACACAAAACACCATAGTTGATCATCAACCAAGCTCACTGCGACAACCACGTTCCCCATCATCGATGAAGCGCGGATACTTTTAGAAGCGAGGAGTATCCGTATCAGGTGACGATAATTCTCAAATGCTCATGGATACATATCCGATACTTCTTAAATGTATTGGATAATTGAAATTAATTTTCTTTAATTTTGGGAAGCATCAGATACTTAAAGTCATGTATCTGAACTTCAATAAAATTGAGATTGTAATATTTCTTCCATAACATTAGAGTATAATTGCTAGAATAAATACAAGAATAGTTTTTTCATACTTCGCTTGCTTAGAGAGATTAAAGTACTCTACTTTTTCAGTATTTATCAAATTGAAGTATGCTTAACGTGGCATACATGTAGTATCTGATATTACACACATTTTAGAAAGTAAGGATGAAAAAATAATAATAATACTAGAATCTGATTACAACAATTAAACAAGTAAACTTGCGTACAATAGTTTTATATATAACATCTTAGTGTGAAACGAAAAAGCACAAGGGTAATATAAACAGTTTAGACTTAATATTCAAAGAAATTTTTATCAGACCACAAAAAAAAAAAAGAGAGTAAATTGGATACTACTGACTCTTAAACTAATACTTAGTTTCTAAATAATAGTTTTTCATTGTTCTTTGAGATCATGTACAATACTGATTCTAGGATACCTTTACAAACATTCTAATTATTACTTCAATATAAAGAGTCCATGTGCTGACTTTTGAATACTTCCTAATACAAAGAACTTTCTTATGTGCTAGGCCATAGCCAAAAACACACTAGCTTAACCTTAATTGGGAAACATACGGTTAATGCAAGGTTGGCAAGAAAGGTCCAGTTTATCCCAATTTTCAACAAAAAATTAAAGATTTGATAAATGTGTCGCATAGTGTTGCAAGGGAAGGGATGGATGTTACAGGGGATGACAGAGGGCGTTGGGTGTAAGCAAGGTTCTTAAAAGCGGTTGTGGTCGCCGTAACAGTGGCGGTGACGCAGTTGAGGTTGCGGGGTGTAAAGGCCGTTGTGTAACGGTTGCGGTAACCGGAACCGTGAATTTTTTTATTTTTTGCACAATTTGAAAAAAACTTACCGATACGCATATTTTTTTTCCATGATCATATTTATTTGGGTTAAAAATAAATATTGATCAATTTTTGTAAATTTTTAAGTATGATCTAATATATTTCATATTTTTAAATCACTATAAATTGAGTTTTTACATTTTATTTTAATAATTAATGACTTTATATTATACAAAAAATCAATCACTAACTATTATATATAAAATAAATAATGACAAAAGTAAGAAAATAAATAAGAGCCTAAATATATATATATATACATATTTTAACCAAGTCAAATAGATAATGACCATACTTACTATTATTATTATTTTCAAACAATATATAGATAGACACATACAAACAAAATAATTTAGTGATAGCAGCTGAATAAAATAGCATAAGTCTTACAGCTTCAACAAATCAATAACATGTTCATTTTCCCTCTTTTCTCTCTCTATCTCTTGTTCCTCTATTTTCTCTCTTTATCTTCCCCCTTCTCCCTATCCCTCTTCTCCTATTTTCAGCTTTTTTTTTTTTTTTTTGTGTTTTTTTGAAAGAAACAATTTGGAACAATTATAAAGGCGTATAACAGCCGTTCTATCATTGCACTGGCACCGTTATTTACCGCTATGACTGCCACTACGGCCGACACACTTGTGAATCTCAATCACACTACAAAAGCGGCCGTAACGGGTGGCGGTAACTGCCAAAACCGTTACATAACGGCGTTACGTAACGGTTGTGGCCGCTTTTTAAAATCTTGGGTGTAAGGGAGGGATGGGTGCTGCGGGGGAGGAGGAGGGGATTGGCCGCAGCGGAGGAGGGAGGCATGAGTGGCTGCAGGGGGTGAGTTCTTTTTTTCTTTAG
This sequence comes from Camellia lanceoleosa, assembly GCA_025200525.1. Lineage (NCBI taxonomy): Eukaryota > Viridiplantae > Streptophyta > Magnoliopsida > Ericales > Theaceae > Camellia > Camellia lanceoleosa. Next base: position 89,692,980 of record CM045759.1, read on the forward strand.
ACAAAAAGAAGGGCAAATTTGCCTTTTTGCTACTACACTTTACTGGAATACTATCTCGCTCAATCCAATTAACTGCATCAACTACATGCAACGTAATGTTAATTTAATTATACTAGTTTCTGTCTATTTTTCACTTTAGTCCAAACTATTGGGGCGTCGCTAATCTATCCACATGGGGTTGTCTGTTTTCGGGGGACAAACTCCAAGGGGGTAAAGTGTAACTAGTTACCCCTAAAAGAAATTAAAGGTGGCAGGACTGGAAGAAGTGCATGTTCTTTCCTCCGTCTAAAGGCATTTATCTGGCAAGAGAGCATGACTTTGTGGATGCCCAGTCAAAGGAGGCTTTTGCAAGCACATGAAACGATTTTGCGCTTCAGGATTTTATAATGCAGTATGACTCATATTGCATCCAGGAACAAACATAGTCAAGAAGAAGAGAAGACTACAATATGAACAATTTTAACAAGAATTTTGGACTATTGACATAATTTTGAAAGAATTTGGATGGAGAGGAAAAAAATATATAAAAATAAAGTTACTAACATCAAACTTTTGAGTATAACTCAGAATTATCCACAAGCTCAAAAATTGGCCATATTCCTATCAATTTCAGAGTACTGAGTTCTTGAGAGCAAGATGGAATTCTACAAGATTGAAAAAAGCATTTATCACAGAAGCCTCTAACGCATTCCACTAGTCCAAGGGGCTTGTCCCTTGAGTTTTTATTTTAAATCATTATACCAGAAAATCTGAAAGACCCAACTCAATGATTGAAATTTTGGCCTGAACTCAACTAAAACTTCTTATTTATTTTTTTCAAGTTCCCATTGTAACCTAAATATCATCATTTGATACGAGAAAGAAATCTTGGGGATGTAAAAATATGTTAATTTAAGGTAAGTTAGAAATAAGAAATGCCTAGCAACTCACATTAGAAACTTTGACAGATGTCCGTACATTTCGCGGTGCAGGTTCGACCAAGTCTTTCCTTTCTTTTGCTTCAAAGGAGCGTGTGGCAGGCAATGACTGAGGAGGAATTTCAGGAGGAGGGCCGAAAATATCATTTCCACTGAGTTCCTTGCACTTTGCATCAGATAGCTGCTTCTTAATATTACTGTCCAACTCACTTTCCTGTGTCCCGCTTAATTCACGCTGCTTTGCTACCTCAGGGACAGTTGTAGGTTTCTTCGGAGAAACCTTCTCTTCAACACTGAAAGAAATCTGGCTTATTCCATTTATTGCTTGCTGACAACCAAAAGGTATAACTTCAGGGAATTGCAACATGGCATTTTACTAATGTTCATATGAATGTTTAATCCAGCCAATATAAAATAAATACCTGATAAGTACGTAGTCCTGTTTTGTTAGTAGGATTAGAAGTAGCATTTCCAGATTCTAGTCCTCCATCTTCATTACCGGCAGCAAATATTTTACTTCCAGTAATTTCCTTCAATTTATACCCTGAACAAGGCTTTCTGAAAGCAGCATATAGTGAACATTTCCAATAAGCCGGTGAAATGAAAGCCATACAAGTCAAAAAATTGGGGTGCCTAATGGTACTTCATAGTGATTCTCTTGATGCAGGCATAGGTTGATAACATACAGCCGATATAAGTTGAGGCAGAATTAAGATTCAAGGAACATAACAGGCCTCACAAAAGCCATGAAGAAAATCTCCAAGAAAATTAAAATTAAAAATAAAAAAAGGAATCAAAACAAAAGAGTTAAGGTCTATCAAAACAAACAACTAAGCATTAAGCAATTCAACTTATAAATAAGGAGCTCTGTGCCACATGTATATGTTCTGGTCACTACAAAGTTCAAACACATTACCACTGGCACACTGGCCCAACTCTCCACACCAGCATCACTCTGCTACTCACCCCTATTCCAAGCAAGGCTTGCCACATCTCAACCATTGATCTTGGTGTAACCCCCCTGCTCCCTCCACAAGCACCCTACTCCCTAGTTGCTAGAATGAGTGATATTCAAACATAAAAACTGCGGGAAGCAGTTTAATTGGTCTGACAATATCATTTTGGTGCAACAGTACATCCAGAAAATGGTGATAATCAACCATTTTTTTTTATTTTTTATTTTGGCTTGAAATGGGAAGGGATTAGCTTTGGGATGCTTGGTATGTAATGTCAAAGGGTGGTGCAAAAGAGCATTTTGTACATGCTCTTAGTCCATCATAGACTAAAGTTTTAGGTTTTCCTCAACAGCAAGCATACATTTGGCCATCAAAGAAGTCCCCAAAGTTCAATGCTTCATGGATTCCCTTCATCTTCTATGGGCGAACAAGGCGGTCTAGTTGACCAAATGTAAGTAAGATGGTTGCCGGTGCAAACCCAACAGCATTAAAAGAAGCTTAAAACTAAATAACCAATGAGCTAAACAAATCCATGATGAGGCAAACAAATAGTAGCTACCAAGATAAAAATCCAAATTCATGTTCAAGACGCACTCACAGGGCTCAATATGATGGAACAAGAAAACAAAATATAGTTTTCCATGTTAGAAACATAAATTTCCTTCCATGACTATGGTCGCATTCATTCCAATTACACACCAATTCTGATTCAGAGGTAATGATGCAGAGCGAACGGTTAGATTGCAAGTTCATGTAGCAATTTGACCATTTGATAGCAAAACGATAATTAAAAAGATTTTTCAAGGTTGTCAAATCATTCTTTGGGTCCATATTCGATCCAAAATAACCAAACTAGCACAACTTAGCCAACACACTGCTATGCAGTGACCGAAGCTGGATTTTGACCAAATTCCTTTGTTTAAGCCTTTAAATTTGAAAATTTACTATTTTTGGAAAGATTTCAACCTCTTTTTTTTTTTTTTTTTTTTTAATTTTAATATATATACATATAATTTTCTGTAATCGTAGAGTGATTAGTGAGTTATTATTTTAATTGTGGTCTGGATTATGATGTGGCATGGTTAACTAGCCATTTCCCCTATAAATAGGGTTGTAAGCCATTGAAGCTAATAATTTATTGATTGAGTAGCAAAAATTTAGAGAAAGTTGTCAATTTTATATTGTTCTTGTTTTTCCTTGTGTATTCATTCAATTTAGAACAGCAATCTGAGAAACAAACTGGGATAATATTTTGAATCCGCGGTTGAAGTTAAAAATCAAATTCGCAGAGTCGATGCAAAATGGCAAAAATTACATGATAGATTCGAAAATAGTCAAAACAAAAACGCATTTTTAAAACAGATCTAAAAGGTTATTAAATAAGCAATAATACACAACATGCAAATAAAGATTTGAAATGCAGAACAAAAAAGAAGCTAAATTTGAAAGTAGAATTTGAAGCAGATCTGCCTCACCGTTTATTTAGGCTTTCAGCTTCTTCATCAGTGACCTGACCGCCAAACAGAACTTTACTGATCCGATCGGAAGGCTGAAAAATTGTAGAGAAAAATGAGAAACTAATCACGGTTGTAGCGGAGCGGGAATTGAAAATGACATACTTGATGGGAACGAGAGCTGGAACGAGAGACATTGGCGGAATCGGAGGTCTCGGACCAAGTGAGAAGATCGGCGGTGGAAGTGTGGGGATTCCGTACAGGTGTAGCTCTCTCCATTCTTCTGCCCCCTTTCCTTCTCCTTCTTCTCCTTCTCTGCCAAGCCAAGATAAATACTAGTACTAGATAACAGGGGAAATTAGAAATGGGAAATTTGCAACTTCAGTCTATATTTAAAAAAAATAAAATAAAAATTCAAATTAACAATATTTAATTTTAATAATTAAAATTATTATTATTATTATTTTTATGAATTTGTAAATTTTTTATGAAATACCAATGATTTATAATCTTTTCAAATTAAATTATACAACGGATGTCAGTATTATACAACGGATGTCAGTATTTTCTTGGGTAGGTATTGTATCCTCTCATCGTGGCTTGTATCAGGATTCTTTCAAACACTAATTTTGGTGTTATTTTGAATTTGAGTCAAAGCTAACCTGTTATTATATGTTAAGTAAATTAAAAATATTAAAATGTATATTATAGTTTAAAAAATTGGACAATATAGTTGGTTTAATGGTCTATGTAATTATTTTTTAGAATAAAAGCTTAGAGATTCAAAGTTCAAGTGATTTTTGAAAAGTGAATATTATGTGGTGTTTTAGAAAGTTAGTAAAAAATTAATTTTTTTGACTTTTATTAGTTTTTTGGTGGTTTATTTAGCTAAAAAAAAATTGGCTTTTTTTGTGTAAAAAAATTAAAAAGTCAAAAAATTAATTTTTTATCAAGTTCTCAAATTGTCCCTATGTATTTTGAAAGAGTTTTAGGGTCAAAAGTGTTGGGGCACATTTTTTAGCAGCACAAGTGGGTCCAAGATCTCATATATGTGATACCACCTCGGATTCTTTGTTTTGTGACATTGGTTAAATCCTAGTTAAAATATGAAGGTGGTGAAATTCTTATGGGAATGTGGTTGCTGGTGGATAAGAATTGAACATTTTGAGAAAAGATTAAACCTAATCCAATTAGGAAGAAGAATTCTAAAGAAGGAATCCTTGCAAGGCAAGTAGAGTTCTAAATGGAAAATGAATCTAAGAAGTCAGCCACTCCTATTATTATGCATGTGTTTTAGTAATTGATTATAAGTTTCAGTATTTGTGCTATTGAATATTCTTTAATTTTAAAGAGAGAAAGTTGCTCACTTTAATATCAGAGTGCCCATCTATAAAAAGCCAGACGAGACACTAATACGTCTTTTTCTTATAGGGTATGTTTGGTTTGTTTTTGAGAGAGTGATTTTTAAAATAAAAAAAAAAATTTGAGGAGAGAGTTTAGAAAATTTTGTTTGTTTGTTTGTTTGGTTGTATATTTTGAAAATAGTTTTGGAGTTTGAAACGATTTGATATTTTATTGTAATTGAGTAGATGTTTGTGAGAGAAAAAGTGATTGAGAATGAGAGAGGAGAGAAAAAAAGTGATTGATTGATGTATAAGAGAGAGAAAGTGATTTTGAAATTATTTTTGAGAAAAATCACAAACCAAACAAAATTTTAAATTTTTTTTTTCAAAAACAACTCTCCCAAATATAAACCAAACAAGCCCATAGATTCTTGGTAGATTCATCTAAAAGATCAATTTTGTTCTTAAATTTCTAGAAAGAAAATATTTTATTAATCGTGTGTAGTCAAGTCAGATTTGAGCACATACAGTTATTTATGGTTTTATTTTGATTACATGTATAGGTATTGTAAATTCATATGAAATGAATTATCAATTTAGATATGACATTCTTATATATATGCTATCAATTCAGATGAAAATAAATAAAACACTTGCGATACAAATTTTTTGCCAACTTAGATTTCATTATACAATGCCAATTGAGATGAAATAAGTACAAAATTGCATTTCAATTAACGTATCAAAGCATTTCTAAAGAGTCCTACCATGCCGCACACCATCATGTATTCAGTTGTCTCAATTAAAAAATTTAGGAATAAAGGCAAAAAAATATTCACACCAACCCTAGAGCTTCTAAGTGGCTTGCCAACCTAAAAGCCATCCAAAGCTGCACCTAATGCAAACGTATCATAATCTGCACAATTGCACCCAACGTCCATGCATCCACACTCATCTGAATTTGTCACCCTTTGATTATTTCTCCTCTTCCTCATCGTCACCGGCATCAACACCGGCACTGGCACCAACATCGCCTCTTTTACTGTCGGAACTTTAAGCTTCATTGCTACTTGCACTGCAGGTGGCTTGATATCTTCATATACGCGTCTACTTTTTGGAACCATGACTGCCCATTTCTCAATTTCCATCTCCGGGGTCTTGGAGACAGTTTTCCATGGAATCTCAGCTCTACCCAAGAGATGTGATCCTCCAATTTTCCCAAGAACCGGTAGGCTGCTTCTCCACCGAAGTTCAAAAACAACACTTCCTTGCATCAGCATCTGCATGGAGTCTTGGGTACCCGAACACTCTAACGAGAACGTTTCATTCCCAAACAAGTTGGATTTTGATGAGATTTCTTGGCTGTCTAGTCGAACCCTGTTGTTTTTTCCTGCAGAGAGATGGCATCTGACAAACCAGTGTCCATTGGATTTCAACTCTGTGTTTTTGGCTCTAATGATTCGAAGTTCACGTCTAAAAGAGGAGAGATTTTGAGGAGCACCCATACTGTGAGAGAGAGAGAGAGAGAGAGAGAGAGAGAGAGAGGTTGATAAGTTATTTGGGGAAGAGATGCAGTGGGCTGGTAGAGGTATATATTGTAAGATATATAAAAAACGCAGTGGCGGTAAAAAAAGATTCAAACCATACTTTATGTAATAGAATCCGAAACGAAGAACTTTGTGGGTAAATCACGTGTTCTTTAATCACGAACTAAGAACACCCAGGGGTGATACACAGTATGAGTATCACCCACTCTAATCACAGTGTAAAGGCTTGATCGTTTTTTATATGGGAGAGAGTTAGAGAGAAAGTATGAAAACAAACTGTTATGGATAAAAACTACATAACGTATGTGATATTTTTATATCATTTAGATACATATAATCAGATATATAACCATCTATCTATATCCATTTATTCATATCTCTTAAGGATAGGATAGATGTAGATAGATAGAGGGTTATCCTAACAAAATAGGATAATAAGGAAATCAAATTCAAATTACATGAGTAATTTGAATGGACCATGGGTCTTGCCACATGGGCGCCCAAATTCGGGTCCAATACCTGGCCCAATTTACAAAATCTCCCACTCGCATATGAGTTGGCATGACACTGCCACATCTCTATCTCAATCTCTCCAAAATATTTAATAATCTCATACTTGCCAATGAACCGTGCGACCGCTGAGAAACATCTGTATGTGGGAGCTTTATACTACAACTAAAAAATGAGCTAGCATAGAGACATTAACTCGAAAATAAAAATAGTGTCTCATATACCCTAGACCCACCTAATTACACTGGTCCAAAAAACATTTCTAATCCCTCAAAAGAGCATGTTTGACCCTCTTAATTCTTGTAATATATTCACACTCAATCCGTCTCTCATACAGAGCGATGTGAGTTGCCGGTAATGAATATACAACAGTGGTGTAATACTAGATGATCTTCCTTTTGCCTTCATGCCATTTAGTTTAGGATTGACTGCTTTCCCAGTGATGTCCCTTAAGGCCGAATCATACATGACCATAGGCAACATACCAAAGTAGCAAAACATCAACTCCTTACCTTATGACATAGTCAAAGGTCACAAAAGGGTACATAAGTAAAATTCATATAAAAAATGACATGTAAGACTCACACGGTGAGGAAATAGGGATCCATTCTCTCACCTCATTACTCGATCGCCAAGCACATGTAGTATGAATACATGCTACGGTGGAGTAACTCTTCCAAAACAGTGACGTCATATTCGATACACCGTACAGATCTTATTCTAGTCGCTTTCTAGCGCCTAACCCGAATTCTCTATTTGTTCACCTTCTAGATGCCAAATAAGATCTCGCATATGGTTAATTATAACAAGCACAACATGGAAAGTGGGTACTAACATCCATGTTTGGTCCTTAACACGACCTCATCTTGGTTGTAACCAAGACGACATACATAGTGGATAATTTAAGCCTCTCTTGGCTCCAAATAAAAATAAACCACTAATCTTATCATTGTTCGCTCCCAAGCGCTAAGGGCGATTGCTCGTATGAGTGAGCCAATCTTACTTGCTGACATCATCATTTGCTAATCATTATGACACAAACCATAATAGTGTCAACATCCCATCATCTCACAACCAATAAGTGATCGATTTAAAAAACACGATCACAGTTTGCGTAATTCTAGATTCCAAGCATAAGCCTTATCAGCACCTCTTGCGATAAGCATATACAACGGAATCCTCCATGTGTGCTTCACATGAAGTGGTTCAAGATTACTACCTTTTGCGCAATTACCTTTCTAAAGATATTTTGGTGACCAATCTGCGTTCATTCAAGATGCGCCCAACTAGCGCAGATGTGCCTAACTAACGCATTGAATCTTACAAGGGGCAAATTTATATACTACTAGTAAAGTATTCTATCCATAGTCTAATGAGTAAGGTTAATGTCTAAACTACTCAGTTGACCATGTACCAAAGATAACACTCATCATGTTGAATACACCCATATAGTGTACTTCAGGTTCCCACAACAAAAAAAAAAAACAAGGAATATAGGTCATCTGTTTCTCCCAAAGACAATCCGAAGATTCACTCAATAGCTAAGGCTCTGGCTTTTATCAATAGGTAAGTTAATGGGTTTGCAATTTTGCATCTAGAATCATTTTAGGATATTCTTTATGTAAGTCATCAAAGACAAATCGAGAATTCTCCAAAAAAAACCCCTAAGGATCGTACATCCGAGCATATAAATTATGTCACCCATGTCCATCATATCTAAAACAGAGGACTGCCCACCCTAGGTGACGATAACCTTATAAATTCCTGGCTCATAATGACTAAGTAAGGAAAAGCTTCTTTTAGACCATGGATCATGCCTCAGTGGTCTTTATCGATCATCGTTGGCCTATCATGGCTCGGCGAAATCTAAGAAACACTATTTGGATAACTGTTTTAGGCTGTAAAAAATTTATTGAAACTAGCAATCTTTTTGCGCCCCTAACTTTTCACCATAAAAGCAGAAGGTAAATCCCTACGGATCTACTTATCTAATTCTCCAACGAGAAGTTGGGTCACAACATCCACAAAACAAAGTTTTGAACTTATGTCAATCATAGCCTAAGTTGAAGTAACGTCACTCCCCATGAGGAAGTCTTCTTATGGTCTACACCTTTCTCAATGGTGCGACTCTTCGATATCTAGCAAGCCTTATGCCTCAAAAAATGATTATCCAAATTGCGCATAACTTTAGAACAGTTTCGTGTCATAGCGGAAAGTCAACCAAATCCTAGAAATGGTTAATCCTTAAAGACTTTGTCTTAAACTGTGCAATATTGATCCATTTTTCTAAAAGTATGGGACTAGAGAGCCTTTGGTATTATCCTAGGCTTTTTATCATCTTGCGGAGCAATTATAAATGTTTCCCTCTCAATCACCCAGTGATGATGTGGAAAATTTTCACATTCGCTACCACGTAACTAAGAATGTAGAGCATTCTTCTCTAATGGAGTAATCCACTAGTAGGTACACCACTCCCACTGTCCCTAAGATATTGGAAATTTATTTCCATTCTCAACTAGGCTACATGAAGCGCTATACTTAGAATTCTTTATCTTATACAGTTCCAAAACTCTATTTACATCACATTTACTAAGAAAATTTTATGCGACTTAGTTACACTACCACAAAGCTGCTTACCTATATGCACATGACCCAGAGGGTTTACATGACAGCATACAAAAATGTGCCATAGAACCCTAGGTCTTAGCTTTGCAACCTTATGAGAAGTAAGATAAAGATAAGCTGCTTAACGGTTACAGATCGCCCATAGATGGCTTTCTGCCAACCCATTACTCAAATGGAGTGTAAAATCTGATATGGAGGACACTAGTTAGGGATATAGGCAACAAACTATAGGGATATAGGCAACAAACTAAAGTGCAATTCCCAATTGGGAAGCATTTTGCGCCATCATCCACCTAACATTAACAATACTTAATTCCTTATCTTTACTACACCATTGTGTTGCTGAGTACTAGAAATAATCAATTTTCTAAGCATCCATTTCTCTTCACAGAGCTTTCTAAAATAACTCAAATAGATACTCGTCACCTTGGTCAAAACTAAAAGCACGAAAACTCTTATCTGATTGAAACCTCATATGTGCAATGTCAAAAAATTATCTCAAAACTTTTGACTTATGGGAGATCAAATAGTCTTAACTCAGATGCGTATCGTAATTTATAAATGTGCCGAGATTGAGGCTAGCTATCATACCTTTACACATATCCAGTCATAAATATCATAGTGGACTAAATGAGCCAATACAAATGCCCTTCTGCTGCTTTCCTACTTACTTGTGCGAAACCATTGCGAACAAAGTTACATATTCATATGAGAGCAGGATGTTACAAGTAAGTGGGCCTGAGAGGGCCTACTCAAACCATCTATCTCATCTTTTCATTAATGTGATTAGGTATAATAAGCCATTGGTTCATGACCAATGTCATAAACTAATTCCAATCATCCCAAGGTGTGAGTTCTCGAAGACAAGTTTTAAAGATTTAGGCCTACCTAACTAGGTAATGACTCACGACTAATTCATGTTCACTAGATCATAAAGGGATGTCATGGAGATATCAAGTGTGCCCAAATCGTAAATTTTGCTAGTAAGTGCTAAATGCCATAAACTAATTCCAATCATCCTAATGTGTGAGTTCTCGAAAACAAGTTTCAAAGGTTTAGGCCCAACTAGGTAATGACTCACGACTAATTCATGTTCATTAGATCATAAAGGGATGTCATGGAGATATCAAGTGCGCCTAAGTCGCAAATTTAGCTAGTAAGTGCTAATCCCCTGCACCTTCAAATCAATTTTATTCTCCATACACTTTATTACATCTAGTTGAAACATGACGATACTCCTCTTGCCATATCTGTTTCTCGCTTCATAGTTAATTGCAAATAATTCTACTATCCACAAGAAGGAGAGAATAAGCTATCAATATATGACAGCTCCTGAAGTAACTTAAGCGTGAATTAGGCTAAAGAGTCTAATTCAACACAATGCTCTCACAAGCGATGTGTTAAATTCTTAAAGTCATAACAATCTTGTCGGCCTTGACCTTTTAATTACTACGCTGCAACGTTTGCGCTTAGTGGTAAACGTTATTAAAAAACGTTAGCCTAGCTAAGGAATCATACAATTAAGCCCCTCCTCATGTCTCACACTCAAGTGTGGAAATAGTAAGTGTCTAGACTTAGACAAGTTGGCAATGCTAATAGATTTTGTAGCCACTTGGAGCTAATCTTTTTACTTAGTGTTAATAGATTTTTCTGCTATTAAGTGCTAATCTTTTAATTTCAAATGATACTTTAATGCACATTATTATGGTGCATGAAATTTTGCTTCATCTACTCCCAACAGTTGGATAGAGAGCAAAACTACTCATACTGACTACTCGTCTTACACTTAATGATTAATTCATTTAAGCTCGCGTGATGTGGCTCTTGAATGTTATTTCATCCAATGATGTAACATTATTACAAGTCAAATTGCAAAGTCAATCCGCGCAGCTCAATAGTTAAGATCATATACAGATCTATTGAGGGCTTACTAATTTTACAACTCCAAAACTTGCCAATCAAAACTACATAGCATGCCGCTAACCATAGCGCACACATCAGGTTTTTTTTTTTTTTTGGGTGCCAAAACAAGGCAAGTAACAAAACCACGGCGACTTTGAGTCATGTTTCTTTACTTTGGCTCAATTAAGGTTTAACCTAAAATCTCTAAGACTTTTTGCTTATCTAACGAATATGATTGCATTGTTCATATTTGAACATCTTTACTAACTCTAGGTCAACCAAATTAACTTTCATAAGCTAAGTTAGTTTAGAGAGAAATTTACATTGGGATTAATTTGATTAGCATAATATAATTTTGTCGCAAAAATGTAAATTAAATAATGACAATATTACACAAGTCGCAAGGTCGAAAATCCGTTATGCTCGTAATCATCTCTTGTGCCACAGGTGACAATTATCTAAAATTTAATTTAATTCATCACAAAATATTAGTTTTTAGGAGTAAATCTACAAAGATTTCTCTCAACCGAACAACCTTCCACTAACTATGGCATGACTAAAAGTATGATAAAATATTCTAATTCCATACAATAGTATCTTAATGTAGATTCACAATCAACTCATGCTATGTTACATTTAATAATGTAATTTAAATATAAAAGAAAAAATAATCATGCTATTCTAATCACAACATATTAGAAATTCTAGGAAAAAAATAACAATATGCTGTGTTTCATATTCAGATTATGCCATAAAAGAAAGTATATCACTTCTGAAATTTTTCTAAATTTTTCTGATATTTTTTGGAATTTTAAATAATTAATAAACACACATAAAATCATAAATAAATATTTCAGAATCTTAAAAAATGCAACAATCATACCAGTAAATAGTAAACCATTACAGTGGTCTACAGTAAAAATTTCAGCTTCAGAAATTTAATCATGCAACACCAGAAGCATTTTAAAGCAGAAATAATAAATTATTATTTCAGGAAAAATATTTTTTATTTTCATAAAATTTTGAAATTTTTTACAGAAGATAAAAAATTAATTCTGAGCCTAATAGTACCAACTATGCTTAAAACAAAGTTATAATGAATTGCTTATAACCATTTAAAGCAATTCTAGATTTTAAAAAAAACAAATAGACTCTTATACCCAATTGCCAAACCAGCCAAGCCGGTGCCGAAAACGGCTTGAAGAGAGGCTCGACGCTGTGCGTGTGTGCAGGGCGCAAGGCGTGCACGCGTGTGAAGCACGCCTGGTGCGTGGGAAGCGCGTGGCAGGAGTGCAGGCGCAGGCGGCGTCAGATGGCGCGTGTAGTCCATGAGACGCCTTTCGGGGTGTTTTCTGGTCCAATTTTAATACTGTCGGATTCCATTTTTCAAAATAAAAACAATGGTGGTATCAAAAATGACGTTTAACAAATACAAAAAATGAGGTGTATCACATACTCTTTCTAATGAGAGTGGAAGTGTAAAAACTCTGCACTTTATTTTCTTCCTCAAATCAACAAAAACCAAAATGAACCCAAATTGGAGTTTGCTTTTTCTCATCAACCGTAAGTCAGAATTAGGCCCATAATATACTCTTTCGAAAGTATCGAAACAAGGATTCCAAATATATAATTTTCATAACATAAAAACAAAGCATGTAAAATCAGCATTCAGTCAAAGTTATAAAAAATTAAATATGAATCTCCATTTTTCTCAAAATCCAACCGTTGGATTTCCATGAAAGTTGGCAGATATATTCTACATGAAATGTACTACTATATATATAAATTTCAGGTTGATCGCAAAAAGTTCAGAAAAATAGTAATTTTTCATGCATATATCATGTGTGTATATATATATATATATAATTATATACACATTTTAATGAATAAAAAATAAGCACAAAAATACCCATTTGTGGCTCTAATACCAATGTAAGATATATCAAAAACGTAGCGGGTAAAAAAGGATTCAAACTATACCTTGTGTGATAGAATCCGAAATGAAGAACCTTGTAGATAAATCATGTGCTTCTTTAATCACGAACTAAGAACGCCTAGCAATGGGATGATACCGTAGTATGAGTATCACTCACTCTAATCACAGGGCAAATGCTTGATTGTTTTTCATATGAGAGAGAATTAAAGAGAGAGAAATAGTATGAAAACAAATTGTTATGGGTAAAAACCACATAATGTATCTAATATTCTTATGTCATTCAGATACATATAATTAGATATATAACCATCTATCCATATCTCTTAAGGATAGGATAGATGTAGATAGATAAAGAATTATCCTAACAAAATAGGATAATAAGGAAATCAAATTCAAATAACATGGATAATTTGAATGGACCATGAATCATGCCACATGGACATCTAAATTCAGGTCCAATACCCGGCCCAATTTCCAACATATATTGTATCATATTGGATGGACATGAAGGAATGTGGTATTACTTTGTGAGGATGGTGCTCTAATTTTTTAATCAAAAGATAAAGGAAATCACCACCTAGATCTTAGTTCAACTTATGCCTAGATCTTCGATCTTATATTATTTATTTACTTGCAACTGGTATGAAGTGATCCATTTGAGATTATTGTATAATACATCATACGTTGGCATGAAATGAGGACTGTAGAAATTGTGTGAAAATTGTATATGATTAAAATAAGTTATTCATTATACAGTACTACATTTACATAAATTTTCCGAATGATATAACAGTGTTGATTGGAAGGTTTTGAGAGAAGAGAAGCGTGTGTGATTAATTTACTTTTTTCTGGTCATATTATTTGAGAAATTTGTGGGGAAGAAATTATGTGAATAAATTTTTCTATAACATATTATACATTGGCATAAAGTGAGTACTTAGAGATTGTGTGAAAGATTACATATGATTAAAATAAGCTATTCAGATTCCTTGTGATGTTAAATCTTTAGAAAAAATCCAAGGTTGAGTTGCAAATAATTTAAAATTAATGATGTGCTTAATTAGTGTGAGTGGGGGTTGGGTTAAGGTTTTAAAAGTTAACAATGAGAGTACTTTTTGTAAGGTTATAGGTGTAATAGGTGTAATATGAAAATTTTAAAATTTAATTCTGGAAAGTTCATTTAGGCAGAATATGAATGAATTTAGAAATTTTATGGGTGCAAATAGCAGAGCATCATATATTGGGTGTATGTAGCCAATTGACCAGGTGACCCCCAACAAAATCTTTAATCACATTTTTATGTAATTTAAGAAATTTAAGATAACTTTACAAGTTAAAATCCTTAATAGGAAACGAATGGATCTTTGAAGACATTGAAAGGAGGCCACTTTATTATTATATAATAATAATAATAGCAACTGGTTAATTTTTGTGCCCATGGGGAGAGATAGCTGTTGATCAACACGTAATCAAGGAAATCCAGCTCAACCTTGTGGCTCGTGTGATATAAAACCTCTCTTTCTTTCTTTAATTATTAGTACATAGAACATCTCTATCTCAACTTCTGAGTTGCGTTTATTAGATACCACTGTCGGATCTCCCACTAAAATGTTGCATGAAATCAATACATAGTACACCTCCAGCTCCACTATATGGACTTTGATTTCCCACCCTAGTCCGAATCCTCAACTAGGATTTTTTGTTTTTAAAATTTAATAGCCTATTGGTGCTATTAGGAAAGTAAAATAATTGAAATAAGATAATCATCTTAAAATTCGTTAATTTAAAAAAATATATTAAAAGTATGATTTTTTTTCTAGACTCTTTGGTTGCGTTTGGTAAAGTTTTGTAAATATGATTTGAGAGTATGAGTTGTATTTTGAGTTTGTGAGTTGTGAAATTATGATTTGAGTATAGAAAATTTGTTTGGTTATGGTTTTTGAATAGAGTGTTGAATTGAGTTTTGAATTGTATGTGAAATTGAGTTTTGAAAGTTTGATTTGACATGTGAAGTAAGAAAATTTGTTTAGTTATGAATTTTGGAAAGAGTTTTTAAAACTTAATTCAAATTATTATAACTCATAACAAAACACGTTACTTTCATACTATTGAAAATTCTGATAAACACCCATAACCAAACTCTTTTTAAAATTTAATTAAATTTTTTTTTATTATTAACAGAAAATAACATTAATCAATTTTTTAATTGAAAATACTACAAAGGAAATAATTTTTTTTTCAAAATAAATATTCAAAAAATTTAAATCATAAATATTTAAATAATTTGAATAATCTAAAAAATTTAATAAGTAAAAAATTAAAATAAATATTCAAAAAATTTAAATTGTAAAAATTTAAATAATTTAAATATTCAAAAAATTTTAAAAATTTAAAATTTTAATATTTTAAATTTAAAAATAACTCTACACTTAAATCATAACCAAACACATAAAACAAAACTCAATTAAGAAATTATTTTTAAAACTCATAACTAAACATATAACTCGAAACTTCATACTACTTTCACAACTCTACATTCAAATCATAACCAAATACATAACAAAAAAATTAAAATATTTAAAAATATTTTTATAAAATAGAGTTTGAATTTATTTTTATAAAAAATTTTAAAATTTAAAAAATTAAAATCGTAATATTTAAAAATTAAAATATTTAAAAATATTCAAAAAATTAAAAAAATCATAACATATTTAAATATTAAAATATTTAAAATCTTAACAAAATTGAATATTTTTAAAATATTTAAATACTTAAAATATTGATTTGAATTGAGTTTTGAAAAAAGTTTTGAATTATGTGTTTGGTTATGAGTTTTGAAAAGTAATAATTATGTTTTGAAGTGAGTTTTGAAAAATTAGTGTAAAATTATGATTTGAATGCTCAAAATAAACACCACACTCAAATCAATGGGTGGAACTATAATTTGAGAAGCTTACGAAATGGAGTCTTTATTTCACAAAAAATACATTGATCGATAATAGTTGATTCTCAAAAAGATATTTAAAATTGATATATATATATATATATATATGTACACACATATACACTATGCATTAGTATGCTAAACATTGGTTACTGAATGCTGGGGGTGTGGTTGTTCTGTGGTGATGTTTTGTTTTTACCCACTGTAGTTGTTTGTGTTCTTTTCTATTTCTTTTTGTGGTGTTTGTTTCTCACCAACCCTTGCATTGAGCTAGCAGATGATAGGGTGTTACTTTTGGTGCCAACCTTGTTGGAATGAAGGGTAGCACTATGATGCTCTTTGCTGTTTATCTTTTCTTTATTGATGTAATCAATATTTTTATATGTTGTTACTTCAATAAAGTTTATTTGTTGATAAAAAAAAAAAAAAATACATATACACTAGTATATCACCCATGCAATGTACGAGATTAAATAATGATAAATAAATTTATTTTTAAATTAATTCAAAACAATTTAAAAAAAATAATAATATTAAGGGTTTGTTTGGAAAGTTGGTTGACTTTTTGACTATTTAGTTTTTTTTGACTATTTTAATCTGAGATTAAAAAGTTTCGTTTGTGTTGGCTATATATTTTGTATAAGCCAATTACAATTCAACGCGTGGTAGAATAAGGACAATACAGGAAGACTATTCAAGTCTTCGATCGTGATCGTACACGTGGCAGTTAGTATTGGTTTTTAGAAGATCTGCGTAACACTAGATTAGCAAAGAGATGCAAAGTGATGTAACTTTAACGATTACTCACATTCAAATTCAAAATCAGGAAGGAAGCCTAACTGTAGGTAATGGCATAGTGGAGCTAACTATAAGGCAACATGATCAGCGATCATGGAGGAGTGATTAGACGTTTAGAAGTGCAGTTCGATGGTCATCCTTGAGAAGTAAAAATAGTAGAGAAGGCTCTAGAAAAAGTCTCAGACTCAGATCTAAAAAATTAGTTTTATCAATTTTATTTCCTTTCAAGTTTTACATTTCCTATTTTTTACAGTTCTGTACTTAAAAATTCCTGCATTGTACTTTGTTTATAGGAGTAATTTCAAGTAGATTGTTGCTGTAAACCTCTACGAGGCTGAATTGGATCATTGTAAGTATTTCATTTTTACTTAATGAAATGCTACAACTGTTCTTCATTTAATCATTGTTTGCTTAACTCTCCTAAACAAAGCCACTAGTAAAAGTTCTCTTCATTGAGGCTGAATGAACTAAAACACAATTGTCTGATAATTGGTTGGCAATTAACATTCTGTAAGGACTGATTGATCCTTGTTAGTATGCTCACAATTAGAAAAATAATCTTCGAAAGCCAAAAAAGCCAACAGTTTGTGAAGGACTTTTTAGCTTTCTTGACTTTTTGTGATAAAAAAATATAATGATTATGAGTTGGGTGTGATATTTTGTCTTATTAAACTAAAAAAATTTATTTTAACTTTTTGTAGTTAAAATAGTCCCAAACACATCCCAATCCATCTTCCCAAATAGAGGCAGAGTAAGTTTTAACCTTTTTTTTTAACAAAAAAGAGTGTTTGAAATTAACTTCTTAAGTGCCTTTTTGGATTTTTTAAGAGATAGAAAAAGATTAATGTATTTAGGATGAGTTTTTTATTGTATGGGAAAATGCAAATATTTTTTTCATTACTTAGGGTTTGTTTGGTAACCATTCCGTTTTCAGTTTATTTTACAAAAATTTAAAAAATTGTCATAAAAACTTGTTTGACAATTTTTTTAGTTTATAAATGGTTGTCCCAATTTATAAATTTGAGAAAAAAACGTAAACTCAAAAAATGAGTTTACATTTTCAGTTTTCAATTTTTTTTTCAAATAATTTTTTTTTCAAATAATTTTTTAAAATAATTTTTTTTTCAAATAATTTTTTTTCAATTAATTTTATTTAAATTAACTTTTTTTTTCAATTAATTTTTTTTTCAAATATTTTTTTTCAATTAATTTTTTTTTTAAATAAATTTTTTTTTTCAATTATTTTTTTTTGAATTAATTATTTTTTGAATTAATTATTTTTTGAATTAATCTTTTTTGAATTAATATTTTTTTTTCAATTAATTTTTTTCCCAATTTTATAAGTCATTTTTCAGAACCTTATGCTAGGCTAAGTCTTGTGTAATTTCTTATAGAGTCTCAAGTCCTATTTTCATAAAAATGTATTCTACAAGATCCTAATCTTTTTACCCCCCATTTTCACACCTTCCCTCTCACGCTCTCTCTCTCACTCCCAACCACCGAATTGATATCAATCTTGTGCTGCTTCGCAAGCTTCTTCGCGAACAGTGTCGATTGGCATGTGAAGTGATTAACATAAGAATGGATTTGCAGGATCATGAAATCAATAGACGAAGTTCTTCATCTTTCCCCGATATTTGCCCTTCCAGTGTCAACACCGGGCTACTCGTAGTTGGATTTGTCTTTTCAATTGTATGGCAGCTACTTGATGCATCACTAGACGATGAAGGACTGCTGGAACTTACACCAGAAAAGAAATCTAGGTGTAATGATTGCAGAAGATATTTGATTTCGTTTTTGTTGTAATGATTTTTTTTTTCTTTAAATGCCTATGTTTTCTTTTGATTTTTCTATATAAAAAAAAAATAAAAAAATTCAAAAAATAAATAATTTTTAAAATTTTACAATTAATAATACAAAATAAAAATATATTAAGATTATATATCTATTTCAAAACAAACGGATTAAAAAAATAAAAACTTATTAAGTTTGCGAAACATAACGTGACACATTACGTTACGTTTATGTAAATGTCACATTACGTTTATATAGGTGTCACGCTACGTTACATTTATGTAAGTGTCACATTACGTTTATATTGGTGTCACGTTACGTTTATATAGGTGTCACGTTACGTTACGTTTATGTAGATATGTCACGTTACGTTTATATAGGTGTTACGTTACGTTACGTTTATGTAGATATGTCACGTTACGTTTATATAGGTGTCACGTTACGTTTATGTCGGTGTCACGTTACGTTACGTTTATATCAATTTCCTATATATGGTTTTATTACTTATTTATGATATTAACAACTAATATTGAGGGTAAATGTGTCAACAAACTTTTCACAGGATTTATGGGAACATAAGTTTTTTAGTAGGACCATATGTAGCATAAGTCTCCCTAATAGGACTTTTAAATAATTTTCCCTAAATTTTTTTTCAATTATTTTTTTAATTAATTTCTTTTCATTTTTTTCAATTAATTTTTTTTTCAAATATTTTTTTTTTCAATTAATTTTTTTCCAATTAATTTTTTTTTAATTTAAAATTTTTTTTTTCAATTATAATGTGTGTGATTCCATTGTGAGAAATAATAAAAATAAATATAAATATTTTAGGTCTGAACAAACATATTTTTTAGTTTATGTTTTTAAATTTTTATAAACATTTTGTTCAAACCAAAACGCGTTTGTAATTTATGTTTTTCTAAAAATAAACAAAAATCAATTTATAAAATTTTTGTAAACATAAACAAAAAACGTAAAAATTACAAAATGATACCTTAAATTTTCGGTTTTATCCTTCCAAATGTGTAAACACCTATGCATTCACTCATAAGGATTCTTTGGTGTTTTCAAACTAATACAAAGATTTTTTGAACTTTTAATTTTTT
The DNA here is from genome assembly GCA_025200525.1 of Camellia lanceoleosa. Taxonomy (NCBI): domain Eukaryota; kingdom Viridiplantae; phylum Streptophyta; class Magnoliopsida; order Ericales; family Theaceae; genus Camellia; species Camellia lanceoleosa. The sequence continues at coordinate 89,712,812 of CM045759.1, forward strand.
TTTGGGTATATGCCAAACACATTTTAGCATTCTTTAAGTTTCTTGACTTTTTAATAAAAAAGATAGCATCCCAAATATGGCATGAGTTACACAGTTTTTATTTTATTTTAGTTTTTGTTGCTATTAATATTTTGTCCTAAGTATTATATAACAAATAGATATATAATAATGCAATTGGTAAAATTAAAGCAAACGAATTTTCTAAAATTACAAAAATTATTCTTTCGGTCATGTATAATACATAATCAACGAAATCCTTCTACCATAATTTGTCAAGTGATATAACAATCTTTTTTTTTTTTTTTTGTCACTCTTCCTCGCTCTCACTCATCTTCTATCTCTCTTTATTTTAAGGTGATGTGGCAAAAAAATTGAATTGAAATGTTTAACTTTTTATATTTATTTTAGTAAGTACATTAGGAAAAATATTCTTATATTGGTAAAATTTGATTTGTCAATTGATAATGTATGATAAATTTAAGTTGACCGTAAAATAATTTTTATTTTTTTTAAAAAAATTTTATTAGATGATCAAGGTACCTAAGTCATTTTAGATTTATATCAATCTACACAAATTCAAGAATCACTTAACCAATTTGTTTATGTAAATATTTTTAAACTGATAAACATACATCATTAGTATTTTTTTTTTTCATAATAAAATGTACATATTCATGCACATTTAATAGCTTTGAAAAAACATATAATGTAATATTTTTTATAGTGTTGTAATTATTTTGGGAATTTCACTTTAATCTAAACAACTGTAGATATTTTTATAATGTTTTAAAACAAAATTAAACAAAAATCAATTCAAACAAAATATCAATTCAATTCAAACAAAATTAATAGTTATTTGTTTATGTAAATATTTTTTTGAATTGATATTTTTAAATAAAATCAACTGCAGATAAAAATATTAAAGTAAAGTTATAAAAATATTAAAGCAAAATTATTAGGTATTTTTGAAGTAATACTCTACACCAATTATCAATTAACATATATCATGATGTTACACAATATTAAAAATAGAAAATAAAAAAGAGTAGTAATATACAAATATAAAATCAATACAAAAAAATTATTAATAATAATTTGGTTGAATTTTGATCAATCACTTTGTAATAAATAGTCCATTGACATATTTTTATTATACAAATGACACTATCACATTATTTTTGGGTAATATTGCATAAAAATTTTAGTGAAATAATATTTTCCAACTGTAGACACCCCATTTTTGACTGACCTTAAGACTCAGACGTCATCGATTGAGCGCTTGGTGATGTTGCATATCGTGCTCGTTCAGAGGTTTCAGAGTCTCGGCTGCGAGCCTTGCCTCCGGACTGCTGGACTCTTTTATGCTTTGCCTCGGTTTGCGAACCAGGCTCGGTTTTCTCTGTTTTCTCTTCCAGAAGGGAGGGAGAGGTCTCGTAGATCATCTCTTAGTGGCCGTAGGCTACGTTTCGTGGGCGTAGGCCATTTTGCCCGTTTGGAGTCCGATTTTTGGTTTTTTTGGAGCCGTTGGCCGTGTGCCTCGGTTCGGGACCGCTTAACCACCTCCGTTTGCTCCGATTTTTGGCACACATCTTATTTACTCCCTTTTGAGGGACACTGTGGTCCGAGAGACCAACTTCGTGGTCAAACACCACTTTCGGTGCCTAACAGTCAGTTTTCGGGGCCTCGGGCTACGCGTTTCGGCCCCCAAACCTTCATTTTGCATCGGTTTGGGCTCATTTTTGGCAGGGACCTCTGTTTCATTTTTAGAAAGGTCGTAGAAGGGTGGGAGGCCAGTAATTGTTCTAACAACCAGTTTTATTCCTCCATCGCCCTCCGTCGCCCATTTTTCTCACTTGGAAGCCAACGTTGACCATCCTAAGGCCATTTTTTCTTGCCATAAACCACATATTTGTGTTGTAGACACCTGGGAGGCCACTAATATCACATGGCCGGCCAGTAATTGTGTTTGACCTTTTTGAATCCCTCATAAAAGTGGCCTTTTCTCTCTCCTTGTTCACTGTCTCCAGTTTTTGACCACATGGCTGTGTTGAGCACACATGGAAGGCCACCAATATGTGGTGGCCGGCCACTAATCTAACTTGAACCTTTTGACCCTTGGCTGGCCGGCCATGGGGAGGGCCGGCCGGCCACCTGCAACCTGGATAATGGGCCGGCCTTGCTCCCCTCCTCTGGTATATTACAAATATACATTTTGTTTTCCCCCAGATTGTGTATCCGGGGGACTGCACTTTTGGGGAAAAATTTGAATTCATTTCCCCCCATTTTCTCCCCCTTCTTTTGCCTATATAACCAGAGCTCCAGCTGCATTTGAAGGGGTTAGAAATTTTGGTCTTGAGCTCCTATATTGCCTCTCTCTTTCTCTACACTTCAACCATCAAAACCCTAAGTCTCCTACACCATTTCTACACTACCTCATAGCACAAAGCCTCCATACTCCATTCCAACAACTTGGAGCTGTTTTTCAGAGCTTAGGAGCATCCAAACTTGGTCTAAAGGCTGTCAAAGAATTGGTCTACAAGGGTAAGTACATTTCTCCTCTTTTTCGGCCTTACTTTGCTCAATATATTAGCCCCTCTTGCTTGCTTTTTTGGGCTCCGACCCTAACTGAAAATAGCATTATTTTGAGGTCTTTTTCATGTTTGTTTAAGGGTCCTTCCCTGTTTAAGGTTCCTAGCTACCACTTGCCTCTTTAGCTCTCTTGTATGTCTCTTTCTTGCGTAGTATTTTAGGCCTATTTATAAATTGTTTTGAGCTCTGTCATAAACTGAAAAGTGGCTTATTTTAAGCCCTTCTTCAACATTTTTGAAGGACTCTTCACTGTTTGAGGCTTCCTTTTGCCACTTGCCTTTGTATCCCTCTTTTAGCCTTATTTTTGCATGATTTGTTAGCCCCTTGTGCTTGTATTTTTGGGCTTGGTCCGAACTGCAAATTGACTTATTTTGATCCCCTGTTCATGTTTTATCAAGGGTCTTTTGTTTTTGGAGGCTTCCTTCTTGCTCTTTGTGTTTAAACCTCATTTTTGGCCGTATCTTGCATAGTATTTTAGGCTTGCTTGTGCACTGTTTTGGGTTTGGTAATCAACTGTAAAATGCCATGTTTTGGGCTTCTCTTCAACATTGTTGAAGGGCCCTCTTCTGTTTGAGGCCAGTAACCATCACTTGCTTCTTTGTCCCTCTTTAGGCCCATTTCTTGCATGATAGTTTAGCCATACTTGTGTTTGTTTTCGCGGCTTGTTGTAAAATTTAAAGTGCTTCATTTTGAGCCCCTCTTCAACTTTGTTGAAGGGCTCTTGGCCATTTAGGTCCAGAAGCTGCTACTTGCTTCATTATCTCTCTTTCAGGGTCATTTTTGCATGCTAGCTTAGTCCTATTTGTGTTCATTGTTTGGCCTTACTTAAAATTGTAAATATTCTTTTTTTGGGGCTGTCTTGATTCTGTCTTCATACTTCATGTTCAAATAATGCATGCATTGCATAGCCATAGGTCATTCCATGTGCCTAATTTCATGTTTCGGGATTTATTTCATGCATCGGGTGCCATTTTGCCATGCTTCGGGGCTGTTTCGCATCACTTTTTGCTACTGAAATTTGCATGCTAGTATGTCATATTCCATGCCTTGTCATGTCTTGTTAGAGTGGCATCCCGCGCATTAGGTTCGGTCCTCGGTTTGCGTGTACGCGTGCACGTACCTCGAGTGTCTCATTTTCACCTAATGGCCTCTTATGTGAGTGTGGATGAGGTCCACTCATGTTGGTGTAAGTCCATTATGCATTGTGTATGCCATTTCATTCCATAGCATTGTGTATGCTAGGTTGTATGTTAGCGCATTGTGTATGCCATGTTACCTCGTGCGTCGTGTATGCCATTTCATAGCATTTTGCATGTTAGGTTGTATCTTAGTTGCATTTCATGCATATTGCATTGTGTTCAAGATAGGAGTTAGCCCGAGCACGGGAAAGGAGGGGCGTTTCGTACTCCGAGTGACGGAACGTGTCTCAATTCCTAGTCGCCGACACTTCGGATTATCCATGATGGAGTTAGGTCTTGTTGTGTTTTCATGTGCATTCATTTCATATTGAGTTGTGCAATTTGACTCCTCGGCCATCATGCATCGAGATGCGTGATTGGTGGCACGAGGATCGAGGCATGCATACATTTGTGAAAATACATGGCCATGCCCCTTTCCTGCTCTCTGTTGCAGCAAATCAAGAATCAGCAGTCTTCCGGGGCTTGGCGCGCTTTCCAAAAACTATTGCAAAATAGAGGCTAATTAGGGCATCATAGTGGATTTCCGCGCAAAGGCAACCCGGATATGCATCATTCATCATCTGAAGAGGAGTCAAGGTAGTCTCTGGCTTGCATGCCAGTTTATTGTTTTTCTTAGTTAATTTGGTAATTAATTAGGAATTTGTACATATCTTGGACTGTATTATTTATTTGGACTGTACTCATTCGGGACTGTATATTATTTTATTCGGACCCTCTGCGCGAGGGCAATGTTGTAATAAGTGTGCGTGAGTGTGATGTATGTCTTCCAACCCTACGTCTTTCTTCCCTTTTATTTACCAGCTTATGATGGTTAGATTAGGGCATGTTTCAATTAGCATACAGTATGATAGCATGTTTGCATTCATTCATCTGTTTTGCATGCACCGAGCTCGGCGCATCATACTAACTGCATTTGTATTTCAATTCCAAGTTGAATACATGATAGCTGTTGCATCTCATATGCCATGTTTAGAATAGCCGAGCCTGCTATAGTTACATTTTTGCATGTGTTGCGTTAGGCATTTCTGTATAATTAGGACTATGCATGGATTTCTAATTAGTTTCTATTTTGGCTTGGAGTACTCGGTGAGTTTTATGCTTTAGCATCCTTGCATGCATGTGAGTGACTGCCATGAATAACATGCTTACCATGAGGCTAACTGCTTATGTGATATAACTGTCTGAATGCCTGTGAGTGAAAGGTTGGGTTAGTTGGATTGGAACAAATCATTGACTGTGTGTTTTAAGCCCACTAGATAGTGGCAAAACCATGTTTTTCTAAGCCCACCTGAGGGTGGCAAAATCTGCATTTTAAGCCTACCTGCGGGTAGCAAACCATCTTTCAAAAAAACAAACATGAAATGTTTTGTTCCAATTCAGGTGACCTTGTCTATACTTGTATGCTGTGTGCATCACATAGTAAATCTAGGCTAAGAACCGGAAAAAGAGCACACAAAGTTTTCAAAACTAAATATCATGGTTAGTAGAGGCCGATCTTTGATCGGGCGAGCGGGGGTGCTCACGAAGTGACCTTCCCCAATCGTACCCAAGTTCCCGAGCCGAGGCAACTTTGGTGATGACGGACATTTGGCCGTAGGTAAACGAGTCAAGGTTTCCTAAATTTTCCAAAAATAAAATATTTAGGTGGCGACTCTGTATCTGGCAAAGCAGTCCATGTTTGGCACTTTTTTCAAAAAAATCTGTTTTCTCAAAACGATTTGTCGGATTTGGACTCTTTGGTTCAATATTAAGAACCGTGACACAAATCAAGTCCGAACTGTAGCGAGGTCCCCCGCGGGCTTGTCTACAGTTTCTGGCGACTCTGCTGGGGATTTAGAGAACTTGACTCGAACTCATGATATCTGGTTTTGACTACACTTGTGTGTTTCTTTGCATTGCATTTGCATTGGTGCGCCTAGGACATCGTGTTTGCCAACTGCTATTCCTGAATGGTTTGCTGGAGGCTTGTCTTGTCAAGGCATGACCATAAGGCTGACCGGTTATGGGCTCTGCCAGTATGGGAACACAAACCCCAGTTTTACCGGGGCACCCTTTTTGACCATTCGACCTAGTGCATATTCGGATCCATAGTGACCATTCCAAACTAGGACAGGTTGCTTACCCAGTGTAGGTTGTTTGAAACCGCTGCGTACATAGTGAAACCCTAGTTCCTGACAAAATAGGACAGGAAAACCCTACCCCAACATAGGGGTGTTTTGGCTCTCACTTATCTGTTATGTGCTTTTAGAGTGCGTCTCTACAGGGAATGCATGTATCAGTTTGCGAGTTTGGGCATCGACCTGCGCATCATCGGTTTGAGAATCGATTATCTGCGGGTATTCGATTCATCTTTGGGGAATAGTGATTCAGTGACGGATCAAGATTTGAGGAACAGCAGATTCAAATTTTATCAACCGTGTGTTGTATGCCCGATGTGTTGTGTATTTATTTTAAGTCATTATGTTGTTCATTTATCTGGTTATTTATTTCCTTTTCGCTTTATTTATCTTTTTGTTAGGGCAGTTTTAGCACAATTGCTTCCAACCCAGTAGATATTTCCCAAGCACTTTGGACAAGAGGTCGTCGGCTCAATCGATCTGAGGATCTGGTTGACGGGCATCCAGTGTTCCATTCTCTACCCCCTGTTGTTAGGAGAAGGCCAAGGAAGCACAGTGTATCTGAATAGAGGTTGCCAGAACAGTGGATTACTCCATCAGAGGACAGTAGGACTGAGGTCTCAATTGTTGCTATAGAAATAGACATACCAGTCAGTCGGATGGATCAGCAAAATACATCAGGGATGGAAGCCATGATGCGCCAAATGCATGAGAGCATGAAACAGATGCAGGAGGACGCTGCCCGCCAAGTAGAGTTCTCCAAACAGCAAGCCACAATCATGGCCCAGTAGGCCGAGCTAATCACTAGACTGCAACAGCAGAATGCGGCATCTGCTTCACATCAAGTTCCTCCTCCACCAGGGGCCCCATTACTTGAGCAGGCACCTATTGTCCAGAATGCCCTGCCAAACACCCAGAACACCTTACCCAATGTCTAGAACATCCAAGAGGACACAAACCTTCCAACGAGGCCAGCTCTGCCCCCACTTCCGCCTTAACTGTCCAAGACCCATACACCTGCCAACCACCCGGACTCTCCCTTTGAGTTCGAAATAGACCATACAGCTCTAAAACTGAGCAAGCTCGAGAAGCTTTTCAAGAAATCACAAGGAGTAAAGGCTATTCCGGATATCGAGGACGGATATATCGATGTGGCCGTAACATTGCCAGACAGATTCAAGATGCCGCAGATTGATCGTTTCGACGGAGCCGGGGATCCCATGGTCCACCTCCGGTTATTCTCAGATATACTGCGGCCAATGGGCCTAACCCGACCACAAAAGCTTTTGCTGTTCGGTCGAACCCTGTCTGGTGTGGCCGCTATCTGGTACGCGAAGTTGGAGGATGAGGTAAAAAGAAGTTGGGATGAAATGGCCAAGGCCTTTGTCGCACAGTACTCATACAATACCCAGATCGAGATCACAACTCGTGATCTTGAAACAACGAGGTAGGAGCTCAAAGAGACTTTCTCAGATTTCATAACTCGATAGAGGGCGAAGGCATCGATGATGACTTTGAGGCCCACTGATAAAGACCAAATCAGGATGATTGTGCGCAATCTCCAACCGAAATTGATGCAGAAGATGATTGTACTACCCTTCCCCACCTTCTCAGATCTACACGAGATGGGGGTACAGATCGAGGATGCAATAAAGCAGGGTCTGATCGACCAGGATAGGGAGCAACCCAGGAGGACTTTCAACCGTAACAACAATGCGGGCCCGAGTGCCATTGCAACTGCACGAGCTTCAGAGGTGAGCATGGTCACCACCATTCCCCCTCCCCTTCTAAGACCCATGGCAGCCACGCCTTTCTGTGGCGCATCTGGAAGCAATACCCAAACCACCAAATACCAGCCCAGAGGCCAAAGAACCTTCACACCCCTATATATGCCCCTGTCCAAGGCTCTGGAGGTATTAATTAGGAAGAAGCATTTGATGCTCCTAGACCCGAGGCCACTACCAAATCCACTCCCTCCCTCTCATGACCCGGCAAAATATCACAGATCACCAACAAAGACACCATGACACCGACCGTTGTTTTAGATTGCGTCATGAGATCCAGGATCTTATTGACAAGCAGGTGATCGCGCCTCCCGACAAACCCAACGTCACAACAAATCCTCTCCTACCACATAACCAAGCTCCTCCTCCCAACATAATCAACTTCATCCAAACTGGGGTCGTGTCTTACGATCCTAGTATCTATATCACCCCATCCCACCTACCTAAGCCGGAGGTGATCCTTCCTGTCTGCACTAACTTGTGCATGATGGACATCTCCACAACCTAATCTGAGCCAATGGTGGTGACCACCGAAGATGGGACAGGGCAGGTTTCAAAGGAAAGTGGAGTTGTTGAGTCTGGGATTGAACAGTCTGGGAATCTCGCTGAAGGAGCCTACGATCCAAGTGAATACATCCAGTCAGTGGGCCAGTCTGAGTTGAGTGTAGGGCTGCCAAAAAGAGCAGAATTATGTGTAATTCAGGGGGACAGATTTGAACGGGGAACGGATGATCTAACAACTGTAGGAGAGGACCTTGCCAAACTCCAGTTTTTCAGTGACCAAGAATTAGGGGATGCGGCAATCAACTGGTTCGAGTATGAGGAGTCGATAGAAGCTACCGGATGGTTAGATGATCAACCAGACGTTGTAGAATTCCAACCAAAACGAGCTAGGGCAAGAGTATCGATGCAGGCCTAAGGGCCAAAAGTCGTAATACATCACGGAGAGCGCTGGCACTAAGAATTTCGCTAAGAACTTGGGCATTGTAAATGCAGGAAATATTGAACAAACAACTGTACTACCGCCGAAGAGCGCTGGCACTAAGAATTTCGCTAAGAACTTGGGCATTGTAAATGCAGGGAATATTGAACAAACAACTGTACTGACACAGTTGGAACAACAAAAATTTGAGGATTCCGAGAGAATCAGAAAAGCTAAGGCCCATATGGGGATCGAAAGTGCTGTGTGCACGGGAACGTAAAATGTCATGGGCATGTGGATTTGAAGGTACGATCATCACCGAGCCGGACAGTGTCTGCTTACCGCGGAATGTGGGGGAAAGATGATGATTTATGTCTTGCCCACACAGATGAGGATTAGGGGAATAATCAACCAGATAATACCTGGTATATCGACGAGGTCGCTTATATAACAAGAAGTGGGCGGTACTTCAAGCCCCCGCACCTAGACCAGCCAGAGGCATCAGGGAAAGGCAAGGAAGCTGAGAAACAGAGGAGAAACAAATCGAAGAAGAAGTTGTGCTCAAGCAATTGAAGAAGATACAAGCAGACATCTCCATCTGGGAACTGCTTATGGCATCACGGGTGCACAGACAGGCTGTCCTATCTGCTATGGACAAGGCCAAACTCTCTATAGATACTACACCAGAGCAGCTGGTTGGGCTGGTTTTTCCGGGAGGAGGTTCCCCGACATTAACCTTTTCAGACAAAGAACTGCCGCCTGAGGGCGCAAATCATAACAAACCCCTCTACGTTTCCATGGAATGTAGAGACAAGTGGATACCGGTGGTACTTGTTCATACCGGGTCCGCCATCAATGTCTGCCCATCTAGAACAGCGTATGCAATCTAGTTGAAGCCCACAGACTTCGTGCCGACTACTCAGGTGATCAGAGCATATGATAATACTAGCAGGGAAGTGATGGGGACTATCAAAATTCAGACCTAGGTTGGTCCAGGACAACACAACATTGAATTCCATGTCTTGGACGTTCCCGCAACCTTCAATCTACTCTTGGGGCGGCCGTGGTTGCACCAAGTGAAGGCAGTCTCTTCCACTTTACATCAGATGTTGAAGTACCCTCATGGGAAGGGGTTGGCTATTATTTTCGGGAATTCATCAATCCATCCGCCGCTAGAAGTATCTACACCAGTCTTGGAAATCGAGCATGGCACAGAGGATGTGTTCTTATCAGGGTTCACTTTGGCTGAGGCCCGGGTAGTGCAGAATATCATGGCTGTGAATGAGGGAGTGTACGTCAGTGCTCAATCCGTCTACCTCATGAACAAGCTACAACACATCCCCAGGATGGGATTAGGAAGGAGCGGCTGGAAAGGCATTGCAGCATTGGCCGAAGTGCCACACAAGCCTCATACCTTTAGCTTGGGTTATCTGCCCACCAAAGAGGATTGGGTGAGGAAGGGAAAGGAAATGGCCGGAAGAGCTAGAGCAAAGCAGGCTGGGAAGCCTTTTGAATTAATGCATAGGCCCATCCAGGGTACCCTGAATGGACGCTTCATCCGGGAGGGGGAGGACTTTCCATTTTGCGGCTTCCCAGAGCCGTGGCTAAACTCGGAGAAGAAGCGCGTGCCAGGTTTCGAGATCTTCTTCGACCTGCAACTATCCGAGGATGACGTTGCCGAAGAGCGATGCACTCCATCACCGAGGTTGAGCAAGATAAAGGGGGATGCCGAGGGCGCTTGAAATTGAAATGGGGTAGCATTGGCAAGTCTACTTTCAGATCCTCCGTCGACCATAAGTGCTTAGGGATAACTTCGGTTTCCATGATTGGGGATGAAAGCAATGGCCTGCCAAAGAACTATTTTGATGCATCTATCGTACCCTCTCTCACTTGGCAATACGAGGAGGGATTTTTATCCAAAGAAGTCAGTAGTGAGTCGAATCTGATTCCACCGAATCTTGTGAGTCGGAATCAGGTTCCAGCTCGACTGAGTCTGAGTCTGGTAATCTTGGGGATGATAACCCGGATACCATAGTTTTGTCCAGGTCGTCTTTTTCTTTCTCATTTGAGTCTGTTGTAACCGAGAATTTGGACGATTTGGATGTGCTTAATGAGAATCAAGTAACTGTGGTTTCTGAGTACTTTTCTGTGCCTTTGATTTATTGCATTAATTCAGACTTTCAAAATTTTGACGAAAACGACGAGGATGAAATTCCTCTGGTTTTGCAACGTCTAATTGAGCAGGAGCAGGAAAGATTTATCAAACCCTTAATGGATGAAATCACTACCGTGAATATTAGTACTGAGGAGGACCCGCGACTAGTCTAGATCGGGTTCATGTTGTCTTCGGAGGAACGCGAGCGCTTAGTCGCTTTATTAAAAGATTTCAAAGATGTTTTCGCGTGGTCCTACGAAGACATGCCTGGAATCGATTCTGAGATTGTACAGCATTGGATCCCCCTTGACCCCGAGGCCCGACCTGTCAAGCAGAAACTCAAGAGGATCCGCCCGGACTAGGCTCTTAAGACTAAGGAAGAGGTCACCAAGCAAATCGATGCAGGCTTCCTGCTGGTATCCGAATACCTGACTTGGTTGGCCAACATTGTTCCAGTGCCGAAGAAGGATGGTAGGATCCGGGTGTGCGTAGATTTCAGGGATTTGAACAGAGCTAGTCCGAAGGACGATTTTCCCTTACCGCACATCGATGAGTTGGTGGATTTCACAGCAGGGCATGCTTTGCTCTCATTCATGGATGGCTTCTCAGGGTACAATCAGATAGTAATGGCACCTGAAGATCGGGAAAAGACTGCATTCACCACCCCGTGGGGGACGTACTGCTACAGAGTAATGCCGTTTGGGTTGAAGAATGCTGGAGCTATTTATCAACGGGCCGCGACCACAATATTGCACGACATGATCCACAAAGAGGTTGAGGTGTACGTGGATGACATGATTGTCAAGTCCAAAGAAAGAGAGGGCCACTACATCGCCTTGCAAAAGTTTTTCCAAAAGATCAGAGAATTCCTGTTGTGGCTAAATCCTCATAAATGTACATTCGGTGTTACAGCGGGAAAAATGCTGGGGTTTTTGATTACACAAAGGGGCATCGAGGTCGACCCTTCCAAAATCAAGGCCATCTTAGAAATGCCACCACCAAGGACTGAAAAGGAGGTGCGAGGCTTTCTGGGTAAAGTGCAATTCATAAGACGGTTTATCTCAAAATTAACCTTGACTTGTGAACCACTTTTTGGTCTCCTCAAGAAAGGAAAGAAGTTCCAATGGGACGGCCGATGTCAAGCTGCGTTTGAACAGATTAAGGAATATTTACAGAACCCGCCCGTGCTGTTACCGCCAAAACCGGGAAAATCGTTGATTTTGTATCTGTCAGTAACTGAGACTACAATGGGCTGCATGCTTGCGCAAGAATCAGAGGACAAGGTGGAGAGAGCCATCTACTATCTGAGCAAGAAGATGCTAGAGTACGAAACCTGCTACACTCCGTTGGAGAAGGCTTGCTTAGCTTTGGTATGGGTTACTAGGAAGCTGCGGCACTACCTGTTAGCTCACTCTGTAATGTTGGTTTTACGACTTGATCCCATCAAATATCTTTTCGAGAAACCAGCACTTACGGGTAGGCTAGCTCGTTGGTTGCTGTTGCTCTCCGAATTTGATCTGAAGTATGTAACACCAAGTCGGTCAAGGGAAGAGCGGTAGCAGAGTTCCTTGCCGACCATCCAGTGGAAGGGGGTGAAGCAGTTGAGTATTTATTCCCAGATGAGGCCATTTTGCATATCGACGACGAAACTTGGATGATGTACTTTGACGGAGCGTCAAATCAATACGGGTATGGGATAGGAGTGTTGCTGATAGCACCCAACAATTCCCGTATCCCTCTAGCCTTCAAACTCCTATTCAAAGTCTCGAACAACGAAGCAGAATATGAGGCATGCATTGCTGGTCTAGAAGCAGCCCTGGAACTAGGGGCAAGACGGTTGGACGTCATCGGAGACTTGAACCTTGTTGTGTCTCAAGCAAAAGGAGACTGGAAAGTGAAAGAGGAAAAGATGATGATGTATCACCAGACCTTGGACTTGTTGATTCCTCAGTTTGAGAAGCTAAGTTTTACTCATCTACTAAGAGAGAACAACAGGTTCACAGATTCTTTAGCAACTCTATCTTCTATGATAGACATCCCGTGTGGAGTTCGGATGCGTCCAGTCATCATTAACCAGAAATTTGCACCTGCCTACGAGTCGATTGCTGCTATAGATGAAGTTCAGGATGAAAACCCCTGGTATTACGACATTTGGAATTTCTTGGAGAAAGAAGCATACCCGCCAGGGGTAAATGCCAAAGACAAAAGGGCAATCAGAAAAATGGCCGTTCAGTTCATCATCTGTGGGGGTAAGCTGTATAAGAGAGGTCATCTGGGAATGCATAAGCTGTGTGTTGATGCCGAAGAGTCAAAGCATCTGATGGAAGCCATCCATGGAGGGGAATGCAGCGCACATATGAATGGAGTAATGCTGGCACGGAAGATCCTCAGACAGGGTTACTACTGGTCCACCATGGAAGAGGATTGTATCGGCTTTGTTCGGCAATGCCACAAATGTCAAATTCATGCAAATCGCATGAACATTCCACCGTCGAAGCTGTACAACATGACTTCGCCATGACCATTTTCAGTCTGGGGAATCAATGTGATCGGGGCTGTCACTCCGAAGGGGTCGAATGGGCATGAGTTCATCTTGGTAGCGATAGATTATTTCACAAAGTGGGCCGAGGCCCAATCTTATGCAGTGTTGAAGGCTTCGCACGTCGCAAAATTTATTAGAAACAACATCATCTGTTGCTACGGAGTCCCAAATGAGGTTATTTCAGACAGTGGTTCCCACTTCAAGAAGGAGGTGATTGATTTGTTAGAGAAATACAATGTGGCTTTTCATAAGTCGTCTACATACCAGCCGCAGACCAATGGAGCGGTTGAGGCCGCCAACAAGAATATCAAGCACATACTGCAGAAGATGGTGGAAACCTACTGGGATTGGCCAGATAAGCTACCGTTTGCTCTGTGGGGCTACCGGACTTCAATCAGAACTTTTACTGGGGCGACTCTGTATTCATTGGTTTATGGGATGGAGGCCGTTCTACCTATTGAGATTGAGGTCCCGTCATTATGAGTATTGGCTAAGTGTCAAATAGCCGAGGCAGATTGGCAGTGGAGCAGATTTGAGGAACTCATGCTCTTTGATGAGAGAAGACTGAAAGCACTGTACCATGTCCAAGGTTATCAACGCAGAATTGCCCGGGCTTTGAACAAGAAGGTTAAGTCCAGGAATTTAAAAGAAGGAGATTTGGTGCTCAAGGACAACCAAGCTCCCATCCACGACCCAAGGGGCAAGTTCAGACCCAATTGGACTGGTCCCTACATTGTCAAGTCAATCTGGTCATGTGGAGCTGTGGTTCTGATGGATCTAGATGGCTTGGAGTTCTCACAACCGATCAATATGGACATGTTGAAGAAATATTACCCTTGAGCGGCTCGCTAGGCCGAAAACCCGAAAGGGCGACCTAGGCAAAACTCAGAGCACAAAAAATTTGAAACTACAAAAACTGAGCTCGCAAGGTTGAAAACCCGCAAAGGGCGGCCTTAGCAAAAGTTAGAGCGTAAAAGGAGAGTGAAAATACCCGAGCGAACCTAAGCCTGAACTACGTATGGCTTGATTTTCATATTTGGGATACGTAGGCAACTTCATCCTGAAGTTTAGCCATAAACTTTTCCCCGCTCAACTTTGTCCATTTTGATCATCTCAGTCATTTTTTTCCATCAGTATTCATCGCAATCTCTGGTATAGTGCTATTCAGACTAGAGGCAACTTTCCGTTGCCGCACAGTGCCGCAGTACTATTCAGACTAGGGGCAACTTTTCAGTTGCTAGGATCCGGGGTTGTGCATCTCAGTGACAGATCTCAGGCGTGTCCAGTTCTGATTCATATCGAAAATAGTTTTGAAAAGTTTTAATAAAAGTTGACTTTGTTCAAATTAATCTTTTTACAACTAAGACCATTTTTGGACCGAAACGGAAAATTTTCAGTACCACAACCTTCAATTTCATTGATTTCAAAACAGAGTTCTCCTGCTCTTGCATATAATTGAAGTTGCTTTTTATCACAATCATAAAGAAAACTTGAAAGTACTAATAAAGCAATAAATCCGGGGCATAGTCAAGTCAGGTGTCCTTGCGCCCCTTCCCAGAGCTAGTCGAAGCCTCTGATGCCAAGCTAGGCCCGATCTGTGCCTCTTCATTGAGCCAATCCCAGCACTCGTCAGACAAAGTGCAACTGAAAGTGGGAGCGGGGGCCAGGAGCTCTCTAGTCCTCCATGTTGTAGCATATCGGGCAAGCTGTGCGCCTCGGACCGGGAAAGCAACCGGGTACTCAATCCCCTCTGGCGGGCAAGTCTGATCATGGTCAAACTAGCGTTGGAACCGGAACGGAAAATTGAACACATAGTGAGTCAGACCAATCAGCTGGACCCCAGTCTGCCGGGACATGCTATAGCTCATTGCCGGAAGATTGAGCCAAGGACAGCGCCAAGCAATGCGGTCAGCAGAAAAATTGCACATCCAGTTGAACCACCGTCCCTCATCAAGCGCATCAACTAGGCGTTGTCGAAAGAAGTAGCCGCGGGCTGAGTAGGCAGGGCAAGAGTCCACAACCTGCAATTTATCCATCAACCATACCTGGGGAGGGATGAAAAATAAGAGAATAAAGAATAGAGAGATGTGCGAGGAGAGAACAGCGAGACAAGGGTCTTTGTGAGAAAAACCGAGCCTGAGGGTCGAGTGATGTGAGCAAATACATATGTGAGATTGGGTGGGAAACATTACTTGCAGCAGTAGTGGACTCCCCGCAAATCTGGTCGTCTCCTGACGGTGGAAAGCGTCCAAGCCCATCAGTGTCTCGGCCAAGGTCATGGCGATGCAGCTCTTTCCTTCCTTCAAGCCCTGAGTAACTTTAATCAAACGGATGTTGGGTCCACCCAGACCTGGGGCAAGCAGGAAGTGAGATAGCATGCACAAGCAGAGGGCATGTTGTCGGAAACCTTGCCAATGGTGGTCACCGCGGTCACCGGTACTAGAAAAGCGATGGATCAAACCGAGGATATCCAGTTCCCCATTACAGATCAGAGACCAAGCATCATGCGCGGTAAGTCCACACATCCGCCCTAAAGCTTGGGCGTGGCCAAAGCGGAACTGGGGCAAAATCTCTTCATGACATTCAGATTCCATCAAAACTTGAAAATCTTGAAAAGTTGGACATACCTCTTGCCCACCAAAGCTAAAGACATGCGTCATCGGGTTCCAAAACCTCGCCGCGGCATGGAGGAAAGGAAAGTGCAGCGGAGTACGGCCTAGCGTGAATAATGCATTCAACCCGAAGCCCCGAAAGTTCAACTTTTCCGAGCTATCTAGAGAAGCAATCCAAGATGTGAGATTTTCAATGAGAAACGCCTCCATTTTTGTGCAAAACTAAGATGAATTGAATGAACCACAGAGCCAAGGCTTTTAAAGAGGAGAAAACACTATTCGGGGGACACGTGTCAAAAATTTGATGGTTGCTGAATTAAGTGGCCGGCCACCTTTTTCTCGCAGTACCGCCATTTCCTTTTTCAAAACCTGGCCGGTGGCTCCCCCTTTGCAATAAAGCTGGCTGGCCGGCTCCCAAAAGTGGCCGGCCATGCTCCAATGTGTGTCCTTGGCCCTGTTTGACCCTTCAGGAGGAAGTTTCAAGCATTTCCATGCAACAGGTGTGTTGAAGGCCTCCATTTCCCTCTGTTTCAGATGCGTTCCGTTGCCCAGATCGTCCGAAGTACACTTTGTTTTGTTAAGTTAAGTTTATCGAGTTGTTATTTTGCTTATCGAGTTGTCGTTTTGCTTATCGAGTTGTTTGTCGAGCTATAGTGTTTCATGTTTTTGAATTGTTGCTCTTTGTTTAAGCAATATTTGTTTGAGTCTTGTTTATTGAGTTGTCAACACTGTTGTGTTTCGCTTATCGAGTTATAAACTTGCTAAGGTTTTGTTATATCTTAGAAAGTTAAGTTGTTGCGTCGGTTCACTACTTGACTGGGCAAATGCTCAATGCACATTTCCATCCAATCTCATTATGGTACAAAATGATGCGATATGATGCTAAGAGTTTAAAATGCAACACTTTTTCAAAAGCTGTTTCATTCCATCATGTTGCGTTTGTTACAACATTTTACAAACAAGGGCGCAAGTTTTACAAAAAATAAAACTGCCTAATAATATACAATGTGCTACAACTACTAGCAAAAAGGTAAATAAAACAGGGAACAGCCGCATCTGTGCTCTCAAGAGCAGGAATAAGAGGCCCTCTTCGTCCTCTTCTGCGAAAGAGACCCTGTGCCATCACCACCATCATTCGAATCGGAGCTGTCATCCTCGGGGTCCCCCTCAGCATCACCTCCACTCCCGGAACCAAGACTGGAGCCCTTCTCTCTGTCAGCAGATGTCTCTGACTGACGATCTGCAACAACATCCTCCTCATCCTCATCGGGCTCCGCCTCTATAATGTGTGCCCTGCGTCTGCGAGACAACCCCCCTCCTCGAGCTCCTCGAAAAGGCCTGGATGGCCCAGCTCCTCGAAAAGGCCTAGATGGCCCAGCTCCTCGAAAAGGCCCAGATGGTCCACCTCCCCGAGAAGGCCCGGATGGCCCGGCCTGCGGCTGAGCATATACTGGAGGCATCTGAAAATGAAAAATGCAGTTTGAATACATTAGCCAAAACATGTATATCAGATACAAATGCAAGCAAGCTACACAGAGTGGATGTTCGCAGGAATAATGCATGAATGTGGTGCGTGTCAGATGTGCTCTACACAAATAGCCTATTAATGTAGTAAAATGTCCAAAATCAGCATGTGATCAGAAGTACAATGCTAGAAAACTAAAGGGTACCTGGAAGCCCATGATGGACAACCCGCAGGACCATCCCCTCAAGTGAGGCTACCATTTCGAGCACCTGATCCATGTACTCAACAGGGGGCTGCAGATGCAAAGGCAAGGGTATTAGTAAAGGAATGAACGTCCAAGTATCTGAGTGGTGAATCAAAGCTGTAAAACATATCGGTGGTGAGTCGGGGTCTCTGACATAGCGGTGGCCAGGTATTGGAGGCTCTATCGGGATCGGAATCGGAGAGGTAGTCCCATATTGCCACCCCATCAGCTCAGTCGCCATATCCGGCCATCCAGGATGATGATAAGTCGGGGGAATCGGGGGAATAAATCCACCCTCACCTCTGGATGTACCACCTCTTTGGTGGAAGGGCGTCTGACCAGAGTTCGGCTGGCTCGAAGATAGCATACCTGCAGGCCTCATTGCCGAAGTACGAACTCCCGTCAATGGAGGCATCAGGTATATGTGACGGTAAGTAGCATAATCCCTCTCCTCAAGATAAAGTAAGGCATCAATACCCAGCATAACATCAACAACATCTCGGGAAGAGAGCCTATCAGCAATCCGCATACTAACTGGGGGTACTGAGGGAGGGTCCTGAGAAGTATAGCCCCACACTTGACGCAAGAAGCGCTCCCCCAGAAACCAGGCCCTTCCAACTGGCCCTTCGAATAGGATCCTGTACTGGGAGGCACACCGCCCTCTGGCAAACTGGAATCGGAGACCTTCACCTAAGGGCGCCTAGGGCTGCCATGTGATCTGCGGATAACCAATGCATAAACCAATCAGAAATCGGAAAGTACAAAACAAATCAAAGATGAAAACAGAAAGGACTGAGAGTTCTGAAATACCTCCATCGACCGCACCATATCGAAGTACTGCCGTAGATAAAGGAGAGACTCCCGAGGTCTCGGCCGGTGCTGGCCCTCGAATACAAGTGAAAACGGGGTCACGAGGGGCCCCTTTACTACCAACTCCGGGGCTAATGTCGGGAAGTACACACAGACCCATAAATTGTGGAAAACAGTGCAGAATGTAAATGCAAAGTGCTGAGGGCAAAATACAGAGTGTAGAGTGCGCCGTGTGTGCAATGTTCAAGTAATGAGGAGCAGAAATGTAAATCAAAAGGGCAGAAAGTACCTCCTAGGCTCTCCAATAGTCGCCAAGTAAGTCCCCCCGTCCGTGGGAGGTCGCGCTCATTTAGCAGTAAAGAGTAGCCAAGCCGGCGCCACCCCAATCATACTGTCTGACCTGTGATAGGTCCACCAAAGCACTCAACAGATATAGCCCAACGGTGTTCCCCCTATCGGCAAATAAAGTAGTCCCAAAGAGGAACATCAGAAAACCACGGGCATACTGCGCTGCCTCCTCAAGAGTCCCAAGCTCCATTTCCACCCTCCGAAAATAGGAAGAGAACTAGGTGTATCGGACTCTGCCCGAAGATCTATCAACAGGCGGGCGAGCCCCCAGTAAATATATCCAAGCGGCCTCCCACTGGCCCATGTCCTCGTCGTAAGGGATGGGCCAACCTCCCACGTCAAGGCCAGTCAACACGGCAAAGTCAAGCGGGGTCATTGTCAAGTCCCTCGTGGCAGAAAAATGGAAAGAGTTGGTGGTGTCCCACCATCTCTCCACCAAGGCGGCCATCAACGTCCTCCTGGCAGGACAACGAGATTGCCCAGTGTAGAAGGGCCCGAACCCCGCCAAGTCAACTAAATCTTGGACAGCCTCCGGGAGCTCGGCATACCAATCTCTCGCCACGGTAGAGCCATATCCTTGCACAGTGCGAGAAGTCACCTGCATTCAAAATGAATACATGTTTTATCATAAAATAAATAAGCCGCGAGCAAATAGAATGAATAAGCTGCGTGCAAAGTAAAGTAAGTGAGCCGCGTGTTCAGAATCAATGTGTGCTGCGTGTTCACCTTCAATTCGAACTGTGTGTTCAGAAAATCAGTGTTTGGGCTGCGTGTTCAACTCTCAATCAGTGTGTGCCACGTGTTCACCTTCAATTTGAATTGTGTGTTCAGAAAACCAGTGTTTGGGCTGCGTGTTCAACTCTCAATCAGTGTGTGCTGCGTGTTCACCTTTAATTCGAACTGTGTGTTGAGAACATCAGTGTTTGGGCTGCGTGTTCAACTCTCAATCAGTGTGTGCCGCGTGTTCACCTTCAATTTGAATTGTGTGTTCAGAAAACCAGTGTTTGGGTTGCGTGTTCAACTCTCAATCAGTGTGTGCTGCGTGTTCACCTTTAATTCGAACTGTGTGTTCAGAAAATCAGTGTTTGGGCTGTGTGTTCAACTCTCAATCAGTGTGTGCCGTGTGTTCACAATCAATTTATGGGCTGTGTGTTCAGAAAACCAGTGTTTGGGCTGCGTGTTCAACTCTCAAACAGTGTGTGCTGCGTGTTCACCTTCAATTCGAACTATGTATTCAGAAAATCAGTGTTTGGGCTGCGTGTTCAACTCTCAATCAGTGTTTGCTGCGTGTTCACCTTCAATTCGAACTGTATGCTCAGAAAATCAGTGTTTGGGCTGCGTGTTCAACTCTCAATCAGTGTGTGCCGTGTGTTCACAATCAATTTAAGGGCTGTGTGTTCAGAAAATCAGTGTTTGGGCTGCATGTTCAACTCTCAATCAGTGTGTGTTGCGTGTTCACCTTCAATTCGGACCGTGTGTTCAGAAAATCAGTGTTTGGGCTGCGTGTTCAACTCTAAATCAGTGTGTGCTGCGTGTTCACCTTCGATTCGGACTGTGTGTTCAGAAAGTCAGTGCTTGGGCCGTGTGTTCAATTCTCAACCAGTGTGTGCCGTGTGTTCACAATCAATTTATGGGCTGAGTGTTCAGAAATTCAAGTGATTGAACCGTGTGTTTAGAATGCAAACAGAATGCATGAAAAATTCACAATATGTTGCAGAAAAGGTAAGAACGAAGTAAATACCTCTCGTGCCTCATGGGAGAGGTGATACTCTGGCTCCCGCAGAAGGAGATCCCCGGGTGCTCGCTTGTCGAAATCGGTGAAGTGATAGAAAACAGCCCGCGGAAGAATATGTGCCGGTGGGTCGTACCTCTCAGGTATGAATGGTCGAACCCTCGGAGGCAGAGCCATGATATCGGGATCACCTCCGGCGTCCGGAGGACCTCCACCGTGGGAAAAATGACCAGCCATTTCAGAAAATCTGCAAAAGGGGCAAAAATGAGCAAAAATGAGCCAAAATCGAAAAAAGTCAACAAAAGTCAACTCTCGGGAAATAAAAAAGTCAACAAAAGTCAACTCCCGAGAAAATCTTCCAAATATTGAGACAAACTCACCTCAAGTGGCGAAAATGAGAAAAGAAGCCCCGAAATCAAAATTTAATCGGTTCAAAGTGCTTAAAATTGAAAGATTTCGCAAAAACAACTTGCTTGGGACGTTGGAAAACGCGTATAGAGCACAGATCTGAGGGAGAAAATGGTTTGGGAAGCTAGAGGAGATGATTTCGAAGCTACACTTATGAGCACAAAGTGTTTGGATGAGTGGATTTAAAGAAAAGAGAGTGAAAGTACCAAAATGCCGACGGATTTGGCAAAGTGGCCGGCCGGCCCCATTTTCTGGCAGGCCGGCCCTTCCCTTTTCAAAAAGTGGCCAGTGGCCTCCCTCTCCCAATAAAGTTGGCCGGTGGTGTTCCCCACATGCCCCCCAAGTTCCCTGCAAATTTTGGGGAGGATTGGAGTCCCCGGGACCTGAAAAAGTACAAGAGAAGTGCACTTTCTGTCGCGAAATCGCTCCGCCAGAACCTCAGCTTCAACTTTCGATGCGTGTCTCATCATTACTCATCGAAAGTGAGATATATCCTTTTGAACATGTTGTAACCTCTCCAGGAGGTGAACCGGAGGCCGCGATCGAGTCGCCCTCGCCGAAACGCGCATTTCCTTGCTCGTTGTTTTGCGACAAACATACATCCTGGTTTACGCTTGTTCTGCATTATCATGCACATAACTTGCATTCTCATGCACATACTTGCATTGTTATGCATGTCTCTTTGATATCACCAAGTCTCCGTGCTTAAACTCGCGTTGTCACGCGCGTTTCTTCCCGCACTACGATGCACTTTTCCATCGACACTGCGATTGCCTGCATTCGATACCACATTGAACATATGTTGTTAGATATGTTGTGCTTGTTGAGTTTCTTTCTTTTTCAGGCACGATATTGTATGTACGGTTCATTTGAAGCTGGTGCGACCAGACGAATCGCTCAGGTATCGTATCTTCTTCGTGTGAGAAGCGACGAGAATTTAATAATTCTCTGCATTCCTAACTGCATGAAATGTAGTTGCTGCTTTGCATTTTTGCTTAAAACCATTGCATCTATTTGCGAATACTTTCTTCATTACAGCTTGCTGCATTTGCATGATTATCAAGTCACATCTGGCCTTGTGCATACCATTTTGCATTTTGCCCCCCTGCCTGTGGGCACATCTTTGTTTATCTCACCTGTTTGTCTAAGTCTTCGGCCTTGTCAAAAATGGGTCGTCTCTGGGCTTTGACATTCACTCCCGTCACTTATGACTTTCGAGTTCTGTCAAACAGGGGCAACTGTAGACACCCCATTTTTGACCGACCTTAAGACTTAGATGTCGCCGATTGAGCGCTTGGTGATGTTGCATATCGTGCTCGTTCAGAGGTCTTAGAGTCTCGGTTGCGAGCCTTGCCTCCGGACTTCCGGACTCTTTCATGCTTTGCCTCGGTTTGCGAACCAGGCTCGATTTTCTCTGTTTTCTCTTCCAGATGGGAGGGAGAGGTCTCGTAGATCATCTCTCAGTGGCCGTAGGCTACGTTTCGTGGTCGTAGGCCATTTTGCTCGTTTGGAGTCCGGTTTTCGATTTTTTTCGGAGCCGTTGGCCGTGTGCCTCGGTTCGGGACCGCTTAACCACCTCCGTTTGCTCCGATTTTTGGCACACATCTTATTTACTCCCTTTTGAGGGACACTGTGGTATGAGAGACCAACTTCGTGGTCGAACACCACTTCCGGTGCCTAACGATCGGGCCGGGGCCTCGGCTGCTTTGACCCCGAACCTTCATTTTGCATCGGTTTGGGCTCATTTTTGGCAGGGACCTCTGTTTCATTGTTAGAAACGTCGTAGAAGGGTGGGAGGCCAGTAATTGTTCTGACAACTAATTTTATTCCTCCATCGCCGTCCGTCGCCCGTTTTTCTCACTTGGAAGCCAATGTTGACCATCCTAAGACCACTTTTTCTTGCCCTAAACCACATATTTGTGTTGTAGACACCTGGGAGGCCACCAATATCACATGGCCGGCCAGTAATTGTGTTTGACCCTTTTAAACCCCTCATAAAAGTGGCATTTTCCCTCTCCTGGTTCACTGTCTCCAGTTTTTGACCACATGGCTGTGTTGAGCACACATGGGAGGCCACCAATATATGGTGGCCGGCCACTAATCTAACTTGAACCTTTTGACCCTTGGCCGGCCGGCCATGGAGAGGGCTGGCCGGCCACCTGCAACCTGGATAATGGGCCGGCCTTGCTCCCCTCCTCTGGTATATTACAAATATACATTTTGTTTCCCCCCAGATTGTGTATCTGGGGGGCTGCACTTTTGGGGAAAAATTTGAATTCATTTCCCCCCCTTTTCTCCCCCCACTTTTGCGTATATAACCAGAGCTCCAACTGCATTTGAAGGGGTTAGAAATTTTGGTCTTGAGCTCCTATATTGCCTCTCTCTCTCTCTACACTTCAACCATCAAAACCCTAAGTCTCCTATACCATTTCTACACTACCTCATAGCACAAAGCCTCCATACTCCATTCCAAAAACTTGGAGCTATTTTTTAAAGCTTAGGAGCATCCAAACTTGGTCCAAAGGTTGTCAAAGAATTGGTCTACAAGGGTAAACACATTTCTCCTCTTTTTTGGCCTTATTTTGCTCAACATATTAGCCCCTCTTGCTCGATTTTTTGGGCTCCGACCCTAACTGAAAATAACATTATTTTGAGGTCTTTTTCATGTTTGTTTAGGGATCCTTCCCTGTTTAAGGCCCCTAGCTACCACTTGCCTCTTTAGCTCTCTTGTATGTCTCTTTCTTGCGTAGTATTTTAGGCCTATTTATAAACTATTTTGAGCTCTGTCATAAACTGAAAAGTGGCTTATTTTGAGCCCTTGTTCAACATTGTTGAAGGGCTCTTCACTGTTTGAGGCATCTTTTTTCCACTTGCCTTTGTATCCCTCTTTTGGCCTTATTTTTGCATGATTTGTTAGCCCCTTGTGCTTGTATTTTTGGGCTTTGGTCCGAACTGTAAATAACCTTATTTTGATCCCCTATTCATGTTTTATCAAGGGTATTTTGTTTTTGGAGGCTTCCTTCTTGCTCTTTGTGTTTAAACCTCCTTTTGGGCCTTATCTTGCATAGTATTTTAGGCTTGCTTGTGCACTGTTTTGGGTTTGGTCATCAACTTTAAAATGCCATTTTTTGGGCCCCTCTTCAACATTGTTGAAGGGCCCTCTTCTGTTTGAGGCCATCAACCATCACTTGCTTCTTTGTCCCTCTTTAGGCCCATTTCTTGCATGATAGTTTAGCCATACTTGTGTTTGTTTTCGTGGCTTATTGTAAACTTTAAAGTGCTTCATTTTGAGCCCCTCTTCAACTTTGTTGAAGGGATCTTGGCCAGTTAGGGCCAGAAGCTGCTACTTGCTTCATTATCTCTCTTTCGGGGTCATTTTTGCATGCTAGCTTAGTCCTATTTGTGTTCACTGTTTGGCCTTTCTTAAAATTGTAAATATTCTTGTTTTGGGGCTTTCTTGATTCTGTCTTCATACTTCATATTCAAATAATGCATGCATTGCATAGCCATAGGTCATTCCATGTACCTAATTTCATGTTTCGGGATTCATTTCATGCATCGGGTGCCATTTTGCCATGCTTCGAGGCTGTTTCGCATCACTTTTTGCTACTGAAATTTGCATGCTAGTATGTCATATTCCATGCCTTGTCATGTCTTGTTAGAGTGGCATCCCGCGCATTAGGTTCGGTCCTCGGTTTGCGTGCACGCGTGCACGTACCTCGAGTGTCTCATTTTCACCAAATGGCCTCTTATGTGAGTGTGGCTGAGGTCCACTCATGTTGGTGTAAGTCCATTATGCATTGTGTATGCCATTTCATTCCATAGCATTGTGTATGCTAGGTTGTATGTTAGCGCATTGTGTATGCCATGTTACCTCGTGCGTCGTGTATGCCATTTCATAGCATTTTGCATGTTAGGTTGTATCTTAGTTGCATTTCATGCATATTGCATTGTGTTCGAGATAGGAGTTAGCCCGAGCACGGGAAAGGAGGGGCGTTTCGTACTCCGAGTGACGGAACGTGTCTCAATTCCCAGTCGCCGACACTCCGGATTATCCATGATGGAGTTAGGTCTTGTTGCGTTTTCCTGTGCATTCATTTCATATTGAGTTGTACAATTTGACTCCTCGGCCATCATGCATCGAGATGCGTAATTGGTGGCACGAGGATCGAGGCATGCATACATATGTGAAAATACATGGCCATGCCCCTTTCCTGCTCTCTGTTGCAGCAAATCAAGAATCGCCATCTTAGGGGCTTGGCGCGCTTTCCAAAAACTATTGCAAAATAGAGGCTAATTAGGGCATCATAGTGGATTTCCGCGCAAAGGCAACCCGGATATGCATCATTCATCATCTGAAGAGGAGTCAAGGTAGTCCCTGGCTTGCATGCCAGTTTATTGTTTTTCTTAGTTAATTTGGTAATTAATTAGGAATTTGTACATATCTTGGACTGTATTATTTATTTAGACTGTACTCATTCGGGACTGTATATTATTTTATTCGGACCCTCTACGCGAGGGCAATGTTGTAATAAGTGTGCGTGAGTGTGATGTATGTCTTCCATCCCCACGTCTTTCTTCCCTTTTATTTACCAGCTTATGATGGTTAGATTAGGGCATGTTTCAATTAGCATACAGTATGATAGCATGTTTGCATTCATTCATCTGTCTTGCATGCACCGGGCTCGGCGTATCATACTAACTGCATTTGTATTTCAATTCCAAGTTGAATACATGATAGCTGTTGCTTCTCATATGCCATGTTTAGAATAGCCGAGCTTGCTATAGTTGCATTTTTGCATGTGTTGCATTAGGCATTTCTGTATAATTAGGACCATACATGGATTTCTAATTAGTTTCTGTTTTGGCTTGGAGTACTCGGTGAGTTTTATGCTTTAGCATCCTTGCATGCGTGTGAGTGACTGCCATGAATAGCATGCTTACCATGAGGCTAACTGCTTATGTGATATAACTGTCTGAATGCCTGTGGGTGAAAGGTTGGGTTAGTTGGATTGGAACAAATCATTGACTGTGTGTTTTAAGCCCACTAGATAGTGGCAATACCATGTTTTTCTAAGCTCACCTGAGGGTGGCAAAATCTACATTTTAAGCCTACTTGCGGGTAGCAAACCATCTTTCAAAAAAACAAACATGAAATGTTTTGTTCCAATTTAGGCGACCCAGTCTATACTTGTATGCTGTGTGCATCGCATAGTAAATCTAGGCTAATAACCGGAATAAGAGTACACAAAGTTTTCAAAACTAAATATCATGGTTAGTAGAGGCCGATCTTTAATCGGGCGAGCGGTGGTGCTCACGAAGTGACCTTCCCCAATCGTACCCAAGTTCCCGAGCCGAGACAACTTTAGTGATGACGGACACGTGGCCTTAGGCAAACGAGTCAGGGTTTCCTAAATTTTCCAAAAATAAAATATTTAGGTGGCGACTCTGTATTTGGCAAAGCAGTCCATGTTTGGCACTTCTTTCAAAAAAATCTTTTTTCTCAAAACGATTTGCCGGATTTGGACTCTTTGGTTCAAGATTAAGAATCGTGACACAAATCAAGTCCGAATTGTAGCGAGGTCCCCCGCGGGCTTGTCTATACCAACAAAAAAAAAATGGTTATAAGCAAAAAAAATAGAAATAAAATAATGGTCAGTAGAGAGTAGAGGGACAAATGTTACATAAAATATGGAATGCAAAAATAAAAACAAAATAGTATATAAAAAAAATGTACTTAAAGGATGAAATTGTTTGTTTAAAGAATGCAAGAAACTAAATATTAACTAATCTCTAATTGTTTCATAAAGATAGAGAAAAAAATAATGAATTGTATCATTCCATATTTATAGGATGAGGAGGATGTGAATGACTTAGAGAATGTGAAATGTATGATGGCTAGAGTTTTGGGGTAGAAGAAAGAATTGGTTAGAGAAATAATGCACAAGACGGATTTTCTTCATCTTTCCTTTTCTAAGTCATAAATTATGAAGAAAAAAAAATTATTTTTAACTTAAAAATTCACAAATTTAGTATGAGAAATAGCGAAATCAGTTTATTTAATTTATTTATAGGGAAACAATTTAATTATAGGAAAACAACCAAATTAGTTTTACAAATTAATTATAAGGAGAAAAAAAAAAAAAACAAAACAATTTAAACAGATTTGAATTGATTTTTGTTTAATTTATTTTAAGGAATGTAAGATTTTAGGTAGAGATTTCAGAATATGGACAAATAAATTCGAAGGTCGACAATCCGTGTTTTTATATTTGATTTTAGGAAAAGATTATCTTTTAGTCAATGATCTTAAGAGATGGTGTTACGACCCAAACTCGCCCTAAAGGTTTAGGCCATGACTGGCCTGTAATTAGGCCTCGAAGACAAAATTTCAAAAATATTTAATTAATATCGGGGCCTGAAGCGGAAGCAAAACAAAATGAATAATGTCCATTGAGTTGTGCATACATGATCAACTGAAATAATTAAAACATTCTCAACACATTTTTAATATATACATATACGAAGACATATCTTATACATATCTCATACACTACATAAAAGATTTTTAACAAAATACAAAGGTTAACCAAAGCTCGATAAAAGTAAAAATTAAAGCCTTGACATGGAGGCACACTTAGGTGGCTTGATGCAAAGGGCGGACTCTAGAACAAACTCTATTACCGATCTTTCAATTGCTCACCTATATATATATATATATATATATAAGGTTGAGGGGTGAGTTAGAGTCCAGTGAGTAATACAAAAATAAAGAAGTTAATGAATGAAATCCATAACAATTGAAAAGCATGTCTTACAATTTTTCAAAATGAATCTTATATCATTTTCAAAATAGAATACTTGCCATATTTTGCATTTCCAATATCGTATATCATCATTTTTAAAGCCAAAATTTATCATATTTAAATCCATACTTTGTCAAATGAAACACATTTCCGAATCAAATAGGGTATTTTCCATATCGAATACATTAACAAAATATTATATGTGATACATTCAGTTGAATACGAAGGACCCAAAGGCATATAGCAAAGGGACCATGAAGGTCAATAAAAGGGACCACATGGGTCTAAAAAAAAAGACCTTATAGGTCAAGCAAAGGGACCACTCAGGTCAATAGAGACCTTTGTACTCATATAACAAAGGGCCTTGATATTGTTTCCCTCAAGCAAGGGCCTTATCAAACAAAGGGCCATAGTATTCTTTCACCTAGGAGAGGGCCTTATTTACGAAGGGCCATGGTATTATTTTCCCCAAGCAATGGCTTTATTAATGAATGCCATGAATACATTTCGAAAAGGGACATTCATTCATTCATATAAAATAGCATTTCATAAATATGATTTTTTTTTTTCTTTTGATCGGTAAAAAAGAAACTTTATTGATGAAATAGCAAATAACAAGGTACGAAACAATTTACATCAATAAAGAAAGGAGAGTGTAAAAGTATCACGATGAGCTAGATCATCCCAACTAAATTGACACCAAAAGTCCATCCTATCATTTGCTAGCACTCCCAAAGTTGGTGAGCAACCAACAAAATATAGCACAAAAACATAACAGTCTCCACAAAGAGAGGACAACCCCGCAAATTAGTGTACAAACATATCAGATCATAACAGTGACTTATTCCCCATATTAGATTAGTGCAGCAGAAGCAACGAACAACCCTCATATCAGATCAGTGCATCTATCTCCCTCTTTTGTCAATCACCAAGGCTCAGCAGCCTACTATTGCCCATACAAAACTTGATTTGCTGTAAATTAGATATGAAGTCATGAACATTTATATGATACACCTTGAGGACTGGTCTCTGCCAAATTGCAATTCTAATATTGACCAATTCTCATAGATTAGGCAGATTTGGAGCGATGTCATTGAAGATACAATCATTTTGATGCTTCCATAAGGACCACAACACAACAGGGGGAATAGCTCTCCAAATCTTCTTCTCCCATTTTTTTAAGTCTTACACTATCCCACCATAGTAGTAAGTTATCGATTGATCCTGGAAAGGCCCTTTGTAGATCTCACTAGCTCAACATAGTAGACCATAACCTCCAAGCAAAGGGGCAATACAATAATAGATGATATGCTGTTTCACTCTCATTCTTACAGAAAATGCAGAGAGTGGGGGCATTGCTTGGTAAGACACCAATTCTTTGAAGGAAAATAGAAGTTTTGATTTTATTTTTCCAGGATAACCAACAAAAGAACTAAACTTTGGGTGGGAGATAATGAAGCCACACAATATAAGTTAAATGAGGTGGACCAAAAGAGTATGCAAAAAATTTGTAAGCAGAAGAGACTGAGAACACACCTGTGTTTGTAGCATTCCAAGACAAAATATCAGGTTGATGAATCCTGATGCCAAGGGAATACAACAACAAATCAGTGAACCTGGAAACCTCTAGACTCCCAATCAAACAACCTCCTTCTGAAATTGAAGTTCCAATTGCTTGATCCATCTTTTTTTCTCATACATTGATCTCAATGATTATTCTTTATCAACCTCCAATCTAAAGAGAACAGGAAATTCTTCTTTCAAACACCATTTTTCTTTCCAAAATTTTACTCTATGTCCATCCTCGACCTTAATAATGAGATTGTTCGAAAAGAACTCCCATAAATTGCTTCTGTGCTTAGCTATTGATAAGATGCTTTTCCATACCTAAGAGTCTCTACTGTTTGGACTAAAAGATGGGAGCCAGCCAGTTGATTCCAAGTTATATTTGCTATAAATTATCCTCCTCCACAAAGCCTCTAGTTCAGTCCCAAATCTCCACCACCACTTGATTAATAAGCAGGCATTAACCTCTCTCACTCTCTTGATGCCAAGCCCACCTTGATTCAAAGTTTTTGTAATTTCTTCCCATTTTACCATATGGAGTTTTTTTTCTTCAAATCAGATCCCCTCCCAGAGAAATCTGGCCTGAAGCTTCTTGAACTCTTTAGCTACTCCTTCTGGCATCTTAAATAGAGATAGGTAACAGATAGGCAGAGAGGAGGTCATAGCATTAATTAGAGTGAGTTTACTTGCAAATGATAGTAGCCTTCTCTTCCACCTAGCTAACCTGCTTCTAACTTTGTCCAGGATTGGTTTCCAAGTCGCTTTCCTATTTGGATTAGCTCCCAAGGGCAGCCCCAAGTACTGAATGGGCAAGGATTTGGTTTTACAGTTTAATGTTTTTGCAAAGGATTTAATGACATCCTCTTGCACACCCACTCCACACACCAAACTTTTATGATAGTTAATTCTCAAGCCTGAGATTAGTTCAAGGCATCTTAAAATCCTCTTTAAGTTACAAACTTCAATCTCCTGTGCCTCACAAAATAATAGTGAATCATCTGCAAATTGAAGATGAGACAACACCATACCATTAGCACCAACTTGTACACCTTTAATGATGCCTAATTGTTGTGCTCTAAACAATAGAATGCTGAGACCTTCTGCCGCTGGATTGAATAAAAAAAGAGATAAAGGATGAGATTTTTGGTGAAACCCCCCTTTTGAGCCTTTTTATTAGGGTAAAGGATAACCCAATCAATTTTCTTTCAAAAAACCCCTGAATAGGAAATACCTACCTTAATAAGGACATTTTATAATTTCTATTTTTTTTTATCACAATATTGCCCTTCAATATATACGTATCAGACATTTGAAATATTTGAAATCTGAGCTGAAGATCTCGCAGGAACGAAATTAGGAACGAAATCGATGAAGACGATCTCCAAATCTGAAGATCTCACAGTCGAAGATCTCTCACTTGGTCAACAATAGACGATCTCGCCGCCGACGATCAACACTCTCAATTAAACGAGAGTTTCATTGATATTTGTGACTGTTGATCGAGTTTTAGAGGTTTTTCTTCTCAATTAGATATGTTGATTTGTTGATTAATTTGTTTTGTTTGTTTTTTTTTTGATTTGTTTTTGTTGTGTTTGATCTGATTTCGTTTGACAGAACTAAAGTAAAATTTTACTTTGGTTCTATAGCTCTGTTTTTTGTTTTAGAGAAGAGAGTACAATTTTACTCTGGTTCTATTGCTCTGTTTTTTGTTTGAGAGAATTAGAGTAAAATTTTACTCTAGTACGTGCTCTGTTTACAATGAGAGTAAAATTTTACTCTGGTGTTAGAATAACATTTAAATTTTACTCTGGTAATTTTAGGTTCAGAGTCCAACATTTTACTCGTTTTTCAGAGTAAAATTTTACTTTTATACAGAGTAAAATTTTATTTTTGTACAGAGTAAAAATTTACTTTTAGATTCAGAGTGTAACATTTTACTCGTTTTTCAGAGTAAAATTTTACTTTTAGATTCAGACTAACATTTTACTCTTATTCAGAGTAAAATTTTACTTTTATGGAATTGTTTCATATTTCCCCACTTATATGGAAGGACATTTTAGTCAATTCATAATATTTTTTTAATTGAGGGACTTTTGGGGCCATTGTTTTATTCCGTGGGTTGGACACAAAATAGGCCCAATGAGGGGGGTTTTCACCAAAAAACCCATAAAGGATCCCCTTGCCTCAAGCCTCTTTGTGAAGTAAACTCCTCAATACGAGATCCATTAACAAGGACTGAAAGTTTGACAGAGGATACACATTCTTTAATCCAGCTGGTCCATTTTTCCCCAAAACCAAAATTCAAAAGCATAGATTTGAGGTATAGCCAATTTACAAAGTCAAAAGCCTTCTCGAAATCTAGCTTGATTAGCACATCCTTCCTTTTTGATTTCTTCTAACTGTCCACCACCTCATTTTCAATTAGCACACCATCTATAATATTCATCCCCCCTATAAATGCTGTTTGAGATTCACTAATTATTTGTGGTAGAACAGCTTTCAACCTACTAGCCAATACCTTACCCAAAATTTTGTAAATTGATCCAATAAGGCTAATGGGTCTATAGTCCCCAAGACCCACTGGATTTTCCTTTTTAGGAATGAGTGAAATAAAGGACCTATTTAATCCCTTCACCAATTTGCCATTCAAATAAAATTATGTGAAAATTTTTCACAAATCTCCCTTCATCAATTTCCATAATTTTTGAAAGCATATCAAATTAAATCCATTGGGTTCTGGAGCCTTGTTTCCATCATAATCTCTAATTATAGCTTTAATTTCTGCCTCTGAAATCTCTGCCTCTAGAACCCCACAATAGGAGCTACACTACATTGACTTAAATGACCCTCCTGGGGTAGGTCTAGAAGCCCAATCCTCAGGGAAATGCTTCCTAAAATGATCATAAACCTCTAACTTGATTTGATTAGGCTCTTTAAACAATACATCATCAACTGTAATGGAAGAGATTTCATTTATACTTTGTCTACTCCTGGCTATCACATGAAGAATTTGGTATTTCTATCACCTTTTATGTTCTAGTTAAGCCTTGACTTTTGCAGCCATATCCATTCCACCATCCTATTTAACTTCCAGATTTGTTCTCTTGCTAATCTTCTCCTTAATATTTCATCATCCATCAGATCTCTAGATTCTGCAATAAGATCTAATGAGTGAAGTTCCTCTTCAGCTGATTTCAATTTGAAAGTAACATTCCCAAATACCTCCTTGCTCTAGACTTTTAGAGTATACTTCAAAGTCTTCAATTTTATTTGTAGAGTAAAGCCAGCGTGACCCTTAACCACTGTTTCCTTCCAAACATTTTCTATAACAGCTGAAAAATTGAAATGCAAGACCCAAGCATTAAGGAATCTGAAGGGCTTGGGGCCCTAATCTTGCTCATCCTCTATCAGCCATAGAGGATAGTGATCAGAAATAAGTCTAGGTAGTCTCCAAAGTTTTAAATTAAACTCTAACCATTTTGGGTCTACTAGGACTCTATCAATTCTGCTCTACTTCTCACCTTCTATTGAGTTACACCATGACTTCCTCTCAAGTAATGGCATGTCATTTAATTCACGTTTGTCAATAATATCATTCAAATCCTTCATACCCCTATCTCTCCTATTGCAACCTTTTCTCTCACTTGTATTCTCGATTTCATTGAAGTCTCCACACAAACACCAAGGATTGTGGAAGTTCATCTTCAATTTAATCAAGCTATCCTATAATTTCTTTCTATTACCAACTGAATTTGGAGCATATAAATTAAGAATAACACAATCAAATGAATTGAACATAGTACTTGACAGATTCTTAGTATTTTGGTTTGTAGAAATAGATTCGCTCGAGCCAACATTTGGTTGCTTGAGCGGTGACCACAGATTCTTAGTATTTTGGTCTATAGAAATAGATTCTAGATGGCCTTAATGTTCGCTCGAACAGTAACTTGACCGCTCGAGTAGTCAACAATTTTCTAGGTTCCAAAAATCAGTAAAATAGTTTCCAAACACATTTCCAAAACTTAGGGTCTTGCATGGCTTTGCTAAAAACATATAATCCCTTTTAATAATCAAGAAAACATGATCAATTTTAAACCATTTACATCCAAACTCTTTTAATTTCAAGATTAAACTCCAAATTTTCACAAACTTGATTTTTTATAAAATTTTCCCTTTTTCTCTTCAAAATATGAAATCAATTCTTCAAATCTTCTTAAAATTTCATGATGAAACTCTAATTTATGCAAGACAACAAAAATCAAGCCCACAAAATGGTTAATTCCAACTTAACTTCGATAATCTTGAATCTAATTCAATTTCTTCATCCTTTTACTAATTCCTTTTAAATTACATGAAATTGATTTCTAATTGTTTGCTATTTTTCTTTAAATCATGAAATTGAAGTTATGAAACTCTTAGAAAAGTATTTGCATGTATGAATTTAAGATCAAAACTAAATAATTTTATATTTTCAAAAGCAAATCATAATTTAATTCTTAAATTGCTCTAATTTAGATTTTTATTAATTTTCTTCATATCAAATCCAAATTCAAACTCAAAAGCCAATGAAGATGGTCACGGTTGGCTTTTATGAAAGTGTGATTATCAGGCTCAATTCGAATTTCTCCATGCACAGTATCAGATCTGCTTTGAAGGATAATGGGTTAGGTCAAGTGGTAGTTAGACAGGGGGGCGGCAGGGATGTAATTCTGACTTTCAAATCCCAAGAGGAGCTTCAATCTAATATCCAGAAGATCAAGGACTGGTTTAAAGATTGGAGTCAATTTATTTTGGAATGGAGGCCAGGAATCCAAATAGAACAAGAGAGATGTGTTTGGTTGTCATGTCATGGTATTCCTCTGAACCTTTGGAATAGGAGCAATATAAATAACATTGGAGCTTTGTGGGGGACAGTCCTGCAGATGGAGGGTGATCTTAGCCAACCAAAATCTTTTTCCAACTCTAGAATTAAAGTGGTTACAACATGTATCGAACTCATTCACAAAACCATTCATCTGGATTGCAAAGGTAAATTACACCCAGTTTTGGTATGTGAAGATCTTTATGCCAATCCAGGGGAGGGTAATGGGGTGAGTAAAATCGGGCTGGAAGATTGCAACAGTAGTTCCAAAGTGGTCTTAAGCAGAGCTGAGGAAAATAACTTCACTGTTGGGGGTTGCAAGAGGAAGGACGAGGTCGGCGTAGTGGCAAATCAGTCTGCCTTGCCTAATGCAGAGAAGCTTTCCTCTATTGAAGTGGCTCAAGGGAAGGAGCTGTCTCAATGCAACAGTAGAGAGGTGGTGGACACAGTTGTAGAGGAGACACATTGTGATATGGAGATCAGCAGACCTACTGTGTTAGGTGGGCGAGAAGCAATGATGGAGGAGTGTACACCATGCCCAAAGAGAAATGACCTTTCATTGAGGTGTGTTGAGCACGCTGCTGCATCTGGGTTGATGAAAAGTATCAGCGGATCAATAGGTGGGTTTGGGCCTGGAATTAATATTGAGGTTGACTTGGGCCCTCTATATAATGAGCATGTAGTTCAAGGTCCTAGTTGTATGCCAGGGGAACAACAAGGCAACAGGGCATGCGTTAAGTCTTTACTTCCTGGGCCTATTTTATCTCTTGGTTCTAATGGATTAGGCACTATGAGCTTTCATGATCAAGGCCATGGTCATTATTCTTCTCCTCTTCTCAATCCAAATCGGTTGGCCAAAAAAGCTGGGAAAAAGAAGGTCCAGATGGAAGGCTTCTCTCGGTTTGCTCGACTTTGTGGTCACCAATCTGCAGCTATCGGTAGGCTTCCCTCCAAGTCCGTTATTTTCAGGCCAGCAGTAGTGGCCCTTGCAGATTCTGAGTTGTCCGAGGGTGAATCAAGCACGCATAGCCTTATACTCAAGGAAGCGCAGGCCACTGTAAATTTAGGGAAAGTTCTGGGTATTAATTTCTGTGGGCAAGAAGAGAGTGTGATTGGGAAGATTCTTGAGCTGGAGCTTAAGGACAAAGAGAGGTTTTTAAAAGATGGATGTACTTAGCTGTAATAGCAGTGTGTTAGGCTGCATCTGGAGGAACCTTTTTTGGGTGTTTGGGTTGTTAACAGTGGAGCTTATGCAGTGATTTGTTTCATGGGGGTATCGTTGGGTGATTATAACCTGTTTTGGTGCTTGGGTTGTTAACATTGGAGCTTATGAAGGGTGGAGTAGAAGATTTGTTTGAGTGGAGTATCGGCTGGGTGAGTGACCTTGGGTGTATCAGGTTGTAAGGCGCATAGCAGTGTTCGGATCTGGGGTTGTTAGGCGTGTTCTGATCTTAGTGGGTGTGTTGTATGTATGGGGTGTGTTTTTCTTTTAATCCTCTATTGTTAAGTTAAGTTCTTCTTAACCTTGCTAATGAAATTTTTTTTGCTGATCAAAAAAAAAAAAAAAACCTTTAAAACATGAATTAAAGTCTAAAACCTTGAAATTTCAAGAGACAAGTAAGGATGAACTTCAAATTTATGAAAGATGACATAAATCAAACTCAAATATTAAATTACAATATTAATTTCTTAACTATCAAACTTAACTGAAATTTTCTTCATTCTTTCCTTAATTTCTTTCTAATTTTATGAAATTGAACATAATTTTTTTTTTTTTTTTGATCAGCAAAAATGAAAACTTTATTGATAATAGGGAAAGTATAAGATACACTACAAGTATCAATAAAGTAGAGAAGAGTAAAAAGTAACATAGTTAAGTTAGACGATCCCAACTAAAGATTGTCACTGAAAAGAGAGTTCAATCATATGCTAGCTCTATCTGTCTAGCTAAATCATGAACCCAATTACTTCTTGATTTCAGCTTTTGAGTAAATTATCTATCACATTTAAACTTTAATTTCTTACCTGAAGCCTTAGATTGTTGAATTCTTGAGTTTACTTCTTCCAATTACTTACACAAGACTTGCGCTCTCGTTCTTTACTTCTCTCTCTTTATACAGTTCTTGAACTCAATGCTCAAGCACAAAGAAGGGAAATGAAGTTGCCTACACTCTCTCCACATGTACACACTCATAAAGATAAAAACGTGAGGGTTTAAGAATTTTCTCAAATTCTCTAGAACTTTCACTAATATTTTAATTAACTTGAGTTTGATTAGATTAATTTGCTAATTTCTCATCAACTTAATTAATCAGTGATTAGGCTTAATGAATTATCTATAATCTTTAATTAACCTAGTCCTAACTAGTCATGATTACCACAAAACTTAATTAACTTAATTAATCCCAATTAAGGCTTAATTTAATCCTATTTAATTTTACTAATCTGAATTAAATTTTCAATTAAACTCCCAAAAGTTCCAAATATTCAACTAAACTTATTAAGCTCATTAATTTTAGTTTCTCAAATCATTAATGCCTTCAATTCAAGATCAAACTCAAAATCTCCGTCAATAAATTACATTTCTAAATTGGACATCTCATAAGTAAATTTAATTAATAAGAATCATAATTCCCAATCCTCATAACATAATTAACTCCAATTCAGATCCAATTAATCAAATTTCAATTTTACTAAATTGAATCGAATATTTAATTAAACTCTTATATGGTCAAATACTTGAAATTAAACTGATTTAACACATCAATTTTACCTCCTTAAGTCATTTGAACGTTCAATTTCTAATTTCGAAATAAATCCTTAATAATCAGACTTCATAATTATCATAAATCCCAAACTAACTTAGAATAATAACTAATTAAAATGTAAATCTCTTTAATTAATTAAATACAAGATATTATAGGTGGTGGGGTTGTCATAGTTATTTATGATTTTATTTTGATTACATGTATATATATTGTAAATTCATATGAAATGAATTATCATTTTAGATATGGCATTCATATGTATACCATGAATTCAGATGAAATAAATAGAACACTAGCGATACAAATTTTTTGCCAACTTAGATTTCATTATACAATGGCAATTGAGATGAAATAAGTACAAAATTGCATTTCAATTAAAGTATCAAAGCATTTCTAAAGAGTCCTACTGTGCCGCACACCATCATGTATTCAGTTGTCTCAATTAAAAAATTTAGGAATAAAGGCAAAAAAATATTCACACCAACCCTAGAGCTTCTAAGTGGCTTGCCAACCTAAAAGCCATCCAAAGCTGCACCTAGTGCAAACATATCATAATCTGCACAATTGCACCCAACGTCCATGCATCCACAACACTCATCTGAATTTGTCACCCTTTGATTATTTCTCCTCTTCCTCATCGTCATCGGCATCAACACCGGCACTGGCACCGACATCGCCTCTTTTACTGTCGGAACTTTAAGCTTCATTGCTACTTGCACTGCAGGTGGCTTGATATCTTCATATACGCGTCTACTTTTTGGAACCATGACTGCCCATTTCTCAATTTCCATCTCCGGGGTCTTGGAGACAGTTTTCCATGGAATCTCAGCTCTATCTAAGAGATGTGATCCTCCAATTTTCCCAAGAACCGGTAGGCTGCTTCTCCACCGAAGAGAAGGAGAAGCATGCTAAGCTTTTAATGAATGAAATCATGCTTGTCGGCGTGAGTACTGAGAAGGATCCTGGTTCGATCCGGACTGGTTCCACACTATCTTTAGCGCGA
Organism: Camellia lanceoleosa; assembly: GCA_025200525.1. Taxonomy (NCBI): domain Eukaryota; kingdom Viridiplantae; phylum Streptophyta; class Magnoliopsida; order Ericales; family Theaceae; genus Camellia; species Camellia lanceoleosa. The sequence goes on from CM045759.1 coordinate 89,750,743, forward strand.
GTGATTTGTCGCTTTCTTAAAAACTTTCAAAAACAAAATGTCTTGCGCGGCCTTGCGAAGACCTGTGTGGAATCGCTCGAGATTGTGCAGCCTAGGATCACTCTCAGCCTCAAGATTCAACCTATCTGTTGCAAACTGGAATCCGTTCAAAACGTTCAACAGTGCCATGAAACGCCTGTGTGGCCCAATTTGAAGCAGCCCTCGAGCAAGAGGCACCAAAGTCAGATCATGAAGATCAGATCCCACCAGGCAAGGCTCATGAAGCAACCGTGATGGACTTTTCTGCAAATCAACACAACAGTCATTCTCCTGGACACAGAGAGGCTTCAATCTCAAAACCGTTTGACATGGGATTGCTACACTTTTACCCTTTGAGAGGCTCGCTGGGCCGAAAACCCGAAAGGGCGACCCAGGAAAAAGTTAGAGCAAAGAAAAAAAAAGAAATAAAAAAAGAGACAAAAAAAAAAAGAAGCAAAAAAGAAGGAAAAAGAACAAAAAATAGCAAAAGAAATAAAAAAAATGAAAATGCAAAAGAAAAGAATGAAAAAAAGGAAGAAAAACATAGCTCGCAAGGTCGAAAACCTACAACAGGCGCCTTGGCAAAAGTTAGAGCCTAAACATTGAAGGTTAAAATACCCGAGTGTACCTTAACCGGAACTATGTAAGGCTTGATTCCCATGTTTGGGATACGTAGGCAACTTCATCTTGAAGTCCAGCCCCCAACGCTTCCATAGCGTCTCAGTCCATGTCATGGTTTTGATCACCTGTGCCTCCTCCGAATCCGATGTCTTGGTTACAGTGGCTGGAACTGCGTGATCAACTTCCTCTTGAAGCCCAACCACCAACACCTTCCAGGTGATTGTGTCCATATATTGATTCATACCGTCTTCGTCTCCTCCGCGTCCGAGGATCCGATCGTCGTCAACGAGGACTGGCTTACAGCATGCCGCGGCTTCATCCAAACAAGGGGCAACTTTCCGTTGCCATCTAGTGCCATAAGTTGCCCTGGGTTGCCGTCCAAACCAGGGGCAACTTCCCGTTGCCTTATCCCCCTTTAAGCAAGGGGTAATTTCCCATTGCCTCCGATCCGAGGTTGCGCGTCTCAAGGGTAAGTTCCGTGCTCGTCGAGCATTGTCTGTTTGCAAAATTAGTTTTTGAAAATTTTTACTAAAGTTGACTATTTTCTCGAAAACTATGTCATTTTCCAAAACTGGACCATCGTCTTGGACCCAAAAAGGAAAATTTTCAGTGCTCACAGCCTGATTTGCATGATTTTGAATCAGAAAATCAAACAGGTATGTTAATTCAACTCTCATTTTGGTCAAAACTGTTTTAGAAAACAAGAATGGTCAAAATGACGAACTAGGGACGCATTCGAGTCAGGTCTTCTGTCTTTTCCTCGCCGTGAACATACTTTCCAGAAGGGCACTCTATCCACCGAAAGGAATAGCCGTGAGCTAACAGTGCTCGGCGTGAACCTGCGACTTCCTATTCATCCATCAATCACCCTGGGGAGGGATGAAAAATGAGAGAATAAAGAATAGAGAGGTGTAAGCGGAGAGAGAATTGAGCAAGAGGGTTTTGAGAGAAAAACCGAGCCTGAGGGCCGAGCGATGTGAGAATCACAAATCAGAAAGGGTGGGAATAATACCCGGAGAAGCTGGCTCATTGAGATCCGAGGTCTTTTGTTTCCATAAACACATTTGTATGTCGTGTCTTTTGATTTGTCGGTCTCAACTTTTGTTTTGAGTCTTTTCTGAGCGCATCTCATTGTGTTCAGGACGTGCGCCTTTTGTTTTCTCCATTTGAGTCCCTCCGCTGTGTTTAGTCGTAGGCTCGATACCCTAGTTGTGAAACCCCCTTTTCCAAAGATTAATCGTTTGTGCTCAGAACGCTGTGCCATTCTCTACATTCACACGAAGCAAGAGAAGAAAGGGAAATTTGAGGCATCTGAGTATGTTTCGGTTTCAACCGTTTCAGTTTTGTGATCCGTCTTGTCAGATTGGGTTATTTGTTCAAGGTTTGCTGTGTGCAGAATGAACCGAGTACTGTGTTATGGGCCGTATGCAGACTAATCCCCAACAGAGTATGGGCTCTGTGTCCAGGTTGAGCAATGGTTTGTATGCATTGTTTGCTGTTAGTTGGTCGGTTACCTGATTATCATAGTGCAAGTGCTCAATTTTCAGACAACAAATCATTTTCATTTACATTGAGGTGTAATGCGATGCAATGCATGAAATATACAAATGTAAACACTCTTTTTAGACAAAAAGTTTGTTTCATTTCACAATCTTTTCAAGCACATAAGTTTTGGAAACAAAATCTGCCTGCGGCAGTACAAAGTACCCTAACTACTAACAAAAAGGGAAAAGTGCAAAAAAGAAGGAAAACAGCAAAAATCTGTATCAAATGTCAAAAATGACTCCAGGGCTGTCAGTTTGTCCTAGTCCTCTTCCTGGACGAAGGTCCAGGAGCATCATCACCAGGGGCATCGCCGTCTGAGCCCGAGTCCAAGCCATCACCGGTCTCCTCCGACGACGACTCCGCCTCCGCCTCTGTCTCTGCCTTAGACTCGTCATCTGGAAAAAAAGCCCGTGAGCTGCTCCCGACACGAGTGCGCCCCCCTCTGGTGCGGGGATATACTCTGCCATCCCGGGTAGAAATGGGAGGTCCAGCCGGAGCACCACCCACTGGAGGAATCTGGAAGGGAGGCTGAAAAAGCATGAAAGGCAAATACATCAGTATGCCGTAAACAGTGAATCAGTATAGAATGCAGTGTATGAGTACAGTGTGTGAATACTGTGAGCAGTTTATCAGTACAGAATGCAGTGTATGAGTACAGTGTATGTATGCCGTGAACAGTGAATCAGTGCAGAATACAGTGTATGAGTACAGTGTATGTATGCTGTGAGCAGTGAATCAGTGCAGGATGCAGTGTGTGAGTACCGTGTATCAGATGCCGTGAGCAGTCTATCCAGTGTTGTGTTGTGCATCAGATTATGCAAAGCAGTTTGTGTATGGTTTGAGGCTGTGGTCAGAAAGAACATACCGGAATGCTGTAAAGGGCTAGGAGGTCGAAGGTCCGCTGTAGCATCCCCATCATGGAGGCATTCATCTCCAATGACTGCCGGGTGTACTCGGAGGAAGCCTGCAAAAGTATCAGATACATCAGTATTCTGCGGAGTATTAAATAAACTGAAATGAAATAATAGTACAAGATGCGAAATGAAGTAATACATACCGGAAGCAAGTCGGCGACACCGACAAACTCGTGATCAGCCGGCGGAGGAGCAAAGGGGATCTGGTAGGTCGCCCCACCCTGCCCTCTGAAAGTCAGTGAAGTGGGCAAAGCAGGCCAACCGGTCCCCCGTCCTCGCTAAACTCCACCCCTGCCGCGGACTCGAGCTCTCCTCGCCACTCCCCCTCTAGCCCCTGCTCTCGCTCCAACTGCTGGCGCCGCAGGTCTCTCTCTCTCCGCTCGGTGGCCGCCGCTCAGAGGTCGCATGATGAAGGTCCGGACGTACTCCGAGTAATCGCCCTCGCCCCTGAAATCGTCTGCCTCCCAGCCAATGGTGTAGTCCGCCATCCGCTCGGTGGTGAATCTCTTGGTATCCCTCATATGCTCAGGAGGGTGCACCAGGACTATCTGCTCCGGTAAATCCAGGGTCTGACGTAAGAAACGCTCACCTAGGTACCAAGCCCGACAGACCGGGCCCTCCAGCAGAATTCGGAAATGCGAGGTCTCATCGGTGCCGGCAAACCGATCCCGCATCACGGCTGGCAAAGGAGCCCAAGGCTGCCAGGTGATCTGAAAATGAAATACAGTTTGTTATCTACTGTTATTGAAACATGCAGTGGAAAGACGAAGCTTAAATAAACTGCAAGTAAAACATACCTCTGCGGGGGTGATGGTGTCGAAGTAGCGGTAGAAGAAGCTAAATGTCTCTCGGGGCCTCCGCACGCACCTCCCGTCGAAGCGACGCGAGAACGGGACGACGAGAGGGGTCTCTGCGTCGGGTACGGGAGCAAGCCTAGGAAAGTAGGCATAAACCCACAACTGCAAGGTAAATACCAGTGCATTTTATCAGATAAAGCAGAATATAGAATAAAAAGCAGAAATAGCAGAGCCGTGTGTTGTGCAGTGTATTGTGCAGAGTGTACAGTGTGGCGATGTCTAGTCGATTAATAAGCGAGTATGTGTGTGCCGTGTGTACAAAGATACTGACAAGTATAAAAGCAGACTACGAGCAGCGCAGAGTGCAGTCTGAAAATGTAGTACAGAAATTTAAAGCAAAGAAATGTACCTCTCAAACACGCCAGTAGCCCCCGAGCAACTGTCCGCTGCCGCGGGAAGCTGAGCTCATATATCCGTAGAGAGTGGCTAGAGCGGCGCCACCCCAGTCGTAATGTAAGATATCCCTGACGTCCACCAGTGCGCTGAGCAGGCAAAGAGGCACGGTGTTCGCCCGGTCGGCGAAAATGGTCATCCCAAGCAGGAACATGAGAAAGCCGCGTGCGTATCTCTCCACGGCCTCCTAAGTCATCGGGGCTGCCCCGACAAGGGCGGGCTGGACCCTGAACTGCACCTCAAACCAGGAGTATCGGACAAAGCCGGGACGCGCCAGAGGCGGCAGCTCGCCGAGTAAGTAGACCTGAGCCGCGGTCCACTCATCCATATCCGTATCAAAGGGGATCGGATCACCCCCTACCCCGATGCCTGTGAGCATCGAGAAATCATAAGGGGTCATCGTCATGTCCCCCGTCGCAGAGAAATGAAATGAATCGGTGGTGTCCCACCACCTCTCCACCAGGCGGCAAGGAGAGGTCGCATGTAGTGAGCTGGAGAGTCCCTGCGAGAATCGCCAGCGGCTTTGGTCCACGATGTGACGAACTGCGTCGGGTAGCTTGGCGTACCACTCACGAGCGACAGTGTTCCCATACCCGCAGATGGTATGGGAATCTCCCTGTTTTCAAACAAATAGTTGCGAAGCAATATAAAATGTACAGTTTTGAAGAAACAGTTAAAATCAGTGCAAATTTAGCATGCGTGCGAGTTTTTCAGATTGAAACAGATACCGGGTGCCGGTGTGCTTATAGTGAACTACAACGTATGATGCGTCAGCGTGTATACGTGAATCAGTGTAAATTTAGCATGCGTGTGAGTTTTTCAAATTCAAACAGATACCGGGTGCCAGTGTGCTTATAGTGAACTACAACGTATGATGCGTCAGCGTGTTTGTGTGGTTCGGTGCAAATCTAGCATGCGTGCAAGTTTTTCAAATTCAAGTAGATACTGGGTGTCGGTGAGTTTGCATTGAAATACGGTATGTGCCGTATGCTTGGGTGATTAAGGCTAGTGCAGTGTGTGTGCATGTGTCGGTCTTAAATAGATATCAGTAGCAAGTGTGTTTGCGATCAATTACAATGCACGGTGCATCAGAGCATCTGGGCTAAAGCAATTAAAGAATGTAATCAGCTATGACAGTTGACAGTTAAAAGTTCTACATTGCAGAATTTAAAACAGAGAAAAAATGTTACCTCGGAGGCGCCGAAGGATAGGTGAGAGGCAGGCTCACGTAGCAGAAGCTCGGGATCCAACGCCATGTCGAAACTCCTGAACTGGCATAGTCCGTCGGGGGGCAGAACATGAATCGCCGGCCGGTAGGTCGCCGGGTCGAACGGGCGCTCGCTCAAAGGTAGGAGCTCAACCCCGGGATCCATCTCGTGATCCGAGGGAGTCCCACCGCGTGGAATATCGTCGGCCATGTCAAGAATGATGAGAAAATAGCCGGAGGAAGGAAAGCCGGGCTAGAATATGGAAAGTCAACCGAAAAGTCAACCCCCGAGAGGGTGGAAAATGGCCGGAAAAGCCAGGATGTGGAAAGGGTACGGAAATCAAGAGGAAAGTGAGGGGAACAAACCCCAAAAAGGTGGAAATGGCAAAAGAGGCACCGAAACAAAGATTTGTTCGGATGAAAATGTCCGAAACGCGAACGAAATCGCGAATCCGACAACGAAACGGGCTTGGAACGCGAAGAAAACGAGGAAATGAGGAAGGAAAAGGGCTCTAGAGAGAGAAAGGAATGTTTTTCGGCGAAAGAGAAGTGACAAAATAGGGTTTGAAACCCTATTTTAAAAGACCCATGATGAAATATCGAATCTGCCCCCATTCAGGCACTTTTGGCCGGTCGGCAATATTTTGTGCCGGCCGGCATAATATTGTGCTAATGAAACTATTTTGCAGCCGGTGGACAGCCGGTGGCTTCCCCTTCTGGCCGGTGGTGTTCCCAAAGCCTTGTTTAGGCCATATGAGTAGTTTTTGGTCTTCATAGCTCAAGAAAGTGCAAGAAAGTGTATCTCCGACGCTCAACCGGCCTCTGTTTTGACCTCAGACCGCGTCTACTGTGCGTGGCACTCGAATTCGTGCAAGGTGTATCCTTTTGTATCCTTTTGCCTTTTGCAAGATTCAAAAAGTTGCCCTCGTGTGCGTCGCACGCATTCATCGCACTATTTTGGTGCATTGCATCGCGCCGTCATGCGCCTCACAGTTGCATTGTTATGCACGTACTACATACGTTGTAACACGCACCCCTTGCATTGTCATGCACATCTCTCATGAATTGTCATTGCATTTTTATTACAAGCATTGTCATGCATTTCAATACATACGTCGCCTCGCGCATCGTTCGCGTTGTCGTGCATTCCTTTACCATTGCGTTGTCATGCTTTCCAAAACACATGCGTTGTTACGCATTTAAGTCCATTTGCATTGTTACGCATTCTAGCACGTCACATGCATTGTCTCGCACTTCGAAAGACGTGCGTTGTCATGCACTTAGATTCGTTTGCATTGTCATGCATTTCAAAAGGAAAACATGCGTTGTCACGCATTCGAATTCATTCACATTATCATTTGCATTTCATTTCACATTCCTTTGAGGTATGCGTGCCTCAATTCCTTTGAGGTATGCGTGTCTCAATTCCTTTGAGGTATGCGTGCCTCAATTCCTTCGCGGCATGCGTGTCTCATTTGCATCATCTTACATTCCTTTGAGGCATGGGTGTCTCATTTGCATTGTTTTACCTTCTTATAAGGCATAAGTGTCTCATTTGCATTTCATTTTCCATTCCTTGAGGCACACGTGTCTCATTCATATCATTTTACATTCCTTCGTGGCATGCGTGTCTCATTTACATCATCTTCCATTCCTTGAGGCATGCGTGTCTCATTTGCATTGGCATGCGTGTCACATTTCCATTGGCATGCGTGCCTCATTTCCATTGGCATGCGTGTCACATTTCCATTGGCATGCGTGCCTCACTTGCATTGTGCATCACCGCATCACGGTCTAGGAGACCTTAAATCCTTCGAAGGTGCAAAACCTTTATTGTTACGCATGACCGCATGTGGTGTAGTAGACATCATCACTTGCATCATTTTGCATGACTGCACGCGTTGTAACGCGCACATTTTGCATCATCATGCACTTTTCCCGCATCACGGTCTAGGAGACCTTAAATCCTTCGAAGGTGCAAAACCTTTATTGTTACGCATGACCGCATGTGGTGTAGTACACATCATCACTTGCATCGTTTTGCATGACTGCACACGTTGTAACGCGCACATTTTGTATCATCATGCACTTTTCCCGTATCACGGTCTAGGAGACCTTAAATACTTCGAAGGTGCAAAACCTTTATTGTTACGCATGACCGCATGTGGTGTAGTACACATCATCACTTGCATCGTTTTGCATGACTGCATGCGTTGTAATGCGCACATTTTGCATCATCATGCACTTTTCCCGCATCACAGTCTAGGAGACCTTAAATCCTTGGAGGGTGCGAAACCTTTGATGCATTGTCATGCATCGCATTGTAAATACCGCATATGTCATGATTTCATTGTAAATATTGCACATGTCATTACATTGTAGATAATGCATACGTCATGCATTTCACTGTAATATAGCGCATTGTCATGCATTTCCACTGTAAATATTGCATTTACATTCCATTGCATATTTGTAGATATTGCATTGTAGTTGCATGCATTCACTGCATCATCCTCCATCTATGGCTTGCGCCTTTCCTTGTTGAGCTTGGTCTGGTATGCGCCCTTACTTTTCACGTCAAAACATAGTTCTGCATGTGTATGTGCCTATTCCACGTTGGTATGTTGGTTTGAGGGTTGCGGCACCTTTTCTGTGTTAGACATGGCTTGTATGCGTACATGCCTTTCCTAGGCAAGATACGGTTTTGGCTACACGCCATATCCATTGTAGTTATTACATTGTAGTGTAAGTTTTGCATCTGGCATTAGGATCATTGTTCTTTCCCCAGCGGGTCGTCACCCCACTTATGTCTTTCCACCCAATACTCGTTCTTATGTCCGTCTACATTACTCATAGTTCTGCATGTGTACGCGCCTATTCCACGCTGGTATGTTGGTTTGAGGGTTGTGGCACCTTTTCTATGGTAAACAGACTTGTTACCTCCATCAATCTATTTGACATATGTGTGGTTTCGAACCGCTCATGATTGGATCATGACTCAATTGCTTTGCATGTAGTTTGCATTGTTTCAATTGCATTGCATATCATTTGCATTGTTCATACATAGTTTTGTATATATTGCATATCATTTTGCATTCGTTCTTGCATTGTGATGCATGTTGCTAACGACATTGTCCCTGTCAAGTTTGTTTTCTTTACAGGCACGATATTTTATGTACGGCTCATTTGAAACCAGTGCAACCGGACGAACCGGACAGGTATTGTATCCTCCGCGTGAGACGTATTGAGAATTGCATAATTCTCTTACATCCTTTCTGCATTGTAGTGTAGTTTGGTGTATGCTAGCTTAAAACTGTTGTATGTGTGCTTCATTACAGCTTTCTTTGCATGATCATAAGTTATGCTCGGCTTCTTGCATTGTCTTGCATTTTGCCCCGGCCTTCGGGCGCATACCTTGTTTGTCTTGCATGATTGTCCAAGTCTTCGGCCTTGTCAAAAATGGGTCGTCTCTGGGCTTTGACATTCACTCCCATCATTGTTATGACTTTCGAGTTCTGTCAAAGAGGGGCAACTGTAGACACCCCATTTTTGACCGTCCTCAAGGCTTGGACGTCACCGTTTGAACACCCGGTGATCAAACACTTGTGTTTTGCCTTGGAAGGGCAGGGAATGCCTTGTGAGGCATCCCCACACATCACCGGCCATGGCTAGAGGCCACCGGCTGGTGTTTTGTTGTCACCGGCAATGTATATTGCCGGTCGGCACTCTTTGTTGCCGGTCGGCAGTCCATTTTGTCAAAATGGCAATTTTGAGCGGCCGACCACTGTTCATCTACTTTTTGTAGATATTTTGTGCCAGCTGTGATAGCTGGCACTCTTCCATTCCCCATACACGCATGGGGGATTTTCCTCTTGGATGGCTTGTTTTGTAAGCCTTACAAGAGAGAATTGCCTATATAGGAGAGCTTCTTCTCTTGACATGGGGGTTAGACATTTTAGACAGCTTTTGTAAAGCTTGAGTTCTAGGGTTAGGGTTAGATACATATTCTATCTCTATAAGTGTGTGTTTTGTCCTACTTTTGCTCACAAACACACACCACAACACCATCTCTTGGACTTGAGACCTTTGGAGGGTTGTTTTAGTGTTTTGGAGCTGGATTAAAGCCAAGGAAGGCTGTTGGAGCATTGTTTGTGAAGAAAGGCTTCAAGGGTAAGAAACTTCCCTTTTATTCCCCATTTTTGCATTGCTTTTCTACCTATCTTAGAACTGTTTTTGTGTTTAGTGTATAACATAAAAAAGTTCTATTTTTTAGCCCTCTTGATTGTTTGTTAAGAGTATTTTGTGGTTTGGGTTTGTTTGACCCCTCCTAGGCCTTGTAAGGCTCCTTTTTGTGCTATTTTGTGCAAGTTTCGGGACTTTGGTGTTTGGGCCACTTCCTTGCATCAGCATCTCCATGGAGTCTTGGGTGCCCGAACACTCTAACGAGAGCGTTTCATTCCAAAACAAGTCGGATTTTGATGAGATTTCTTGGCTGTCTAGTCGGACCCTGTTGTTTTTTCCTGCAGAGAGATAGCATCTGACAAACAAGTGTCCATTGGATTTCAACTCTATGTTTTTCGCTCTAACGATTCTGAGTTCACATCTAAAAGAGGAGAGATTTTGAGGAGGACCCATATTTCTAGAGAGAGAGAGAGGTTGGTAGGTTGTTTGGTGAAGAGATGCAGTGGGCTGGTGGAGGTATATATAAATAGTTGTATCATATTGGATGGACATGAAGGAAGGTGGTATTACTTTATGAGGATGGTGCTCTAATTTTTTAATCAAAAGATAAAGGAAATCACCACCTAGATCTTAGTTAAATTTATGCCTAGATCTTCGATCTTATATTATTTATTTACTTGCAACTGGTATGAAGTGATCCATTTGGGATTATTGTATAATATATTATATATTGGGATGAAATGTGAACTTTAGAGATTGTGTGAAAATTGCATATGATTAAAATCAGTTATTCATTATACAGTAGTATATTTATATAAATTTTGCAAATGACATGACAATGTTGATTGGAAGGTTTTGAGAGAAGAGAAGCGTGGGTGATTAATTTAGTTTTTTCTTGTTATATTATTTGAGAGATTTATAGAGAAGAAATTATGTGAATAAATTTTTCTATAACATATTATATATAGTGAGTATTTAGAGATTGTATGAAAAATTACTTATGATTAAAATAAGCTATTCAGATTCTTTGTGGTGCTAAATCTTTAAAAAAAAATCCGAGGTTGAGTTGCAAACAATTTAAAATTAATGATGTGGTCAATTAGTGTGAGCGGGCGTTGGCTTAAGGTTTTAGAAGTTAACAATAAGAGTACTTTTTGTAAGATTATAGGTGTAATATGAAAATTTAAAAATTTAATTCTGGAAAATTCATTTAGGCAGAATATGAATGAACTTAGAAATTTTATGGGTGCAAATAGCAGAGCATCATATATTGGGTGTATGTAGCCAATTGACCAAGTGATCCCCAACAAAATCTTTAATCTCATTTTTATGTAATTTATAAGATAACTTTAATCTCGGGTTTTTTCGTGTTTTTTTTCTTTCTTCTAAGCTTGTTGTCGAGGCTGTATCTTTTGTTCTCTGGTTTGTTGGTTTATCACCAATTGGCACTTGGAGTTTTGTGTTAGCTCCAAACTTTTCTTTATTGATGTATTGTATCATACCTTGTATGCTTTTATCAATAAAAATTTCCTTTACCGATTTAAAAAAAAAGAAAAAAAAAAGATAACTTTACAAGGCAAAATCCTTGATAGGAAACGAATGGATCTTTGAAGATATTGAAAGGAGGCCACTTTATTATTATATAATAATAATAGCAACTGGTTAATTTTTGTGCCCATTGGAAGAGATAGCTGTTGATCAACACGTAAGCAAGGAAATCCAGCTCAACCTTGTGGCTCGTGTGATATAAAACCTCTCTTTCTTTCTTTAATTATTAGTACATAGAATATCTCTATCTCAACTTGTGAGTTGCGTTTATTAGATACTACTGTCGGATCTCCCACTAAAATGTTGCATGAAATCAATACATAGTACACCTCCAGCTCCACTATGTTAACTTCGATTTCCCACCCTAGTCCGAATCCTCAACTTGGATTTTTTGTTTTTAAATTTTAATAGCCTATTGGTGCTATTAGGAAAGTAAAATAATTGAAATAAGATAATAATTTTAAAATCCGTTAATTTAAAAAAATATATTAAAAGTACGATTTTTTTTCTAGACTCATTATTTCACAAAAAATATAATGATCGATAATAGTTGATTCTCAAAAAGATATTTAAAATTGATATATATATATATATATGTACACACATACACACTATGCATCAGTATGCTAAACATTGGTTACTGAATGCTGGGGGGTGTGGGTGTTCTGTGGTGATGTTTTGTTTTTACCCACTGTAGTTGTTTGTGTTCTTTTTTGTTTCTTTTTGTGGTGTTGGTTTCTCACCGACCCTTGCGTTGAGCTAGCAGATGATAGGGTGTTACTCTTGGTGCTAACCTTGTTGGAATGAAGGGTAGTACTATGGTGCTCTTTGGTCTTTATCTTTTCTTTATTGATGTAATCCATATTTTTATATGTTGTTACTTCAATAAAGTTTATTTGCTGATAAAAAAAAAAATATATATACATATACACGAGTATATCACCCATGCAATGTACGAGATTAAATAATCATCAATAAATTTATTTTTAAATTAATTCAAAACAATTTTTTAAAAAATAATAATAATATTAAGGGTTCGTTTGGGAAGTGGGTTGACTTTTTGACTTTTTAGTTTTTTGACTATTTTAGTCTGAGACTAAAAAGTTTCGTTTGTGAAGGACTTTTTGGCGTTTTTGACTTTTTATGAGAGAAAATGTAATGATTATGGGTTAGAGGTGATATTTTATTTTATTAGGCTAAAAAGCCTATTTTGACTTTTTGTGGCTAAAATAGTCCCAAATCCATCCCAACCCATCTTCCCAAATAGAGGCAGAGTAAGTTTTAACCTTTTTTTTTTTATAACAAAATTGAGTGTTTGAAATTAATTTTTTGAGTGCCTTTTTGGATTTTTTAAGAGACAGAAAAATGTTAATGTATTTAGGAATAAGTTTTTTATTGTATGGGAAAATGCAAATATTTTTTTTATTACTTAAATTTTCCGTTTTATCCTTCCATATGTGTAAACACCTATGCATTCACTCATAAGGATTGTTTGGTGTTTTCAAACTAATACAAAGATTTTTTGAACCTCTTTTTTTTTTTTTTTTGGGTATATGCCAAACACATTTTAGCATTCTTTACGTTTCTTGACTTTTTAATCAAAAGATAGCATCCCAAATATGGCATGAGTTACACAATTTTTATTTTATTTTAGTTTTTGTTGCTATTAATATTTTGTCCTAAGTATTATATAGCAAATAGAGATATAATAATTCAATTGGTAAAATTAAAGCAAACGAATTTTCTAAAATTACAAAAATTGTTCCTTCGGTCATGTATAATTACATAATCAACGAAATCCTTCTATCATAATTTGTCAAGTGATATAACAATCTTTTTTTTTTTTGTCACTCTTCCTCTCTCTCACTCATCTTCTATCTCTCTTTATTTTAGGGTGATGTGGCAAAAAAATTGAATTGAAATGTTTAACTTTTTATATTTATTTTAGTAAGTACATTAGGAAAAATATTCTTGTATTGGTAAAATTTGATTTGTCAATTGATAATGTATGATAAATTTAAGTTGACTGTAAAATCCCAAGCTCAGTAGATCAGCTGCTGCTATGGTGGGCTGGAGGAAGGATGAAGAGGCTGGAAAGAAAGATTTGGAGTGCTATCCCACTGGCTGTGCTGTGGTCAATTTAGAAACTTAGAAATGAATGTGTGTTTAAGGCAGCTAACCCAAATTTGATGGAGTTGTGTGAATTGGTTAAGACTAGGATTGCTCTATGGTTGCTTCCAAATCTGAAAGAGTTCCATTTCTCAACCAATGATTTCATCTGTAATTTAGAGTAGATCAGAATGTGCTTTGGAGGTGCTTTGTTGTATTGAGCTGGGTGAAGTTTTGATGGGTTTAGTCAGGGCATCTCTGTTTTTGCTAGCTTGTGAAGAAGCTACTTTATTCTTGGTTGATGATGCACAGATTCAAAAGGGGTGAATTCCTGGTAGTATGCTGCAGCAATATTTTTGGTGATTTCCTGGTTTGGTTGAATACCTGTTCTTGATTGATGATGTGCAGATCCAAAAGTCATAGAGGATTGAGGGTAATGTAGACACCATCTACTGCAGAAGTGCAGGAACTGGGTGTGCTTGGTGGGAGTTCATGGTTATGTAGAATGAATTATAGGGCTGTAGTACAAGTCTTGGTTATTCTCTGCTATTTGTTTCTATCTGGTTTACCTCTGCCCTGGCTCTATTCACTCTGCTGTTGGGAGGTGATGGCTGTGTAGAATGACTTGAAGGGCTGCAGTGCAGTTCATGATTTATATCTGCTATCTATTTGTTCATGGTTTTACAGCCACTTTTGCTCTGCTGCTGTTGGTTCATGCGGTTGACATTTGTTTTTTCTGGTTTTTTCTTCCCTTGTTTGTTGTTGGTATCTCTCCAACTGGAGCTTGGAGCATTTGCTAGCTCCAACCTCCTTTTTATTGATGTACTCATACATAATTCATATGATCTCATCAATAAAGATTTGTTTTGATGATAAAAAAAGAAAGAAAAAGAGTTGATCGTAAAATATAAGGGTATTTTTAATTTTTAATTTTTTAAAAATTTTATGAGATGATCAAGGTACCTAAGTCATTTTAGATTTATATCAATCGACACAAATTCAAGAATCACTTAACGTCCATTGACATATTTTTTATTATACAAATGACACTATCACATTATTTTTGGGTAATATTGCATAAAAATTCTAGTGAAATAATATTTTCCAACAAAAAAAAAAAATGGTTATAAGCAAAAAAAAAAAATAAAAAAAAAATAATGGTCAGTAGAGAGTAGAGGGACAAATGATACATAAAATATGAAATGCAAAAACAAAAACAAAATGGTATAAAAAAAAAAAGTATACTTAAAGGATGAAATTGTTTGTTTAAAGAATGCAAGAAACTAAATATTAACTAATCTCTAATTGTCTCATAAAGATAGAGAAAAAAATAATGAATTGTATCATTCCATATTTATAGGATGAGGAGGATGTGAATGACTTAGAGAATGTGAAATGTATGATGGCTAGAGTTTTGGGGTAGAAGAAAGAATTGGTTAGAGAAATAATGCACAAGAAGGATTTTCTTCATCTTTCCTTTTCTAAGTCATAAATTATGAAGGAAAAAAATTATTTTTAACTTAAAAATTCACAAATTTAGTATGAGAAATAGCGAAATCAGTTTATTTAATTTATTTATAGGGAAACAATTTAATTATAGGAAAACAACCAAATTAGTTTTACAAATTAATTATAAGGAGAAAAAAAAAAAAAACGATTTAAACAGATTTGAATTGATTTTTGTTTAATTTATTTTAAGGAATGTAAGCTTTTAGGTAGAGATTTTAGAATATGGACAAATAAATTGGAAGGTCGACAATCCGTGTTTTTATATTTGATTTTAGGAAAAGATCATCTTTTAGTCAATGATCTTAAGAGATGGTATTACGACCCAAACTCGTCCCTAAAGGTTTAGGCCATGATTGGCCTGTAATTAGGCCTTAAAGACAAAATTTCAAAAATATTTAATTAATATCGGGGCCTGAAGCGGAAGCAAAACAAAATGAATAATGTCCATTGAGTTGTGCATACATGATCAACTGAAATAATTAAAACATTCTCAACACATTTTTAATATATACATATACGAAGACATATCTTATACATATCTCATACACTACATAAAAGATTTTTAACAAAATACAAAGGTTAACCAAAGCTCGATAAAAGTAAAAATTAAAGCCTCGACATGGAGGCACACTTAGGTGGCTTGATGCAAAGGGCGAACTCTGGAACAAACTCTATTACCGATCTTTCAATTGCTCACCTATATATATATATATATAAGGTTGAGGGGTGAGTTAGAGTCCAGTGAGTAATACCAAAATAAAGAAGTTAATGAATGAAATCCATAACAATTGAAAAGCATGTCTTACAATTTTTCAAAATGAATCTTATATCATTTTCAAAATAGAATACTTGCCATATTTTGCATTTCCAATATTGTATATCATCATTTTTAAATCCAAAATTTATCATATTTAAATCCATACTTTTTCAAATGAAACACATTTCCGAATCAAATAGGGTATTTTCCGTATCGAATACATTAACAAAATATTATATGTGATACATTCAGTTGAATACGAAGGACCCAAAGGCATATAGCAAAGGGACCATGAAGGTCAACAAAAGGGACCACATGGGTCTAAAAAAAAAGACCTTATAGGTCAAGCAAAGGGACCACTCAGGTCAATAGAGACCTCTGTACTCATATAACAAAGGGTCTTGATATTGTTTCCCTCAAGCAAGGGCCTTATCAAACAAAGGGCCATAGTATTCTTTCACCTAGGAGAGGGCCTTATTTACGAAGAGCCATGGTATTATTTTCCCCAAGCAATGGCTTTATTAATGAATGCCATGAATACATTTCGAAAAGGGACATTCATTCATTCATATAAAATAGCATTTCATAAATATGATTCTTTTTCTTTTGATCGGTAAAAAAGAACTTTTATTGATGAAATAGCAAATAACAGGGTACGAAACAATTTACATCAATAAAGAAAGGAGAGTGTAAAAGTATCACGATGAGCTAGATCATCCCAACTAAATTGACACCAAAAGCCCATCCTATCATTTGCTAGCACCCCCGAAGTTGGTAAGCAACCAACAAAATATAGCACAAAAACATAAAAGTCTCCACAAAGAGAGGACAACCCCGCAAATTTGTGGACAAACATAGGGAAAGTACAAGATTCACCACAGGCATCAATAAAGTAGGGAAGAGCAAAAAGTAACATAGCTAAGTTAGACGATCCCAACTATAGGTTGGCATTGAAAAGAGAGCTCAATCATATGCTAGCTCCATTTGTTTGGCTAAATCATGAACCTAATTACTTCTTGATTTCAACTTTTGAGTAAATTATCTATAACATTTAAACTTTAATTTCTTACCTAAAACCTTGGATTGCTGATTTCTTGAGTTTACTTCTTCCAATTTCTTACACAGACTTGCGCTCTCGTTCTTTTCTTTTCTCTCTCTCTCTATATATATATATACATATATATAGTTCTTGAACTCAATGCTGAAGCACAAAGAAGGGAAATGAAGTTGTCTACTCTCTCTCTTCATTTACACACTCATAAACATAAATTACATATCTAAATTGGACACCTCTTAAGTAAATTTAATTAATAAGAATCATAATTTCTAATCCTCATAACATAATTAACTCCAATTCGGACCCAATTAATCAAATCTCAATTTTACTAAATTGAATCGAATATTTAATTAAACTCCTATATAGTTCAATACTTGAAATTAAACTGATTCAACTCATCAATTTTACCTCATGAAGCCATTTAAACGTTCAATTTCTAATTTCAAAATAAATCCTTAATAATCAGACTTCATAATTCTCATAAATCCCAAACTAACTCAGAATAATAACTAATTAAAATGCAAATCTCTTTAATTAATTAAATGCAAGATATTATAAGTGGTGGGGTCATCACAATTATTTATGATATTATTTTGATTGCATGTATATATATTGTAAATTCGTATGAAATGAATTATCAATTTAGATATGGCATTCATATATATACTGTGGCGGCATATTTTATGAATGATAGCATGTGGCTAAAGTGATGTCGACGTGTCAACCAGAGTGCTACGTGGCTTGGTCATGTGCGAGATAATCTCAGCTAGGCTGATGTTATCTTTAGAGATATTGGAATCCAAGATGAGCGAATAAGGGACAAGAGTCCTAAAATCAGGGAAGACCTTAGTTTGGATAAAGATAGAACTCTTAGGGTGTTTATCTTTACCTAGCTGGGAGTCCAAGATGAGCATTGAGCCAAAGTCCATTGAAGCTAGGCTTCGACAGGGAACAAGTTCGTGCTGGCTATAAAAGTAAGGCACCTTCGTGGGTCTAAGGTATGCTTTTTATGCTCCATCTAGTGTGTTAAGCACTATTGGCTATCTTTGAGAGATAATTACTAACTTGATCGTTGTAGTGCCCTAGGGTGGACGAATCACCACCTGATTCTTATCTTTCTGTAACAGGTTGTTCGGGCTTAATCTATTTTGCCGGTGTTCTCTTGCTGAGTTTCTCTGTTTGGTTATGTGGTCAGAAATCAACACCCACAATTTGGCGTCGTCTGTGGGAAACGTAAGGAGAATGGATGGCCAACGACGGACATAAACAAAAGGTTGGGGATGACATCCCTAGTGGGAGTGGCAAACACATTGATTCTAATGTAGAAGAGGAGAATTGTAATGAAGAACCCCTGGAGCATAATCCCGGGGAAAAGGACGTCGGCCAAGAGGGAGACGTACCAAAGAAAGCAGGCCGAGGTGAGTATTACAACGAAAGTGACCTCCAGGTATGGAAAGATAGATGCCTAAGGAGGGATGGCGAAATGAAGGGAATGACAAAGAAGTTGGAAGACCTACAATCAGTTGTCAACTTCATGATGCAGAACAACGTTATACAACCACCGTTTCCATTGAAGGACACGCCAATTCTAGCGACCAAGAACGACGCCCTAAAAGGGGGCTTAAAAAGCAGTCTCTACAGTTCCTCAGCGTGACAGGGAAAATGAGTATTTGCATTGGCCTTCGTGGAAGAGGAGAGTCTCAGAATAAACCTCGTGCCAAGGGAACTTGTATAAAGGAACATCGGCATGGTCAAAGGAAGGAACTTTGTTTTGACACGGTGAATGGAGAAAAGTCCAAGAGGACGCATAACGACACTAGGAGCAGTGCACCAAAGAGGCTGAAGTCCATTAACAGTCGAGCTCCTGGTCGGACTAAGGAGGAACTAAGGGACTACCTCTAGAGAAAGAGGCAAAAGGCCAAGGTCACATCCTCGGTCAAGTCGAAGACGCCGTTCTTAGTAGAACTGGATAGGTTTGATGTGACAACCCTCACCTTTGATTAGTGCTAATCTCTGATTGAGCATGATAAGTAATTGAACAGACTGAAATTCTGAATTGAATGCATGAGTATATTGCTTTATTTGCATTTCTATCTGTTTGTCATTTGATTGATCTGCTCATGTTTTAATTTCAAATTGCAAATTGAAGGCCTTATCGGCGACCGAATGAAAAATTGATTAGTATTTCATGTTAATTAGAATTTATGTGATTTTATGGTGGATTTAATTGAAATGTGGTTTGGTATGATTAAATTAGATTAAATAATGTTAAATCGCATTAGTTCAAGTTATTTACCAAATTACCATTGAGTGGGCCACTTTGTTATTACATGTTTGGAGCCTTGTTCATATTTGTTACACCATTTCTCCATCTCCTAGAGCAAAACGTGAGAGAGAGAGAGAGAGAGAGAGAGAGAGAGAGAGAGAGAGAGAGAGAGAATTGGGAGAACATTGGTTTCATTGAGAATTTAGCTTGGAGACTTAGAAGAATTGAAGGGAATTTGCATATTTGAGCTTCCACATCTAGAATTCAAGACATAAGGTAGAGATTTCATCCTCTCATTTGTGAATTTGAGTTGTATCTTGCATGGTTCATGGTAATTTAGAGTTTAAAGTCAAGAATTGGCTTAAAGAGTTGTTTTGAGTAGCTAATTCATGCATGCATGTACATGTTCTTGGAATTTGAGGTTGTTTTTAGAAAATCCTCACACGCATGTCCATTTTCTAGTTGTGGTTCATGAATTCATCATGTTTTTGGAAGGATTGACTCATTTGATCATGTGTTTGAAGCTTTGAATTCAATTGAACACATGCATGTTAAATGTACATCTTGTTCTTGAAGTTTATTTGAAATTGGTGTTCAATTGGTTTACCTTTGGGCTTGATTTTACAAAATTGATCTTTGAAACATGTTGTATTATAGGTTTTTAAGTGTTTTCCAGAAAATTGGCCCAAAAGGATCGAAGTTGAGGCTTTTAAAGTTGAGTTTTGTGCTTGGGGATGAATTTGGAAATTAGTGTAGGACTTCACGCTCGAGCGTACCCTCTGAGTCGTGCACTTCAGCTCGAGCGTGGAAAGTTACGATTGAGCGTGAAATGCATGTGCCCAGAAGTTTATGTGTTTTGCGGTCCGCTTGAGCAAGATAGTTCACGCTTGAGCGAGGACCTGAGTCTCATGCTCGAGCGAAGGTCGAGCGTCCGTTGAGCGTGAATTGCATGCATTCAGTACTTTTCATGAAGTTGTAGTCCGCTCGAGCGAAGGAAGTCACGCTCGAGCAGAGATCCTTTGTCTGCATGTCCGTTCGAGCGTAGAAATCCACGCTTGAGCGAGACCCCTATTTTCTGAAAATTTTGAAAAGTATTTTAAAGTACATCTTTGCATTCTCTTTCCATCCTAGGCATTCCTAGGCCATGTTTAAGGCATCTTAATGAGGATTTTGATGTAGAACCACACCAAGTCAAGATAGGGACTAAGTTGTTGATTCCCAAGTGTGTAACTTAGTGTGTGTTCGTTCTGTAACTATGTAGGGTTGGCATTCGAGGACGCTCATTAGCTGCTATTAGCCCAGTGCTCTGTGAGTAACAATGTTGTAAAGATATGTTCAATTATGATTATTGTTCTGAATGATCAACTGTTCTGTTTACTGAAACGTTATTGTTTAATGAATGAATGTTTGTCTTATTTGTAAACTGTAACCGTGGCATCCATAGCAATTTCTTTATCGCATCTTTATCTTGCATCGTCACAGAGATCTCTGTCGGTTCCCATGTTTGGAACCACTACTGTTTACTGTTATGATGACCATCAATTGACTGTTCGATCTGTTAAGACCTACTGTACTGTTTGCAATGGGATGCACCACATATGACTGCTATGGTTTCTAAGTGATTGATATGACTGTTTATTTACTGAAAGGACATTCATTCTTAACCTCTTTACACAACTGTTATTCACTGGGCTTTAGTTCACTATTTATATTTATATGTAGGTGTCCAGGCACCGGATCGGAGCTAAGAGCATTGGGTTAGCTCCCTTTTTGTCAAGCCAACCATCGTGCCTCACTTCGAGGTTCCATGTCAGTCCAAGCCAGGGCTTTTTGGGGTGTCTCAGTTCACCATTTTGCTTTTGTTCTGTAATATTGTTTTGGACTTGTACTGTACAGTTTGAAGAAGGGACTTGGTCCCTAACCTGGATGTTATGTACACCTGTTATGCATATACTGTTTTGGTTTTGAATGTGATTATGTCACAGAAAAGTCTTTTTGCATACAGACTGTCATAGCTCATTGGACATCTTTTATTTACTATTTTGGCTTCCGCCACCTGTATTCTTGTCATTCTTCACATTAGCGGTGCCTTTGGTAATCACGGATTCTTGGTGGTTCTGATGCTAAACACATAGGGGCGAGTTTGGGTCGTGACATTTGAGGCTCCAAAAAGGTTCCATATGCTAAGGTTCCAGATATATGATGGTAAGTCCGATCCAAACTTTTACGTCGGCTTGTACCTGAATTCAATAACACTGTACACCGGGAACGAGCCGCTGCTATGCAAGGTGTTCCCTTTATCCTTTGGGGAAATCGCGTCGGATTGGTTTCACAAGTTACCGAAAGGAATTGTGAAGTGTTGGGAAGGCCTGGCAGAGATGTTCGTGGCCAGGTTTGTTACAAACAAATTGCAGCCATTGAGGGTAGACTCCCTAATGGCTCTGAAAATTGGCGAGAGTGAAAGCCTCAGGACTTATGCCAAAAGGTATTATGAGGTATTCAACTGAATACTAGGATGCAACTAGGAGTTAGTGGTCGTATTTTTTAAGAATGGCCTAGAAGATGATTGCATGCTTTAGAAGTCACTGGCAAAGACTCTGCCAAAAAGCATGGAGGAGCTCATGGCAATGATCGAGAAATATGCTAGAGCAGAAGAGGATATTCCAAGAATGAATGTGTCAAAGCAAGAGAAGAGGAACGGCTCACCGAAGCAAGGCTGAGGTATTACAAATTTTAATAGACAAGAAATAGGACTAAGGGCTGCACAGGCAGTCACTACAGTGTTTCAGATCCCGGTTGATAAAGTCCTGGAAAGGATCAGGAACCAGCTGTACTATAAAGCAGCAGAGAAGATTCCTGGAAAATCTATGGGAAGAAACCTTGGGAAGCACTGTGCTTACTACAATGAGGATGGGCATCTGACTCAGGGGTGCAGAGCCTTGAAGGCGTATTTGAAAGATCTGGTTAGACAATGTCACCTAAGGGACCTAGTAGATGAAGCCAGAACGAGGGAAGAGTAGGTAAGGCTGGCCCAGGCACCGGCAGCACCACCTCTACTAGCACTACAACCGCAAGTAGATGGACCTTGGGTGATCAATGTGATTCACTCGAGGGTCAATAAGAATGAGCTACGAGGGGAGACTCAGAGGGTGAAGCACTTATAGCATGTGTATCAGGTCCAGCAAAAGAAGCCTAGGACAGACAAGTACCAGGGACCAATGGTGTTATTTATGGAAGCTGACCTAGACATGGTGCAGCATCCATACAACGATGCTCTGGTAGTAACCCTCAAGATTAGAGAATGCCGGGTAAGTCGCATTCTGATTGACTAAGGCAGCTCTTGTGACATCATGTATGTCAGATGTTACAAGGAGCTCGGCCTTCATCGAGATGATTTGGAGCAGTCTAACAGCCCAATGGTTGGGTTCAATGGAACGACGACATGGCCTTTGAGAGCAATAAATTTGGAGGTACAAGTAGGCACCAAGAAGGTAAGCACAAAATTCACAGTAATTGACACCCCCACCCATTACAATGTTATCTTAGGAAGGCCATGGTTACACAAAATGAGGGCTGTTCCCTCGGCACTGCACCAGCTGTTGTGGTTCCTAACAAAGCATGGAATTGAGGAAGTCAGAGGGGATCAGGTGCAGGCAAAGAATTGCTCCATGACAATAATGAAATCCGCCTGCAACGTAC
Source organism: Camellia lanceoleosa (assembly GCA_025200525.1). Lineage (NCBI taxonomy): Eukaryota > Viridiplantae > Streptophyta > Magnoliopsida > Ericales > Theaceae > Camellia > Camellia lanceoleosa. Next base: position 89,773,425 of record CM045759.1, read on the forward strand.
GAGAAACAGAAACAGTAGAGATTGAGGACGAGGACATAGAGGTCCTGGAGGACGTCGGCAAAGAGTTGGCTGACAAAAGTGTGGAAGCCTTGAAGAAAATTCTGGTCCAGCAAGGGGATGAAGAGCGTTTCTTCTTTCTCGGCTCAAGCTTGGCCGAAAAGGAGAAAAGGGAGTTAGAAGTATTCTTGCGAGCAAACATTGAGGTGTTTGCTTGGACGCCATACGAGATGCCTGGCATTAACCCCAATGTCATATGCCACAGACTAAATGTAGATATGTCGGCTAAACCTGTCATTTAGCGAGCAAGGAGGTCGACGTTGGTTCATGTGGAGGCAGTAGAGGAGGAAGTGGACAAACTGCTGAAAGCCAAGGCCATTCGGGAAGTAAACTACTCAACTTGGCTTTCAAACACAGTTGTTGTGAAAAAGAAGAATGGGAAGTGGAGGGTTTGTGTGGACTTCACCAGCCTAAATAAGGCTTGTCCCAAAGACAATTTCCTACTCCCCCAGATCGATCAATTAGTGGATGCCACTTCAGGGCATAGAATGATGAGCTTCCTAGATGCTTACAAGGGGTACCATCAGATAGCAATATACCCCCTGATGAGGAGAAAACTGCATTTATCACCCCAAAAGGGTTGTATTGCTACAGAGTGATGCCCTTTGGGTTGAAAAATGCAAGAGCAACCTACCAGAGGTTAGTAACCAAGATGTTCAGACATTTGATTGGCAAAACAGTGGAAGTATACCAAAGAACCTGAGAATCACCTAGCCGACTTAAAGACAGTTTTTGATATCCTGAGACATATCAGTTCCAACTGAATGCTTCGAAGTGCGCATTTAGAGTAAGGTCTGGTAAGTTCTTGGGATACCTGGTTACTAGAAGAGGCATTGAGGCAAGTCCAGATCAAATCAAGGCTGTTCTTGACTTGGAGAGCCCAATATCGGCAAAACAAGTACAGATGCTGACAGGAAGGGTTGCAACCCTAAACAGGTTTATAAGCAGAAGTTCAGATAAGTGTAAACCATTTTTCAGTTTATTGAAAAAGGCCACAATTTTTTTGTGGACAAAGGAGTGTGAAGTCGCCTTAGCTAACTTGAAGAGATACCTGACTACAGCTCCAATTCTATCAAATCCAGTACCTAGAGAGGAGCTATTTTTATACTTGGCCATTTCAGAGCACGCAGTAAGTGCAGTGATAATCAGAGAAGAGAAAAGAGAACAAGAGGCAGTGTGCTATGTAAGTGAAACCTTAGCAAATGCAGAGACCATGTATTTACCCCTAGAAAAGTTAACACTAGCCTTGGTGATGGCTTCCAAAAAGTTGAATCATTACTTCCAAGCCCACAAGATTGTGGTATTGACTGAGCATCCTTTGAAGTCCCTGTTGCAGTAAGGAGATCTGACAAGTAGGGCAGCTAGGTAGGCAGTCGTATTGGGCCAGTATGACTTAGAGTTTAGGCCTAGAACGGCAATCAAAGGCCAAGTTTTGGCCGACTTTGTGGCCGAGTTCACACCTGGTGCAATCCCACGTCTGGCTCCTGTAAGCCACGGCTTAAGGCATCTAGGGGAGCAAGAAGAGACCCAGTTAGGAATGAAAAACTCCATAATAGAACAGAAGAAATAAGAAAAACCCAAGCCCTGCGATATCTACATCAGCGACTCTTTCCGCCTATTTGTTGATGGGAGTTTAAACCGTCAAGGAGCGGGAACAGGAGTAGTGTTGGTATCACCAGATGGACGAATGTTGGAACAGTCTATCCATTTGGGGTTTAAAGCCTCAAACAATGAAGCAGAATATGAGGCACTAATCGCAGGGTTGAAATTAGCAGCAGCAATGGAAGCTGACGATGTGGTAGTCTTTTGTGACTCCCAACTTATTGTAAACCAGGCAACAGGCGAGTATGCAGCTCGAGATGAAAGAATGATAGCCTATGTTAAAGAAGTTGTTAGACTGCTAGCCTTATTTCAGGGTTGCCGACTACAGCAGGTTAGCCGAGATGACAATAGCCATGCTGATACCTTGGCTAACCTGGCTAGTGCAATAAAATCAGGGGAGGCAAGGACAATAATGGGGGATTATTTGTTAGGCCCAAGTGTGGAACCACTAATCATAGAGTATGAAGCAATGTGTGTGGAGATGGGTCCAAATTGGATGGATACAATAGTGATGTTTCTTAGGTACGAAAAACTGCCAGATGATCGCAAAGAGGCGCATAAGACCAGAATGAAGTCGGCAAGGTTTAGCTTAATAGCGGAAGGACATCTCTATAGAAGGTCTTTTATTGGTCCCCTTTTGAGGTGTGTGCATCCCTCCCAGGTTGAAGACTTATTGTATAAAATACATGAAGGGGTTTGTGGAAGCCATTGTGGGGGTATATCACTTGCTTATAGGGCCATTACTCAAGGGTATCGGTGGCCCTACATGCAGAAGGATGCTGAAGCCTACGTCAGAAAGTGCGAGAAGTGTCAAAGGTTTGCATCCTTGATACATCAACCAGTAATAGATTTGAACCCAGTGTCCAACCCTTGGCCATTTGCCTAGTGGGGCATGGATCTTGTTGGACAACTGCCCCAAGCAACTGGACAAAGGAAGTTCCTACTGGTAGCAACTGATTATTTCACAAAGTGGGTAGAAGCTGAACCTCTTGCGAAGATTCAAGATATTGATGTGAAGAACTTCATATGGAAGAACGTCATCACCAGGTTTGGGATCCCATGGGCAATAATAGCGGACAATGGTACACAATTTGACAGTAAGCTAATCAAAAGCTTCTGTGTACCGGACAAAATTAAGAACTACTACTCTACTCCAAGTTTCCCTCAGAGTAATGGTCAGGCAGAAGCATCCAATAAGACTATCTTGGATGGGATCAAAAAGAGGTTGGAAGCAGCAAAGGGAAAATGGGTGGAGGAATTGCCCAATGTACTTTGGGCATATTGGACTACGCTAAGAAGATCAACTGGAGAGTCTCCAATTGCCATGGCTTATGGCACTGAAGCAGTTATTCCACTAGAAGTCGGCATTCCAGGGATCAAAACCCAGGGAGTGGAAAATGGTACTAATGAGGCATTTCTAGCCCGAGATATAGACTTACTGGAGGAGAAAAGAGAAAGAGCAGCAATTCGGCTAGGGGCATACCAGCAACAACTTGCTAGGGCTTACAACAAGAAAGTCAACCTAAGTGAGTTCAAAGTGGGGGACCTTGTGCTGAGGAAAGTGGTCGGCAACAAGAAGGATCCTAGGGAGGGCAAGCTAGGCCAAATTGGGAAGAGCCTTATAGAATCATTTCAGTTGCTGGCAATGGGGCATATCGGCTTGAGGACAGTGATGGCAAAGAGTTGCCAAGACCCTGGAACACTTGCAACTTGAAGTTTTTCTATCATTAGAGTTTTGTTTTTTCGAAGTTTATGTCATAATTTTATTAGCCGAGGTAATAATAAAATTTTAGTTTGATGAATTTAAAATTTGTGTGAAAGGACTGATTAGTCTCATAGCAATGTTTCTAAATGAAACATGACAAATAACTTAGACTTATTACATGGTAGAGTTGAATTATACTTGCATATAATAGAGTTGGACTAAGTTGGCGATGTTTCTAAATGAAACATGACGAATAATTTAGACTTATTATATAGCAGAATTGAATTATACTTACATATAATAGAGTTGAACTAAGTTGGCGATATTTCTAAATGAAACATGCCGAATAACTTAGACTCATTATATAGCAGAGTTGAATTATACTTGCATATAACGGAGTTGAACTAAGTTGAATTAACCTGGACTTGCCATGTCGGCAGAGTTAAACTTAGAATGGAACTAAGTGCATTTTAGTTAGATTAATAGAGAAACCATGGTTGAGAACCTCAGCTAGTCTTTGTTTGAATCCGACTTCGGCAAAAGACCATAGACACATGCTTAATGTGAACTTAAGTGAAACTTAGGTTTACATTAGTAGGCAGGGAGTAGGAATGATAAATAAACTTAAGAGCTGGGGGTTTGTTGAAATTCGGCAGGAATGTGCTTAACACTCGTTGAAATTTCAGAGAAATTTACAAGTTGGAGTTGGCCGAGGTAATTATGAATGAAGTATTCGAGATGCATATTACCCGAGGTGACAAAATCAGATTGTCAAAACTTGGAAAGGAAGAAGTCTTGATAGGAGATAGCAAATAGAATTAAAGAAGCAGTACTTGACTGAATGAGTTTTAAAGAAACAAACACTTGTAAAAATATTTGGAAATATTTTTAAGTGTTAGCCGATGAAGTATTCCAACTGTTAGCCGAAATAAACAATCAAGGTTCATATCTGAGGTGATTATATAGTTAAGTTGTGCTTTGAAGACATGCAAAAAATATTCTAAGTACAGAGACATGCATAGAACAAAAGAAGGCATGCACTTAGTGGAAAGAATAAGACTTGCATTCAGAAAAGACAACTTGTTCAAATACAAAAAGGCACATTGGTCAAACCGAAGTTAAAACATCGTCCAAAAGGTCGCAAAGACTACAAAGGAAAAAGTACAAGGTACAAAAACAAAGAAAAGATTCTAAACAGACGGTTTTTCATCAGCGATTGGTTATGTTTTGGCCTCAGCGGACAGCTGGGAGAGCTTCTCGGCAGCCTTCTTGGCCTCGATCTCAGTGTCAATCTCTAGAAGAGTCTTGTCAAGGCTCTTCTCATTGCTTTCGATCTCGGCTTCAGGCGTGTTCTTGGGAACCTCGACCTCATCATCCTGAGTCAATTCCAAGGCTTGCTCATTCAGAGTTGGAGACTTGGCCCTTGAAACTTCAGCTTTCCCAAACTTGTCGGCCTCAGCTTCTTTATCATCCTGAATGTCATCTTTGGATTGGATTGGAGCAGGAGGGAATGACACAACAGGTCGGCTCTCGTCCCAGAGGGCCGAGTCTTCAGGGACAACCAACTTATTCAAAACAGCCATGTAACCAAGGGTGTAACCCTTGTTGCATACCTGTTTGACTTGCCTTTTGTATTCATCACGGACGTCAGTTGCCCTTTCAGCATAAGCATTCTCATCCGCCTCCTTTATCTCAGCCGCCTTGGTAGCAAGCGCCGCCTGCAACTCTGTTTGGGCTTGGACCTCCTTTTCTTTGGCTTCTTTTGCCTCGGCCTGAGGGACCTTGATAACATTTTCTGCAGCCTCGGCGCAGTCCTTGGCTTTCTTCAGGGATGACTCAGTAGCCTTGGCTTGATCCGGAAGACCTCGAACACGAGCCTCGGCTTTATTTAGTGAGGAAAGGAGTTTGGCTGTCTCCTTCATTTTTTGGGTTAGTTATTTTTTGAATTCATCGGTCTTGACTGTAAAGGAGTGACCCAGCTAGGTAGCCTATAAGAGTGCAATGAAAGTTCGTTAAAGTATGAAAGCTAGAGTTAAAATTAGATCAAAAATTACAAGTATTAAGATACCAAGCTGTATCATCATAGAGTAATTTTCGTACTTCGAAAGCTCAGCCATCCGATTGATGTCGGCTGGGAGTAGAACGGCGATGGAAATGGCGTAACTGATTTCCAAACTATTGAGCGTGCTGTCCTCGGCCAAAAGAGGTCGGTCTCCGACCATAACAGATGGAGTCCTGGGAGCGTCGGTGCGAAACCTAGAGGGCTCAGAAGACCCATTGGACCTCGACTTTTTTGGTTGGGGTTGGTCGGATGCCTCAGCCTCGGCAGGCCTCTTCTTGGCTGACTTCTCTACTTCAACCAATTTTGAAATTGGCATTGCGTTTTCTGACTCCACCTCAGTGGCGTTGGGCTTGGTCTTGGCCCTTTTAACCCTCTTTGCTTTTGGTTTTGGTTGTAATTGGGAAGGGGAGGAGGAGTGGACTAACACTACACCTAAGATGTCAGCAAGAAGGTCGTCCGGAATGATCTTTGCATGGCCCATCTCTTCAGTGGTGGTGGCAACAATGACTTTGGTATCGAAGCGGATTGCTGGAAGTGCAGTAGGTGGGTATGCTGGATTGTAAGCTGACGCCACAATGTTTTGGCTTGTACGGTTACGAGTTCTGTTTACAGGAGCAAAGAGTGGAGCTCGGCGTTAGCATTGTCATTGGGTTGGAGGAATCAGTTGGGGAGCAGATGTTGATGGCTACTCCGCTGGATCAGAAGTTGAGGCTTGATTAGGCCTTGGCGATGAAGTAGCAGGGAGAGTTGTTGCAGAAAGTGGAGATTTTCTTTTTCGAGGAACGTCGGGCAACGGGCTCCGACATGTCGGGATGTAGTTGAGGAGGATTGGAGCCTTGTGAAGTTCGATTGGCATGCCAAGAAGGCGAACCAAGTCTTTGCTTAGCATGTAGTATCGGTGAAAGTCCTTTTCTGGCTGGGGAGGAGCTGCAAAAAAGAGGTCATACATTAGAAACAAATTAACAAAAGGATGACTAAGTGAATAGAAGAAGGGACTCTAAGGAGGAAAACTAAGTCCTTACCCTTGTCATCCCTAAAAACTTCATGGCGCAAAGGGAAAAGGTGGAGTTCATCATTTGGCGAACTCCCAATTGCTCGAGACAATCAGGTAGTCATCTGTCGCGCCTTTATTTGAGTCTGGAATGTCAATTATCAGCTTATATTGGGTGGATCTTGGCTTAAGGTAATATGTATAGCTAGCCTTGGTTTTAAGGCCACACATCGTGTAACAGTATTGGATATCAGACAGGGTGATCCCAGTGTTCTGTTGATGTTCCAACTCGGCAATTCTATTTATAATCCTAAAAGAGTTTACAGCTAACTACATGGGGTTTAGTTTATAGTAATGGAAGACCTCCCTAAAGAGGATGTTGAGGAGGAATCTGACTCCTCCTTCAATGATGGAGGCTACGGGAAAGGGTATGTAGTCCTTTCTAGGCATAATGGAGTCATCCTCTCCAGCTAACCGGATTTGAATGTCGGCTGGGATGGAGAACTCTCGCTTGAAGTATTTTAGTTTGGTCGGGGTGTCTACTCTCCACCTAAACATTCCCATGATGTCGGCTTATGGTGCAAAATTTCAGAGAAGAATATTTGGTATGGGTTTGGAAACCTCGGCTAAAAACTAGACTGACGCTGGGGCAAGGGTTTTTCAAGATCTAGGGGGAAATCGTTTCAATTTTCCTAAAGATTGTGATTTCTATCAAATCCCAAGACCTAAAATCTACACTGAATTAAGGAATCAAAGGCAAGAATCTGAAGACAAAGCAAGACAAAGCAAAAAGGAGTGCGAATCAGAATCAAGAAAGCAACATTCAAGAAACATAAAGAGTACAGACTCATGAACACTGAGTCAGTGTGTGAGAGACAGTATGCGAAAGCCATAACAAGAAAACAAGATTGGCATTTTCAAAAGACTACACAGATTCAAGATTCAAGAATCGAAAATTGATTCGTAATCAAAGGAAGAAAAACAGAGTGCAACCATAAAAACAGATTCAATAGCAACAGACTAGACAAATGGTAAAGAAGGAACGTATTCAAAATCATGGAGGGCTGAAACTGAAAATTGAAAGAAACTAATAACTCACCAGTTGGGTCTGAGGTTGAGGACACCGGTTTGAGGTTTGCCGAAGTTAAATGGTGACAATGAGTGGAGCAGAACAATAAATGCTTTGTCGGAGGAAGTGAATGAAACACAGTTGCAGAGAGCTTACAGGAACAACAATAGAGGTTAGGGATTCATTAGAGAGAGAAGATCTTAAGCACAGAGGGAAATCAAAGATGTTAAGTGAAAAGACGGAGAGAGAGAAAGTGTTTTTGTTAAAAATTCGAAAGGGCAGCAAACCATAATGGAATGCCTTGGATGACGTGTTTGTAAGGCAGCGTGCACAAAAATGACGCGTCCTGATATCGCGTGTCAGGTATGAACCAGTGTGAAAAGAACACATGGCAAAAACGGTTGAGAAAACCGTGTGTGATAGCTCATGCGTAGATGAAACTCTTAGAGTTCTTAATTTAATGAAGCAAGAACATCAGCTATATGAACGATTTCGGTTAAAGAACTCAAGGAACTGGGTTCTTGATAAAGATGGGCAGTTAAGTCCTGAGAACTCGAAGCCAACGAGTGATGATCTCGGTCGTGAAAGAATAGAAAGTCTTAGCCAACATAGTACTTGAACGACCTGTGTAGGTTCCATCACTTTAGGATGCTGAGGTAATAGAAGCTAGGGGGCAGTTGTGGAGGCATATTTTATGAATGATAGCATGTGGCCGAGGTGACATTGACGTGTCAGCCAGAGTGCCACGTGGCTTGTTCAAATGCGAGATGATCTCGGCTAGGCCGAGGTTATCTTTAGAGATATTGGAATCTGAGATGAGCACATAAGGGACAAGAATCCTAGAATAGGGGAGGACCTCAGTCTGGATAAAGATAAAACTCTTAGGGAGTTTATCTTGTCACGACCCAAACCTGCCCCTATAGGTTTAGCATCAGAATCACCAAGAACCCTAGGTTAGAAGGCCCGCTAATGATAATACAATAATCTAGTATGAGGACTTGGCGGAAGCCAAGACAGTAAATAAATAATGTCCAATGAACTGTGACAATCTGTATGCCAAAAGATTTTTTATACATTTATACAGAACAATACAAAACAGTATGCGTATCATATACAAATAGTCAGAACAGGGACTTAATCCCTGATAAACAGTACAGTGCAAAACGTTCAGTCTATACAGTGTTACAAAACAGTACAGAGACAGACGGGGAAATAAAAACACCCCTAAGCCATAGCTTAAGGTGTTCGAACCTCGTGATGAGGCACATTGGTTGGCTTGACAAAACTGGAGTTTACCCCGACGCCTCTAGCTTTGGTCCGGTGCCTGTACACCTACATATATATATGAGCAGTGAGCTAAAGCCCAGTGAATAACATAAAGTGTAAAGGGGTTTAGAATGAATGTCCTTACAGTAGTGAAAACAGTTCATTTCAATCAGTATTTCAGTTGTTCAGTACAAGCAGTCATATGTGGTACATCCATTAGCATAACAGTAGGTCTTAAAGACCGAATAGTAATGATGGCCATCAATCAGTAAACAGTAGTGGTTCCACAAGAGAACCGACAGAGATCTCTCAGAATAAAGAATAAAGAAATGAGGTGCTAAGGATGCCACAAAGATTCGAGCCTGTAATATAGGACATACATTCATTCAGTAAAGAATGTCAGTTCAGTAAACAGTTCAGTTCAGTATTCAGAAGATAATTATTTTGAACATATCTTTATACAATTGTTACTCACAGAGTTCTGGGCTACAGTAGGCTAGAGCGTCTCCTCGAAATGTCAACCCTAAACAGTACAGAACGAACACACACTAAGCTACACAGTTGGGAAGGATCATAATAATTTAATCCCTAAATGCCTCGGTGTGTTCTTCATCTATATCCTCATTAAAATGCCTTAAACTAGGCCTAAGAATGCCTAGGATGGGATGAGGATGCAAAGATGTATTCAGAAAACATTTTCAGAATTTTCAGAAAAACAGAGTCCCGCTCGAGCGCATATTTCCCCGCTCGAGCGGACATGCAATAAAGGTCCCCGCTCGAGCGGACCAAAAAGTACTGGATACTCAAAAATCACGCTCGATTGGGCGTTCGATAGCCACTCGAGCGCAAGACACAAGGTCCCGCTCGAGCGCCAAAAACTCCGCTCGAGCGGACTTGAACGCAGTGCAAAGTACTGGATGCTCGAATTCTCCGCTCGAGTGCCACTTCCCCCGCTCTAGTGGGAGTGCAAAATCTGGAAAACCCAGATTGCACATCCAAGCCAAAAACTAAGTTTTCAAACACCAAATTCAATCCTCTTGGGCCCATTTTCTGGAAAACCTTTGAAAACTCATACTATAACATGATTAAAAGCTCAATTTGTAAAATCAAGGCCCAAGGGTAGGCTCAAACAACCTCAATTTCAAACCCATTTTTGATGAACAATCTTCAAGCATGACATGCATGAATTCAAACCAATTCAAAGCTTAATACATGCTCTAATGAGCCCAACCTTTGCAAAACAAGATGAAATCATGGTCCATTCTTAAAATATGGACATGCATATGAGGAAACATGAACTATAACCTCAAAACTTCAATATATGTACATGTATACAACAATTAAGTTTCAACACCACAACTAAAGCCATAAATTGGCTCTAGACTTCAACTCACTCTAAACCATGCAAGAAATCAACTCAACACATAAACAAGGAGGCAATGAATCTACCTTAAGTCTTGAATTAGAGATATGGAGGCTTAATTATGCACTCAAGCTTCAATTTCCTTCACTTCTATCAAATTCCAAGCCAATTAGAGATGAAATCACACTCTCCTAGCTCTCTCTCTCTCTAATTCAGTGGTGTACTCAAAATGGCTGGTGAAATGTGTTTTGACCAAGTGTAATACGACTCAAAGGTGCTAAGTAAGTGGCCCACTATTGGTGGCAGAAATGTAAATAAGTGCGCAATGCAATTTAACCTATTTTAATCTAATTTAATCGTACCAAATCACATTTTAATTAAATACACCATAAAATCGTATAAATCCTACTGATCATGAAACACTAATCGATTTCCAGTTCGGCCGTCGATAAGGCCTTCAATTGACAGCTTAAACACAGAAAGCTGAACAGATAATTAAACAGTCAAACAGATAAGCATGAAATTAACCAGATACAGGCAATCGATTCAGTTTCAGACTTCTGTCAGTCAGTTCAGTAATTTAGTCAGTTCAATTACTTTCCATAATCGGTATAAATCAGTGATTCGTAACAAGGGTTATTACATATCTCTATCTTGTTAGGAGTCCAAGATGAGCATTGAGCCAAAGTCCATTGAAGTTAGGCTTCTACAAGGAACATGTTAGTGCTGGCTATAAAAGTAAGACACCCTCGTGGGTCTAAAGTATGCTTTTTATTCTCCGTCTAGTGAGTTAAGCACTATTGGCTATCTTTGAGATATAATTACTGACTTGATCGTCGGAGTGCTCCTGGGTAGACGAACCACTGCTGGATTCTTATCTTTCTGTAACAGGTTGTTCAGGCTTAATCTATTCTGTCAGTGCTCTCTTGCTGAGTTTCCCTGTTTAGTTATGTGGTCAAAAATCAACACCCACTAATACTATGAATTCAGATGAAATAAATAGAACACCAGCGATACAAATTTTTTGCCAACTTAGATTTCATTATACAATGTCAATTATGATGAAATAAGTACAAAATTGCTTTTCAATTAAAGTATCAAAGCATTTCTAAAGAGTCCTACTGTGCTGCACACCATCATGTATTCAGTTGTCTCAATTAAAAAATTTAGGAATAATGGCAAAAAAATATTCACACCAACCCTAGAGCTTCTAAGTGGCTTGCCAACCTAAAAGCCATCCAAAGCTGCACCTAGTGCAAACATATCATAATCTGCACAATTGCACCCAATGTCCATGCATCCACACTCATCTGAATTTGTCACCCTTTGATTATTTCTCCTCTTCTTCATCGTCATCGGCATCAACACCGGCACTGGCACCAACATCGCCTCTTTTACTGTTAGAACTTTAAGCTTCATTGCTACTTGCACTACAGGTGGCTTGATATATTCATATATGCGTCTACTTTTTGGAACCATGACTGCCCATTTCTCAATTTCCATCTCCGGGGTCTCGGAGACAGTTTTCCATGGAATCTCAGCTCTACCCAAGAGATGTGATCCTCCAATTTTCCCAAGAACCAAAAGGCTGCTTCTCCACCGAAGTTCAAAAACAACACTTCTTTGCATCAGCATCTCCATGGAGTCTTGGGTACTCGAACACTCTAACGAGAGCATTTCATTCCAAAACAAGTTGGATTTTGATGAGATTTCTTGGCCGTCTAGTCTAACCCTGTTATTTTTTTTTTTGCAGAGAGATAGCATCGGACAAACAAGTGTCCATTGGATTTCAACTCTATGTTTTTGGCTCTAATGATTCTGAGTTCACATCTAAAAGAGAAGAGATTTTGAGGAGCACCAATATTTCTAGAGAGAGAGAGAGAGGTTGATAAGTTATTTGGTGAAGAGATGCGGTGGGTTGGTAGAGGTATATATAAATAGTTGTATCATATTTGTGGGGATATATTTTTGAGTACCAACACGTGGCAAGGTGACGCCGATGTATTAGCCGAGATGCCACGTGTCCTGGTCATAACGGCGAGATGATCTCGGCGTGGCTGAGGTTATCTCCGAAGATATCGGAATTCGAGATAAGCAGATAAGGAACAAGAGTCCTAGAATGAGGAAAGACTTCAAGATGGATAAGGATAATGTTCTTAGGGAATCTATCCTTATCTCTTGAGGAGTCCAAAGTAAGCACTGAATGGGAGTCCATAGAAGTTAGGCTTCTATCAGGACTAGGATGGAGTTAACTATAAAAGAGAGGCACCCCCGTGGGTTTAAGGTACGTAATTTAAGTTTTGAACAGTGAGATTTGCACTATTGATTATCTTTGAGAGATATACTGACTTGATCGTCGGAGTGCCCCCAGGTGGACGAACCACCGCCGAAATCTTCTCTTTTTGTTGCAGGTTAGACAGGTGTCATCTATTCTGCCAGTGCTCTCCAACTGAATACTAAGTTGGCAGTGTGGTCAGATTTTCACCCACACAATTTGGCGCCATCTGTGGGAAAGATAGGAGAATAGATGGCCAAAGAACTACGTATGAAAAGATTGGGGACACACTCTGGCCGAGTGGGAGACCTATTGACCTTGATATCACAGGAGACGAATGCAACGCAGAAACTCGTGACCAGAATCACGGAGTGAAAGACGTCGGCCAGACTGGTGACGCACCAAAGAAACCAGATCAAAGTGGCTACTACAGCGAAGACGACCTCCAGGTATGGAAGGGTAGATGCCTGCGGAGGGACGAAGAGGTAAAAGAGATGGCAAACAAATTGGCAGACCTGCAGTCGGTCGTCAATTTCATGATGCAAAATAACGTCATGCAACCACCGTTCTCGCTGTAGGACACGTCGATTCCAGCGGCCAATGCCCAGAAGGGAGGGCAGAAAATAATCCCTGTAGCCCCTCAGCACAACGGGAGCGAAAGACACTCTCACCGACCTTCTAGGGAGGTCGGACGAAGGGAGTCAAGAAGAGAAGAATCACGGAGGACGCATCACACAAAGGAGACAGACCCCAAATGATATCGGCATGTTCAGGGGCAGGCACCGTGCTTCGACACAACTCATGGAGAAGGGTTGAAGAGGGCTCACCATGAAGCTGAAAGTGGTGCACCAAAAAGATTGAAAGCAGGAGATAGCCGAGCTCCTGGGAGGACAAAAGAGGACTAAAACTGGCAGCAACAGTGCAAGCAGATGAGGTAATAGTTTTTTGTGATTCACAACTGATAGTCAATCAGGCAACAAGAGAATATGCAGCCCGAGATGAAAGAATGTCGGCATATGCAAAGGAGGTTATCAGGTTGGCGGCCTTATTCCAGAATTGCCGACTACTCCAGGTAAACCGAGATGATAACAGCCACGCCGATGCGTTGGCCAACCTAGCTAGTGCAATACAACCTGGAAAAGCAAGGACAATAATGATTGACTAATTGTCGGGCCCGAGCATTGAACCAGTAACCATAGAGTGTGAAACAATGTGCGTAGACATGGGATCAAGATGGATGGATGCAATTGTTGCGTTCCTAAAAGAAGGAAAGCTGCCAGATGACCGTAAGAAGGCACACAAGATCAGATTGAAGTTGGCAAGATTCAGTCTGACAGCAGAACGACATCTCTACAGAAAGTCCTTCACTGGACCCGTTTTAAGGTACGTACACCCTTTACAAGTTGAAGATTTTTTATATGAAATACATGAAGGAATTTGTGGAAGCCACGCTGGGGGCAGATCACTCGCCCATAGGGCCATCACCCAAGGGTATTGGTGGCCTTACATGCAGAAAGATGCAGAAGCCTATATAAAGAAGTGTGAACAATGCCAAAGGTTTGCACCTCTGATACACCAGCCAGCAGCAGACCTGAACCCTATATCCAGTCCTTGGCCATTTGCCCAATGGGGCATGGATCTCGTCAAGCAACTGCCCTAAGCAACTGGACAAAGGAAGTACTTGCTGGTAGCAACAGATTACTTTACTAAATGGATAGAAGCTGAACCTCTTGCCAGGATCCGAGATATGGACGTAAAGAACTTCATTTAGAAGAACATTATCACCAGGTTTGGGATTCCAAGAGCAATTGTTGCAGACAATGGAACTCAATTTGATAGCAAGCTAATCAAGAACTTCTGTGCAAAGTTCAAGATCAAGAACTACTTTTCAACCCCAAGCTTTCCACAAAGCAATGGACAAGCAGAAGCATCAAATAAAGTAATTCTGGATGGGATAAAGAAGTGGCTGCAGGCAGCAAAAGGAAAGTGGGTAGACGAATTGCCCAATGTACTCTGGGCATATCGAACAACGCTGAGAATATCAACAGGGGAATCCCCTTTTGCCATGGTTTATGGAACAGAAGCAGTCATTCCGCTAGAGGTCGGCATCCCTGGGATCAGAACCCAGGGGTAGAGAACGGGACTAATGATGTACTCTTAGCCCGAGATCTAGATCTTCTAGAAGAACGAAGGGAGAAAGCTGCAATTTAGCTCGCAGCATACCAGCAATAGCTTGCCAGAGCTTACAACAAGAAGGTTAACCCAAGGGAATTTCAAATTGGTGACCTCGTCTTAAGAAAAGTCATCGGTAACAAGAAGGATTCCAGAGAGGGCAAACTTGGCCCAAATTGGGAAGGACCCTACAGAATCATCTCGGTGTTGGGCAATGGGACATATCGGCTTGAAACTAATGAGGGCAAAGAGTTGCCAAGACCTTGGAACACTTGTAATTTGAAATTTTTCTATCATTAGAATTTCTTTGTTCCTTTGCCATTTGTCGAAGTAAATAAATAAAGATTCAGCTGGTTATCGTTTCAAGATACTTGACATTGTCTCTAGAATACATGCATAATGAGAACCCAAGTGGAACTTAGGTTCACATTAGGGGGCAGAGAGAAGAAGAATATGTTTAACACTTGTTGAAATTTGTGGACAATTTACAAGTTGAAGTTAAACCGAAATCATTGTTTAACACTTGTTGAAATTTGCGGACAATTTACAAGTTGAAGTTAAACCGAGATCATTGTTTAACACTTGTTGAAATTTGCAGACAATTTACAAGTTGAAGTTAAACCGAGATCATTGTTTAACACTTGTTGAAATTTGTGGACAATTTACAAGTTGAAGTTAAACCGAGATGATGTCTCACACTTGTTGAAATTTGTGGACAATTTACAAGACTGAGGACTAAGGTTAAAACACTTGTTGAAATTTTATATTTACAAAGTGAAACCAACATTACGCCGAGAAGGGTAGTTAGGTACTTGCTGAGATAAATCATCAGTTTGTACAATCGAGGTGTTTCACCCTGAGAAGGTTGCACAAGGATTGAAGTGTATATTGAAGATATGAAAAATATTCTAAGTTTGAAATGAAGAGAAAGAAAGAAAAAGTACCAAGCAAAAACACTTACCTGAACAGAGCGCTGAAGCATCAGAGCGTAGTTCTCGTACTCACTGAACTCGGCGTTTCGCTCCAGATTGCCTGGAAGAAGCAGAGCAATACTGAGGGCAACGCCGACATTGATATCATTGACGCTATCACTAGCCATAGCAGGCTTATCTTCCAGGGTGATTTCGGGGGTCCAGGGGGCATTAGGCTTTTTAGACCCTGAGGTCGTTGCAAAAGATGACCTCGGCCTTTTTGATTTGGTAGATTCGGATGGAAGTGTTTCAGTGGACCTCTTCGTGGGGAAAGAGGCAGTCTTCTCACTCGGAGCCAGTTTGGAAATTGGCAAGGTATCCTTAGAATCGATCTGAGTCATTTTTGGCTTGGGCTGAGCTTTTTTGATTCGTTTTTGTTTTGGTGGAAGCTGGGTTTGTGTTGGTTGTGCATCAACGTTAGAAGGAATACTGGCCAGGGGATCTTTGGCAACTGGTTTTGGGCGACCCATCTCGGTAGAAGAAACTGTTCGGCGTCGACAGCGGCGTTGGGATATTGGAATCAAGTATGGAGCCGAGGTTGACGATTGTGCAGCTGCATCAGAGGTTGATCCTTGGTCTGTCCAAGATATGGACGCGGTTTGTGGAGTTGTGGCAGAAGGTGGAGAAAGGCTTTTCTTCTTCCTCCTAGGGACGTCGGGCAGAGCTGACTTGTATGTTGGAATAAAATTGAGAAGCAGAGGCGCCTTCCATTTATGGATTGGTAAGTCCAAAAGTTTCTTTAAATCCTTGCTGGGAATGAAGGATTGGCGAAAGTTTTTTTGGTGGCTTAGAAACAGCTGCAAGAAAAACATACATTAAGAAATAGATAAAGTATTAAAAGATTTTGAAAGCAAGTAAATGTGAAACACAGGGCTCTTACCATTGCCCGCTACAAAAACTGTTCGAGGAAGAGGGTAGAGGTGGAGGTCCTCATCTGGAGCAAATTCCCAGTTCCTCGAAGTAATAAAGTAATCATCTCCAGCTCCCTTGTTGGAGTCTGGGAGGTCGGCAACGATTTTGTATTCAGTAGACCTCGGCTTGAGGTAGTAAACGTAGCCGGTGTCTTTTTTGAGGCCACACATAGTGTAGCAATATTGGATGTCGGCTAAAGTGATCCTAGTGTTTTCTTGTTTGGCTAAGGCTATGATACCATTGATGGTTTGATAGGAATTGATGGAAAGTTGCATTGGGTTCAACTTGTAATAATGAAGTATTTCACGGAAAAAGATGTTGAGTGGGAGCCGAAGTCCACACTCAATGAAGGCTACCACGGGAAAAGGCATGGAGTCATTAGTAAGCATGATGGAGTCATCATCCCCAGCCAACCTCGGATGGACGTCGGCTGGGATTTCAAACTCTTGTCTAAAGAATTCTAGTTTGGATGGGGTGTTTACCCTATGTTTCCACATACCCATGATATCGGCTTAATCGAAGGGGTTGGATTTCAGAAGATGTTTTGGAAGGGTTATTGGGACCTCGGCAAACACTTAGGTAAATGCAGGTTTCAGTTTTTGCCTAAATTATGGGTTCTACAGACAAATCCCAAACCTAAGTCTATGGAAACGAAGATTGAAGGCACAAATCTGGAAAAGACACAAAAAACAGAAAACAAGAACAAGTTTCAGAATCAAGAAGAAAGATGGACTATCAAGAACATAGCGAGTACAAGGGGTACAAGGTCAAGAACAGTGGCAAAAAGTGCAAGAAAATGGTGAACAATGCGTGTATTCAAGACATGGCACTATGCCAAAACAGGGCATTAACGGAGGTTTTTTCAACGGCGGTTTCGTTACTGCCGTTTAAAGATACTATTAACGGCGGTAACAAAACCGCCATTAATGTATCTTTAACGGCGGTTTTCATTACCGCCGTTAACAAAACCGCCGGTAATGACCCTTTAACAGCAGTAATGAAACCGCCGTTAAAAAATCGCTGCTAAAGCCATTTTTAAATGGCGGTAATGAAACCGTCGCTAAAGCCCTCTCATTACTGCCGTTAATGACGGTGGTCTTTGTCGGCGGAGCTTCGGTGAGTGGTGATCACGTGCGGCTAGGGTTGAACATGACCATCTACAATAAAGTAAAAGTAATGTTTAAATATTTATTTAGGAAATATCTTTCATGAAGAGTGGCTGTGGTAGAGTGGTTGGTGTGGGTGGATGAGAGGTTGAGGGTTCAAGACTTAACGGCAAACCGCCGTTAAAGCCCAATTTTGGCGTAATGTGGGCAAAGGCAAAATCGTGGAATAAACACACTCAGATATGAGATTCACAAATCGAATGTTTAAACAAGGCAGTAATGGCAACAAGTAATGATGAACATCAAAAACTGAAATCAGACGAAATAGTGACTTACCAGAAAGAGAGAAGCCGGAATGGAGATCGCCAAAGTCAGGCGACAGTTACAGAAGTAACAGAACAGCTATAGACACCCCATTTTTGACCGACCTTAAGACTCAGACGTCACCGATTGAGCGCTTGGTGATGTTGCATACTGTGCTTGTTCAGAAGTCTCAGAGTCGCACAGGCGCCTACCTCCGGACTCAACTCTCTTCTGCGCCTTTGTCTCGGTTGCCATAACAGACTCGGTTTTCTGCTTTTTCTTTCTGAGGAGGAGAGGTCCCGTAGACCATCTCTCAGTGGCCGTGGGCTACATTTCGTGGCCGTAGGCCATTTTGCCCATTTCGGAGCCCGGTTCCCGGTTTTTGGAGCCGTCAGGCCGTGTGCCTCGGTTCGGGACCACCCAACCATCTCTGATTCCTCCGGTTTCTGGTATGCATATCATTTACTCCCTTTCGAGGGACACTGGGGTCTTATATACCCACTTCGCAGCCAGACACCACTTTCGGTGCTTAAACGGCCGGTTTTCGGGACCCCGAACTGCGTGTTTTGGTCTCCGAGCATTCGTTTTGCATCGGTTTTTGTTCATTTTTGGCAGGTACCTCTGTTTTATCATAAGGAAGGTCACTGAAGGGTGGGAGGACAGCAATTGTCTCAGCAACCAGTTATGCTCCTCCGGCGCCCCTCGACGCCCGTTTTTCTCACTTCCGGGCTAATGTTGAACACCCTAGGGTCATTTTCTTCGAGCCAAAACCATATATTTGTGTTGTACACACATGGGAGGACCCTAAAAAATGGTGCTCGGCCAGTAATTCTTTTTTTCATTTTTGGACCTCTCCTAGAGATGGCTTGTTGTCTCTCCTGCTTCAGAGTTGCCAAATTCCAACCACAGGGCCTTGTTGTACACATATGGGAGGACACCACCCTTTGGTGCTCGGCCAGCAATTCCAAACTTCCATTTTTGCCCTTGGCCGGCCGGCCATGGGGGGTAGCCGGCCGGCCACCTCCAGTAAAAGTGCCTAGCCGGCCATGCTCCTTGAAACTGCCACATACCATACAATTGCTTTCCCCGAAAAGATCCGTATCCGGGGGATATTTTGGGAGGGAAAGCTTGGGTGCATTTCCCTCCACCTTTGCCCTCCTCTTTTGGTCCATATAAGGAGCCTCCCAACTCTAGAGAAAGGGTTAGAAAATTTTCCTCAAGCATACATACACATCTCCACCTCTATCTCTCTCATTTTCCCTAAGTTTGGTGCCATTTCTTCATCATCTTCAAGCACCACTACCACCACTCCATTTCCAGCAGCAAGGAGAGATTTCTCAGAGGCTTAGAAGCAACTTTCCTCAAGCCAAGAAGTAGAAAAAAAGAGGTCTTCAAGGGTAAGTCTCAAATTCCCTCTTTTGTAGCACTTTCTTGCCTCATTTCTTAAGCCTACTTTCTTACTGATTTGGGCTCCGACCTTAACTTAAAATAGGTCTATTTTGAGCTATTCTTCATGTTTGTTCAAGGGCTCAACCCTGTTTGATCCCTCTATGATGCACTTGCTTCAATATCATCTTGTATGTCAATATTTTGCATGCTTTTTCTAGCCTATGAGTGATCTATTTTCGAGCATGATGTAAACTGTGAGTGGGCCTATTTTGAGCCCCTCTTAAACATTGAAGAAGGGCTCAACCCTATTTGGCCTCTCTATCATTCACTTTCTTCATAATTCCTCATATTTACCGTAAATTTGCATGATTTGTTTGGCTTATGTGCAATTTGTTTTAGAGCATGTCATGAACTGTGAGTAAGCCTATTTTGTGTCCCTATACAACATTGTAGAAGGGATCAACCTTGTTGGGGGTCTCCATGTTATACTTGCCATTATATCCCTCTTTGACCCCCATTTTGCATGCCTTTTTAGGCCTATCTAGCTTCTGTTTCCGGCCATCATCAGTACTGAAAATATCCATATTTTGGCTTTCTTGTCATGTTTTGTTAAGAGTCCAAGGCTGTTTGAAAAATGTAAGGCCTACCTCATGTTCTAGCCTTTGTTGGCTTCATTCTTGCATGACATTTTTTAGCATGTTTGCATACTGATTTGAGGGATGTCATAAAGTTAAAATGTGCATATTTTTGGTCTCTCATCAGTGTTGTAGAAGGAAATTTTTCAGTTTGAGCATCGCATACACCACTTGCTTCAATACCCCTCTCTTGGCCCCCATTTTTGTATGCCATTGTTGTCCTATCTATGCTCACTATTTCACCATGTTTTGTACTGTAAAAGATGTTATTTTGGGTCTGCCTTGCTACTGTTTTGCATGTCATGTACCAATTTCGCATGTTTAGTATGGCTGTAGGCCATTTTGGGTGCTTAATATCGCATTTCGGGACCGTTTCGTGCATTTGGTGTCATTTCCCCACCTTTCGGGACTGTTTTGCATCATTTGTGAGTGTTGAAAATCCATTGGCATGTTTGCATATCATTCTCTATATCATTTCATGCCTTAGGGCCGTTGCCTCGGTTTGCGTACCCGTGTGCACGCATTTCGAGGCACTTCATTTTCATCCCTCGGCTTCTTATGTGAGTGTGGCTGAGGCTCTCTCATTTTAGTATAAGTCCAATTTGCATTTGGAGTGTCATTTCATGCTTTAGTGCCATTGCCTCGGTTTGCGTGCCCGTGCGCATGCATTTCGAGGCACCTCACTTTTATCCGATGGCCTCCTGTTTGAGTGTGGCTGGGGCCCTCTCATGTTGGTGTAAGTCCATATTGCATCGCATATCTCATTTTAGCCCCATTACATCCATATGCCATTTTCTTAGTTTACGTGCCCGTGGGCACGCATTTCGAGACATCTCATTTTAGGCTCATTGTATATCATATTTCAGGCCGTTTCATGCCTTTATGTCATTGCCTCGGTTTGCATGCCCGTGTGCACGCATTTCGAGGCACTTCATTTTCATCTCACGGCTTCTTATGTGAGTGTGGCCGAGGTCCACTCATTTTAGTGTAAGTCCATTTGCATTGCGTATGCCATTTTATGCCTTAGGATCATCGCCTCGGTTTGCGTGCCCGCATGCACGCATTTCGAGACATCTCATTTTCATAGCATTATGTGTGTTAGGATTGCATGTCATGCATATTGCATCGTGTTCGGGATAGGAGTTAGCCCGGGCACGGGAAACGAGGCCCGTTCCGTACTCCGAGTGACGGAACGGGTCTCAATTCCCAAGTCACCGACACTCCGGATTATCCATGATGGAGTTAGGTTTTGTTGTAGCATTCATCTGCATTTATCCTATATTGAGTTGTGCAATCCGACTCCTCGGCCATTATGCATCGAGATGCGTGATTGGTGGCACGAGGATCGAGGCATGTATATATTTGTGAAATACATTGCTATGCCGCTTTCTTGCTCTCTGTTGCAGCAAAATGAAGAATCAGCAATTTTTCGGGACTTGGCACGCATTTCAAGAAAAAGTGCAAACAGAGGCTAATCGGGGCATCGTCGTGGATTTCAACGCCAAGACAGCCCAACATGCATCATTCATCAGAATCGAGGCAGCCCCCTGGCCTACGCGCTAGTTTACAGCTTTCTTAGTTAATTTGTAAATTAATTAGGAATTTGTATTTATTTCGGACTGTAATATTTATTCGGACTGTATTATTCTTTTATTTCGGACTGTTTTGTTATTTATTCGGACCCTCTGCGCGAGGGCAAAATTGTAATAAATGTGGGTGAGTGCGATGTATTTCTTCCAACCCCACGTCTTTCTTTCCTTTTATTTACCGCTTACGATGGTTAGATATAGGGCATATTTCAATTAGCATACAGTATGACAGCATATTTGCATCATTCATCTGTTTTGCACGCACCGGGCTCGGCACATCATACAAACTGCATTTGTATTTCAATTCCAAATTGAATACGTGTTAGTTGTAGCATTCCATATGCCATGTTTAGAATAGCCGAGCCTGCTATAGTTGCATTTTTGCATGTGTTGCATTAGGCATTTCTGTATATTTAGGATCATGCATGATTTCTAACAAGCTTCTGTTTTGGCTTGGAGTACTCGGTGAGTTTTATGCTTTAGCATCCTTGCATGCGTGTGAGTGACTGCCATGAATAGCATGCTTACCATGAGGCTAAATGCTTATGTGATATAACTGTCTTGAATGCCTGTGGGTGGAGGTTGAGTTACTTGAATTGGGATAATTCATCAAATGTTTGTTTTTAAGCCCACTAGATAGTGGCAAAATCATGTTTTCTAAGCCTACCTGAGGGTGCCAAATCCGTGTCTTAGCCTACCTGCGGGTAGCACCATCAAACCATTTTCAAACAAATAAAAATGAAAAGTTTTGTTCCAATTCAGGCGATCCAGTCTATACTTGTATGCTGTGCGCATCACATAGTAACCTAGGCTAATAACCGGAATAAGAACTCACAATGTTTTCAAAAACAGATATCATGGTTAGTAGAGGCCGGTCTTTGGCCGGGCGAGCGGGGGTGCTCACGAAGTGACCTTCCCCAATTGTACCCAAGTTGCCGAGCCGAGGCAACTTTGGTGATGACGGACACGTGGCCTTTGGCACCGAGTCAGGGTTTCCTAAATTTCCCATTTTAAAATATTTAGGTGGCGACTCAGATCCGGGCTAAGCGATCCATGTTTGGCACTTCTTTCAAAAAATCTGTTTTCAAAAACGATTTGCCGGATTTGGACTCTTTGGTTCAAGATTAAAAACCGTGACATTTGAGTCCTTGAACTGTAGTAGACCCAATATCAAACCAGAATGGGGGGGATTCGCACTCCTCTTTCCCCCGGGATGCGTTCGGGGATGTCTACAACAGCGAAAGTTTCACCAAGAGAAAGGAATGAAGGCAGTTGCAGAGCTTGAAGTCTGGAACAATGGCGGATTTGAGAGAAAAAAGTAAGAGAGAGAAAAAGCAAGAGTATCGAATGAAAAGTGAAGAAATGAAAGAAGAGGGAAAAGTTTTTGTTAAAACTTGAAACGACGGCAAAAAAGGGGAGCACGCGCCTAGAGCAATGAATCGTCGACGGCACGAGGCGCAAGATGGCTTACAGGCGCGTCACAGGCACGATCCAATGAGGATAAGACGCGTGAATGAAACGATTGAATAGTGATGCATGACAGCTCATACGAGTGAAGGAATTCACTGGAATTCTTGTTCTTTAAGGGAGACGTGTCGGCCTTAAAAATGATCTCGGTTAAAATGATTTAAGCTGACGTACTGGAAGGAGGTATCGATATAGGTTCCATCACTTCAGAATGCCGAGGTAATAGAACCTAGGGGGCAGTTGTGGGGATATATTTTTGAGTACCAACACGTGGCAAGGTGACGCCGATGTATCAGCCGAGGTGCCACGTGTCCTGGTCGTAACGCCGAGATGATCTCGGCATGGCCGAGGTTATCTCTGAAGATATCGGAATCCGAGATAAGCAGATAAGGGACAAGAGTCCTAGAATGAGGAAAGACTTCAAGATGGATAAGGATAATGTTCTTAGGGAATCTATCCTTATCTCTTGAGGAGTCCAAAGTAAGCACTGAATGGGAGTCCATAGAAATCAGGCTTCTATTGCGACTAGGATGGAGTTAACTACAAAAGAGAGGCACCCCCGTGGGTCTAAGGTACGCAATTTAAGTTCTGAACAGTGAGATTTGCACCATTGATTATCTTTGAGAGATATACTGACTTGATTGTCGGAGTGCCCCTGGGTGGACGAACCACCGCCGGAATCTTCTCTTTCTATTGCAGGTTACACAGGTGTCATCTATTCTACCAATACTCTCCAACTGAATACTAAGTTAGCAGTGTGGTCAGATTTTTACCCACACAATATTAGATGGACATGAAGGAAGGTGGTATTACTTTGTGAGGATGGTGCTCTAATTTTTTAATCAAAAGATAAAGGAAATAACCACCTAGATCTTAGTTAAATTTATGCCTAGATCTTCGATCTTATATTATTTATTTACTTGCAACTGGTATGAAGTGATCCATTTGGGATTATTGTATAATATATTATATATTGGCATGAAATGAGGGCTTTAAAGATTGTGTGAAAATTGTATATAATTAAAATAAGTTATCCATTATACGGTATTATATTTACATAAATTTTCCGAATGACATGACAATGTTGATTGAAAGGTTTTGAGAGAAGAGAAGCGTGGGTGATTAATTTACTTTTTTCTTGTCATATTATTCGAGAGATTTGTGGGGAAGAAATTATGTGAATAAATTTTTCTATAACATATTATACATTGGTATAAAGTGAGTCCTTAGAGATTGTGTGAACGATTACATATGACTGAAATAAACTATTCAGATTCCTTGTGGTGCTAAAATGTAAAAAAAAAATCCAAGGTTAAGTTGCAAACAATTTAAAATTAATGATGTGCTTAATTAGTGTGAATGGGTGTTGGGTTAAGGTTTCAAAAGTTAACAATGAAAGTACTTTTTGTAAGATTATAGGTGTAATATGAAAATTTAAAAATTTAATTCTGGAAAGTTCATCTAGGCAGAATATGAATGAACTTAGAAATTTTATGGGTGCAAGTAGCTGGTGATCAACACGTAAGCAAGGAAATCCAGCTCAACCTTGTGGCTCGTGTGATATAAAACCTCTGTTTCTTTCTTTAATTATTAGTACATAGAACATCTTTATCTCAACTTGTGAGTTGCGTTTATTAGATACTACTGTCGGATCTCCCACTAAAATGTTGCATGAAATCAATACATAGTACACCTCCAGCTCCACTATATGAACTTTGATTTCCCACCCTAGTCCGAATCCTCGACTTGGATTTTTTGTTTTTAAATTTTAATAGCCTATTGGTGCTATTAGGAAAGTAAAATAATTGAAATAAGATAATGATCTTAAAATCCGTTCATTTTAAAAAAATCTATTAAAAGTATGATTTTTTTTTTCTAAACTTGTTATTTCACAAAAAATATCAAGATCGGTAATAGTTGATTTTCAAAAAATATTTAAAATTGATATATATATATGTACACACATATACACTATGCCTCATTATGCTAAACATTGGTTACTGAATGATGGGGGTGTGGGTGTTCTGTGGTGATGTTTTGTTTTTACCCACTGCAGTTATTTGTGTTCTTTTCTGTTTCTTTTTGTGGTGTTGGTTTCTCACCCACTCTTACATTGAGCTAGCAGGTGATAGGATGTTATTCTTGGTGCCAATCTTGTTGGAATGAAGGGTAGCACAATGATGCTCTTTGCTCTTTATCTTTTTTTTATTGATGTAATTCATATGTTTATGTGTTGTTACTTCAGTAAAGCTTATATGCTGATAAAAAAACAAAAAAACAAAAATACATATACACTAGTATATCACCCATGCAATGTACGAGATTAAATAATGATCAATAAATTTATTTTTAAATTAATTCAAAACAATTTTAAAAAAATAATAATACTAAGGGTTCGTTTGGGAAATGGGTTGATTTTTTGACTTTTTAATTTTTTGACTATTTTAGCTTGGGACTAAAAAGTTTCGTTTGAGAAAGACTTTTTGATTTTTTTAACTTTTTATTAGAAAAAAAATGTAATGATTATAGGTTAGATGTGACATTTTGTTTTATTAGGCTAAAAAATCTATTTTATCTTTTTGTGGCTTACATAGCGCAAAACCCAACCCAATCCATCTTCCCAAATAGAGGCTAACTTAAGTAAGTTTTAACTTATTTTTAACAAGGAGTGTTTGAAATTAACTTTTTAAGTGGCTTTTTGGATTTTTTAAGAGATAGAAAAAAGTTAATGTATTTAGGAATGAGTTTTTTTTATTGTATGGGAAAATGCAAATATTTTTTTTATTACTTAAATTTTTCGTTTTATCCTTCCAAATATGTAAACACCTATACATTCACTCATAAGGATTGTTTGGTGTTTTCAAACTAATACAAAGATTTTTTGAACTACTTCCCTTTTTTTTTTTTTTTTTGGCCAAACACATTTTAGCATTCTTTAAGTTTCTTAACTTTTTAATCAAAAAGATAACATCCCAAATATGGCATGAGTTACACAATTTTTATTTTATTTTAGTTTTTGTTGCTATTAATATTTTGTCCTAAGTGTTATATAACAAATAGATATATAATAATTCAATTAGTAAAATTAAAACAAATGAATTTTCTAAAATTACAAAAATTATTCTTTCGGTCATGTATAATTACATTATCAACGAAATCCTCCTACCATAATTTGTCAAGTGATATAACAATATATATATATATATTTTTTTTTGTCACTCTTCCTCTCTCTCACTCATCTTCTATCTCTCTTTATTTTAAGGTGATGTGGCAAAAAAATTGAATTGAAATGTTTCAATTTTTATATTTATTTTAGTAAGTACAGTAGGAAAATATTCTTGTATTAGTAAAATTTGATTTGTCAATTGATAATGTATGATAAATTTAAGTTGATCGTAAAATATAAGGGTATTTTTATTTTCTAAATTTTATGAGATGATCAAGGTACCTAAGCCATGTTAGATTTATATTAATCAACACAAATTCAAGAGTCACTTAACCAATTTGTTTATGTAAATATTTTTAAATTGGTAAACCTACATCATTAGTATTTTTTTTTTTTCATAATAAAATGTACATATTCATGCATATTTAATAGCTTTGAAAAACATATTAAATGTAATATTTTTTATAGTGTTGTAATTATGGTCATAATTTTACTTTAATCTAAACAACTGTAGATATTTTTATAATGTTTTAAAACAAAATTTAAAAAAAAATTAATTCAAACAAAATATCACTTCAATTCAAACAAAATTAATAGTTATTTGTTTATGTAAATATTTTTTTGAATTGATATTTTTAAATAAAATCAACTGCAAATAAAAATATTAAAGTAAAGTGTGGGGGCCGAATACTGG
The DNA here is from genome assembly GCA_025200525.1 of Camellia lanceoleosa. Taxonomy (NCBI): domain Eukaryota; kingdom Viridiplantae; phylum Streptophyta; class Magnoliopsida; order Ericales; family Theaceae; genus Camellia; species Camellia lanceoleosa. The sequence continues at coordinate 89,800,219 of CM045759.1, forward strand.
AAGACGTAAAGAGGCTGAATATTATTGGACCTGGAGAGTCGAAATATATACATCACATTCGGCCTCGTCTTGCACAAATTCTACTCTATTCGGCCAAATAGCCGGTTGAGTAAGGGGCCGAGTGTAAAGCGATTTGCAACAGAAGAAGCCGAGTAAATAGTTATACGGTGAATTGAAAGTGGGTCCAGTCCCGAGGCCCAAGAAAGAAAAGATATAAATAGAAGAATATTAGCCAGAAAGAGGTATGCGAGAATTAGTACACTCAACTTAAAATACATGTAATCAAGAGAGTATACACTGACTTAACCGTTAGAGTGCTAATTCGGACACCCCCGACCGGAGTGTTTGTTTCTTTTCAGGTTGTCCAAGTCTTCAGTTGAGGATCTCGAGCGTCATAATGGATCAAAAGAGTATTTCCAAACCACTTCCCCACAACTGGCGTCGTCTGTGGGATTACTCAAATACATCTATGGCGGGCGTAACGGAAGACCCTTCAATAGTCACTGACGAAACCACGCAGAGAGACGACCTCACTCCAACAAACATGCTTGGACCGGAGACTATCGCCGCAAGATATGCCTTGAACTTCGCCTCACCATCGACTTCAGTGCATGAGACAATGCAAGCGATCATGGAACAAGCAAAGCAAAATGAACAGAGGTTGGAGAGCATGATCACTGAGAACGAACGTCTCTGTCAGGATTTGTCCTTGGAAGTGGCAAAATCCAAACAAGCTGTACGCCAAGATCCGGAAAGACCTCTAAGGGCAGGTGGTCGACAATCTCTAGCCCGACAATAAGACACTGATAGCGACTCCGACACATTATCCCCAGAGCCCAAGAAGAAGGGACAACCCGAAACTACCAGTTCCTCTGAAGAGAGTCCACGTATAAGGCATAAGTGGAGAAGAAACAGTTCAGACGAAGAAGACCAGCACAATCCCTTTGTACGACGGATTGCAAGGGCAGTGCTACCCAAGAAATTCAAAGCACCGACCTTCACCTTGTACGATGGTAAATTAGACCCTATCGATCACATCCGTCATTACAAGCAAGCTATGACGCTGCACACAGACGATGAGGCTCTCATGTGCAGAATATTTCCGAGCAGTTTAGGACCACTCGCTGTCAGGTGGTACTATAAACTGGAGTCGGCTTTGATTAAAAGCTTCCACCAACTCCAAAAATCCTTCAGGGCAAGGTTTATCACTAATGAGGTCCAACCAAAACAAGCCGATTCCCTCTGGCCAATGTAGATTCAACTAGGGGAAACCCTTCGTGCGTATTTAGCGCAGTATTGAGAGTGTTTTAATCTGGTAGATGATGCTTGCAATGACTCCATGGCCATTACCGTCTTTAAGATGGGGTTACATCCCAACAGTGTCCTCCGTAGCTCTTTGACCAGATAGCCTCCCAAAACAGTCTGGTCGTTGATAAAGAAAGTTGAGGAATACTGCAAAGTGGAAAATGAAGCCTTGCAGGTTAAAGTCGGAAACACGGCCAACAAGACAGCTTCTTTTGAAATTGCTCAGCCGTTAAATTTTGTACCACCTCAGAGCCCTGAACCACGACATCGGGCTAAACGAGACGAGAGACAGGATTCTCGCCGATCAAGGGACCAATGCTCCCACCGAGCAAATGAACTACTGCAAGTCGATAGCAGGCGCACAAGGCGCGTCGACAAGAAATATACAGAGTTGTCAGAGCCGATCAGCGCGGTTATGTCCAAAATCTAGCACCTTCCGTTCTTCAAATGGCCGTCGAAAATGGTGGGACCTCCTGACACGTGAAGACGGGATAGGCGGTGCAAATATCACAAGGATCATGGCCATGATACTAAGAGTTGTTATGGATTGAAGGATCACCTGGAGGAATTGGTAGAAAATGGTCAGCTACAACAGTACGTCCGAAGAGACAACTCAACCAAAGCAATAGCCATAAGATAGGGTTCACCTCCACTCGGCGTGATCCACATGATATACTGCCTGCCAATGTCATCTGCGGTGCATATGATTCAGTCGAATCCCGACCCTCAAAATCACCTCACTCCGGCTAAACGGCCCCATGAAGCTGGGAGCATTGCTTTTGATGATTTAGATTTGGCCAGAGTGACACTTCCCCTCATCGATCCCTTGGTAATCGAGTTACGTGTAAACCAATTCACCGTTGAGCGCGTACTCATTGACCTAGGAAGCACATTAGAAGTTATGTATTACAAGACATTCACCAAACTAGGCTTCTCTGAATCAGATCTTTCTCCGGCCCCTTATCCACTATTTGGCTTCAACGCCAATCTAGAATACTCATTGGGAAAAATCACACTACCCGTTCGAGCGAGCTCCCGAACAATGGATATGGAATTCTTCGTCGTCAAGCTGCCGTCGCCGTATAATCTCATCATGGGGCGAACTTGGTTGCATACTATGCAGGCTGTGCCAAGCACCTATCATCAGTTACTACGCTTCCCGATAGAACGTGGCATTGAGCAAATCCGTGGTTCCTAGAAATCAGCACAAGTATGTTATCTCCTTGTTGGAAAGACACCAAAGGAGTTGCAAGTGAACTCTATTGAGGTGACGGATCGGGAGAGCCTCGACGATGTTGGGTGGCTTCCAAGTGAAAAGGCCACGGAAGCCCTAGATCGAGTTGAAATCGACGGAAACCCAGACAGGTTCTTCATTGTCGGCGCTTCCCTAAATCAAGCCGATAGAAAACAGCTAATTTCCTTCCTGCTCGGCAACCTTTGATGTATTTGTGTGGACTCCATATGAGATGCCGGGTGTAGATCCGTTTGTTTCGTAGCACTGTTTAAATGTTGACCCTAAATGCAAGCCGATCATTCAGAAAAGCTTGCGGTCAGCTGCAAAGCATACTGCTGCCGTTGTTGAAGAGGTTGACCGGTTGCTTAACGTCGGGGCAGTCAGGGAAGTGACCTACCCTACATGGCTCTCTAATACTGTGGTTGTGAAGAAGAAAAATGGAACTTGGTGAGTATGCGTTGTTTTTACGGACCTAAACAAAGCCTGCCCCAAGGATTGTTTTCCCCTCTCCAGAATAGACCAACTTGTTGATGCGACGGCACGCCATCAGCGCATGAGCTTCCTCGATACTTATAGAGGCTACCATCAAATTGCCATGCATCTGAAGGACCAAGACAAAACTGCATTCCTCACCCCAAGAGGAACCTATTGCTATAAGATTATGCCTTTTGGACTGAAGAATACAAGGGCAACTTACCAAAGACTGGTCACTGCCATGTTCAAGGAGCAACACGGCCACACTATGGAAGTGTACATTGACGATATGGTGGTCAAGTCCAAAGAAGAGCAACCCATCTAGCCAATCTAGAAGAGACATTCGGCATTTTACGCAAATACAAAATGAAGCTGAACGCTTCCAAATGTGCGTTTGGGATCGGCTCTGGCAAATTCTTGGGTTACATTGTCAACCACTGAGGAATTGAAGCCAATGCGAGGCAAATCACAGCAATCTTGGAGCTCGGCTCCCCTCGTTCAGTGAAAGAGGTTCAAAAGTTGATGGGAATGGCCGCCGCACTTAACAGGTTCATCAGTCGGTCCACAGATTGCTGCCGACAATTCTTTCATACACTACGGCAGGGCAAGGCTTTTGAATGGTCCGCTGAGTGCGAAGCCGCTTTCAACAGCCTCAAGACCTACCTCTGATCAGTTCCACTCTTGGCAACACCTTCGGCAGGTGACCCGTTCATTTTGTATCCGCGCTTTCGATCGGCCGCCGACAGACCGATAAAAGAATAGCTAGGCGGCGCCGCAGTATTATGTGAGCAAGGCAATGGTTGACGCCGAAACACGCTACCTTCCGTTGGAAAAACTCATTCTGGCCATTGTCATGGCAGCGAGAAAGGTGATGCATTACTTTCAGGGGCATACCATCAGGGTACTAACGGACCACCCTCCGTCAGATCAGAGTACGTACATCGAAGCGTTTCAAAGTGGGCTCTTGAACTCGGCCAGTACGATTTCAGTTTTTGCTTAGAACCTCAATCAAGGGACAGGTGCTTGCCGATTTTGTGGCCGAATTCACTGAGGGTCTTGCTGACTTCAAGTCTAATGAAATTCGACCTAAGCCGAACTGGAGAATTTATGTTGGGGACATTTGGCAGTTGTACTGTGATGGATCATCCAATCAATGGGGCAGTGGAGCCGGAGTAGTAATCATAGCTCCTGACAGCGCAATAATTAAGCAGGCCGTCAAACTCGGCTTTGAAGCATCAAATAACAAGGTCAAATATGAAGCCTTTCTAACCGGCTTGCGGAATGCACATTTTCTGGGTGCTCGGCATTTGCTTGTATTTTGCGATTCAAAACTGGTGATCAATCAGCTAAAGGGGGAGTATGCGGCAAAAAATCACCGTATGGCGGCTTATATGAAAACGGCGATGCTAGCAAAATTTGACCATCATGAATTGAATCAAATAACACGAGATTAGAACACACATATAGATGCCCTGGCTTGCCTAGCCTCCGCCATTAACTCAGAGATTAAACGGACCATCGAAGTAGGTTTCATCTTGGAGCCAAGCATTGGCCCTTCGGAGGAAGTCCAGGTCAATGTCATAGAGTCAGGACCGAGTTGGATGGACCCCATTGCTGCATTTCTGTCTTCCAAACAGCTCCTAGTGGACAAGAAAGAAACGCACAAGCTGCGAAACAAAGCCCTACGATACTACTTGGATCCGCAAGGAAAGCTTCATAAAAAATTTCTTTTTGGTCCATACTTGGAATGCGTGCATCCGGATAAAGTCGGAGAGCTTCTGACTAAAATACATGAAGGCAGTTGTGGCGCACATTCTGGCAGGCGCTCTTTGGCTCATTGAGCTGTAACACAGGGGTATTATTGGCCGACAATGAGAGCAGATGCCGAATGTTATGTGAAAAAATGTGAACAATGCCAGAAGTTCTCCCCCTTAACCCATTTGCCTGCTGAAGAGTTAAGCTCTATCACCAGTCCCTGGCCGTTCGCCTAGTGGGGACTTGATATCATCGGACCATTGCCGAGGGCCCTAGGGAACAAGCGATACTTGATTGTCGCGACAGATTACTTCACAAAATGGGTCGAAGCGGAGGCATTAACGCACATTTGAGATGCTGATGTTAAGCGCTTTGTCTGGAGAAATATCATAACACGATTCCGCATCTCAAGAGCACTTATCTCAGACAACGGTACCCAGTTTGATTGTGGCGTCTACCGAGAGCTGTGCAGTAAATATGGTATCCGGCCTTACTTTTCCATTCCAACTTACCCACAAAGTAATGGTCAAGCTGAAGCCTCTAACAAATCCATCTTGGACGGCATCAAGAAAAGACTGGAGAAAGCTAAAGGCAAATGGGTCGAAGAATTGCCGAGTGTGTTGTGGGCTCATCGAACTACACCGAGGCAATCCACTGGGAAAGCATTGTTTGCTTTATGCTTTGGAACCCAGGCGATCATACCCCTGGAGATTGGCCTCCCAACCTTGAAATTGAAAGTTTTTGATATGGGCCAAAACAACATGATGTTGGCCTTGGATTTGATTCTGATTGAAGAACGAAGAGACCATGCCCATGCATCCATGGCACAGTATCAGCAGCAGCAGCTTGCTAAGTCATATAAGCAACGTGTTCAGCTGTGCCGCTACACACCAGGAGAGTTGGTCCCAAAGAAAGTACTTCCAGCTACCAGGAAATCGGCTGATGGAAAATTGGGTCCTAACTGGGACGGCCCCTATCAGGTCGATTCGATCACAGGAGTAGGGACCTATCGGCTAAAAGACATGTCAGGAAGGAGTCTGCCACGGCCTTGGAATTCAACGCACTTGCATAAATTCTATCATTAAACCCGACCTGTAGGGAATGATACTAGTTTTGAATGGTTCACTGTGTACATATTTTACTTTTGCAACGAAAAGTTTCCCGTTTCCTCATCGCGCTATTGAGTCCAAACGCCTCTGGATTCGGAGCACCCTTCGTGGATATCACGATTAGCCAAACTAAGTCTCCGGATTCGGAGCCCCATTGGTGCATGACACCTTTGGCCCAATTAAGCCTCCGGATTCAGAGCGCCCTTTGTGGATATCACGATTGGCCAAACTAAGTCTCCGGATTCGGAGCCTCATCGGTGTATGACACCTTTGGGCCGATTAAGTCTCCAGATTTGGAGCGCCCTTTGTGGATATCACGATTGGCCAAACTAAGTCTCCGGATTCGAAGCCCCATTGGTGCATGACACCTTTGGGCCGATTAAGTCTCTAGATTTGGAACCCCATCGGTGCATGACACCTTTGGGCCGATTATGGCCCCGTTTGGGAACATGTTTTTTTAGTAACTTTTTGGCTTTTTGGCTAAAATGTGATATAAAAAAAAAATTAGTATGTTTGGGATGAATTTTTGGCTTTTTATGAAAAGATGTGCAAAAAGTAGAAAGAAAACGGAATCTTTGACTTTTTGGTATGGGTTGTTGGCTTTTTGGTTTTTTAGTAACTTTTTGGCTTTTTAGCTAAAAGGGACACTTGCCAAACAAGGCTTCCGAATTCGGAGTGTCCTTCGTGGATATCATGATTGGCCAAACTAAGTCTCCGGATTCGGAGCCCCATCGGTGAATGACACCTTTGGACCGATTAAGTCTCCGAATTTGGAGCCCTATCGGTGCATGACACCTTTGGGCCGATTAAGCCTCCAGATTCAGAGCGCCCTTCGTGGATATCACGATTGGCCAAACTAAGTCTCCGAATTTGGAGCCCTATCGGTGCATGACACTTTTGGGCCGATTAAGTCTCCGGATTCGGAACCCTATCGGTGCATGACACCTTTGGGCCGATTAAGCCTCCGGATTCGGAGCACCCTTTGTGGATATCACGATTGGCCAAACTAAGTCTCCGGATTCGGAGCCCCATCGGTGCATGACATCTTTGGGCCGATTAAGCCTCTGGATTCGGAGCGCCCTTCGTGGATATCATGATTGGCCAAACTAAGTCTCTGGATTCGGAGCCCCATCGGTGCATGACACCTCTGGGCCGATTAAATCTTCGGATTCGGAGCCCCATCGGTGCATGACACCTTTGAGCCGATTAAGCCTCAGGATTCGGAGCGCCCTTTGTGGATACCACGATTGGCCAATATTTAAGTCTTTGAATTCGGAGCCCCATTGGTGCATGACACTTTTGGACCGATTAAGGCTCTGGATTCGGAGCGCCCTTCGTGGATACCACGATTGGCCAATATTTAAGTCTCTGAATTCGGAGCCCCATCGGTGCATGACACCTTTGGGCCGATTAAGGCTCCGGATTTGGAGCGCCCTTCGTGGATATCACAATTGGCCAATATTTAAGTCTCCGAATTCGAAGCCCCATCGGTGCATGACACCTTTGGGCCGATTAAGGCTCCGGATTCAGAGCGCCCTTCGTGGATATCACGATTGGCCAATATTCAACTCTTCGGATTCGGAGTCCCCATCAGTGCATGACACTTATGGGCCAAATAAGACTCCGGATTCAAAACCTCATTAGTGGACAATTATTGGTTGAATAAGACTCCGTGTTTAGAGTGCCCTTCATAGATAAAAAGCCTCCGAATTCAGAGCTAGAGCCATGCATAACGCGTCACGATTCGGCGCGCCGTACACGAAAGTTAGAACATACAAACATTCAAAATGAAATGGTTAATTAAGTTCAGCCGGCGCAAACCACATAAACAAGTTAAAACATGCAAACATTCAAAATTAGATGCTTAATTAAGCATACAAACATTCAAAATGCAACGCAAACATTTAAAACAAAATATTTTATTAAATCAACAAATATAACCAATGAATACATTTAGTTCTATTTGGCGTCACCCTCGTCATTGCTCTTTTCAATTTTGAAAACACCATAAGGAAAATGATGACGTTGGTATAATGGCGACGCCGATTCAACTCCCATTTCTTGGAGAGCCTCTGCAGCTTGAATAGCCTTGATCTACCCATGTCTAAAGCCCTGGTTCTCACATTGGCAGACCTCCTCTGCGAGTTTCTCTTTGGTCTTGTTTATCCTGACTTTTCGGCCCTCGTGGAATCCTTTTTCATAACCCATGGTCCTTGCATTTTCTACGGCAAACATGCTTGCTGCATCTCGATCGGCAATCGCTTGACTCAACAACTGTTGGGTCACTCTTTCCTCCACAACCGGGTTAGATTGACCTAACGCACACGGCTCACTGGTCTGAGTCTTCCTAAGTTCCCTAAGCTCACGCTCAGCCTTCTTCGTGCGAGCCTCCAAACTTCGAATTCGTTCGTCTTTTTTCTCTATTTCTCGTCGGGCAGTGCGCAAGCGCATGCCGACTTCATAAGCGGTATACAGCCCTTTCACCGCCCCATGGATGCCCTCTCAAAATACTTCGAAATCCTGTCGACCAACCATCCACTATTGAACTTCCGGTGAAAAAATCTGTCGAGTGAACTCGACTGCTACACCTGGGTCGTTAACAATGGAGTCCACCTTCGTCATTGGTTTATTCCCTACAAAAACTGCAAAACTGAATGGTCGCGGCATCGCGTCAGGCTTATTTCTCAGTCGCGGTCGCGGGGAGCTTCCCCGTTGCTGTTTTTCTTTTCGGGGTGATCTGCTTCGATGACTTGGGGGCTAACGTTTTTCCTGTTCCTTGGATGTCCTACCTCTCGTGTGTGTGGGTTCGCTGCTGCGATTCATTTCAATGTCTAGCTCAGTCAATGTTCGCCCTTCTCCTTTGCTATTGAAGAACAGTCTACTTGATGTCTACGTTAATCTGACCTTCCGCAACATACTGGTTTCAATCGAGTATAAACACAGTAAGTGGAATTATGGGTGCGAAAAACCCACCCCATTTATCCTTAAGATATGCAGCGCCCCCGAGGTGGTTTCATTAATTACTGACAGTTAGACATAGAGCCAATCGATCTGGCCGCAACCACTCCATGAACTCATGGCATTCGGCCTTTAGAGTTCATAAATTGGCTGAGGCAAGGGCAGATTTATTAATCTGATCGGCTATTCTACGATGGTAAATTAGTCGCCTGGGCGTAGTGCCGATCGATCTGTGCTGCAGCCACTCCATGAACTCATGGTATTCGGCCTTTGGAATTCATAAATTAGCTGGGGTAAGGGCAGATTTATTAATCTGATCTATTCGATGATGGTAAATTAGTTGTCTGGGCGTAGTACCGATCGATCTGTGCCGCAGCCACTCCATGAACTCATAGTATTCGGCTTTTGGAGTTCATACTGGCTGGGGCAAGGGCAGGTTTATTAATCTGATCGGCTATTCTATGATGGTAAATTACTGAATTGCCTAATTATCTAATCGACAGGTGTACACGAATGTTTTATCCAAAGAAGCAAAAAGCAATACTATGCATCAATAGGAAAACTAAGCACAAGTAATAGCAAAGTACAAGGGAAATTTTCATTAGTAAATTGGGCACAGACTGCAGCCATTTTACATGTGAAAACTACTAGATAAAAAGCTACAAGTTTGCAGGGAAATGCCTAGCAAAAACTTAAAAACTGTAGCCATACATAAAAACTACTAAACAAAAAGTTGTAACATTACATTCAAAATCTTTAAACAGAAATAATTACTATCGCCCTAATCAATCCTCGGAGTCAGACTCCAGCGGCCCAACATCCACTTGCTCGTATGGAATCGGCATAGCCAATGTCACATTAGCAGCAATAAGGGCTTTGAGCCAGCCGTGTTTGAATCCCCGATTATCGAATTTGGGAACTTCTTCCATGTAATTGGCGAGGGCAGCGCTTTGCCCAGCCTCATACGCCTTCAAAGCCTCAGAATCGGCTACTTCCTTCACCGCCTTCGATTCTGCCAAGTCCGCCTCAAGTTTGGCGATCGCCTTTTGGGCTAACTTGAGCGCAGCTTCGCTCGTAGTCACCCTCTGCTCGGCAGCCAATCTGAGCTGGTCTGCATTTCTGGCCCTCTCCATCTCGATCTTGGCCCTTACAGCTTTTATTTTTGCCCTCGCCACTTCGAACTCGGTTCGACTCCTTTGGCCCTTAACTTCGGATTGTAAACGACCAATTCGTTCGATGGCGTCGTGCTGGCAACGGCCTATCTCGGCTATCCTTCCAACCGTCTGCAAAATAGGATATTAAAACCAAAATATATGCATAAAAGGGAAATGCAAGATCAAGATATTTACCAGAAGAGCCGATTGAGCGGCTAACGCTATTGCCAAAAGGTCTGGCTCCAAGCGGAAAGTCGCATTGTCAGATGGCAATGAAACTGATGAAGCCATGCTCAGCGCCACGGCTGGATCTTTCATAGCCGACGTATCAGAGGACATCGGCACATTTTTTATCTTTGGTTGAACCACAAAAGGCACAACCGTATCCAACTCCTCTAAATGCGGCCGTTTGTCAGTAGGGTCTTCTCTAGAGCTGGCCTCAACCTCGACAGGACATTTCTCCGCTCTTCGTTCAGCCTCCTGATTTGCCGGCACGATCGGCTCCGACTCGGCATCTCGGGTTTGAGCCGTCTCCTCCTCAATAACAGGCGGGGGACTCAACATTGGCGATGGGTGGCACTTCGGATCAAATGGCCTCAGCTCTCCGCTACGCGGCCATTCATTCGACGTTTTTCTTTTTGGCGAGTTGTGTGAGTGACAACCCAGCCATATCTTCAGGGTACGCGTCGGGAAGGTCTTCTAATCCAATAAAGACGTCATCGTAAACTTCTCCTTGACCCGAGGTGGACGGAGGGTTGGTTGAATTGAGGTCGACTTCCTCAAAGGCTACCCTTAAAGCCTTGTCTACTTCGGCCTCGGACTGGCCTGATTCTTCAGCGACCTCAGCGACTTCCGCACGCTCTGAGACGGATCCTTCGAAACCAATTTGGCACAAGTTTTTGAAGTTGGTTAAAACAAGAGCCGTAGGAAACTTTTCACCCCTTGGAATCGGGATGTTTTCTACTACCGAGAAGTCGTGTATGTTGGCTCGTATCGAAGAAGAATGTGGGCCGCTCTCCCTTGTTTCTGAAGGCTTGGATGGCCGAAGTATTTTAGCGCGACTTTGATCTCTGAAAGAACGGCGTCGTCGATCAAGGTCAAGACTTTCTTCAAATCATTTCCTGCACAAACCGAACCATGAGATCTCAAAAATAAAGCTTTATAAATATAAGAAAAATAAACGCAAAAAACTATACGGCCACTTGGTTCGGCCCTCCGTCTAGGAATAGGATCAAGGCAATCCTCGCTTTCGCCGAATTCCCAGTTACCTTGGACAACGACCATAACATCATCGACTCGCTTGCCAGAGTTGGAAAGCATAGTCACTAGTTGATTGTCGGTGTCCTTAGCCCTAAAGAAATAGTGTCCATGCCTACCAGAAGACTTGGCCAAGGCGTAACAATGCCGAATAGCAGGTATGCTGAGGTTAATCATAAGGCGACGATTTAGCTCTATTATCCCCATTACGATTCTAAAAAAGTTGACATTGGGTTAGGAGGGGATTAGACCCCAATGGCGAAGGACAGCCCTAAGGAATGGATGAAACGGGAAACGGATTCCGCCCTCTGCAATTGATAAGAGAGGGAAGACGATTGTGCTTTCATCATCCCTCTCCATATCGAGAGTGTCGTCTGTCACAAGCGATAGACGGACATCATCAGGGATAGAAAAATGGCGTTGAAAGCTAGAGATTCAATCTGTGGAGAGAAGGTCTTTCAAATGCTTTGCCATTTCGGTCAGCCTATAAGAGCGTACTAAACTAAAGGCAAACCAAGAAAAGGGATTCGAAACAGAGAGGAAGAAAACTTACAAGAGACGGATAGAATAATGAAGGATGAATAGAAGTTATAGAGGTGAGTCGGAAGGCAGTTGTAGATGTCCCCGAACGCCTCGGGAGGGATGAGCCCCCCGTTCCGTTCATCTCAGGCTCACTACAGTTCAAGACTCAAATTGTCACGATTCTTAATCTGAACCAAAGAGTCCAAATCCGGCAAATCATTTTGAGAAAACAGATTTTTTTGAAAAGAAGTGCCAAACATGGACTGCTTTGCCAGATACAGAGTCACCACCTAAATATTTTTATTTTTGAGAAATTTAGGAAACCCTGACTCGTTTGCCTAAGGCCACGTGTCCGTCATCACCAAAGTTGCCTCGGCTCGGGAACTTGGGTACGATTAGGGAAGGTCACTTCGTGAGCACCCTCGCTCGCCCGATCAAAGATCGGCCTCTACTAACCATGATATCTAGTTTTGAAAACATTATGTGTTCTTATTCCGGTTATTAGCCTAGATTTACTATGTGATGCGCACAGCATACAAGTATAGACTGGATCGCATGAATTGGAACAAAACGTTTCATGTTTGTTTTTTTTGAAAGGTGGTTTGCTACCCGCAAGTAGGCTTAAAATGCAGATTTTGCCACCCTCAGGTGGGCTCAGAAAACATGGTTTTGCCACTATCTAGTGGGCTTAAAACTCACAGTCAGTGCATTGTTCCAATCCAAATAACCCAACCTTCACCCACAGGCATTTAGGCAGTTTATATCGCATAAGCAAATAGCCTCATGATAAGCATGCTATCATGGCAGTCACTCACACACATGCAAAGATGCTAAAGCATAAAAACTTACCGAGTACTCCAAGCCAAAACAGAAGCTAGGTTAGAAATCCATGCATGATCCTAACTATACAGAAATGCCTAATGCAACACACGCAGGAATGCAACTAAGATAGGCTCGGCTATTCTAAACATGGCATATGGAATACTACAGCTAACACGTATTCAACTCTGGATTGAAATACAATGCAGTGAATTATGATGCGCTGAGCCCAGTGCATGCAAAACAGATGAATGAATGCAAACATGCTATCATACTGTATGCTAATTGAAACATGCTCTAATCTAACCATCAGAAGCTGGTAAATAAAAGGGAGAGAAAGACGTGGGGTTGGAAGACATACATCGCACGCACGCACACTTATTACAATTATGCCCTCGCACGGAGGGTCCGAATAAATAATATACAGTCCCGAATAAATAATACAGTCCGAATAAATACAAAATCCTAATTAATTAACAAATTAAACTAGAAAAGCAGTAAATTAGCGTGCAAGCTTGGGACTGCCTCGACTCTGCTCCGGATGATGAATGATGCATGTTCGGGTTGTTTGGCGGGTAAATCCATCGCGATGCCCCGATTAGCCTCTGTTTGCAATTGATGTCGGAATGTTGTGCAGGGCTTTTGAAAGCTACTGATTTTTGATTTGCTGCAACAGAGAGCAGGAAAGGGGCATAGCAATGTATTTTCACATATGTATGCTTGACTACTCTTCAGGGAGTGTAGTTCTCGATCCTCGTGCCACCAATCATGCATCTTGATGCATGATGGCCGAGGAGTCGAATTGCACGACTTAATATGAAATGAATGCACACATAAACACAACAAGACCGAGACTCCATCATGGATAATCCGGAGTGTCGGTGACTGGGAATTGAGACACGTTTGGTCACTCGGAGTACGAAACGTCCCTCGTTTCCCAGGCTCGAGCTAACTCCCACCCCAAACACAATGCAATATGCATGATATGCATGAATGCAACTAATATACAACCTAGCATACACAATGCTATGAAATGGCATACACAATGCTCGATGTAACACGACATACGCAATGCTCTAACATGCATCCTAGCATACACAATGCTATGAAATGAAATGGCATACGCAATGCATGATGGACTTACACCAACATAAGTGGACCTCAGCCACACTCACATCAGTGGCCATAAGATGAAAATGAGACACTTGAGATACGTGCACATATGCATGCAAACTGAAGACTGACCCTAAGGCACGAATGCCACTCTACCAAAGTATGGCAAGGTATGGAATATGGCATACGAACATGCGAATTTCAGCACTAAAATATGATGCTAAACAGCCCCGAAACATGGCAATATGGCACCCGATGCATGAGATGAACCCCAAAACTCAAAACTAGGCACACGCAATGACCTATAGCTATACAAAGCATGCATTATTTGATCATGAAGAATGAAGACAGAGTCAAGGCAGTCTCAAAACATGAACTTTCTTAGTTCAAAGCATGGCCAAAAGGTGCTAGCAAGATGGGCTAAAGTAGCATGCAATTTTGACTAGCAAACATGGTTTACATGGCAAGTATACGAAGCACATAAAATCTCTCCATACCAGAAAAAATCAGTGAAAAAAACATGTGGAAATATGACCAAATAATCATTGAAATGCAGCCAACATGTGCAAAAATGAGGAGCTCCTTTAGAGGGCCATGCAAGGAGTTATTAGGCACATACAAGATAGACATGAAGCATGACCAAAAAAAACTTTGGAAATCAAATATGGTAGTCCCAAAACTCACCAAATTGGGCTGAAAAGTGGCTAAGAAGCATGCAAAGAGGGGTCCCTTTGGAAGGCCAAAATGACCATCAAACAAGTCAAGGCGAGAGGGGGTCACCCCCCTCTGATTTGGAGGCTCAAATAGTGTTCCAGCCACTGAAAATCCACTGGATTTCAGTGGCTAGAAGGCCAAACAAAGCATGCAATTGGAGCTTAGGTGTAAGGCTCAAAATAAGGTACAATCAAGCATACAAGAAAGCATGTGACCTCAAATAAGAAAATGACCTTAATAAAACATGAAGATGATTTCAAAACAATCCTTTTTTCCAGTTTATAACAAGTCTCAAAAATGAACACAAATAGGGTTAATCTATCATGCAAAAATGGCCCTAAAAGAGAGAATAGAGACAAGGGACAGCAGCTGGCCCCAAATGGCAAAGAGCCCTTCAAAAAAATTGAAGAAGGTCTTAAAATAAGGCACTTTACAGTTTAAATCAAATCTCGAAAATGAACAAAAGTGAGGCTAAACCAACATACAAGAAAAATGCCTAAAAGAGGGATAAAGAGGCAAGTGGTAGCAGCTGATCTCAAATAGAGGAGAGCCCTTCAACAAAGTTGAAGAGGGGCTCAAAACAAGACATTTCACAGTTTATGAACAAGTCCAAAATAGCTCACAAATAAGCCTAAAATATCATCCAAAAATAGGTCTAAAAGAGAGTTTAAACACAAAGGGTGAGGAGGAGTCCTCAAATAGAGAAAGACCTTTGATCAAACATGGATATGAGCTCAAAATATGACTATTTACAGTTCAGGTTGGAGCCCAAAAATGCAAGCAACAAAGGCTAAGAAAGCATGCAAAATAGAGCCAAAAGAGAGGGAAAAGAGACTTAGCCTTGTAGCCTAAGTCTTCAACAGCTTTTGGTCCAAGAAATGGTGCTCCTAGCCTCTGGAAATAGCCTTCAAGTTGCTGGAATGGAGTGTGGAGGTGTGGTGCTATGGATTGGTGTAGAAATGGCCAAGAACCAAGGGTGTTTTGAGGATTGGAATAGAGAGAGAGGGAGATTTAATGCAAGAGCTCCAAACCAATTTTTGTAACCCTCTAAAATGGAGTTGGGGGGACTAGTTTTATAGAGGGAGGAGTGGAGGAGAGGGGGGGGGGGGGAAATCAGATTCAAATTTCCCCCCCAAAGACCCCCTCTCGGATACAGGATCTAGGGGAAAACAGAGGGTGCAGCTGTAAGGAACTAGGTGAGAGGGTCATGGCCGGCTAGGTTCGGAGGGTTCAGGTGGCCGGCCGGCTAGGGTCAAAAGGTTCAATCACAATTAGTGGCCGGCCACCCCAGAAAAGTGGCCTCCCATGTGTGCACAACACAGCTATGTGGTCAAAACCCTGAAAATGTGAACCAGGAGAGAGAAAAACCAACTTTCTAGAGGGGTTCAAAAGGGTCAAGAACAATTGATGGCCGGCCATGTCATATTGGTGGCCTCCCAGGTGTGTACAACACAAATATGTGGTTGAGGGCCAAAGAAAGTGGCCCGGGAATAGAAAAAGTCAGCTTTCTAGTGAAGAAAACGGGCGATAAAGAGTGATGAAGGAATAAAGCTGGTCTTCAGAATAATTTTTGGCCTCCCACCCTTCTACAACCTTCATAACAATGAAAATAAGGTCCTTGCCAAAAATGGACCCAAACCGATGCAAAACGAAGGTTCGAGGGCCAAAATGCGCAGCCCGTGGCCCCGAAAACTGACTGTTAAGCACCGGAGGTGGCGTTTGACCACGAAGTTGGTCTCTCGAGCCACAGTGTACCTCAAAAGGGAGTAAACAAGACGTATGCCAAAAACTAGAGCAAACGGAGGTGGTTAAGCAGTCCCGAATCGAGGCACACGGCCAACGGCTTCGAAAAACCAAAAACCGGGCTCCAAACAGGAAAAATGGCCTATGACCACGAAACATAGCCTACGGCCACTGAGAGATGGTCTACGAGACCTCTCCCTCCCTTCGGGAAAAGGGAACGGAGAAAACGGGGCCTGGTTCGCAAATCGAGCAAAGCACAAAAGAGTCCGGAAGTCCGGGGGCAAGGCTCGCAGCCGAGACTCTGCAACCTCAGAACGAGCACAATATGCAATATCACCAAGCGCTCAATCGGTGACGTCTGAGTCCTAAGGTCGGTAAAAAATGGGGTCTCTACAGTTGCCCCTCTTTGACAGAACTCGAAAGTCATAAGTAACGGGAGTGAATGTCAAAGCCTGGAGACGACCCATTTTTGACAAGGCCGAAGAATTGGACAAACATACTAGATAACAAAGGAATGTGCTCGCAGGTGTGCCCGCAAGCAGGGGGCAAAATGCAAAGCGATATGCACAAAGCCGAATGTAACCGAATGATTATGTGAAGCAGCAAGCTGTAATGAAGCAAATATTCACAATAGATGCAACAGTTTTAAGCAAGAATGCAAAGCAACACTACATTTCATGCAGTTGAAGAATGCGGAGAATCATCGAATTTGACATGGATAAGCCCACAAGAACCACGGCCCATAGTGGACAAACCCAAGCACACCATTTATACCCCATTGCATAACCCGGGTAGCAAAATCCAAGACAGCTGGAGGCCCACTGAGCGTGGAAGGCCAATGATGCTCAGACACGTGGCGGATTCAGAACAGGCCACATCAGTAGACAAAGATCTGCAAAGTTATTGCCACAACACATCACCATTAATGCATCCATCCATCAAGATTTATTGCGATAACACCTCTCACGGAATGGCACCCTCACCCCTGAACAAGGCGAACCACGGCGTAAGCTTTTCGGAGGTCGAGCAGAGACAGTGAAATGATTACCAAAGGATATAAGCAAAGCTTGAAGACAAGAAGAAGGTTAAGTCTTCTCTATCCCTCTCTCTCTCTCTCTCGTTACATTACCTACCACATCTTCTAATTCACACACCGGAGGGTTCGCCGGGGGACTACCCCATTCCTCGTTGAACTTGTTTGCAGGCTACCCAGTGGACTTGAGGAGCTTGGATCGGTCCAGCCCATTCACCAGGACGAACTGTATCATCAGTTGGCGCCGTCTGTGGGAACTGGTTTGTTCGTACGCCAGTTGTGCTCATTGTCGTCGGAGCCCCTTTCCCAGTAACCTTTTCACCTTGCTCGTCAAGTGTATGGTCACGACTAGATCTATGGCTTCGCACCATAATCCTCCCGATCACCAAACCGAACCTCCCAATCTAAACAACCCGCCGCAATACTTTATCGAACTTACTAACAACATCAACCGTATGGCTGAGCAAAACCAGGCCTTAATAAACGCCTTGCTCCAGAGAAACCTCTCCATTCCTCCACCACCACCTCCAGATATCCTGCCTAACCCAGAGCGCACTCCTGGCCATACTGCCCCACTACCCAATCCACCCAACCTGGACGGTTTGCAATCTCCCCATTCACATGTAAATCCGCCACCTCCACCCCCACACCCATCGGTTGTAGCACCAGCCCACGAGGGAGAGGCCAGCAGCATCCAACACCTGTCTTCCTCTGGTGGTGACAATATCCCCCTCTGGGACGTTGAACTCCGAGCCATGAAGCTCCAGCTACAAAGGGTTATGCAGAATATTCAGCATAAGCCCTCCACCACCGCAAACTCGCCATTTGTCGCCTCCATCCGAGACAAACCCCTACCCGCCAAATTCAAAATGCCCACCATTGACTCCTTTGACGGCACAACCGATCCGATCGACCATCTGGAGACTTACCGCACCCTTATGATCCTCCGTGCCTTTCCTGACGAAATCATGTGCCGAGCCTTTCCCGTGACACTGAAGGGGTCGGCTCGGCCTTGGTTTAGCCAGTTACCACCGGACTCGGTCTCCACTTTCCAGCATCTCAGTGACTCTTTCTTGAGCCATTTCATCGGCGCCCAACGTCAACGACGCCCGGCCACCCAGCTACTCAACATCCGTCAAACCGAAGGGGAATCACTGCGCAGCTTCGTCACTCGCTTCAACACCGAAGCCCTGCAAGTGGCCGAAAATGACGACAAGGTCATCCTCACAGCCTTCATGGCCGGTCTGCGGTCATCTGATTTTCTTTTCTCCCTATCCAAGAACCCCCCGACCTCCATGGCGGCCCTACTCTCCAAAGCCCAAAAATACATGAATGTCGAGGATTCACTAGCTGCTCGACAAGATCCAACAGCTAAAAACCCGACCCCCCGAGAAAAGAGAAAAGACCAAGAACCCAAAGAAGACTCAAGATTCATAGCCAAACACCCCGCTATACCGACCGATCCACTGCGTCGACCGGTCGGCAAACGATCACCGATCCGCTCCGAACGATATACACCCCTCAATTCTCTCATGGAACATGTTCTTAACCAGATCCAACGGGACTACCCCCTCAAGTGGCCTCTCCCGCCACGGAACCCTTCCAATCGGAAAGACCAGTCCAAATATTACCGTTTCCACCAGGACCATGGCCATAACACCGACGATTGTATCAGCCTCAAGGATCAAGTGGAGACCCTCATCCGCCAGGGGCATCTAAGCCGATTCACGGACACCCGCCCTCAGCAGAGGGAAAGGGCCGAGCCCCACAGAGACAATCGCAGGTGCACCCCTCCGCAGCAACCAGCTCAACCAGACCAAGGCCGCGATCGACCTCCCCAACAGCCTCGGCCACCAGGTAATCCACCCCCGCCTGTCGGTGAAATCAGAGTCATCTCAGGCAGCCTTGCTTGCGGGGGACCGTCGCGCTCGGCTCAGAGAGCAGAACTGAGAAAAATACGACAGGGCTCGGATAAGGCAGTCATCACGGTAGACCGACCCCCCAAGCAGCCCAAGCAGTGGACAGAGCCCATTACCTTCACAGACGCCGACTGTACAGGCATCCGTTACCCACACGATGACCCCCTCGTCATTTCTGCCATCCTCTCCAACTATAAGGTCAGACGAGTCTTCATCGACAATGGAAGCTCCTCAGACATCATATTCCTTGGCTGCTTCTGCCAGCTCAAGATCGGAGAGAAAAGTCTATCTCCACTCCAAACCCCCTTGGTTGGTTTCACTGGCGACCGGGTGACCTCTATCGACTTCATTGATCTCCCCATCACCATTGGGGAGTACCCACGGCAGGCCACGAAGTTGCTTACTTTCCTTGTTGTCGACTGACCCTCTGCTTACAACATCATCCTCGGCCGCACCGCCCTCAATGCCTTTCAAGCCATCACATCCACCTATCATCTTGCCCTCAAGTTCCCTACCGATCTCGGGGTCGGAACAGTCAGGGAAAAACAGACCGTGGCTAGGGAATGTTATGTGGCCTCACTTAAAGAAGTCAAATTGAAGGAGGCGATGATCATTGAAGGACTTGACGTCCGGGATGAGGACGAGCTGATCAGAGGCGAGCCTGTGGAAGAACTTGTTGAAGTTAACATCGATCCTACCAACCCACTCAAAACTGCCAAAATCGGCAGTCAATTACCTCTCCAAGCCAAGGCCGACCTTACCGCTCTCCTGACCGAGCACAGAGACGTCTTTGCTCAGACTCATGCGTACATGCAGCATCGACCCCTCTTTCATAACTCACCGCCTCAGTATTGAACCTCATTTCCGACCTTACCGACGAAAGCAGCGTATTTTCCACCCAGAACGCAACAATCTCATAGCTGCAGAGGTTGACAAACTCCTCGAGGCTCAGTTTATCCGAAATGTGGATTATCCTAAGTGGCTGTCCAATGTGGTCCTAGTTCGCAAGAACAATGGCAAGTGGCGTCTCTACGTCGACTACTCTGACTTGAACTGAGTTTGCCCCAAAGATAGCTATCCACTCCCCCGCATTGATCTACTGGTCGACGCCACGGCCGGTCATCAAATGTTCAGCTTCATGGATGCTTTCTCCAGGTACAACCAAATCGTGATGCACTCATCTGACCAGGAACACACATCCTTCATCACCGACCGGGGCACCTACCACTACCGTGTCATCTTTGTTCGGATCAAGAATCTCGGGCCACCTACCAACGTTTAGTCAATGCAGTCTTCCATCATCAGATCAGACGAAACATGGAAGTGTACGTGGATGACATGCTAGTCAAGAGCAAACTCTCCACTGACCACCTCATCGACCTACGAGAGACTTTTGCCACCCTTCGCAAATATCAGATGAAGCTCAATCCAGAGAAGTGTGCCTTTGGCGTAGGATCTGGAAAGTTCTTGGGTTTTATGGTCAGTTAGCGCGGCATCGAGGCCAACCTTGAGAAGATCAAGGCCTTGATTGAGATGCAGTCACCCAAAACCGTTAAAGAAGTTCAAAGACTCACTGGCAGAGTGGCAGCCCTCAACCGTTTCATCTCCCGCGCAACGGATAAGTGCCTACCATTTTTCAAAGTTCTTCGGCAGACTTTTGAATGGACAACTGAATCCGAAGAAGCCTTTCAACAGTTAAAACAGTGCATGGCCAATCCTCCCCTTCTCTCACAGGCAATCACGGGTGAGCCCCTCTTCCTCAACTTAGCAGTATCAAGCACCGTAGTCGGCAAACTCTTATCGAGAGGACGGCTCACCCAACGGCGGTCTACTACATCACGGCTCTCGAGGCGGAGCAGAACTACCCCCTGCTAGAAAAGCTGTCCCTGGCCTTGGTCACCGCCTCCAGACGACTCCGCCCCTACTTCCAAGCCCATTCCATAGTGGTCCTCACCGACCAGCCCCTGAGGAAGGTCATGCAGCAACCAGAGCTCTCAGGAAGACTAATGCAGTGGTCAGTAGAACTAAGCCAGTTCGACATCTCTTATCGCCCCCGGACAGCAATCAAGGGGCAAGCTGTAGCCGACTTCATCTTGGAATTCACCAATCCAGCCCCAACCGCTAACCCTCCACCCCCACCAACTCCACCAGAGCCTGAAGATCCTCATTCTTGGACACTCAATGTTGACGGCTCGTCTCGCAGGGAAGGAAGTGGGGCCGGCCTCATCCTCGCCTCCCCTGAGGGGGGTTATTTCAAATGTGCTCTCCGCTTCTTGTTTGTGGCCAGCAATAATGAGGCTGAATACGAAGCATTGATAGCAGGACTTCGTCTGGCCAAAGACATTGGTGTTAGCCACATCCGCGTGTTCAGTGACTCCCAACTCATCGTCGGCCAGATCACGGGAGAATTCGATGCTAAGGATACCACAATGCGGGCTTACAGGGACATGGCACTTCCCCTTGTTCGCCTCTTCAATACTTTCCAGATCAGTCACATACTTAGGGCGGAAAACTCCAAAGTAGATGAGATGGCCCAACTGGCCTCTGCCGACCAATCTGACCTTAGCCATGGCGTTCACCTCGAATACCTAACTCACCCGGCCATCTCACCCGACCTACAAGAAGTGCAATTCCTCCAGACGGAACCCATCCCTTGGGCATCCGACATCTTCCTCTTCTTGACCACTGGAAAACTCCCAGATGACCAACAGCAGGCTGCCAAGGTCAGAGCTCGGTCGGCTAACTACATTCTGGTCGACGACGTCCTTTACAAGCGCAGGTTTTCATGACCGTACCTGCGATGCCTCAGCCCCGCCCAAGCAACCTATGTAATGCAAGAGATCCATGAAGGAATCTGTGGTAATCATTCGGGCGGCAGGTCTCTCGCACACAAAGTACTCCGTACAGGTTACTTCTGGCCGACTCTCAACAAAGATGCCACTGATTTTGTGCTTAAATGCAACAAGTGTCAGCGCTTCGCCAACATCCCCCATGCTCCTCCCACTGAGCTGATTACCCTCTGCAGCCCTTTCCCGTTCGCCAAATGGGGGATCGACTTGGTTGGCCCACTTCCCACTGGTCGAGGCCAGACCAAGTTCGTGATTGTTGCCATTGATTACTTCACCAAGTGGGTCGAAGCAGAACCCCTCGCCACAATCACCGAGCGGAACACCACCAAGTTTATCTGGCAATCGATCGTCTGCCGATTTGGCATCCCTCAGGCCATCGTCTCCGACAACGGCAAACAGTTCGACAACGCTAAATACAGGAAATTTTGTGCAGATCTCTAGATTCAACCATGCTTCTCTTCCCCCGGTCATCCCCAAGCAAATGGCCAAGTTGAGGTCACCAACCGTTCTCTCCTGAAGATCATCATAACTAAGCTCGAAGCTGTTAAAGGCCTCTAGGCTGAGGAACTACCACATGTACTCTGGGCTTACCGAACCACTGCCCGGACTCCTACTGGGAAAACCCCTTTTCGCTTAACATATGGCGCTGAGGCGGTCATTCCGGTAGAAGTCGGTCTGCCCACCCCCAGGGTCTTACATCCAGATCTCGCCTCAACCGAAGAACTCCGTCGAGCAAACCTGGACCTCATCGAAGAGCTCAGAGATAACTGGCCAGATTGGCCGTGCAAAAAAAATGAGAACACACTACAACCGCAGAGTCCGACCACGGGAGTTCTCTATAGGGGACCTTGTCTTGAGAGAAGCAACTCTCACCACAAAGAATCCGACCGAAGGCAAACTTGCAGCCAAATGGGAGGGACCCTACGTTGTGAAGGCCCGCCCATGACCAGGCACTTACTGACTTCAAGACATGGATGGCCGAGACCTTCCCTATCCCTGGAATGCTGAACATCTGAAGCGTTACTATCAATGAATTCCCACTTTTGTATTATCAAACTTGTTGTATTTTCCTTTTTCAAATACATAATACAAATGTCGACTGGAGTTCCAATCTTCTATAATTCAACTGTCTACATATCACTTCCATAACACTTTCGCTTGCAGCACTCGCAACCTCGGCCAGACCGAGCACTTTCCAAAGCTTCAGCCAGAACTGAGCACTTTCAAAAGCCTCGGCCAGACCGAGCACATTCAAAAGCCTCGGCCAGAACTGAGCACTTTCAAAAGCCTCGGCCAAACCAAGCACATTCAAAAGCCTCAGCCAGAACTGAGCACTTTCAAAAGCCTCGGCCCGACCGAGCACCTTCAAAAGCCTCGGCCAGACCGAGCACATTCAAAAGCCTCAGCCAGAACTGAGCACTTTCAAAAGCCTCATCTAGAATCGAAAGCACTTTCAAAAGCCTCGGCCCGACCGAAAGCACCTTCAAAGCCTCGGCGGATCGAGCACATTCAAAGCCTCACAGAATCGAGGCACTTTCAAAAGCCTCGGCTAGACCGAGCACCTTCAAAAGCCTCGGCAGAATCGAAAGACTTTCAAAAGCCTCGGCCGGATCGAGACCTTCAAAAGCCTCGGCGGATCGAGCACCTTCAAAGCCTCGGCAGACCAGCACCTTCAAAAGCCTCGGCCCAACCGAAAGCATCTTCACAAGCCTCGGCGAATGAGCACTTTCCAAAGCCTTGGCCGAACTCAAGACTTTCAAAAGCCTCGGCCAGAAAGCACCTTGAAGCCTTACGAGACAGACGAGTACTCAAAGCCTGAGCCCGACCGAGCACTTCAAACACTAATCGCCAAAGGAAAGCACTTCAAAGCCTCAGACCGGCACTAATCGCCTAACCGGGATCATCCTATGAACGAAATTTCATAAAGTAGGACACTCAATCACAATCTGACGCTTAGTCACAATTTCAGAACCACCTTCTTACTTAGTCAAATTCCAAAGGTGTTCTCACGTTTTTCACCTCCCCCAGCACCTAGTCTATTTCTCCCACTGACTTGAAACCTACCTTTTTATTTTCATCCATGGATCCTTCACCCCTGCTTACTCAATTACAAGTATTAATCCCAATTAAACATCATGTTGCACAATTTTACAATCCTATTTTTCAATCTCCATCAACCACTCTCATCCATCAAAACTTCAATACAAGTCCCATTAAGGAGTTCCTTACTCCACTTTGCATTTAAGATTTATCTCAGTCCAATTTTACAGAGCATTAAGGAATTCCTTACTTTACTTTGCATCTCATTTTTATACAAGTCCTACTTCAGCATCACCGTGAACCTCACTGAATTTTCATACCACTCCAATCTGGCTCTGCATTGAGTTTTTCAGTTTTATACGGGTTCAGTTTTACTATCCATAAGGTTCAGTTTTACTAAATTTTAACTTTGTTCAATATTACATTTTTGCGCCATTCCCAAACTTCATTGACACTGGCTTATCCATGTGCAAACACAATCATTCAAAGCCAATTTTTATTCATTCAAAAATGTGTACATTAGTCCACTACAGTACTTACAAAAAAAAAAAAAAACAAAACAAAAAACAAAAAACAAAAAACAAACAATTACAATGTGTATACAAAGAAAAAACAAAACACTCCTCCAATTCACTCCTCATCTTCGCTGGAGATCAAATCTGCTTCTTCAACTCCTTCATCCAGGGGAGTCTGGGCCACGTCATCCTCCCCAATCATGACACTACTCAGGTCAAGCCCTGGGAACAGCTCCTCAACCCTCCTTTTGATTATCTTCCACCCGCTGTCCCAGTACTCGGCCATTTTATGCTTATAGAAATCTGATCGTTGGAAGCTCTCAATGACCTCAGCCTCAGATCTCCCCCCAGCAGTCGCCCTCGATGGGCCAGCCCCACCAGACTCCTCCTAGCTAAGTCATTGGCATGCGGCATCAATGGCCATTTGAAATTCAGGCGATCCCTTGAATTGTTCAACTCTGCTTGTCTGGTCGGGGTAATTTGCCTTTTCAGAGGCCGCTTTCGCCCTTTCCTCGTCCAGGTCTTTTTGAAGGATCGCCCTCTCAAAGGCTGCTTTGGCCCTTTCCGCTTCCAGCTCCTCACGCAGGGCCTCAACCACAGTAGCTGGCCTCCCCTCCTCCTCCTCCACCTCTTTCTTCAGGCTCTCCTTCTCCGCCGTCGCTTTCTCCATCTCTACTTTCCACTCCCCCATCAGCCTCCTCTTCTCCTCCTCTGCCTTGGCCAGTTCTCTCTCCAACTTCTTTTGCAGAGCCTCCACCTTGGCATCCGCTTCGTCCTTCTGCCTGACCAGCTCCTCATTGCTGTTCATGGCCTCTTCGTGCCGCTCGACCGCAATGGCACGGGCTCTGTGGGACTTTTCCAACTTCTTCTGCTCACCAGTCAACTGGAACTCGAGCGACACAACCATGCGGCGCGTGTCCTCCAACTCCAACTTGACTGATGGCAGCTCAGTATAGGCGGCCTTCCATTCAGCGCTCTCCTTCTTCAACCTAGCCAACCCAGCCTTGGCCTCATCAGCCTTGAGTTTGGCTTCCCCAGCTTTCTTCAACAGGGCCCCCGCCAAGGTAGTTACCTCCATTTGTGCGGAGCATAACCCCCTAAACAGGTCGGCCTCGTTGAATCCAAAGGCCTAGCGCAGTCCCGTTTCTTCCACTATCTTCACTAGACGGTCTGTCGCCACCCTGGCTGGGATCTCTTCCCCCTCCAGCCTTCCAGCCACAGCGCGCGCGTGGTAAATGGCTGCACCCAGACCCATTCCCCTTTCCTGGGGTGCAAGCCCCCGTTGAGTCTGCTCTCCTCCACTGGGCTCCGCCCCAGTCGACCTAACTCCTACTTGCATCGTTGGGGTGACCACCATAGCCTCCACCGTTAGGATAACCCTTACCACTTCTGGGGTCTCCACCACAACTGGGGCCTCCTTCATTTTCTTCAACCCAGGCTCCCCTGTGGCCTCTTCTGGGGCACTTCTCTTCTTCTTCTTCCTCTTCAGAGCCTCCCCCTCCCTCCTGACTTTCTCCTTCACTGGATCCACAGGGGGCTTTCGTGGCTCAAAAGTGCTTAAGTCCTTCCCCCCCAATGGCTTTGGGCGTGGTCGGATCCTCTTCTTCGCGATCGGCTGCACCGGTCGGTCATCTTGCGCCTTCTTAAATTTTGTGGCCTTGGCAAGGATGGCTTGATCTTCTGCCTCCTATGCCTCCCTCCTGGCTTCCAACTCAGCCCGGCTGAGGTCCCCACCGACCGGCTGTGGACCCGGTAACCTCACAAGACGTCACACACCGTCCCACTTGGCCTTCTCCTTCTCCCTCCACTCCTTCACCCTCTTCACCCTCTCCTCTGCCGCAGCCCCCAGTCTTGCCTCCACCATCCTAATCGGCACCTTCCAGATGGTGTGCACTCCAAGCACCCCGTTGGCAGACGCGTAGAACCACCGTGCTCGCCACCCCTTTATCGATGTGGGCAGCCTAGCCACCAAACCCTTCCCCGCAGCCGCCTGCAGCGTGACCCATGTCTCCTGCTGCCCTGAAGCCTTGTAGCAGGCGAAGAATTCCTCCACCGTCATCGACTCCCCTTTATTCGCCTTTGGCCAGGCGCTAAGAGGCCAGCAAAATCTTCCAAGCATTGGGCATCAGCTGGCCCGGTGCTACCTCCAGGTGGTTTAGCACGTCCACTACTATTTGAGGCAGTGGCAACCTCAGTCCACCCTTCAGCGCCTTCTCGTACAGGGAAAACTCCCCTGGCCTGGCATCCGATGGCCTTTCCGTTGACGTTGGCAACAACAGCTCCACTTCCGCTGGAATCTGGTATTTCCCCCGGATGGCCTCCAACTCCGCCTCAGTCATCGTCGACTTGTCTGGCTTCGTGTGCCAGTGATCTGGCTCCGCTTGACTGATGGGCTTCGGCGCTGCAATCATGGTGGAACCATGGAACCGTATCGCTGGTTCCCCCACCCTCTCCGTTCAGTACTGTGCAGCTAATTCCTCTGCATCATCGTCTCCCAGTGGACCATTTCTAAAGTGTGTCTGCGGATCGCTTCTGAGGCAGGCACTAAGAAGTCGAAGAAATGCTCCAATGGTGTATCGCGCGCAACAAACGGTGTAATACTTGGAATGTTTTGGGTTCTTGAGAACAGGTAAGTAAATCGAATAATACCAAAAGCCCACGGTTTACCCATATTCCAAGGATCCAAACCAATTTGCACCAGTTTGAAAACTTTTCAAATCATCCGCCAAAACCGCCTTCTCAACGCCCATAATAATGCCCTGACGTTTCACTTCTGATCCAACGCTTGACGTTTTCCCTCCCCCAAAATTCTGCCACGTGTATGGCCCCGATGCACTGACTTTTGCCCTTACCTTGTCTTTTCCCCTTCAAATCATCACGTGGCACGCCGCCTCTTGAGCCCTGTGCCTTTCCGCTCGGCCACCCTCGCAGTCGGCACTCTTTGCGATCGGTACTCCTTTGCTCGGTCACCCTCGCGGTCGGCACCCCTTGCGGTCGGCCACACTCGCACTCCGCCACCGTCGCGGTCGGCAACCATCGCGGTCGGCACCCCCTGTGGTCGGCCACACTCCCGCTCGGCCACCCTCGCGGTCGGCACTCTTCGCGATCGGCACTCCTTTGCCCGGTCACCCTCGCGGTCGGCACTTCTTCGCTCGGCCGCCCTCGCGGTCGGCACTCCTCCGCTCTGCCACACTCGCGGTCGGCACCCCTCCGCTCAGCCCTTCTGCTCGACTCACCACCTTAGTCAACCTTGCCGGCCGGAACCATCTCCCTCACTACTATTCCCTTTGCTCGGTCACCCTCGCGGTCGGAACTCTTCGCGGTCGGCACTTCTTCGCTCGGCCGCCCTCGCGGTTGGCACTCCTCCGCTCTGCCACACTCGCGGTCGGTACCCCTTTGCTCAGCCCTTCTGTTCGACTCACCACCTTAGTCAACCTTGCCGGTCGGAACCATCTCCCTCACTACTATTCCCTTTGTTGGACTGAAGTTGCAGTCAGGAATGGGGGACTACTGACATGGATAGGCCCACAAGAACCACGGCCCATAGTGGACAAACCCAAGCCCACCATTTATACCCCCTTGCATAACCCGGGTAGCAAAATCCAAGATACCGAGGCCTTGGCGTGGAAGGCCAATGATGCTCGGACACGTGGCGGATTCAGAACAGGCCACATCAGCAGACAAAGATCTGCAAAGTTATTGCCACAACACATCACCATTAATGCAGTCCATCACAGCATTTATTGCGACAACACCTCTCAGCCGGAATGGCACCCCCTCACCCTGAACAAGACGAACCACGGCGTAAGCTTTCGGCGGGGAGGTCAAAACGGCAGAGACAGCGAAATGATTACCAAAGGATATAAGCAAAGCTTGAAGAAAAGAAGAAGGTTAAGTCTTCTCTATCCCTCTCTCTCTCTTGTTACATTACCTACCATATCTTCTAATTCACACACCGGAGGGTTCGCTGGGGGACTACCCCGTTCCTCATTGAACTTGTTTGCAGGCTACCCAGTGGACTTGAGGAGCTTGGATCGGTCCAGCCCATTCACCAGGATGAACTGTATCATCAGAATTCTCGCCACGTCTCACACAGAGAAGATACGATACCTGCGCGATTCATCTGGTCGCACCACTCTCAAATGAGCCGTACATACAATATCGTGCCTGAAAAAAGGAAGAAACTTAACAAGCACAACATAGTTAGCAACATATGTTCAGCGTGATATCGAATGCAGACAAACGCGGTGCCGATGGGTGAGTCCATCGCAATGCGAGAAGCAACGTGCGTGACAACGCAAGTTTAAGCATGAAGGTATGATAATACTCGTGAAACGTGCACAACAGTGCAAGTGGTGTGCATGAGAATGCAAGTGATGTGCATAACAATGCAGGCTAAGTTGAATCTCGAATGCACATTTTGAAACGAAACAACTAGTAAAGCAATGCAAACTTCAATGAGGGTGGCTCAATCGCGACCTCCGGTTTACCTTCCGGAGGGGTCACAACATATTTGAAAAGGATACATCTTGCTCTCGGCGAGTAATGATGAAACACACATTGAAAGTTGGAGTTGAAGTTCCCGTGGGGGGATTTCGCGACAAAAAGTGCACTTTCCTTGTACTTTCTCCGGTGCCGGAGACTCCAATCATCACCAAAATTTGCAGAGAGCTTGGAGGCCACCTTGGGAACACCACCAGCCATGTATGGTCCCAAGGGGAGGTTGTTGGCTAGGAGGGAAGCAAGGAGATGGCCGGCCTGCCAGAAAAGGTGGCCGGCCGGCCACCTAGCCCAGATTCGGGGCATTTTTGACTTTTCACCCTCATTTCTTTAAAATACAAGTAACGAAGAGAGTATACACTGACTTAACCGTCGGAGTGCTAATTCTGGCACCCCCGACCAGAGTGTTTGTTTCTTTTCAGGTCGTCCAAGTCTTTAGCTAAGGATCTCGAGCATCCTAGTGGATCAAAACAGTATTTCCAAACCACTTCCCCACATAGAGTTATAAAAATATTAAAGAAAAAATTATTTTGTATTTTTGAAGTAATACTCTACACCAATTAACAATTAACATATATCATAATGTCACAAAATATTAAAAATAGAAAATAAAAAAAGAGTAGTAATATACAAATATAAAATCAAAACAAAAAAATTATTAATAATAATTTGATTGAATTTTGATCTATCACTTTGTAATAAATAGTCCATTGACATATTTTTTATTATACAAATGACACTATCACATTATTTTAGGGTAGAATAGTGCATAAAAATTCTAGTGAAATAATATTTTCCAACAAAAAAAATGGTTATAAGCACAAAAAAAAAAAAAACAAAAAAAAACAAATAATGGTCAGTGGAGAGCAGAGGGACAAATGATACATAAAATATGAAATGCAAAAATAAAAACAAAATGGTATAAAAAAAAGTGTACTTAAAGGATGAAAGAGTTTGTTTAAAGAATGCAAGAAACTAAATATTAACTAATCTCTAATTGTCTCATGAAGATAGAGAAAAAAATAATGAATTGTATCATTCCATTAATGTGATATTTATAGGATGAGGAGGATGTGAATGACTTGGAGAATGTGAAACATATGACAGCTAGAGTTTTGGGGTAAAAGAAAGAATTAGTTAGAGAAATAGTGCACAAGAATGATTTTCTTCATCTTTTCTTTTCTAAGTCATAAATTATGAAGAAAAAAATTATTTTTTAATTTTATTTTAACTTAAAAATTCACAAATTTAGCATGAGAAACAGCCAAATCAGTTTATTTTATTTATCTATAGGGAAACGATTTAATTATAGGAAAACAACCAAATTAGTTTTACAAATTAATTATAAGGAAATAAAATCAATCAAATAAAACAATTTAAACATATTTGAATTGATTTTTGTTTAATTTATTATATGGAATGTGAGATTTTAGGTAGAGATTTTAGAAGATGGACACTAAATTGGAAGGTCAACAATCCGTGTTTTTATATTTGATTTTAGGAAAAGATCAACTTTTAGTCAATGATCTTAAGAGATGTTGTCACGACCTAAATCCGTTCCTAAAGGTTTAGGCCATGACTAGCTTGTAATTAGGCCTTAAAGACAAATTTTCAAAAATATTTAATTAATATCGGGGCCTGAAGCTGAAGCAAAACCAAATGAATAATGTCCATTGAGTTGTGTGTACATGATTAACTGAAATAATTAAAACATTCTTAACACACTTTTAATATATACATATACGAAGACATAACTTATACATATCTCACACACTACATAAATGATTTTTAACAAAATACAAAGGTTAACCAAAGCTCGATAAAAGTAAAAATTAAAGCCTCGACAACGAGACACACTTGGGTGGCTTGACGCAAAGGGTGGACTCTGGAGCAAACTCTAATGCTGATCTTTCAATTACTCACACACATATATATAAGGTTGAGGGGTGAGTTAGAGCCTAGTGAGTAATACCAAAATAAAAAAAGGTTAATGAATGAAATCAATAACAATTTAAAAGCAAGTCTTACAATTTTTCAAAATGAATCTTATATCATTTTCAAAATAAAGTACTTGCCATATTTTGCATTTCCAATATCATATATCATTATTTTTAAAGTGAACATTTATTATATTTAAATTCATACTTTTTCAAATGAAACACATATCTAAATCAAATAGGGTATTTTCCATATCAAATACATTAACAAAATATTATACGTTATACATTCAGTTGAATACAAAGGACCAAAAGACATATAGCAAAGGGACCATGAAGGTCAGCAAAGGGACCACATGGGTCTAAACAAAAAGACCTTATAGGTCAAGTGAAGGTACCACTCGGGTCAATAGAGACCTCTGTACTCATATAACATAGGGTCTTGGTATTGTTTCCCCCAAGCAAGGGCCTTATCAAACAAAGGGCCATAGTATTGTTTCACCTAGGAGAGGGGACCTTATTAATGAAAGGCCATGGCATTATTTTCCCCAGGTAATGACTTTATTAATGAATGTCACGAATACATTTCGAAAAGGGACATTCATTCATTCATATAAAATAGCATTTCGTAAATATGATTCTTTTTTTTTTTTTTATCGGAAAAAAGATACTTTATTGATGAAATGGCAAAGTACAAGGTACGAAACAATTTACATCAATAAAGAAAGGAGAGTGCAAAAGCATCACGATGAGTTAGATCATCCCAACTAAGTTGGCACCAAAAAGCCCATCATATCATTTGCTAGCACCCCCGAAGTTGGTGAGCAACCAACAAAATACAGCACAAAAACATAATAGTCTCCACAAAGAGAGGACAACCTTGCAAATTAGTGTACAAACATATTAGATCAAAAATCCCCATATCAGATCATAACAGTGAATTATCCCCCATATCAGATTAGTACAGCAGAAGCAATGAACAACCCCCATATTAGATCAGTGCATCTACCTCCCTCTTTTGTCAATCACCAAGGCTCAGCAGCCTACTATTGCCCATACAAAACTTGATTTCCCATAAATTAGATATGAACTCATGAACATTTATATGATACACCTTGAGGACTGGTCTCAGCCAAATTACAATTCTAATCTTGACCAATTCTCACAGATTAGGCAGATTTTGAGCGATGTCATTGAAGATACAGTCATTTCGATGCTTCCATAAGGACCACAACACAATAGGGGGAATAGCTCCCCAAATCTTCCTCTCCCACTTTTTAAGTCTTACACCATTCCACCATAGTAGCAAGTTATCGATTGATCCTAGAAAGGCCCCTTGTAGATCTCACTAGCTCAACATAGTAGACCATAACCTCCAAGCAAAGGGGCAATACAACAATAGATGATATGCTGTTTCACCCTCATTCTTACAGAAAATGCAGAGAGTGGGGGCATTGCCTGGTAAGACACCAATTCTTTGAAGAAAAACAGAAGTTTTGATTTTATTTTTCCAGGATAACCAACAGAAGAACTGAACTTTGGATGGGAGATAATGAAGCCACACAAGCTTATAAGTTAAATGAGGTGGACCAAAAGAGTATGCAAAAAATTTGTAAGCAAAAGAGACTAAGGACACACTTGTGTTTGTAAAATTCCAAGACAAAATATTAGGTTGATCAATACTGATGCTAGGGGAAGACAACAACAGATCAGTGAGCCTAGAAACCTCACTAGACTCCCAATCAAACAACCTCCTTCTAAAATTGAAGTTCCAATTGCTTGATCCATCTTTTTTCTCATACATTGATCTCAATGATTCTTCTTTATCCACCACCAATCTAAAGAGAACAGGACATTCTTCTTTCAAACACACATTCAAACACCATTTGTCTTTCTAAAATTTTACTCTATGTGCATCATCGACCTTAATAATCAGATTGTTTGAAAAGAACTCCCATAAATTGTTTTTGTGCTAAGTTATTGATAAGATACTTTTCCATACCCAAGAGTGTTTACTGCTTGGACTAAAAGATGGGAGCCAGCTACCTGATTCCAAGTTATGTTTGCTACAAATTATCCTCCTCCACAAAGCCTCTAGTTCAGTCCCAAATCTCCACCACCACTTGAATAATAAGAAGGCATTAACCTCTTTTACTCTCCTGATGTCAGGCCCACCTTGATCCACAGTTTTTGTAATTTCCTCCCACTTTACCATATGGAGTTTTTTCTTCAAATCAGATCCCCTCTAGAGAAATCTGGCTTGAAGCTTCTCAAACTCTCTAGCTACCCCTTCTGGCATCTTAAAAAGAGATAGGTAATAGATAGGCAGAGAGGAGGTCACAGTTTTAATTAGAGTGAGTTTACTTGCAAATGATAGTAGCCTTTTCTTCCACCCAGCTAACCTGCTTCTAACTTTGTCCAGGATTGGTTTCCAAGTTGCTTTCCTGTTTGGATTAGCTCCCAAGGGCAGCCCCAAGTACTGAATAGACAAGGATTTGGTCTTACAGTTTAATGTTTCTGCAAAGGATTTAATGACATCCTCTTGCACACCCACTCCACACACCAAACTTTTATGATAGTTAATTCTCAAGCTTGAGATTAGTTCAAAGCATCTTAAAATCCTCTTTAAGTTACAAACTTCAATCTCCTGTGCCTCACAAAATAATAGTGAATCATCTACAAATTGAAGATGGGATAACACCACACCATTAGCACTAACCTTTACACCTTTAATGATGCCTAACTGTTGTGCTCTAAACAATAGAATGCTGAGACCTTCTGCCGTTAGATTGAATAAAAAAAGGGATAAAGGATCCCTTTGCCTCAAGCCTCTTTGTGGAGTAAACTCCTCAGTAGGAGATCCATTAACAAGGACTGAAAGTCTGACAGAGGATACACATTCTTCAATCCAGCTAGTCCATTTTTCCCCAAAACCAAAATTCAAAAGCATAGATTTGAGGTATAGCCAATTCACAGAGTCAAAAGCCTTCTCGAAATCTAGCTTGATTAGCACACCCTTCTTTTTTGATTTCTTCCAACCGTCCACCACCTCATTTGAAATTAGCACACCATCTATAATATTCCTCCCCCGTGTAAATGCTGTTTGAGATTCACTAATTATTTGTGGCAGAACATCTTTCAACCTACTAGCCAATACCTTAGTCAGAATTTTGTAAATTGATCCAATAAGGCTAATGGGTCTATAGTCCCCAAGACTCACTGGATTTTCCCTTTTAGGAATGAGTGAAATAAATGAGCTATTTAATCCCTTCACCAATTTGCCATTCAAATGAAATTCTGTGAAAAATTTGCACAAATCTCTCTTCATCAATTTCCAGAATTTTTGAAAGCATATCAAATTAAATCCATCGGGTCCTGGAGCCTTATTGCCATCATAATCTCTGATTGCAGCTTTAATTTCTACCTCTGAAATCTCTGCCTCTAGAACCCCACAACAGGAGCTACACTGTACTGACTTAAATGACCCTCTTAGGGTTGGTCTAGCAGCCCAATCCTCAGAGAAATGCTTTCTAAAATGCTTATAAACCTCTAGCTTGATTTGATTAGGCTCTTTAAATAATACATCATCAACTGTAATGGAAGAGATTTCATTTATACTTTGTCTACTTTTGGCCATCACATGAAGAATCTGGTATTTCTATCACCTTTCATGTTCTAGTTAAGCCTTGACTTTTGTAGTCATATCCATTCCATCATCCTATTTAACTTCCAGATCTGTTCTCTTCCTAATCTTCTCTTTAATATTTCATTATCCATCAGATCTCTAGATTCAACAATAAGATCTAATGAGTGAAGTTCCTTTTCATCTGATTTCAACTTGAAAGTAACATTCCCAAATACCTCCTTGCTCCATACTTTTAGAGTATGTTTCAAAGTCTTCAATTTTATTTGTAGAGTAAAGCCAGCCTAACCCTCAACCACTGTTTCCTTCCAAAGTTTTTCTATAATAGCTGAAAAACTGGAATGCAAGACCCAAGCATTAAGGAATCTGAAAGGCTTGGGGTCCTAATCTCGCTCATCCTTTATCAACAATAGAGGATAGTGATCAGAAATAAGTCTAGGTAGTCCCCAAAGTTTTAAATTAAACTCCTCGAAACATTTTGGGTCTGCTAGGACTCTATTAATTTTGCTCCACTTCTCACCTTCTGCTGAGTTACACCACGTGAACTTCCTCCCAAGTAATGGCATGTCATTTAATTCAGATTTGTCAATAATATCATTCAAATCCCCCATACCCCTATCTTTCCTGTTGTAACTTTTTTCTCTCACTTATATTCTCGATTTCATTGAAGTCTCCACATAAACACCAAGGATTGTGGAAGTTCATCTTCAATTTAATCAAGCTATCCCATAATTTCTTTCTATCACCAACTGAATTTGGAGCATATAAATTAAGAATAACACAATCAAATGAATTGAACAGAGTACCTTACAGCAAGATAAATCTTCTACTAGTACAACAAGCTTGTAGTTGAAACACCTCAAGATCCCAAATGCATAGGAGCCCACTAGATAGGCCTATGAAGTCTACAACCATAAAATCCATTTTTTCTCTAGCCCACATTGATCTGACTTCCTTTTCAGTAAGTGAAGTTTTTTTGGTTTCTTGAAATAAGGCTACATCTACTTTTCTTTCCTTTAGAATCTGTCTTACATTTCCTTGCTTCTGTTGCCTACCTACACCTGTAATGTTCCATGAGATTATCTTCATAATAACTTCTAATATACCTCTTGAACCCCAAATCAGAGATATACTATCTAGATGCTCCAATACCCCTCTGAATTCTTTCTTTGTCTTTCATCTCAAGTTCTATAATTTTGTTGAGAATTTCATCCTCTTTCCCATTGAAATTCACACCCAAAAGTTTTCCCATCTACAATGTAGCTTGGGCTTCATTCAGAATTAGTCTGCCTTCATCATCTCCATTCTCCATTGAAGCTGATGGGGATGCTTCAGCTATAGTTGCTCGGAAAACTGCTCCTTTTGTTGTTGCTTTGCTTGATGATGCCCCTTTGTTTCCGAATCTTCTTACTAGGTCAAAATATCCTCTTCCTGGGGGATGATAGCTATTTTTGGCCTTCACAGTTACTTTCTTTTTTTCTTTCTTCCTCTGCAGGGCAGAGTTACACTTTCTATCCTTCTCTTTTAGTAGAGATAAACTAGAGATTATATTGAGAGGCCCATTTGCCTGAACCCAATCATTTACATTGGGCCTAGACTGATTTGTATTAATTTCTCCCAATTCATTACTTCATTTGGTAAGGCCCAACACCACTTCCATATTAAGCCCAGGCCTATTGAAACTTGATCCACTTAAACTCCTAACAAAGCCAGACGTGTATACCTGATCATCAATTCTCTGACACATCTTTGTATTGCCGTCTTTGGTATCACCCACCTCTATTATTTTCTGACTTGTGCCTACCTCGATTTCCTTGGCCAATATACTGCATGACTCTGCAACTTCTGTGTCACTCTCCCTATTTGAATCGTTGTCCATCGGGATAATAGTATCTTGTCCATATGGCATCTTACGTCTTGCCATCTCAAAGTTTTGGTCCAGCTTCTTGGCTAACTTATCAGCCCTGTCAGCATGATCATCTTCACCTCTGTTCATCCCTTCACTACTCTGCTTTCCATGGCCGTTTGAACTAGTGTAATCATCCACCAAAGCCTGATGCTTCTAGCAAATAGATGATTCCTTTATTGTTTGTTTTATGATGGTGTGGTATTCACTCACCCTCACCGGATTCCAAGTTTATTACCTTGTTGATCTGCTCCATACTACTTGTAAGAATCATGATCCTTCCGCAATCAAATGATTGTGTTTGACACTTATCCTCTTCCAAGTATAGAACTTTTCCCCATAAACTGCCAATCCTGAGGAAGGTTGCTCTATTTTGTAGGTTAAACGAAATACCATAGCAACTGAGCCACACCCTTCGTTCTTGTTGCATAACTAATCCAGGCCTCCATAAGATTATGTCATCATGGTATTCCCTAATTATCTCTCGGACGACCTGTAGTTTAGTGTTCATTTCCTCCTTGGAGTTAAAGTATATCACTAGATACCTACCCCCTCCTTTTCGAACCATGATGCCCTCCATACCTCTTTCTTCTAGTTCCTTGGCCAACTTTATGTTTGCATAAATAGCCTTGGAACGAACTACAACACTCTCATATAACCACCCCATTGCCAATTTCCTCTGCCTTTATTGTTAAACAACCACCACCACCACCAGCCACTCCTTTTGTTGCCTCAGCGTAGGTCCACCGATCGACAAAAGCATTCTTTGTATTAGTACCTTTTACAACTGGGTTTGCTGCCTCTGCGTAGGTCCTTCGAGCAACAAAGGCACTCTTTTTAAATGTACTTTCAACAACTGGGTTCAATGGTTTTGGTTGATGACAATGACTAGGGCCCTTTTCCACTCTTTCCCTTCCAAACTCTGTAAACTTTACCTTGATTGCTTGATCATCCACCCACAAACCTTTAGCTTTTTGCACTGCTACCTGAGCTGCTACTGCGCAATCAAATCTTCCAAATCCAAATCTTGAGTTTGTTACTCGTCTTCTTTTTTGCGGAATAAAAACATCCTTAACTACTCTATACTTCATAAATAATTTGAACAAGCTCTTTGGATCCAGACTTCTTGGCAAGTTATCTACAAAGATGGTGAATAAACCAGAGCTAACCTCCCTACTACCTTGCCTTGCTTTGTGTCTTACCATCGGAATCCATCCTCCTTGCTGCCTTGCCTTACTCTGTGCCTTACCATCGAAATCTATCCTAACCATTCTTTTTTTTATAAATATGATTCATATAACAATTTAAAAAATACTTTTCAAACATATCTTTATAGAGATATTACTCACAGTGGGCTTGAACGAATATTACTCATCGGATGTCCAACCTACACATAGCACACAAACAAACATATCGAAACACAATATTACTCTCTTATTCATTTTTTTTTTCTCTAAATAAACCGAATTCTCATTACACTTATTCTTTAATTACTTATGTTAGGTTTTTATCATAATTAACTCTTAATTAAACTCTTACTTTTCTTTCTTACCCAATTGACTTATGTTGGTTTTTAACTTATTAATTCTTAATGAGGCTCAACTCATGCCTCAAGATGCTCAGAAAAAGATGAAGACGAAAATATAAATTTAAAACAATTTTATAAAATATGCTGAAACAGAGTAGTTCGCTTGAGCCAACATTTGGTCGCTTGAGCAGTGACCACAAATTCTTAGTATTTTGGTTTGTAGAAATAGATTCTAGATGGCCTTAATGTTCGCTCGAACGGTAACTTGACCGCTCAAGCAGTTGTAATAATCCAGACCCTGATTAACGTTAATTGGGACTTAATTATGCCTAATAGTAATTAGAGGTACTTACCAATTAGTCCTATTAACTAGACTTATTTACCTACAGGTCCTAACTAATAAATTTAACACTATAAAAATAAGAGAGTGATAAATTTATCACTAAAAATTTATTCATAAAAACAAAGAGACTGATAAATTTATCACTATAAATTTATTCATAAAAATAAAAGACTGATAAATTTATCTTTATCACTTAATAAATTTATCAATAGGACTTAATGGGTAATAAGTCTCCAAAGTAGGACCTATTGGATA
This sequence comes from Camellia lanceoleosa, assembly GCA_025200525.1. Classification (NCBI taxonomy): domain Eukaryota; kingdom Viridiplantae; phylum Streptophyta; class Magnoliopsida; order Ericales; family Theaceae; genus Camellia; species Camellia lanceoleosa. The sequence goes on from CM045759.1 coordinate 89,838,844, forward strand.
ATAAGTCTCCAAAATAGGACCTATTGGTAGTTTACCCTAGTAATTAAGAGGGAATCTGAAATCAATTTGCATGTGAATTGCATGATTTATGTGTTTTTATTTGTTCAGTGTCGAAATATATGTTCATGTTTTAATCCTTAATCTGCGAATTGGAAGTCTTATCGGCACCCGACTCCGAAATTGATTAGTGTTTTAGACTAGCTAGATTTTATGTGATTTTATGGTAGGGTCAATTAAAATTTGATTTGGAATGATTAAACTAGATTACATTAAGCTAATTGTCAAGGGTTGGACTTATTTACATTAGTGCCACTTAGTGGCCCACTTAGCCAACACAATTAGGAGCCTTATTACATTGAACACAACATTTTCATCAGCTCATTTCTTGCCTTAGCCGACCAAGAGAGAGAGTGGAGGAGAGAATTGATTTCATCTAGGCATTTAGCTTGGAGACTAGAGGGAATTGGAAGATAATTGTAATTGGAGCTTCCTACACCTTAAATTCAAGACTTAGGTAAGGATTCAACCTCTCATCGTTGTATTTAAGATTACTCTTGCACGGTTCATGGTCCATTTAAGGGTGAAGTTTAGATTTTGGTTCATAAATAGTGATTTGGGTAGAAATCCATGCATGCATGTTTACATCCTAGCATTTTGAGGTTGATTACACGGAATTTGGTGCATGCATGTTTATATTATGGTTCTAGTTCATGATTTCATCATGTTTTTGAAGAAATAGACTCATTTGATCTTGTTTAGAAGCTTTCAATTCAAATGACACCATGCATGTTACGTATTCTTCATGTTCTTGAAAAATTGGTTTGAAATGAGTTTAATTAAACTACCATTGGGCTTTGATTTTTTCAAATTGACTTTTAAAACTTCTTGTACTATGGGTCTACATGTATTTTCCAGAAATTGAGCCCAAGAGGTTGAGTTTTGAATGGTTAAAAGTTGAATTTGAGCATTGGAGTTCAATCTGGAATTTCCAGATTTTGAATCCACGCTCGAGCGAGGAACTCCACGCTCGAGCGAGCACTCTGCGATCATGCCTTCCGCTCGAGTGAGAAAAGTGACGCTCCAGCGTGAAATGCGTGCATCTAATACTTTGCATGAGTTCACAGTCCGCTCGAGCGAGGGAACCCACGCTCGAGCAAGGACTTATGTCACACGCTCAAGCGAGGGTCGAGTGTCCATCAAGCGTAAATTTTGAGCATCCAAAGATTTTTCAGAAGCGCCGCGATCCGCTCAAGCGGCGAATTCACGCTTCGGCGAGACCATTTGTCTGCATGTCCGCTCGAGCGAGGAACTCTACGCTCGAGCGAGACCTTTGGTTTCTGAAAATTTTGTAAAGTGTCCAAAAATGCATTTTTGGCATCTTCATTCCATCTAAGGCATTCCTAGGCCATGTTTAAGGCTCCGTAATAAGGATAAGAGGTTAGGTACACACTTAGGCTCATTAATGTGAGTTTTGTACTTTTGGATTGCGTGTTTCAAGTGTGTATCCGTGATGTGTTATGTAGGTCGTGTGCCGTATTCTGTTTGACCGCTTGGCTTCGTCTATCTGTTTCAACGCCCACTGTGAGTAATAACATTGTAAAGATATGTTCAACTGTACTTACTTTCTGTGTGATAAAATGAGATCTGTTTTCTGAAATAATATGTTAAGTACAATGAATGATTGTTCAATTTCTAACATATATTCGTGACATCCTTAGTACCATATGAGATTTACAGCCGTGACCCGGTAGCAGAGGTTCCTTGGTGGAACTAGGTTATTGGTAACCTTACGCTTATGCGTCCTGTTTGTGCACTATTGCTCGTACCGGAGGCCCGCCATGGGGGCTTAGCTGTCCACACTACTACAAAAATAGTTAAAGATCACACTTTGACAAAAAAAAAAGATCTCACTTTTATTGGAAGTGTGATAAAAAAAAATTAGATTGATATTTTAATCACACTTAATTTGATTGAGTATGATAATATTTATTTTTTATGTCACTTTTCAATTAAGTGTGATTATATATATATATATATTTTTTTTAATCACACCTTCTAATTAAAGTGTGATTATATATGCACTACTACTTTTTAATCACACTTTTTAAACAAGTGTGATTATATATATATTTTTTTTAATTACACATTCTAATTAAAGTGTGATTATTTATATATTTTTTAATCACACCTTCTAATTAAAGTGTGATTATATATATACTACTACTTTTTAATCACACTTTTTAAATAGGTGTGATTATATAGATATTTTTTAACCACACATTCTAATTAAAGTGTGATTATTTATATATTTTTTAATCACACCTTCTAATTAAAGTGTGATTATATATACTACTACTTTTTAATCACACTTTTTAAATAGGTGTGATTATATAGATATTTTTTAACCACACATTCTAATTAAAGTGTGATTATTTATATATTTTTTAATCACACCTTCTAATTAAAGTGTGATTATATATACACTACTACTTTTTAATCACACTTTTTAAATAGGTGTGATTATATAGATATTTTTTAACCACACATTCTAATTAAAGTGTGATTATTTATATATTTTTTAATCACACCTTTTAATTAAAGTGTGATTATATATACACTACTACTTTTTAATCACACTTTTTAAATAGGTGTGATTATATAGATATTTTTTAACCACACATTCTAATTAAAGTGTGATTATTTATATATTTTTTAATCACACCTTCTAATTAAAGTGTGATTATATATACGCTACTACTTTTTAATCACACTTTTTAAATAAGTGTGATTATATATATATTTTTTAATCACACATTTTAATTAAAATGTGATTATATATACATTACTACTTTTTAATCACAATCCCTAAATAGGTGTGATTGTATAAAATATTTCAATTTGATTTTTATATAAAATATACAATTCCCAAATCCGCGCCTCTATTCTACCCATGAATGATAGAGACGACTCACTACTAGAAAATGAGGCTTTAGACACAGAACTTTTTCACCCATTTTTTCATCTTTCTATCTCTCTGTCTCTCTTCTCTCTCTCTCTCTCTCTCTCTCTCTCTCTCTCTCTCTCTCTCTCTCGTTCATCTCTTTTCTCTCTATGTCTCTCTCGCTCATCTCTCTTCTTTCTATCTCTCTCTCTCTCGTTCATCTCTCTTCTCTCTCTGTCTTTTTTCTGTCTCTCACTCTCTATCTTTTTGTCCCCCTCTCTCTCCTCTTTCTTTCTCTCTTTCTTTCCCATTGTGTTCGCGTTGCTCACTCTTTCTCTTCTGTCTTCTCTATTTACTGAGCTCCCTCTCGATTTATCTATCCACTACAAGAAAATGTACTTTTAGCGACCACTTTGTCTTTCTCTCGCTCATCACTCTGTCTTTGTCTCTCTCTCTCTCTCTATCTCTCTCTCTCTCTTTCGCTCTTTTTCTCTCCTCTATCTGTCTCTCACTCATTTTTCTCTCTCTCACCACCCATCTCCTTTACCACCTTCACCACTACTGCAAACGCCATTCCACTACTACCATTACTACCACTGTCGCTACTTCACCTCTACGACTACCATTGCTACTACTATTGCCACCACTATTGCCACCACTACCACTACTGCCACTATTACTACCATTACCTCTCCTTCACCCTTGCCACTTCATCTACTCAACCACTACCACAACTTCACCACTAATCTCCTTCGCCGCCACCACCACCACCACCACCACCACCACCACCATATCTTATCCACCACTTTCACCACTACTGCCATTACTACTACCATTACCTCTCATTCACCCTTGCCACTTCATCTACTCTACCACTACCACAACTTCACCACTAATCTCCTTCGCCGCTACCACCACCCCCACCATCATCTATTATCCACCACCTTCACCACTATTGCCACTCTCTATCTTTTACAACAAAAAAAAAATTCATTAACTACAAAAAAATATATATTTTAACAAAATATATTTTTTTTACGACGGCAACTCCCGTCGCAAAAAAAAAAAAAAAAAAAAAAAAAAGAAGAAAAAGTTAAACGACATTATTTTGTTATTTAAATTTCATTTTTGACAAAAAAAAATATTTTTTATTCCCGCCCGTTTTTGTTTTCCATTCTCGCTCTATTCTCTCTCTATCTCTTCTATCTGTCTCTCACTCATCTCTCTCTTTCACCACCTATCTCCTCTACCACCTTTACCACTACTACAAACGTCATTCCACCACCACCACTACTTCCACTGTCGCCACTTCACCTCTAAAACTACCATTACTACTACAATCGCCACCACTCCACTACCACCACTACCACTACTGTCACTACTACTACCATTACCTCTCCTTCACCCCTGCCACTCCATCTACACTACCACTACCATAACTTCACCACTAATATTTTTTGCCATCACCACCACCACCACCATCATCTCTTATCCACCACCTCCACCACTAATGTCGCTCCCTTTCCTCTACCACAAAAAAATAGTTCATGATTTTTATTAACCAAAAAAAATAGGCTGTAGAAAAATATTTTTCATTGACCACAGAAAATAAACTTTTATTTTAGTGGAAAATATTTTTCATTAAAATATTACCCCTTCTTCTACCAAATAAAAAATAATAATAATATTTTTTTAATTAAAATAAAAATAAAACAAATAAATTTTCAATCTTAGAAACTAAAAAAAATGAAATTTTTTTCATTAACTACAAAGCAACCCACGTCACAAAAAAAAAAAAAAAAAAAAAAAGTTAAACGGTATTATTTTATTGTTTAAATTTTATTTGTGACCCCCCCCCAAAAAAAAAGATTTTAATTTTTTTTTTATCCACCCCCGTCTCCCTCTCTTTTTTTTTTTCATTCCCGCTTTTTATTTTTTGCCCCGAACAAAACCAATTGAGAAGCAAACAAAACCCTAATCTCATTGAGAGCACTGAGAGAGAGCTCTCTTCATCTTCTTATCTCATCTCTCTTTTGTTTTTCATCTGCGACGATCGACCTTCGCAATCGACTCTCTCTCTCTCTAGCAACTCTGAGGTAAGGCTCTCTCTGTCTCGCTCTCTCTCCCCGATCTGTGATTTGTATCTCTGTCTCTGTCTCACCCTCTCTCCCCGATCTGTGTTTTTTTTTTTGGCAATCAGATTGTCTCACTCTCTCTCGTTTTTAAGCTACACAACTTGCATCAATCGACCTTCATCTTCTCATCTCTCTCTCATTTTTCATTTGCACAGCTCGCACGCGACGATTGACCTTCGCAATCGACTCTCTCACGCTTCGGCAACTTTGAGATAAGGCTCTCTCTGTCTTCGTAATCGACCTTCGCAATCGATTTGTCTATGTTTTTGTTTTTGAGTGCAAATCTGGGTCTATTAAAATAATAATAATAAATAAACAAGTCTTTGGTTTACAATTGCAAGTAAACTTTAATTTGAGTGCCTGCATATACACTTTGCTGTTGTTGTTTCAAAATTTCGTTCATAGTCTAATCAAGTCGATCTGTTGTTCTTTCAAAATTTTGTTTGATTAGGAGTTCTACAATTTGTTCATGAGAAGTTTATATTGTGTTTGAATTTTCATTTCTTAAAAAAATAAATAATAAAATTGTTGGGGGAAATAAAAAGTGAAAACAAATTTACTTCACAAAGTGTACAAAGAAATTGGATCTTAAGATTTTTTCCATTTAAAAAATAAAATTTGATTTGTTAATAATTCGTAGGGTGTGTTTCACGCTAACTTTTCTTGGTGTAAGCAAAAGCTAATGAGTGCAAAAGCTAATGAGTTCAAAATCTTATGAATCTCAAAGAAGTCATATGATATTGCCAAAGTGGATTGAATCTGGTGGGTGGGTTTGTCTATTTGAATTTTAATTGAATTTCAGAAGTGGATATTGAATCTGAAATTTGCTATTCTGCTATATTTAAATTGAATATGAATTGAATTTTAGAAGTGGATATTGAATCTGAAATCTGCTGCTATTCTGTTATATTTAAATTGAATCTGAAGTTTGAATGTTTGTGTGGTTTGTGTGTTTTGGAATTAAATTAAATTTAAATTGAAAATCAAGGTCTGAGTGTTTTGGAATTGAATGGTTTGTGCTTAAGGAATGGTTTGAATCTGTAACTTGAAATTTGAATGGTTTGAATCTGTAACTACTACTCTTAGTTGTTTTATATTTTCAGGAATTCTAAATCAATCTGTTATGAAAATTAAAATTAAATGCTTTTGAATTAATTTTTGATTTAACACATTCAATCTGTGATGAATATGTTTTTTAGGGCTGTTGATCACCAATATGAGGGTAATATCTTTGCCACAGCTAGAGCTCAAGTAGATATATGGGATCATAATAGGTTTTGAAACTCTACTTGTTTTGATTCTTCTTAACTTCCTGAATTTTTTCTACCTTTACATGCTATTTTTTCTCATTGTAAATAGGTCCCAGCTTGTGATTAGCTTTGAGTGGGGAAAAGACACTGTTATATCTGTTCGATTTAATCCTGGGGAGCCAAATATCTTGGCCACATCAGCTAGGTATGCATGGCATTACAATCCCAAGATTTAAGTGGATGGTTTGAGTTCTAAAATTGCATTCTGAATTTATAAATTTCAGTTATGTTGCACCTTGACAATTCTTTTATTGTTTCTTGCCCCTGTGTTCTACTCTAATATGATGTACAAGTTTTATTGCATGCTAGATTTTTCTGTATTCAGTATGGTTTTTATAGCAGTATGCATTTTTGTTTCGGAAGGAAGAGAGTGTTGCCATATTGACTTGATTCTGCCTAAAAAGATCAATGTTGTGTATTTTTATTAGTAATGCTTGAAATTTGAGAATCCATTTTTTTGATATGCAAATAGATTGGTGTTGATAACCATGTATTTAAATTTCTTTTGGCATTTGAGTTGAACAAGTAAATCTGTTGATGCTATAATGGGAGGAAAAAAAAAATTTTAAAAAAAATTTTTGAAAAAATGTTCAATCCGCAAACCGCCCGCACATTCGCGAACCCTATCCGCACAAATAGCGAACTGCATTGCGGGCGGTTGCGGGTTGCGGGCGGGTTCAAACTGAACCAGAAACCGTCTCAAATTGAACCGCGGACACCCCTATTTTAAAGTATCTATCTATGGCTGATCCTATTCCTATAAAGATGTACTTCATCTCAAGTTATTAAATTAGGGAGCTGAAGGTTTAGATAAGGGGGTTGTATGCAAGTTGTTTCTTTTTAATTTAGTGTGCGGGGCTCTTATTATTTCCTGTACTTGGATTGCTCCCATACCAATTTATAATTATTCAGGCTATGTGGTTTCTGCTTTTGAGACCAATAAGCTTTATTGATCCTTATTTGTTTTATAGTTTTTAGTGAGTTATATGTTGATATCATATGATTTTGATTGTCCATATAATACTTCATTTTATCATTTATGTGATCCTTTCTGCATTATTGCATATTGTCTTCTTTTGTGGTGTTGTTTTACTGATATTTGTGTGGAGAATCAAAATAATTATGTCAATTTTGGTGGCTGTGGGGAAAGGATTGGGGGCAGTTTAACAACCGGATAAGTTACATTATTTTTGGTGTGATCTAAATGTAAGTTTATAAATTAATTAGTAAGTTTATTCATATGCTTCTAGCGGTTTTTAAATTAATTTGTTTTTTTATTTTTCAGGTCAGAAATTTCTTGGAGAGATGCAAAATATGGTCAAAGAATTCAAGAACTTACTTTTTTCAAGTTTTTTATTTTTTATTTTTTAATGTATGTAATCACAGTTAATTTTTTTTTTTAATTAATTTCTTTGTATATACTTTTAAACATTTAACTTTCATTTATGAAATATATGATATTATTTCATTCAATATATAGTTGTGATTCAAAATATAGTATATAGTGTGTATTACATTATTCAAATGCGCGTGTAAAAATAATATTGATTAAATATGTCAAATTTTTTTTTATCACATGTTTTATTAGTTATTAATCACACTTAAAAGGTGTGATCTAAATGTTTTTAATCACACTTAAAAGGTGTGATCTAAAGTTTTTAATCACACTTAAAAGGTGTGAACTAAAGTTTTTAATCACAGTTAAAATGTGTGATCTAAATGTTTTTAATCACACTTAAAAGGTGTGATCTAAATGTTTTTAACCACACTTAAAAGGTGTGATCTAAATATTTTTAATCACACTTAAAAGGTGTGATCTAAATGTTTTTAATCACACTTAAAAGGTGTGATCTAAATATTATTAATCACACTTAAAACATGTGATGAAAGCATTTTTTAATGACACTTAAAAAGTGTGATTAAAAATGACCATTTTTAATCACACTCCTAAAGACCACACTTTAATAAAACTTAAAAGGTGTGATTAAAAAACATATATCACACCAAAAAAGTGTGATCTTTATCTATATTTGTAGTAGTGCCAGTTACCCGGATCCGGAGGTTCCTTCGCAGGAACTAGAAGGTTATTCATAACCTTACGCATTGCGCGTCCTGTTTAGTTATGCTAATGGATGTATCACGTAAATGAAACTATGACTTATGATTTCTATCGGTACATGATCCGATTAAGTATGAATTTGATAAAACTGAAATATGATTTCTACGTGATCAAGTATGCTTTTGATGAAATATGAATTGATTTTTGAAAACTGTACGAACTCATTCATTGAAACTCCTTTACTCTGTTTATTATTCACTGGGCTTTCGCTCACAGTTTATTATATATATGTAGGTGAGCCAGCACATGACCAGGGCCAAAGTTGAGGGCCTTCAGTTCCTTTTTGTCAGCCAACTTTTGTGCCTCCCGAGGAGGTTCCGGTCAAAGCCTTTTGCCGCAGCAGTTTTGTTTCATGCTAGTCAATGTTCGTGTTTGTAATGTCGAATCTTGGGAATGCAAGTTGTAAATATTTTGTACATATTGGTGTACTTGACTGGCATGCTTATGTATATAAATAAGTTTTGAATTTTATGTCCCATGTACGTCATCACAGCTCATTAGACCTTGCTTATTTTATATTATTGCTTCCGTAGCCCCTTAATATTTGTTAATCTGTTAAGAGGCCGTAGGTAATCCTCGGATTACTGGCCGGTTACGGTGCCAAACCTATAGGGGCGGGTTTGGGTCGTGATAGAGTGGTATCAAAGCACGAGTTATACCACACACACCGGTCCTTATGAGCTTAGGATGTCCTAGTAAGAGTTAGGGACATTCCATCTGCATGTGTGAGTATGTGGTAATACAACTGAATATTAAAACTGAATGTACATTTGAATAACTGAATTAAAGGAAATGAATAAGATTATGCCTGTGTTTAATATCACTTGACTTCTGTATTGTAAGATGGAGAATGCAAGGGAAAGTGGTGAAAATGAATCTTCGGAGGCTTGCATGGGCCGAATGGAACAGATGTTAGCAGCACTGACTGAGACCTTAACACAGCAACAAAGACAACAACCTTTACCTCCTCCGCCTCCACCGGTACAAGTTGAGGCAGGTAACAATGACATCATTAATCTGACACAGAAATTCTTGAAAATGAAACCGCCAATGTTCTACGATGGAATTGAACCTTTGAAAGCTGAGACGTGGTTGCTTGAGATGGAGAAATTGTATGAAGTGTTTCCTTGTTCTAAAACTCAGAAAGTCCTGTTAGCTACTTACACTCTGAAAGACGAAGCCCGCAGGTGGTGGTTGTTAATTCGAAACAACAATGGGAATATGACATGGGCACAGTTTAATGCCATTTTCTATGACAAGTATTTTCGCTAATGTTTCAAAGATCGAAAAGTGTCTGAATTCCAGGAACTCAAACAGGGAAGAATGGTAGTGGCGGAATACGAAGCTAAGTTTACTGAGTTAGCCCGATTTGCTCCATATATGGTGGACACGGAATACAAGAAAGCCCGAAAGTTTGAAGGGGCACTGAATCTTGATGTGTTTGATCGAGTAGGCATCCTAAAATTACCTACTTATGTAGAAGTACTAGACAAAGCCTTAATGGCAGAGGCTACCTTAGTTGCCATGAAACAAAGTAAAGCGCCAGTACCTGTAGCAAACGAATGAAGAGGAAAAAGATCTAGACTTGGTTTTAGGAAAGGTCGGTCTTTTAACAATAAAAAGAAAAACACATGGGCTTGGAGCAACTCATGTCAAAGTAGTGAGCCTCCTCCAGTCTGTTCTGATTGTGGTAACAGGCACAGGGGTGTCTGCCGCCACGCGTCCAATGTTTGTTTTTGATGTGGCCAGCCGGGTCATATGATGAGAGATTGTCCACTTAGATCTGAGACTACTAGCCATCCTGTAGCAAGTTCAGCGGGATCTGCTTTTGTGGCTAAAACCAATGCCAAAGCCAATGCAAGGAAAGAACCTTTGAAACAAGGCCTAGTGTTTGCCTTAGTGCCCGGGGACGTACCGAACACCTACACTGTAGTGTCAGGTATACTTTCTGTATGTTCTCAAAATGCATGTGTATTGATAGATTCTGGTTCTACACATTCTTTTGTGTCCCATGCTTTTTCCTGAAAATTGACTAGGCCATTAGAACTTATGACATATGTGCTATCTGTATCTACGCCACCTGGGGACTTTATGATGTGTACTCATGTATATCCAGCATGTGACGTTAGGATTGATGATATGATATTGTATGTGGACTTATTACCTTTGGACATTCATCATTTTGATTATATTTTGGGGATGGATTGGCTAACTAAATACTGTGCTACCATTGACTGTGCAAACAAAACCGTTGTGTTTAGACCGCCGGGTATGCCTGAATTTACCTTTAGATGGAATGAGGTAGTTCCTCCCCCATACTTAATTTCGGCTATGAAAGTTGTAAAACTGCTTAGGAAGGGATGTAGGGGTTATCTGTGTTGCATACTGACTACATCATCTGACAGTCCTACTGTAGAAACAATTCCTATTGTCTGTGACTTCCCTGATGTGTTTCCAACTGATTTACCGGGGACTTAGTTGACAGAGAAATTGAATTTACTGTTGAGGTGTTTCCGAGGACACAACCTATTTCCAAGACTCCCTATAGAATGTCTATTTCCGAATTGAAAACCTGACTTCAGGAACTGCTAGATAAGAGATTTATCCGTCCGAGTACTTCACCTTAGGGTGCTCCCGTCTTGTTTGTCAAAAAGAAGGATGGATCTTTGAGATTGTGTATAGATTACCGGGAACTGAATAAAGTAACCATCAAGAACAAATACCCTTTGCCTCGAATAGATGACCTGTTTGATCAACTTCAGGGTGCCCAAGTGTTTTCTAAAATTGACCTCAGGTCTGGGTATCATCAATTAAAAGTTAGAGCCGAGGACATAGAGAAAACTACATTCTGAACTAGATATGGACATTATGAATTCCTAGTAATGCCTTTTGGGATGACCAATGCACCTGCTGCTTTCATGGATCTTATGAATATGGTGTTTAAATCATATCTGGATGACTTCATTGTGGTATTTATTGATGATATTATGATATATTCTAAAGATAGGGAAGAACATGAGAATCATCTGAGAATCGCCTTGCAGATTTTGAGAGAGAAGAAATTGTATGCTAAATTGTCCAAGTGCGAATTTTGGCTTGACAGAGTGGCATTTTTGGGCCATGTGATCGACAAAAATGGTGTTTCTGTGGACCCTTAGAAAATTGAGGCTGTTGTAGATTGGCCGAGACCTACAAATGTGACAGAAGTCTAAAGTTTTCTGGGACTTGCAGGCTACTACCAGAGATTTGTGAAAGACTTCTCAACGCTTGCCTTGCCATTGACCCAGTTGACTCAGAAAAACATGCCATTTGACTGGAATGATCAAAGAGAGGCAGCTTTCTGAGAGTTGAAAACCAGGTTAGTGACTGCACCAATCTTAACCTTACCAAATGGTACTGATGGGTTTCAAGTGTACAGTGATGCTTCTTATAAAGGCCTGGGGTGTGTACTAATGCAAAATGGGAAGGTGATTGCCTATGCTTCTAGACAACTCCGACCTCATGAAAAGAATTACCCAACACATGATCTCGAATTGGTGGCCGTGGTATTTGCTTTAAAGATATGGCGTCACTATTTGTATGGGGTAACTTGTGAGGTTTATACAGACCATAAAAGCTTGAAATATTTCTTCACCCAAAAGGAGTTGAATATGGGACAGAGATGTTGGTTAGAACTAATCAAAGATTATGACTTGCAAATCTTGTACCATCCAGGGAAGGCTAATACTGTAGCAGATGCCTTGAGCCGAAAATCTGGTGCGAGTTTGTTATGTTTGCTATCTAACCGGAGAGAATTGTTGACTGATTTTGAACAAGATGGGCTGTTATCTGCTATTTCTGCCGAACCTGCTATTCTCGATGAGATCAAACAAAAACAATGTGAAGATGAATATTTGAAAAAGATTATAGAGGAGTTTGATTCGAAGCCAAGGCCGCGGTTTGTGTTTGAGAATGATGAGTTGAAATTTCAGAATCGTCTTTGTGTACCCGACTGTGATGATTTGAGAAAACGTGTTTTAACCGAAGCTCACAATAGTAAGTTTGCTATGCATCCAGGGAACACGAAGATGTATCATAATCTGAAATAGAATTTTTGGTGGCCTGGAATGAAAAGGAGTATTGCAGACTTTGTGGCTAGATGCCTACATTGCCAACAGGTTAAAGTTGAACATCAACGACCTGCTGGTTTGCTACAACCACTCCCAATACTGGAATGGAAATGGGAACACATCACCATGGACTTCATTGTGGGATTGCCTCGTTCTTCTCGAGGTATGGACTCTATTTGGGTTATAGTTGACCGTTTAACTAAGTCTGCACATTTTCTGCCTGTTAAAACTATTTATAATGCTGATAAATTGGCCAACATCTATATAGCTGAAATTGTGAGGTTGCATGGAGTGCCAGTGTCTATTGTGTCTGACAGGGACTCGAAGTTTGTGTCAAGATTTTGGCAGAGTTTGCAACAAGCTTTGGGGACAGAACTGAGATTGAGCAGTGCCTATCACCCGCAGACAGATGGCCAGACTGAACGAACAAACCAAACTCTGGAGGATATGCTCAGAATGTGTGTGTTAGACTTCCTGGGAAATTGGGAAACCTACTTGCCATTAGCTGAATTTGTGTACAACAATAGCTACCACTCCAGCATTGAAATGGCGCCTTATGAGGCCTTGTATGGAAGAAAGTGTCGTTCTCCAATATGTTGGGCTAAAGTAGGTGACAGACCTTTATTGGGACCAGAACTTGTGCAAGAGACAACCGAGAAAGTGCAACTGATACAACAGCGGCTGAAAACTGCACAGAGTATGCAAAAGAGCTATGCCGATGTTCGGAGAAGAGAAAGAGAATATGAAGTGGGGGACCATGTGTTCATCAAAGTGACCCCAATGAAGGGTCAAACCCGTTTTGGTATGAAGGGAAAATTGGTGCCAAAGTATGTTGGACCTTATGAAGTTCTCGAAAAGATCAATCCGGTGTCGTATTGGATAGCCTTACCTCCTGTCATGGAACATATGCACAATGTCTTTCATGTATCGATGCTTCGGGAATATCTGCGAGATCCACTCTATGTCATTGAACCGACGCATGTACTTTTGAAAGATGATTACACCTACGAAGAAAGGCCTATCCAGATTGTGAACCGCATAATTAAAAGACTGAGAAATAAGGAAATACCATTGGTGAAGGTTGATTGGCAAAACCACGGGGGAACCTATGCAACTTGGGAAACTAAGAAAGACATGAAGAAGAGATATCCGGAATTGTTTCCGTTGAACCCCGTGTTGATTCCGAATGAAGGTACTTCGAGTTTGGGGACCAAACTCCTTTAAGGGGGGAAGACTGTAATAACCCAGACCCTGATTAACGTTAATTGGGACTTAATTATGCCTAATAGTAATTAAGAGGGAATCTGAAATCAATTTGCATGTGAATTGCATGATTTATGTGTTTTTATCTGTTCAGTGTCGAAATATCTGTTCATGTTTTAATCCTTAATCTGCGAATTGGAAACCTTATCGGCACCCGACTCCGAAATTAATTAGTGTTTTAGACTAGCTAGATTTTATGTGATTTTATGGTAGGGTCAATTAAAATTTGATTTGGAATGATTAAACTAGATTACATTAAGCTAATTGTCAAGGGTTGGACTTATTTACATTAATGCCACTTAGTGGCCCACTTAGCCAACACAATTAGGAGCCTTATTACATTGAACACAACATTTTCATCAGCTCATTTCTTGCCTTAGCCGACCAAGAGAGAGAGTGGAGGAGAGAATTGATTTCATCTAGGCATTTAGCTTGGAGACTAGAGGAAATTGGAAGATAATTGTAATTGGAGCTTCCTACACCTTAAATTCAAGACTTAAGTAAGGATTCAACCTCTCATTGTTGTATTTAAGATTACTCTTGCATGGTTCATGGACCATTTAAGGATGGAGTTTAGATTTTGGTTCATAAATAGTGATTTGGGTAGAAATCCATGCATGCATGTTTACATCCTAGCATTTTGAGGTTGATTACATAGAATTTGGTGCATGCATGTTTATATTATGGTTCTAGTTCATGATTTCATCATGTTTTTGAAGAAATAGACTCATTTGATCTTGTTTAGAAGCTTTGAATTCAAATGACACCATGCATGTTACGTATTCTTCATGTTCTTGAAAAATTGGTTTGAAATGAGTTTAATTAAACTACCCTTGGGCTTTGATTTTTTCAAATTGACTTTTAAAACTTCTTGTACTATGGGTCTACATGTATTTTCCAGAAATTGAGCCCAAGAGGTTGACTCGAGCGCGAGCGAGCACTCTGCGATCATGCCTTCCGCTCAAGCGAGAAAAGTGACGTTCGAGCGTGAAATGCGTGCATCTAGTACTTTGCATGAGTTCACAGTCCGCTCGAGCGAGGGAACCCACGCTCGAGCGAGGACTTGTGTCACAAGCTCAAGCGAGGGTCGAGCGTCCATCGAGCGTAAATTTTGAGCATCCAGCATTTTTACTGTAGCGCACAATCCGCTCGAGCGACGGAATTCACGCTCAAACGGAGACCATTTGTCTGCATGTCTGCTCGAGCGAGGAACTCCACGCTCGAGCGAGACCCCTGGTTTCTGAAAATTTTGTAAAGTGTCCAAAAATGCATTTTTGGCATCTTCATTCCATCTAAGGCATTCCTAGGCCATGTTTAAGGCTCCGTAATAAGGATAAAAGGTTAGGTACACACTTAGGCTCATTAATGTGAGTTTTGTACTTTTGGATTGCGTGTTTCAAGTGTGTATCCGTGATGTGTTATGTAGGTCGTGTCAGATTCATTTGACCGCTTGGCTCTGTCTATCTGTTTCAACGCCCACTGTGAGTAATAACATTGTAAAGATATGTTCAACTGTACTTACTTTCTGTGTGATAAAATGAGATCTGTTTTCTGAAATGATATGTTAAGTGCAATGAATGATTGTTCAATTTCTGACATATATTCGTGACATCCTTAGTACCATGTGAGATTTACAGCCGTGACCCGGTAGCGGAGGTTCCTTGGTGGAACTAGGTTATTGGTAACCTTACGCTTATGCGTCCTGTTTGTGCATTATTGCCCGTACCGAAGGCCCGCCATGGGGGCTTAGCTGTCCAGTTACCCGGATCCGGAGGTTCCTTCGCAGGAACTAGAAGGTTATTCATAACCTTACGCATTGCGCGTCCTGTTTAGTTATGCTAATGGATGTATCACGTAAATGAAACTATGACTTATGATTTCTATCGGTACATGATCCGATTAAGTATGAATTTGATAAAACTGAAATATGATTTCTACGTGATCAAGTATGCTTTTGATGAAATATGAATTGATTTCTGAAAACTGTACGAACTCATTCATTGAAACCCCTTAACTCTGTTTATTATTCACTGGGTTTTCGCTCACAGTTTACTATATATATGTAGGTGAGCCGGCACATGACCAGGGCCAAAGTTGAGGGCCTTCAGTTCCTTTTTGTCAGCCAACTTTTGTAACTCCTGAGGAGGTTCCGGTCAAAGCCTTTTGTCGCGGCTATTTTGTTTCATGCTAGTCAATGTTCGTGTTTGTAATGTCGGATCTTGGGAATGCAAGTTGTAAATATTTTGTACATATTGGTGTACTTGACTGGCATGCTTATGTATATAAATAAGTTTTGAATTTTCTGTCCCATGTACGTCATCACAGCTCATTGGACCTTGCTTATTTTACATTATTGCTTCCGCAGCCCCTTAATATTTGTTAATCTGTTAAGAGGCCGTAGGTAATCCTCGGATTACTGGCCAGTTACGGTGCCAAACCTATAGGGGCGGGTTTGGGTGGTGACAGCTGTCAACAATTTTCTAGGTTCCAAAAATCAATAAAATAGTTTCCAAACACATTTCCAAAACTTAGGGTCTTGCATGGCTTTGCTAAAAACATATAATCCCTTTTAACAATGAAGAAAACATGATTAATTTTAAACCATTTACATCCAAACTCTTTTAATTTCAAGATTAAACTCCAAATTTTCACAAACTTGATTTTTATAAAATTTTCCCTTTTTCTCTTCAATATATGAAATCAATTCTTCAAATCTTCTTAAAATTTCATGATGAAACTCTAATTTATGCAAGACAACAAAAATCAAGCCCACAAAATGGTTAATTCCAATTTAACTTCTATAATCTTGAATCTAATTCAATTTCTTGATCCTTTTACTAATTCCTTTTAAATTACATGAAATTGATTTCTAATTCTTTTCTATTTTCCTTTAAATCATGAAATTGAAGTTATGAAACTCTTAGAAAAGTATTTGCATGTATGAACTTAAGATCAAAACTAACTAATTTTATATTTTCAAAATCAAATTATAATTTAATTCTTGAATTGCTCTAATTTAGATTTTTATTAATTTTCTTCATATCAAATCCAAATTCAAACTCACAAACCTTTAAAACATGAATTAAAGTCTAAAACCTTGAAATTCCAAGATGCAAGTAACAATGAACTTCAAATTTATTAAGGATGACATAAATCAAACTCAAATATTAAATTACAATATTAATTTCTTAACTATCAAACTGAATTGAAATTTTCTTCATTCTTTCCTTAATTTCTTTCTAATTTCATGAAATTGAATGTAATTACCTTTTTTTTTTTTTTTTTTTTTTGATCAGCAAAAATGAAAGCTTTATTGATAATAGGAAAAGTACAAGATACACCACAAGTATCAATAAAGTAGGGAAGAGCAAAAAGTAACATAGCTAAGTTAGACGATCCCAACTAAAGGTTGGCACTGAAAAGAGAGCTCAATCATATGTTAGCTCCATCTGTTTGGCTAAATCATGAACCTAATTACTTCTTAATTTCAGCTTTTGAGTAAATTATCTATAACATTTAAACTTTAATTTCTTATTTGAAGCCTTAGATTGTTGAATTCTTGAGTTTACTTCTTCCAATTTCTTACACAAGACTTGCGCTCTCGTTCTTTTCTTCTCTCTCTCTATACAGTTCTTGAACTCAATGCTCAAGCACAAAGAAGGGAAATGATGTTGCCTACTCACTCTCCTCATGTACATACTTATAAACATAAAAACGTGAGGGTTTAAGAATTTTCTCAAATTCTCTAGAACTTTCACTAATATTCTAATTAACTTGAGTTTGATTAGATTAATTTGCTAATTTCTCATCAACTTAATTAATCAATGATTAGGCTTAATGAATTATCTATAATCTTTAATTAACTTAGTCCTAACTAGTCATGATTACCGCAGTAAAACAAGGGTGAAATTGAATTTTCATGAAATGTAAATTTAAGCCTAGAGCCAAAAGTTTCTCTAGGACTTCGTATTGAGAAGATAGCCTCCATCTTGGCCTTTTTTATGAACTGCAACACAGATGCACTTGCTGTCAACGGCGTCGGTGAGATTAGGGTAGTGGCGGAAGTGATCAAGCGATCATTTCCCACAATCTCTTACTTCTGCTTTCAAATCTTAATACTCTCATAGATTTGGGGTTTTTTTCATTACAAGGAAATGGTGAGAGGAGCTCAACATGGGTATGGAGGATGGCAACCAATGGTCTGTAGACATGGAGGTAGGGGAGTGTGGAGTAGAAGGGAGGAAACAACTATTCACTCTATTTTTGTGGATAATATACCAGAATCCATGGGATCTAGCGGGTTGCATAAGATATTCTCCAACTATGGTGTAGTTATGGATACATTTATCCCTCAAAAGCGAAGAAAGCTAACGCGATCTCGCTTTGGTTTTGTTCGGTATAACTGTTTTGTATCAGTGGCTATGGCAGTTCAAAAAAGCAAATGGGCTATGGTGTGGTGACTGTGCATTGAGAGTCAAAATGGCAGAGTTTGGGAAAGATGGAGATGCCAAACCCAGAATGGTCCATATGCCATTGATCAGGAAGAAATTAGAGGCCAAACACACGTTCACGGCTGAATATAGGGGAAGAAAGCCATTTACGGAGGTAGTGAGTGGTAGGGGAGCAGAACCTTCGGCAAGCAGAACCATTAAGGTATACGAGGTAGGTAATGGGTGGCTTTATGAAAGTGCAGTAGTGAGACTCAAAGCATTAGCTTCCATAGATGATTTTAGGGAGGAAATGATTAGGAGAGGTTGTGGGGATATCATAGTGCGACTTGGTGCTGGGAGAGATACTGTTCTTTTTTTTCAATCAGCAGTAGCTATGAAGGACCAACTTGTGTTTATGAAGGAGTGGCTGTATGACTGGTGTGAATCAGTTTTGGAATGGAGACACGGAATGGCTATTGAACAGGAAATGAATGTTTGGCTTAGTTGTTATGGAGTCCCATTGAACTTATGGAGCAACACTACATTCAGTAGTATTGGGAAGGTTTGGGGCGTAATGATAGGTATGGACGATGATACCAGTAGGTAGATGTCTTTCCAGTGTGGGAAAGTGATGACAGCTACTAGCTGTATGGAGTCCATTAACCAAACCATCCATTTAGAGTGTAAAGGTGTAATCTACCCAGTTAGGGTATGTGAAGAACAAATCATAGTTTCACATGTTGTGCAGGAGCAGTGTGCCTGCAAATCAAAGGAACAGAAGACTAGTAACAGTTACCCTTCAGAGGGGGTTGAAAAGATTCAGTGTATAGACAAAGGCAGTAGGCAAGAGGTTGATGCTGCTGATGTAGTGGCCCATGTTGGTGAGGATGTAGATAACGGGAGTGATGAGGATAGAGTGGGTAAAGGGGCTCCACATGATAGTGACGTTAGCATGGAGGAGGAGGATCAATTGAGGGATGTCTCTGTGGTGGCAGAAACAGATATGATGATGGCAGTATCAGAGGCTGAAGGTGCATACGGGGGTGACTCTGCAAAGTTGGGGACGAGTTCCAAGTTTATCAATGATGGTGGTAGGCGGAGTATAGATGGAGAAATCTGCACACCTGGGTTTATCAGAGTTTGAGTGGCTCAGCAAGGAATAGGCTTGGAATTCAAATCGAAGTGGATTTTGATAAGGCCCATTTAAGTTTTGATGGGTCGAATCAAGGAGAGGTAGGGCTGGCCCATCTGAGTACTAGTGGGTCATTTTCGTCTAAGGTATCTCCAGGTCAAGTGGTGGGTTTGCTTAATCAAATGGGCCAAAGGGGGGTCAAGATACAAGCCCAGGCCAAGTAAGAAAGGCTATTTTGCAGGAGAAAGGGCAGGCAAGTAGAACAAAACAGCCAAAGAAGAAGAAGGGGCAATCTGTGACTAACAGGAAATTGAGGGCATCATCACTGAATTTGAGAAAGGGGGCTGTTTTCAGGTTAGCTATAGCTGCCATATCATTATCAATGGCTAGTGGAACCAGTAGAGGTAGGAGAATTCTGTCGGAGGCTGAAACTTCACTCCAAATTGGCAAAGTTCTTGGTCTTGACTGTGAAGGCAAGGAACAGGAGGTAATTAGTAAACTGAATGTACTTCAAGCCAAGGACAAAGAGAAAGTAAGGCAGAGAGAGGGAGATGCTATATAGACTAGCATGTCCAAGTGAGCAAGAGTGATTTAATATGTTAATGAAGATACAATCATGGAATGCGAGAGGGTTAGGCAGACCAGAGAAAAGAAGGAAGTTAAAGAAAAGCATTGCGGATAGAAAAGTGGACATTATTCTTCTTCAAGAAACTAAGATCTCTGTACTTGATTTTGATTTGGTAAAATCTCTGTGGCCTGGGGATCACATGGAGTTTATGGCAGTAGATGCGGTTGGAAGAGCTGGAGGATTGCTGTGTATTTGGAAATCTAAGCATTACAAGAAAAAAGGGTTTTTACGGCGCGCAATGCATGCTGTAAAAACCTTTCTACGACGTGCAGGCGCACGTCATATTATGACCAGTCATGGAAAGTTATTTACTTTCAACGACATGCTTTTTACGCTGTTAAAAACTATTTAACAGCAGATTTTGTACGTCGTCGTTACTTTTTCTACAACATGCTATAATACGCCGTTAAAAACTATTTAACGACAGATTTTGTGCGTCGTCGTTACTTTTTCTACGACTACTTTTGCACGCCGTAAATTGGTTAGACAAATAACGACACTGATTGCGCGCCGTAAAATATGTAATACAACAACTTATTATGCTTGCCGTAGAATATGCAGTTTTTTTTTTTTTTTTTTTTTAAATTTTAAAATTCAGCAAGTTCTATTTGACCAATTTTGTACAATCTAACAAATATTACAAACAAGCATCACAAAACATCAATCAACTACCAAAATATTGCTTGAAACATCAAAAAGAAACTATATCCATAAATTATAAACATTCAGCAATTGTCTATACATTCCAAACATTAAAAAACTATATCCTTAAGTTCTAAACTATACAAAAAGTTTAAACCATCCAAACCTATGCATATCTAACTTTCTAAACATATGGACAACTATTAAGAGATTATCTAAAACTACCAACAACAGTTCCTATAGCAGTTTTGCAGCTGTAGCTGTAGCAAATCCACTTGCTCTTATCACAGGTATGAGGGTGCCCAATGTATGTGTTAAGGCACCTAAACTCGCGACAATAGCTGGAGCAACTAACCCTGTTGCATTTCTTGTCTGCATGATAAAGGAAACTTCACATAAGTACAAAAACCGATGGCTTTGGGTCAAAAATATTTCTTGAGGTATTTAAAAAATGATCAAGAAATTTTAAAATATCAACAAAACATTTTCAAAATTATTAAGATAATTCAATGGCCCCATAAAAACAATGTCATAATGAAATATTAGCAAAAATTCAAAATCTCAATAGTCTCAACGTAAAGCAAAACCTTTTTTTTCATACTTCAAATAAAGTTACCTCTAATGAAATTACCTCTTTTGTTGCAATGTTTCTAGAGGGAAATGAGTAGGAATCTTCAAACAAACCATTACGGCAAAAAGCCTATTCGAATTCAACCTTTCTGAAACATAAACCAGCAGAGCCATAACAACTATAATTCTGGTAAACCTTATAGCCAAACATCTCCTAGAATCAGACATTATATATACCCTCTTTAGTGTATCAAATTAACAGCAAAATTGGATAATTTAGCAACTTTGTGTATGCAGAAATAAGAAATCCAACAAAACTAATTAATGGTTATGTAAAAATAAGAAGAAGAGGTTGATTAAACAATCATCTCAAAGAAACAACTAAAATAAACACATTGAAGTTCAAGGACTTAACGTACCTCTAAAGTCTATCACTCATCAAAGAAGAGAGAACCAAAACAGTAGTGATTCCTACAAGAAGCTACACTACAGGAATAAATCTACACTTTACAGGGCTTAGAACCTGGATTGAACATTGTGTGCAAATCAGGCTAGGACAGCCACGAAAAAAATAAGGTTAAAGCAGTCTCCTAGGCTCATTGGATTACATTATGAGCCTAGCAAGTGTGTGCTGGTATAGAAGGGTCCCACAGATGACTGGGGCCAAACTAGTTCAACTTTCAACAATCAAGGTGAAGCAAGGCAGCAAACCACAAGGTCAAACCCAATGAGAAAACTCAACACAAGCAACAGTTGTAACTATCATCATATTTTAATCTTATATATATAATATTAATCATTTATGGTTGTGTTTTTTTGTCCTAGATTTTGTTTCTTTGGTACAAAACAAAGTAAGTTGAATTGGTTGGATGCATGATGCAAATCTATATTAGAAATAGGCTGCATTTTAATTATTTTAATAACAAATGAAAATCTTGGGACCAAACCAGCTCAACTTTCAACAATCAAGGTGAAGCAGGGCAGCAAACCGCAAGGTCAAACCCAAGAAAAAGACTAAACACAAGCAACAGCTAACTCAGGAGCAACACAGCAGCAACAGTTTGTTTCAACAAATATATTAAGTGCTTTTAGTGATTTGAAAATTAAATTATGAAAAACATACTTACAGAGCAAGCTATAGTGATCATCTGCTTTATCTCTCAACAATGCTCTTTACCTGGTTTTCACCCATGAGACATTTAGATATTTAATACAAGAAATGACAATGAGGGTGCACTTCAAGATTAGCAAAGCTAGGTAGAATAACATACTTTACATTCAATTCATTGAGAACAAAGAATTAAAAGAATAGTAAAACTCTCACAACTGAAGGCCCTTACAGCACATCAAGGGAAAAAAAAATTAACATTCAGAACACTGAAAAAAGATGAAGATACTAAAAAATTATACTCACCCCTCAATGTAATCTGACTAGAGAAGATCAAGATATGTATCCCATTGTTTCCAATGACCTAAAAAAAAAATTAAAAAAAAAAAAAAAAGATCAGATCCACATACACAACAAATTCGCCATATTTTAGATACTCTACTGCCTTGCTTGTAGGCGCCCATTTATTATTCTCCTTAAAACTTCTCTCTCTCTCTTCCTCTAAAAGTTAGAGATCAATCTTTCCCTCTTAATGCTTAGATGGAGTTCATTGTACTATTGTGCCAAAATATAATTCAAGAGATACTTGTCTCGAAAAGAGAAATATTAAATCTACATAATTTTCAATCAGAAGTCATAAACACCGCATCACATTTTCCTGTCAAGCAAGAGTTTGACAATTTCCATGGGAAAAAAACATGTAACAATCTCAATTTTGACCCAAACCACCAATTCATTAAACTAATGAAAGAACCTGGAATAACCCACTTTACACCCCACCATTTTAAAATTTCAAACCAGATACCCCCTCATATGTTCAAGATGCTACTTTATTTGTTTCTGCTTTGGAGATTTCAATTTTCGTACTTTCCTTTCTTAATTAGTCTCTCATTACCAATTATTTACAGTTGATACTCATGTGGCCGGTTAACAAACATAATCACACTATGAATTAGTAAAATTTGACATAAATTTAGCTTCACCTGAATGAGTGCAAGATTTAGAAACTGTTCAAGTCCTGGCTTCATCCCTTATTCGCAAGGTAGTTAAAAAAAAAAAAAGTGTGTTCATAAAATTACTAGATCTGTCATTAAACCTGTGTGTTTGACAAACATTTTAGGAATACTGACGACATTGATTTGGAATAAACAGGGGATTATCACAATTATAAAATTAATTTGTGTTTGGGAATCATTATAAAAACTAAAAAATAAATAAAAAATCTAGAGACAGAAGAGGAAAAGAAAGAAAAGAAGAAAAGGGGCTTCTAAATCTAAAACGTAGCCATATCTGGAGATATTAACTATAGATTGAACTATAATTAAAATCATAACCAAATCCATATAGGTACAACAATTCCTGCATTAAAAATAAATAAGTAAAAGGAAGAAAAAGAAGAAGAGTTTTTTATATATTGAAAGGCAGACTAAAGCTTCCACTTGCCTGTTCAGCTGTATCAAAATAATACAAGTTCCATATATATCAAAACTTGTGTGACATAAATAATCTAAACTAAGATCAATCATATCACTAAGAAATGAGCACAATTCAATTATAAACCTGCTGTCTGCAATCATGCAAAGTGCTATGGTTCTAGTTGAAGGCAACACAAATACAACAGGAAAGCAAAATAAAGTGAGGTAAGGTAAGGTAGAGAGAAAATAAACTAAAAATAAGTTCTAAGTTCTAGTTGAGTTTTCCAAAACATTTTGTAGCCAACTCATAACGATCTTGTGACCATTAACCCAAAACATAGTAATATATGTCCAATAAGTCTTGTGAATAATTATTAGTTCGAAAGCTAAACCAATGAAACACACATATGCTGTTGGTCATGGAATTTACGTAAGGAATTATGTACACATATGGATATAAGTGAACATATCACGAAGATGATACATATGTAAGTAATTATGATGATAGACATATGGTGGCCTCCCAGTGACAATAGACATTACCTCATTTCCTTTGTTATCATAGTTAATAGATATCTTTTTCTCAATTTGGAGGTGACTTTGACCAGCTTTCAAAGAACGACAAATAAAATGTCATGATTAGTCAGATATTGTGGTAACTTAACAAAAAGGAAAAAGAAAGAAAGATATGATAGAATTTCATCATAAAATGTTATAACTACATAAATTTAATTTTAGATTAGATTAACAAGGAAAGTTAACACCTGTGTAAAGGACAATAGAACATTAAAGGGAGAGCGTATTACCAGAAAGAAGGTACATACAACAAGGAACTCATGTTGTCAGTCATGTTCCATCCACTTCCCAAGTCACTACAACCTTTAAATCTGGACAACAATTTTGTAGAAACATAGACAGAATGAATACACAAGAAAACCTTAGAATCAGTTTGAATCTAAACCACGAAGAATATAGAAAAATCACCTAAGCAAAATAAAATCAACCCATTAGCCCCTAATTGGTGCCTTGGGCATATTTTTGCATACCAGTAATGATACAGTTTATGTATGGATCGTTCTTATACATACCTACTTACATGATTTGCACACATACAAGTAGAAAGCTTAATGCTAAGGAGTTGAGAGGAGAAGATCATATAGAATTATAACTATCCAAGAAAAATAAAAGGCTAAATATCTTACTACTACTCAGCAAGTATTGTTATGGAGCATCATGAAGCAACTGGAGAGGATACATGGTATCATGCATCCACAAATTTACACCATATGCAGCAAAGGAGTTAAATTCTAATAAAACCAAACAGACACTTTAGCAAGAACCTAAGACCATCACTCTAACGAACACTCAAGAGTAGATTGATAGAAAGGTTCCACTATAGAACTAAATAATACATCTGAGATACAGAAGAGGAAATGTTATAAAGAGCTGAATTACCACTTCTTGTACAAATAAAAAGATAAAAGGAATCTAAATTTATGACTACAATTTGTGGAAGCAAAAATGAAAAGTGTCAGACTCTTGATCAAACACGAGGTGATAGATGAGAAAATTTCTACAAAACCAGATGCACAAACACAACTAGCAATGTGGGTATTTGTGGATTACAAATAACTTCACCCCTACATTTATCTCTGTTTGGATTGTGTCTGAAACTGCGTAAGCAGAGGAACTAATAAGAAAAGTAACAGTCTACACAAATAGGTTTCACAACCTAAGCAATCTAGATTTCTTTTTCCACACGAACAGTTAAATGAGCATAAAGCATGTGAAAGAGAAATATAAGCATAATTTCATTTTGTGTTATATGTTTTCATTTTCTAGAAAAGGCAAAATTTGTTTGGCTAACTGTTTTCGAATACTGTTTTTAGAAAGGAAAAAAAAAAATCCAAAAACAAACCCTTTTATACAAAAACTCAAAAGCTGTTTTCGAATATTCAAAATTTGATTTTGCACAACAATGAAATAGTGAGTCTTTTTGAACATTCTGTTGATTTGTTTTTGAAAACATGAAAATAACAGAAACACAACCAGCCATGCCAGAAGTGTATGGTATTGATGCAAAATGAATTCGGTCAACACATTTCATTTTCTATGCATTTTTTCTAGGTATGTAGCATTGTTGATTCATGTTTTAATTCTGATTGATTACAAGATGACAATGAAGGAATTTGCAAAGAAACTAGAAGAACTAGCAGAGTAGCTTTTACACTTGTTACGTGAGAATCTAAGGATAGAGAAAGGGTACCTCAAGAAGGCTTTCTAAGGCTTCAAGGGTCCAACATTTGGCACCAAGGTCAGCAACTACCATCCGTGTCCCCACCCGGAGCTGATCAAGGGCCTTCGAGCCCACACTGACACTGGTGGCATCATCCTCCTCTTCCAAGATGACAAGGTCAGCGGACTCCAGCTGCTCAAGGATGGCAAATGAGTTTTTTATCTACGGTTTTAAAAACAAAAGTACCCTCACTAAAGTTTGAAAATTTCATTTTTTCCCATAGTTTTTTTTTCTCATTAATTTATCCCCACTAAAAGTCCAAATATTATTTCTATCAATAGTTTCAAACTTATTTTTGATTTGCCTATATGAAATTTTGTTCTAGCTCCCCCAGAATTTCCATATTGGCTACATATATTTGGGATTTTCTTCATTTAAGATAATGAATATGAGATTGTCAAATAGGAAAAAGTTGTGTGTATAACTTTGTCTCTCTCAACAAAAATTCTCGCTCAGCCCCCCTAAAGCAAGTGATTGTTTCCTATCTCAAATGATACCTACCCATTAGGTGGTTTTTATGTGAATCAATCTTGTTATTAAACAGTTATGAATGCCAAATACCCACATTGAAAGTGTACTGATAAACCAGTAAAATGTCCCAAAATAAATCCAAAAATTGTATACGCAGTGAATACAAAAAGCAGATAAAGATCACATACAGTAGGCACAACACTGCCAACACAAGCAATGGAAGCTGCCTTCACTCCTGCTCGAACACCCTCTGTAAATTCCAGAAACACCATTCAATAGCAACCCATGATCTATAAAAAAAATAATAGCATTGGTCAAACTAAACCCATGAACCATACATAATTTCCGGTTTTCTCATCAACCAAACACTCAAAAACTAGTCAGAAACAAACCTTGAGTGCAACGGCGTGAATTCAGAATCTTCTAATCCTTAGCCGGTGAAGCAATCAAAGGCGAATTTCTTCAGTTTGCCCAAGTGTCCCTCATCGTTGATGGAATTCCCATTTCGGTCTCGGATTTTTGAAGCTCTGTTTCGATTAAATTGAATAGAATAAGCGTCGAAATCTGAGAAGATTAGAGAGAGGTTAAAGGGGATTGAGGAAATGAGAGTATTTCGATTTCTTACAATAAATAAATGAATAAATCTTGGACCAACTCCCATTTTCAAAAAACAAAAACATAATAGAGTGAACAAGTGTCTTCGATGGTAGCGCTGAAGAGGGAGTAGCTAGGGTAAAGAGCGAGGAGGGCAGAGAGTGAACATGTGTTTCTCAATGTTTGTCCCTCTTCCTACTACCAATACCATCTTTCTCAAACTTCTTCCTCTTTCCATCCCCGAAATCATCGTAGTCCGACTCTCCCCTCACAAAATCCCCCAATTCTTCCCCATCATCCTCTTCCCCGATTCCAAAAGCAGGAGTGCTCTCCTCAACCGTCGTGTTCTTCTTGATGAGTCGCTTCCGAGGCTTCGGCTTCACATCCAAATCGTTGTAAATTGGGGTTGGAGAGGGGCTTTGAGGGAAATCGAAGGGCCTTGTAGAGAGGATGGAGGTGGATGATTTGAGAGGGGTTTTGAGAGAGAGAGAGAGAGAGAGAGGGCGATGGGTTTGGAGTTGGAGAGAGAGAGAGAGAGAGAGAGCCTTTTTTTCTTTCTCTTCAAATAGGAATTTTCTCTCAAATTAGGGCTCAAAATGGTGAAGTGAAGTAGATCAACGCTGGGAAGATTGAGGGGGAAGGGACAAATTGGAGATGTTATTTTTCTAATATGTATATATTTTGGTGAATTGGCACCACAAAATTTCATTTTGGCGCCAATTTTTTTTTTTATATCATACAATTCACGACATGCATTGTGCATCGTAAAAATATAATATTTTTAACGGCAAGCGATGTGTGCGTCGTAAAAAGTGTAATACTTTTAACGGCGAGCATTGTGTGCATCGTGAAAAGTATTCACTTTTCACGACTGGCGTATGTGCGTCGTGTATAATTATTGTATTAACGACATTCCATATGCACGTCATAGAAAGTTTTATTATTTACGGCGTGCGTTGCAAGCTGTAAAAAAATCATCGTTATTACCATTCACGGCTTACGCAATAGACACGCCGTGGTTGGAAAAGTATTTACGATGTGCAAAAAAAGCAAGTCGTAAAAGTGAGAAACTACGACATGCATTTATTGTATGCCGTTGATGTGGTGCCGTAAAAAGTCAGTTTTGTTGTAGTGGAGGTGTTCCAACTGCAAGCTTGTTACTGTAATCATAACTTCATCCTGCTGGCAGGTACATTGTTCTTTAGCTTCA
This sequence comes from Camellia lanceoleosa, assembly GCA_025200525.1. Taxonomy (NCBI): domain Eukaryota; kingdom Viridiplantae; phylum Streptophyta; class Magnoliopsida; order Ericales; family Theaceae; genus Camellia; species Camellia lanceoleosa. The sequence continues at coordinate 89,867,217 of CM045759.1, forward strand.
ATTGCGTTATTATTAATGTTTATGGTCTTAATGACGTGGGGCTTCAAAAAGAGTTGTGGGATCTTTTAGTCCGATTGAAATCCAAATTTCTAGGACCATGGTGCTTGGGGGGTGATTTTAATGAAATAAAGATTATCTCAGAACGAATTGGGTGTTCTAGAAGGGATAGAGGGATGAAAGATTTCAATGACATGATTGAACAACTTGAGTTGATCGATATGCCTATGCTTGGGAGGAAGTTTACTTGGTGTAATTCCCAAGATAGGGCGAAATGGAGTAGACTGGATAGATTTCTACTCAATCATGAGTGGGTGCAGAATTTTAATTTTTAACTTTGGGGCCTACCTAGATTGTTATCCGATCACAGTCCTATTATATTAATGGAGGATGATAGGGATTGGGGACCTAAACCTTTTAGGTTCCTCAACGCTTGGTTGCTTCATCCTAATTTCCTATCTTTTGTACAACATAGTTGGTTTGGGCTTGTAGTAGAGGGTTGGGTAGGGTTTCAATGCTTCATGAAATTTAAAGCCCTGAAGCAAGCTTTAAAACAATGGAATGTGGAGGTATTTGGAAAGGTGGAAAATAAGCTTAAGTGTGTTGAAGAAGAAGCTCATGCCCTTGATTTGCTTGCTGAGGACAGAACTTTGCTACCTACAAAAATAATTAGAAGAAAAGAAGTGAGGGGGGATGTTTGGAGGCTTAGTAAAATGTTGGAATGGATTTGGTTACAGAAATCCATAATGAATTGGGCACTTAAAGGGGATAAAAATACAAGATGTTTTCACATTATGGCTTGTAGCAGGAATAGTAAGAATTCTTTGTGCTCCATTGTTGTGAATGGTACAATGCTTGAGGACCCTATGGAAATTAAAGCTCAGGTGAAGGCCTACTTTCTAAAGCATTTCTTTGAGGATTGGAAGGTCAGACCTAAATTATCTGGGCACTTCAAGAACATTGGAGGCAAAGTTTACTGAAGAGGAAATTAGTTATGTAATCAAAACTTGTGATGGGAATAAGGCACCTGGACCTGATGGATTCAACTTGGCTTTTTTCAAGAAATGTTGGAAAATTGTGAAATCTGATGTGATACATTTTATGAGGGAATTTCATCAAAATGCAAGTTTAGTGGGTGGGATCAATAGCTCTTTCATTGCTTTAATTCCTAAAAATAATAGTCCATCTTGTTTGGAAGAGTATAGGCCTATTAGTCTGATTGGTTCTATGTATAAAATTCTAACAAAGGTGTTATTAAATAGGATGAAACAGGTGATGCCCAAGATTATTAGTGAGGTTCAGTCAGCTTTTTTGGGTGGTCGGAATATTTTGGATGGGATTCTTATTGCTAATGAGATTGTTGATGGCTGGAAAAGATCCAATAAGAAAGGTTTGGTTCTCAAATTGGATTTTGAAAAGGCTTATGACTCAATCAATTGGGAGTTTCTCTTTAACATGCTCTCAAACTTTGGCTTCGGATCTAGATGGGTGAGTTGGATGAAAGCTTATGTATCCTCTGCTAAGATCTCTATTTTGGTTAATGGGTCACCAACACCTGAATTTTGCCCACAAATGGGCCTTCGTCAAGGTGACCCATTGTCACCATTTTTATTCAACATTGTAGCAGAGGGCCTCAATATATTACTGAGCAGGGCAAAAGAGTTAAACTTAATCAATGGGGTAGATGTGGGGTCAAATGGCTTAAGAGTAATTCATTTGCAATTTACGGATGACACGATTTTGTTTTGTGAAGCTAAGAAAGAGGAAGTTTGTAATATTAAAAGAATTTTAAGATGCTTTGAGATGGCTTCGGGGCGGAAAATAAATTACCACAAGAGTGTCATTTGTGGTGTTGGGGTTGATGATGGACTATTGCAAGAGTTTGCCTATAATCTAAATTGCCTCTATCAAAAGCTACCTATAATGTATTTAGGTTTGCCATTGGGGGTCAACCCAAGTAGAAGAAGTACTTGGAAACCTGTTCTTGTCAAATTCGACCAGAAATTGGCTAATTGGAAGAGAAGACTACTTTCTTTTTCCGGGAGATTAACTCTAAGCCAGTCAGTTTTGTCCAATCTGCCGATTTATTATTTATCATTGTTCAAGATTCCTGTTGGGGTGGCTAAGGAGATTGAGAAAATACAATCGGCTTTCTTGTGGGGTGGATCAGACCTTAGAAGAAAAGTGCATTTAGTCCGTTGGGAGGTAATTGCAAAGAATAAGAATGTAGGTGGTTTGGGGTTGAGGAGGATTAGAACATTCAATGATTGCTTGTTGCTAAAATGGTGGTGGTGGTTTGGAGCTGAGAATCACACACTTTGGAAAGAAGTGATATGCGCAAAATATAATGTTCAATATGGGAAATGGTTGCCAACTTTGGAAGGTAGAGGTTCTAAGATCTGGACTGATATAATTAATGTAGCTTTGTTGAATCCAGACTTGCATAATTTCTATATTCATAATTCTCAGATAGCTTTGGGGGATGGGAGTAGAGTTCACTTTTGGTTGAACAAGTGGATTGGTAATGTGTGTTTAAAAGGAGGAATTCCCTAGATTCTTCTCTCTATCTAATAATAAGCATGGGGTGGTAAGGGTGTTTTTTGAGAATAGGGGTGTAGCTGATGATTGGAACCTTGAGTTTTGAAGAACTTTGTTGGCATGGGAGGAGGAGGAAGTAGTTAGATTAGTTTGTTTGCTCAGGAGTGCACTAGATCTTTGCAGTGAAAAACCAGATGCATTGAAATGGACAGCAGAGTCATATGGACTGTTTAGTGTAGCATCAGCATATAAATGGAGTGAATCCCTTCTTGGTCCAGTTATGGCAATGGCAGGCTCTATATGGAATAATTTTGCTCCTCCTAAAGTACAATTTTTTGGATGGTTGGCATGGCTTGGTAAGGTCAAAACTTCCTGGTTTCTTCACAGAATTGGTATACTTGATGGGAGTGTCAATCTTGAATGTGTGTTCTGCCATAATGAGTGTGTATCTGTCATTGGAGTTTATCTGGTTAAGTTTTGTTTGTTTTGTATCAGAAATGGTAGTGATTTCAGTTGATTCTGTCTGGTATGTTCCTTCTAGTGTTCTGTTTCTTCTGCTTCTGTGCTATTCTTCTGAGTCTGCAGAGCTTGTTTGAGCTGTTCTTATTGCTGTCTCTCTGTTCTGTTGATCTGAGGCTGGTTTGCTATGATGGTATCTGGTGTATTAGCTGCTGTCTGCTCTGGTTTGGTGCTGTCTATTCTGGTGTCTTAGCTGTTCTGATGTTTTGAGGGTGTTTTGATGTTGGTTAGTTATGCTTGATGCTGATGTTGGTTAGTGTCTGCTTTGGTATGGGTTGGGTGTTTTGTCTCAGGTATGTGTTAGTCTATTTGCTGGTCTGTTCTGCTCAGCTCTGTTGACTGATTCAGCTAACAGCAGAATTGTTAGGTCCTCACTATGTGTTTGGTCCTCACTATCATGGAGAGATGGTGGAGTTATTGAAATGCTAGAGTGGCTATGGATAAAGAACCATCACATTGGTGAAAAGTTTGCTCAATTTGGTGTTGTGTATGCTGCTGGTGTAACATTGGTGAAAGGTCTGCTCAATCTGCTCAAAGTTCCTCTCTGTGTATGCTGTGCTGGAGTATGCTGGTTTTGCACTGTTGGTGTTTGGTGCAGCTGATGTATGCTTGAGCATGGTGAAAGGGAAAACTCAGATGAAAAGGCTACAAGCTCAGAGGCCTGCTGGTAGGAGGCTGCTCTGGTTGGTTGGCATGCTGCTGTAGGAGGTTGCTCTGTCTTGGTTGAGGTAGATTACTGCTGCTGGTGTAGTGCAGATAGTAGGAGGGAGTTGTAATGCTATTGCTGGCAGTGTCTTGATTGGGTTAGTGTTTTGGCTGCTGCATTGGTAGTGTTGGTCTGATATAATTGCTGATGCATTGGTAGTGGTTTGGCTGCTGCATTGGTAGTGTTTTGGCTGTTTTGGCTATTGCTGGTAGTGCTGGTCTGGTTTAATTGTTGCTGCTGGTCTGGTAGTGTTTTGGCTGCTGCGTTGGTTGATTTGTTGGAGCTTTTGTTAGTTGTTTGTTTCTTTTGTTTTTCCCTGGTTTTTTTTTTTTTTTTGGTTGCTTCTGATTGGTTTCTCACCAATCTTGGGCTAGTGCTAACATATGATTGTGCTTCCTTTGCGGTGCCAACCTAGTTGAGATCGTTAAGGTTAGCTATGATGCTTAGTGCACTCCCCCGCTTTATTGATGTAATGTATGCATGTTTTGTGCTTTATATCAATAAAGGTTTTTGCTGATAAAAAAAAAAAAAAAACTAGTCATGATTACCACCAAACTTAATTAACATAATTAATCCCAATTAAGGATTAATTTAATCCTATTTAATTTTACTAATCTGAATTAAATTTTTAATTAAACTCTCAAAAGGCTCCAAATATTCAACTAAACTTATTAAGCTCATTAATTTTAGTTTCTCAAATCATTAATGCCTTCAATTCAAGATCAAACTCAAAATCTCCGTCAATAAATTACATTTCTAAATTGGACATCTCATAAGTAAATTTATTTAATAAGAATCATAATTCCCAATCCTCATAACATAATTAACTCCAATTCGGACCAAATTAATCAAATCTCAATTTTTCTAAATTGAATCGAATATTTAATTAAACTCCTATATGGTCAAATACTTGAAATTAAATTGATTTAACACATCAATTTTACCTCCTTAAGTCATTTGAACGTTCAATTTCTAATTTCAAAATAAATCTTTAATAATCAAACTTCATAATTCTCATAAATTCCAAACTAACTTAGAATAATATCTAATTAAAATAAAATCTCTTTAATTAATTAAATGCAAGATATTATAGGTGGTGGGGTTGTCATAGTTATTTATGATTTTATTTTGATTACATGTATATATATTGTAAATTCGTATGAAATGAATTATCAATTTAGATATGGCATTCATATATATACCATGAATTCAGATGAAATAAATAGAACACTAGCGATACAAATTTTTTGCCAACTTAGATTTCATTATACAATGTCAATTGAGATGAAAATAAGTAATAAATTGCATTTCAGTTAAAGTATCAAAGCATTTCTAAAGAGTCCTACTGTGCCGCACACCATCATGTATTCAGTTGTCTCAATTAAAAAATTAAGAAATAAAGGCAAAAAAATATTGACACCAACCCTAGAGCTTCTAAGTGGCTTGCCAACCTAAAAGCCATCCAAAGCTGCACCTAGTGCAAACATATCATAATCTGCACAATTGCACCCAACGTCCATGCATCCACACTCATCTGAATTTGTCACCCTTTGATTATTTCTCCTCTTCCTCATCGTCATCGTCATCGGCATCAACACCGGCACTGGCACCGACATCGCCTCTTTTACTGTCGGAACTTTAAGCTTCATTGCTACTTGCACTGCAGGTGGCTTGATATCTTCATATACGCGTCTACTTTTTGGAACCATGACTGCCCATTTCTCAATTTCCATCTCCGGGGTCTCGGAGACAGCTTTCCATGGAATCTCAGCTCTACCCAAGAGGTGTGATCCTCCAATTTTCCCAATAAAGGGTGCAGTGCTTCTCCACCGAAGTTCAAAAACAACACTTCCTTGCATCAGCAGCATCTCCATGGAGTCTTGGGTACCCGAACACTCTAACGAGAGCGTTTCATTCCAAAACAAGTCGGATTTTGATGAGATTTCTTGGCTGTCTAGTCGAACCCTGTTGTTTTTTCCTGCAGAGAGATAGCATCTGACAAACAAGTGTCCATTGGATTTAAACTCTATGTTTTTGGCTCTAACGATTCTGAGTTCACATCTAAAAGAGGAGAGATTTTGAGGAGCACCCATATTTCTAGAGAGAGAGAGAGAGGTTGATAAGTTATTTGGTGAAGAGATGCAGTGGGCTGGTGGAGGTATATATAAATAGTTGTATCATATTGGATGGACATAAAGGGAGGTGGTATTACTTTATGAGGATGGTGCTCTAATTTTTTAATCAAAAGATAAAGGAAATCACCACCTAGATCTTAGTTAAATTTATGCCTATATCTTCGATCTTATATTATTTATTTACTTGCAACTGGTATGAAGTGATCCATTTGGGATTATTGTATAATATATTATATATCGGCTTAAAATGTGAACTTTAGAGATTGTGTGAAAATTGCATATGATTAAAATAAGTTATTTATTATACAGTATTATATTTATATAAATTTTGCAAATGACATGACAATGTTGATTGAAAGGTTTTGAGAGAAGAGAAGCGTGGGTGATTAATTTATTTTTTTCTTGTCATATTATTTGAGAGATTTGTAGAGAATAAATTATGTGAATAAATTTTTCTATAACATATTATACATTGGCATAAAGTGAGTATTTAGAGATTATGTGAAAGATTACGTATGATTAAAATAAGCTATTCAGATTCCTTGTGGTGCTAAATCTTTAAAAAAAAAATCCAAGGTTGAGTTGCAAACATTTAAAATTAATGATGTGGTTAATTAGTGTGCGTGGGCGTCGGCTTAAGGTTTTAGAAGTTAACCATAAGAGTACTTTTGTAAGATTATATGTGTAATATGAAAATTTAAAAATTTAATTCTGAAAAATTCATTTAGGCAGAATATGAATGAACTTAGAAATTTTATGGGTGCAACTAGCAGAGCATCCTATATTGGGTGTATGTAGCCAATTGACCAAGTGACCCCCAACAAAATCTTTAATCTCATTTTTATGTAATTTAAGATAACCTTAATCTCGGGTTTTTTTGTGTTTTTCTTTTTTTCTTCTAAGCTTCTTGTTGAGGCTGCATCTTTTGTTTTCTAGTTTGTTGGTTCCTCACCAAGTGGCACTTGGAGTTTTGTGTTAGCTCTAAATTCTTCTTTATTGATGTATTGTATCATACTTTGTATGTTTTCATCAATAAAAATTTTCTTTGCTAATTTTTTTTTAAAAAAAAGATGACTTTACAAGTCAAAATCCTTGATAGGAAACGAATAGATCTTTGAAGATATTGAAAGGAGGCCACTTTATTATTATATAATAATAATAGCAACTGGTTAATTTTTGTGCCCATCGGGAGAGATAGCTGTTGATCAACACGTAAGCAAGGAAATCCAGCTCAAACTTGTGGCTTGTGTGATATAACCTCTCTTTCTTTCTTTAATTATTAGTACATGGAACATCTCTATCTCAACTTGTGAGTTGCATTTATTAGATACTACTGTCGGATCTCCCACTAAAATGTAGCATGAAATCAATAATAGTACACCTCCAGCTCCACTATATGAACTTTGATCGCCCACCCTAGTCCGAATCCTCAACTTGGATTTTTTGTTTTTAAATTTTAATAGCCAATATTGGTGCTATTTGGAAAGTAAAATAATTGAAATAAGATAATGATCTTAAAATTCATTAATTTTAAAAAAATATATTAAAAGTACGATTTTTTTTTTCTTTCTAAACTCGTTATTTCACAAAAAATATCATGATCGATAATAGTTGATTCTCAAAAAGATATTTAAAATTGATATATATATATATACACATACACTATGCATCAGTATGCTAAACATTGGTTACTGAACATTGGCCCCATTTGGTATAACTGTTAAAATAGCTTATAGATTATAGCTTAACAGATTATAGATTATGACTTTAATCAGAAGTTGTTAATCTGTTTAGTGTAGCTGTTTGATTATAAATTTAAGTTGCTGAGTAGTGTTTGTTAAATAAGCTGTGAAATAGCTTTTTCAATTCATTTTTATTTATTGTTTGTCTACATTTCTCATAAAAAAAAAATAATAATAATCTATAGTCCATTTGAGTCTTTTTCTATTTTTAAAAAAATAAAAAATAAAAAAATTTAAGAGTATAACCATAAATTAACATGTCCACAGCAAAAGTTGATAATCAGAAGTAAGTGGTGAGTAGCTTCTCAGAATCAGCTTTTTTGAGTTAAAATAAGCTATTAGAATCAGAAACTGTTTGAAATAAGTTTAACCAAACAGTCCAAAATAACTTTTTCAAAGCTAAAAGCCATAAGTTGGCTCTGAAAAGCTGAAACAAACACTCCCATTGAATCAGTATGCTGGGGGTATAGGTATAATTTTGGGTTTGGATCTAAGTGGGTATTCTAGATAAAGGAATGTATTGCTACAAGAAGGTTGTCTGTTTTAGTGAATGGCTCACCTACAGAGAAATTTTCACCATAGAGAGGTCTCAGACAAGGTGATTCTCTATCTCCTTTCCTATTCAACATAGTGGCTGAAAGTTTGAATATTTTAATGAACAGAGCTTATGAAAAATGTATTATTAAGGAGGTAAAAGTAGGAGTAAATGAGGTAGTGATTTCACATCTCCAATTTGCGGGTGATTTCATAATTTTTTGTGAGGCAGATTTGGATCAAATAGTGTTCACAAAACGGATACTAAGATGTTTTGAAATCCTTTCTGGCATGAGGATTAATTTCCATAAGAGTGTGGTGTGTGGAGTTGGAGTGGAGAGGATACTTTGGTGTCTTATGCTGATATTTTGAATTGCACAGTCCATGGACTGCCACTTAAATTTTTGGGTTTGCCCTTGGGAGCTAATCCAGGAAGGAAATCTACTTGGAAGCCAGTTCTAGATACAATAAAGTCTACGTTGATTGGGTGGAAGAGAAGACTTATTTCCTTTGCAGGTAGATTAACTTTGATTAAGTCCGTTTTATCTAACCTTCCTATTTATTATCTATCTTTGTTCAGAATGCCTTGTGGAGTGGTTAGAGAGATTGAAAAGCTTGAAGCTTCTTTTGTTTGGAGTGGGAATGGTTTGAAGAGGAAGGTTCATTTGGTGAAATGGACTGAAGTTTCTAAAAGTCTGAATTAAGGTGGGCTGGGAATTAGAAGACTTAAGGATATCAATGCAAGCTTATTTCTTAAATGGTGGTAGAAATTTGGAAGTGAAGTAAATGCTCTTTAGAGAAGAATGTTGTGCAGCAAGTACATGATTAAAGAGGTTCATTGGCTCACACCTATAAACTCATCAGCTAGATTATCTAGAATCTGGGAGATGTTCTTACAATTGCTAGTCAAAATCAACCTCTTGTGGAGTTCTTTATGGGGAAGTATCAGATAAACGCTGGCAATGAGAGTAGAATCAAGTTTTGGTATAATAAGTGGGTTGGAGGTAGATGTCTTAAAGATGAATTCCCTAGATTATTTAGCTTGTCAATTGCAAAGGAAGGCACACTGTCTTATTTCTTTGAAAGGAAATCTAGCCTCGGGGAGTGGAACTTCTTCTTCCGTAGGACATTATATGATTGTGCAAAGGCAGATGTTAACAGGTTGGCTGCAGTGCTACTGGTGGCCCCTCCTCTGAGACTGGATGAAGAAGACTGCCTTGTTTGAAATGGGTCTAATGGTGACAATTTTAAGGTCTCAGATATATATTGGTTTAGTAATTCTCTTTTGGGCCCTTCTCTTCAAATTTGTAAGTTTGTGTGGAATAATGGCATTCCTCCCAAAGTTCAATTTTTTTGGTGGTTAGCATGGAGGAATAGAGTTAAAACAGGGGTTGTCTTACAACATATAGGTATTCTGAATAGTAATGCTTTTGTATTATGTGCTTTTTGCAAAATTAAAAATAAATCTACTATTCATGTCCTATTACATTGTTCATTTTCATGGCAGGTGTGGTCTGATTTAATGCTTTGATGGGGATGTTTATGGGTAGTGCCAAGGACTATTGATGGCTTATTTCATTGGTGGTTAGGTTGGAATCATAAGAAACTAGTTAGGAGATTGTGGAGAGCCTTGCCCTCTATTGTGCTTTGGTCCATTTGGAAGTTAAGGAATGATTATATTTTTAATAGAGTGTAGCCCTGTGGGTCTGAGTTAGGTGAGCTTATTAAGATTAGATTTGCTTTATGGATTAAAGCTTCTTTAAAAGGGAACACATACTCTACCATGGATTTAATCAACAATTTGGCTTAGATTAAGGAATGCAGTTAAGAATTCCATGGATTTAATCAACAATTTGCCTGCTGATTTGGATCTTGGACTGGTATATCTAGTGTGTATGGTCTGATATAATCTGAGGGTTGCTACTGGGTCTGCTAGAATCTGGGCTGCTGTTTACACTGATGTATGGGTTTGCTAGAATCTGAGGGCTAATATAATCTGAGGGTTGCTTCTGGATTTGCTAAAATCTGAGGGCTGTTTTTTGGTTTGTATCTGATGGGGTCTGGTCTGTAGTGATTGCTGGTTTGGCATTTTTGGTGGATTAAAAGTGACCTGGGCTGCTATTAGCATAATGTTTCTCTGCTATCTTGGTATCTTTTGTTGCTATCTGTTGTTGTTGTCTTTGTATCTGATGGGGTCTAGTCTATAGTGGTTGCTGGTTTGGTATCTGTTGCTGTATTGCAAGCTCTAGTGGTGTGTTGTAGGTATCTGTTGGTTTTTCATCAACAGGCACTTGGTTTGGTGCATGTGAGAACCCGAATATAAAAATAAAGTACATAATTAAATAATAATAATTTTACAATCTCAAATATTTTGATGGTGAATCCTAAAGTGCAAATTAAATATTTGGAGGGTCTTTTGATTAATTTTTAAACCTAAAATAAATTTATGGTGGAAATCTCTAATTTAGAGGCAAGATTTATTATTAAAATAAATAATAATAATAATAATAATAATAATAATAATAATAATAATAATAATAATAATAATAATAAGGTTAGATGATAATACTAAGTGGATTGGTGGTTATGTATATAAGGATAACAAAAACCCTAACTCTTGTTGTAATTGTTTTCCACAACACTAGTAGCAGCCGTGGGTTATGAAGGAAAGTGAGGGGTGATTCAATCATCAAGATTATTGTTGTAGCCAAGAAGGAGAGCTTTGTGTGTGTTGTGCCTTGTGGCCTCATAGGTTTTTTTCTCTTCTTTCTTTGTTCTTTATCCTTATTATATTGTTATTTAATTCATTGATGGAGAGGTTGTAGGTGTATGTATTTTGTGTCTATATATATATACACTGTTGAGAAATTTGAGTAAGAAATTTGAGGAGTTAAATTCATGTATAAAGAATGTGTGTAATTTTTAGTTCAAAAATTCTACATAGAATCACAAACTTTAAAAATCAAGAAACCATATCAAACGGATGAATTTTGAACTGAAATTTTTACAGTAGATTAATTACATATTGAATTGCATATGAGAATTTTCTCATAATTTTTGAGAGTCAAAATCTATATTAACTGGTGCGTTCAAATTTGTTTAGAAAACTAGTTTAAAACAGTAACTTCGGAAGTATTGTTCTCTTTGGGTATAAATCCGAAAATTATCAAATCAACTTCATTAGATCCGGTTATGATTCTAGTTTCTTAAATTTTTTACCTTGGTTTGATTGCTCATGTATACTAAGAGAACCATTAATTTCTTTAGAGTGCTACAGAAGACAACAAGACAACCTGTTTGGGTCTAATTAATTGTGAATAATTATTTTGATAAGAAAACCAAGTAAAACCAATTGAGTTTGAAACTTATGATATATTAGTTGATATCTGGAGGGTTTTGAAATTTTTCGAATAGCGTGGAGTGAGTTTTTAATTTTCAAAATTAGCGAATAGATTGAGAAAACTTGTTTAAAACTCTGTTTTATCTTAAAGTTACTTTTAATTAAGTTTCGATCTGAACCCATGTCTTGAGTAATTTTAGACCTTGAAGAACATGAGCTTAGGTAATATTTAAGAGTAACGGTGAGTTGGGTTGAGTAATGTTAGTGTGCTTTATTTTGGGATTACTTAGTTTATCATTCCTTTTAATATGTTTGAATTAGTAATGACGTGTAGTTTTCATACTTGGTTCAGGGTACTAGTTGGACTTTTATACTCTATTCGAGAATTGCATTATTCCGTTTTCAGGTGAGTCATGCTATATGTTTTTATAAATATTCCCCTATCTTGAATTGTTGGAAAATTAAATTGTTGTTTTATGACTAAATTGTTTTGATAAATTATTATACTATCAATGGAATTAAATTATTTTTGAAACATGTGTAAACTTGGCATATTGTAAATTATTTGTTATGGTTTTATGTTTATAATGATGAACTACCATGTTTTGCGAAACTGAATTGTATTGATTATCGAGTCCATTTGTGTATTATAGTCCAGGGAAATTATTCCACTGTGTGTGGTGACTCTGGCCACTAGGAAACAGATTTGGGTTGGGCCGTGATAACTCTAGTGCTTAACGATTGTAAGAAAAAGACCTAGGCTACGCTAGGTGACCTTTAATCGGATCGTCTTAGAGAAAAGGCCTGGGTTGCCACCCCGAGGATAACTCTTAGCTCGATATTGGATCCAATGGGGTTTATAGCCTTAAGAACTGTGTGGCATGTTACTTGTTATTTCTTGGTACCTAGAAAATTATTGGCGTTCATGTTATAATCTATTTTAAGTGAAAAATGTCATTTATCATGTTCTTAAGAGACATGAGTATTTTAACTGTTGAACTGTTGAACCTTCTTTTTGAAACAGATTGTCTTTTCCAAATTGTATGCCAATCTAGTTTCTATGATATATATCTTATTTTGGAATTGAACCATGTTTTCAAAACTGTATTTACTATCTATGTTGCTACTCACTGAGCTATCAGCTGACTTAGTTGTTCATCACTTCCAGGTGTTAGAAGGACTTAGAGTGGACTCATGGCGTAGTGGGGACTCAATTGCATGGACCTCTAGGATACTCATTTATTTTGTTTTAGATTGTTATGTCAAGTTGTGCATATTTATTTTATTTTTATTGAGGTTCATTAAGGATTATTTCGATATGTGGACTGTTTATATTCTATAAGTTTGGATGGTATTGATTATGGTTGGTTTTTCCGTTTATGCTTATGACATGTCACTGGATTGAGTTTGGTTATTTATTACTAGACTATTGTATAGTTGTTTAATATGATTATGGATTCGTGTTTAAGCTTACGTGTGCCTTGGCCTAAGTCTCTGTGGGCCACGGCTAGCCATGCCTGGAGTTGGGGTGTGACAGTGCTGCCATGTAATTATGCGAGCTGCTTAGTGCCAACCTAGTTGGGATTGGGTTATCTCGCTATGATGGCTTTTGCAGCATCCCTTCCCTTTTTTGTTGATGTTTTCTTCCTTATGTGTAAGGTTCTCTATCATCAATAAAGTGTTCTTCGTTGTTAATCAAAAAATGTTGGGGGTGTGAGTGTTCTACGGTGATGTTTTGTTTTTACCCACTATAGTTGTTTGTGTTCTTTTCTGTTTCTTTCTGTGGTATTGCTTTTTGACCAACCCTTGCATTAAGCTAGTAGAAGATAGGGTATTGCTCTTGGTGCCAACCTTGTTGGGATGAATGGTAGCACTATGATACTTTTTGCTCATTTTCTTTCATTTATTGATATAATCCATATTTTTATATGTTGTTACTTTAATAAAAAAAATTTGTTGATAAAAAAAAATATATATATATATATATATACATATAAACTAGTATATCACGCATGCAATATATGAGATTAAATAATGATTAACAAATTTATTTTTAAATTAATTCAAAATAATTTTGAAAAAAATAATATCAAGTAAGTTTTAACTTCTTTTTTTTTTTTTTTATTTAAACAAAAAAGTGTTTGAAATTCTCTTTTTAAGTGGTTTTTTGGAATTTTTAAGAGATAGAAAAAAGTTAATGTATTTCGGAATGAGTTTTTTTTATTGAATGGAAAAATGCAAATATTTTTTTTTATTACTTAAATTTTCCGTTTTATCCTTCCAAATGTGTAAACACCTATGCATTCACTCATAAGAATTGTTTGGTGTTTTCAAACTAATACAAAGATTTTTGAACCTTTTTTTTTTTTTTATGCCAAACACATTTTTGCATTCTTTAGTTTCTTGACTTTTTAATCAAAAAGATAACATCCCAAACATGTCATGAATTACACAATTTTTATATTATTTTAGTTTTTGTTGCTATTAATATTTTGTCCTAAGTTTTATATAACACACACACATATATATATAACAATTCAATTGGTAAAATTAAAACAAATGAATTTTCTAAAATTACAAAAATTATTCTTTGAGTCATGTATAATTACATTATCAACGAAATCCTCCTACCATAATTTGTCAAGTGATATAACAATCTTATTTTTTATTTTTTTGGTCACTCTTCATCTCTCTCACTCATCTTCTATCTCTCTTTATTTTAAGGTGATGTAGCAAAAAAATTAAATTGAAATGTTTCAATTTTTATATTTATTTTAGTAAGTACAGTAGGAAAAATATTCTTGTATTAGTAAAATTTGATTTGTCAATTGATAATGTATGATAAATTTAAGTTGATCGTAAAATATACGGCTTTAGTTGGTAGCTCGAAAATTAGTGGCCCTAATGGCCCTAATTTCCATATAAAGTTTATAAAAAAAAAACAAGGTAAAAAAAAAAAAGAAAAAAAAAAAAGACTTATCCAAAAAGGAAATTATGGTCATTAGAGCCACTGTTTTTAGGGCCACAAAACATTTTTCTAAAATATAAGGGTATTTTTAATTTTTATTTTAAAAAAAAAAAAAAAAAAGTTATGAGATTATCAAAGTACTTTAGTCGTGTTAGGTTTTATATCAATCAACACAAATTCAAGAGTCACACTTAACCAATTTGTTTATGTAAATATTTTTAAATTGGTAAACATACATCATTAGTATTTTTTTTTTTTTCATAATAAAATGTACATAATCATGCATACTTAATACCTTTGAAAAAACATATTAAATGTAATATTTTTTTATAGTGTTGTAATTATGACCTTAATTTCACTTTAATCTAAAAAATTGTGGATATTTGTATAATGTTTTAAAACAAATTAGACAAAAATCAATTCAAACAAAATATCACTTCAATTCAAACAAAATTAACAGTTATTTGTTTATGTAAATATTTTTTTTGAATTGATATTTTTAAATAAATCAACTGCAGATAAAAATATTAAAGTAAAGTTATAAAAATATTAAAGAAAAAATTATTAGGTATTTTTGAAGTAATACTCTACACCAATTATCAATTAACATATATCATGATGTCACAAAATATTAAAAATAGAAAATAAAAAAGAGTAGTAATATACAAATATAAAATCAATACAAAAAAAAAAATTAATAATAATTTGGTTGAATTTGACCTATCACTTTGTAATAAATAGTTCATTGACATAGTTTTTATTTTACAAATGACGATATCACATTATTTTAGGGTACAATATTGCATAAAAATTCTAGTGAAATAATATTTTCCAACAAAAAAATAGTTATAAGCAAAAAAAAAAAAAAACAAATATATATGGTCAGTAAAGAGTAGAAGGACAAATGATACATAAAATATGAAATGCAAAAACAAAAAGAAAAACAAAAAATAGTATAAAAAAAAGTGTACTTAAAGGATGAAAGAGTTTGTTTAAATAATGCAAGAAACTAAATATTAACTAATCTCTAATTGTCTCAAAAAGATAGAGAAAAAATAATGAGTAGTATCATTCCATTAATGTGATATTTATGGGATGAGAAGGATGCGAATGACTTGGAGAATGTGAAATGTATGATGGCCAAAGTTTAGGGGTAGAAGAAAGAATTGGTTAGAGAAATAGTACACAAGAAGGATTTTCTTTATCTTTCCTTTTCTAAATCATAAATTATGAAGAAAAAAATTATTTTTAAAATTAAAAATTCACAAATTTAGTATGAGAAATAGCCAAATCAATTTATTTAATTTATTTATAGGGAAACAATTTAATTATAGGAAAAAAAAAACCAAATTGGTTTTACAAATTAATTATAAGGAAATAAAATCAATCAAACAAAGCAATTTAAACAGATTTTTGTTTAATTTATTTTAAGGAATGTAAGATTTTAGGTAGAGATTTTAGAAGACGGACAAATAAATTGGAAGGCCCACAATCCGTGTTTCTATATTTGATTTTAAGAAAAGATCATCTTTTAGTCAATGACTTTAAGAGATGGTGTCACGACCCAAACTCGTTCCTAAAGGTTTAAGCCATGATTGGCCTGTAATTAGGCCTCAAAGATAAAATTTCAAAAATATTTAATTAATATAGGGGCCTAAAACAGAAGCAAAACAAAATGAATAATGTTACATGATCAACTAAAATAATTTAAACATTCTTAACACATTTTTAATATATACATATACGAAAACATATCTTATACATATCTCACACACTACGTAAATGATTTTTAACAAAATACAAAGGTTAACCAAAGCTCGATAAAAATAAAAATTAAAGTCTCGACACGGAAGCACACTTGGGTGGCTTGATGCAAAGGGTGGACTCTAGAGCAAACTCTAATGCTGATTTTCCAATTGCTCACCTACATATATATAGGGTAGAGGGATGAGTTAGAGCCCAGTGAGTAATACCAAAATAAAGAGATTAATGAATGAAATCTATAATAATTTAAAAGCTTGTCTTACAATTTTTCAAAATGAAACTTATGTGATTTTCAAAATAAAGTACTTGCCATATTTTGCATTTCCAATATCATATATCATCATTTTTAAAGCCAACATTTATCATATTGAAATCCATACTTTTTCAAATGAAACATATATCTAAATCAAATAGGATATTTTCCATATTGAATACATTAACAAAATATTATATGTGATACATTCAGTTGAATACGAACGACCCAAAGGCATATAGCAAAGAGACCATGAATGTCAACAAAGGAACTACATGGGTCTAAACAAAGAGACCTTATAGGTTAAGCAAAGGGACCACTTAGGTCAACAGAGACCTTTGTACTCATATAATAAAGGGTCTTGGTATTGTTTCCCCCAAGAAAGGGTCTTATCAAACAAAGGGCCATAGTACTGTTTCACCTAGGAGAGCGCCTTATTAACGAAGGGCCATGGTATTATTTTCCCTAGGAAATGGCTTTATTAATGGATGCCACGAATACATTTCGAAAAGGAACATTCATTTATTCATATAAAATAGCATTTTATAAATATGATTCATATAACAATTTACAAAATACTTTTCAAACATATCTTTATAGAGATATTACTTACAGTGGGCTTGAATGGATATTACTCCTCTGATGTCCAACCTACACATAGCACACAAACAAACATATCTAAACACAATACTACCCTCATATTTCATTTTTTTCCAAATAAACTGACTTCTCACTTCACCAATTAACTCTTAATTAAACTCTTACTTTTCTTTCTTAACCAATTGACTTATGTTGGTTTTTAACTTATTAATTCTTAATGAGGCTCAACTCATGCCTAAAGATGCTTGAAAAATGATGAGGACAAAAATATAAATTTAAAACAATTTTATAAATATGCTGAAATAGAGTAGTTCGCTCGAGCGAACATTTGGTCGCTTGAGCGGTGACCACAGATTCTCAATATTTTGGTCTATAAAAATCGATTCTAGATGGCCTCAATATTCGCTCGAGCAGTAACTTGACCGCTTGAGCAGTTAACAAATTTCTGGGTTCCAAAAATCAGTAAAATAGTTTCCAAACACATTTCCAAAACTTAGGGTCTTGCATGACTTTGCTAAAAACATATAATCCATTTTAATAATCAAGAAAACATGATCAATTGTAAACCATTTGCATCCAAACTCTTTTAATTTCAAGTTTAAACTCCAAATTTTCACAAACTTGATTGTTATAAAATTTTCCCTTTTTCTCTTCAAAATATGAAATCAATTCTTCAAATCTTCTTAAAATTTCATGATGAAACTCTATTTTATGCAAGACAACAAAAATCAAGCCCACAAAATGGTTAATTCCAATTTAACTTCTATAATCTTGAATCTAATTCAATTTCTTCATCCTTTTACTAATTCCTTTTAAATTACATGAAATTGATTTCTAAATGTCTTCTATTTTCCTTTAAATCATGAAATTGAACTTATAAAACTCTTAGAAAAGTATTTGCATGTATGAATTTAAGATCAAAACTAACTAATTTTATATTTTCAAAATCAAATCATAATTGAATTCTTGAATTGCTCTAATTTAGATTTTTATTAATTTTCTTCATATCAAATCCAAATTCAAACTCACAAACCTTTAAAACATGAATTAAAGTCTAAAACCTTGAAATTCCAGGATACAAGTAAGGATGAACTTTAAATTTATGAAGGATGATATAAATCAAACTCAAATATTAAATTACAACATTAATTTCTTAATTATCAAAATTAACTCAAATTTTCTTCATTCTTTCCTTAATTTCTTTCTAATTTCATGAAATTGAATGTAATTACTTTTTTTATTTATTTATTTTAATCAGCAAAAAGGAAAGCTTTATTCATAATAGGGAAAGTACAAGGTACACCACAAGTATCAATAAAGTTGAAAAGAGCAAAAAGTAACTATTGGCTACATATTTTGTAAAAGCTAATTACAACTTGACACGTGATACATGAAGGGCAATTCGGGGAATTAATACAAGTCTCCAGTCAAAGACAGACACGTGGTAGGGCATATTGGTTATAATGGATTTGCATAACACTAGAATAGCTAGAAGGCGCAAGATGACGTGCCCAACGGTTACTCACGTATTCAAATTCAAATCCGAGAGGGAAACCTAACTGCAAGAATGACGTAGTGGGACTGACTGTGAGAGAGCATGATCAGCAATCATGGGAGGACATTTTGACGGCTGGAAGCCCACTTTGACAGTTACCCTTGGGGAGTATAAATAGCAGAGAAGGCCCTAAATTGAAAAACCTAGACTCAAATTCAAGAACTAGTTTATTTACTTCATATTTCTTTTCAGTTTTACATTTCCAATTCTTTACATTTTAGCACTTCAATTCTTGTACCGTACTTCATTTCCTAGGAGTAGTTTCGAGTAGTCATTGCTGTAAACCTGTTCAAGGCTGGGTCATTACATTGTAAGTTCCTATTTACTTAATGAGATTCAGTTTCTGAATTGTTCTGTACTTGTTATTTCTTATAAATTTCTCTTAAAACAAGCCACCAGTAAAAGTCCTTTTCATTGAGGCGAAAAGAACTTCAACACAATCGTCTAATAATTGGTTGGCAATTAAAATTCTATAAGGATTGATTGATCCTTGCTAACATGCTTGAAATTACATAATTAACCTTCGAAAGCCAAAAAGCCAACATATATTTTTGGCACGCCTGGTGGGTCTCCTTAAAAATGGCTAGATGTAGAGCAAGAAGAGAAAATGAACGCTTGAAAGAGGGTGTGGAATGAGAGATATAAATACCTAACGCAGAGTAGAATGTAATGGATGCACCTGTCCCATCAGATCTTCTACGAATAGTCGAACAGACCAACACTTCAGAATATACAACACATGTCCAATACACTAGACAGGGCCATGAGACTGGACCTTCGAATGTCCTTTCTACCCACCCAATAAATACATAGGTAGGTTTAGTAGATGTTACAGGGCAACAATTATTATATACAATGGAAAGATGGGTAACATCCTTTTTGGATCGAGTAAATTCTCATCAACCAATGATCGCACGATTCCTTTCAGCATAGATTGGCTCGAGATAAACAACCTATGCAAAATAACGAACAAACCAGTGGTCATACTAGCAATCAGAGTCATGAGAGGTCATCACCTATCCCTCAATCATGGTATGAAACTCCTTCGAGACCACTAGCAAACCAAAATGTACCATTGCCCAACAACGAAACCATACAAATTGGTGGATCTGGGCCAATCAAAGGGAATGGTATAAGGATATTTCCAGATCCCATGTTCGAAGCCATACCTGGTACACGAGGCTTCATTAATCCTATGTTTGAATTTACACCCGGGGGGTTAAAGGGATTTCTTGCGGCTGGAAGAGAAATAACACATATTCATCCTCCTATAGTACCTTTCGCAGGGCCTTTCCCAAGACAGATTCCAAGAGGTCAGCCATACCTCCAACAGTAACCAGTGCAACAAGGACAGCTAGCCTTTAATGTACCCCTATATGGACCAAGAGGCCCTCAAGCACATGGAGTTCCTTCAAACCCTGTGTTGGTTTCTCCAGTAGTGGTTCAACTAGCACAAAATATGGTTCCAAGGGACCAAATTGCTGATATAGTTAGAGAAATGTGTGGACCTATGGCTTGAGGGATCCAGACACTAGTTGTAGACGCGTCCGCGAGGGACCTCGACTACAGTTCGGACTCCCTTTTGTTTGTCGGTTCTAAATCTGAACCAAAGAGTCCAAATCCGGCAAATCGTTTGAGAAAACAGATTTTTTTGAAAAGTAGTGCCAAACATGGACTGCTTTGCCAGATTTACAGAGTCGCCACCTAAATATTTTAAAATGGGAAATTTAGGAAACCCTGACTCGGTGCCGAAGGCCACATGTCCGTCATCACCAAAGTGGTCTTGGCTCGGGAGCTTGGGTACGATCGGGGAAGGTCAGCTATGAGCACCCCCTTTCGCCCGGTCCGAAGACCGGCCTCTACTAACCGTGATATCCGTTTTTGAAAACTTTATGCGTTCTTATTCCGGTTATTTAGCCTAGATTTACTATGTTATGCGCACAGCAAACAAGTATAGACCAAATCGCCTAAGTTGGAACAAAACATTACGTGTTTGTTTTGAAAAATGATTTGCTACTCATAAGTAGGCTAAAATGCAGGTTTTGCCACTCTCAAGCGGGCTTTTAGGAAAGACGGTTTTGCCACTATCTAGTGGGCTTTAAAACTCACAGTTTTAATGTGTTGTCCCAATTTAGGTAATTCAACCTCCATCCACAGGCATTCATGCAGTTATATCACATAAGCACTTAGCCGCATGGTGATCCCTCATCATGGTAACATTCACACTCATGCGATATGCTAAAGCATAAAACTTACATTGTACTCGTGCCAAAACAAGAACCTGGTTAGCGAACATGCATGACCTAGTTCATGTTAAGTGGCTAATGCGGCACAGGCGGAAATGCAATCTAGAGTAGGCTCGGCTAACCCTAAACATGGCATGTGAGATGCAACAACTATCACGTATTCAATTTGGAATTGAAAGTACGATGCAGTTTGTATGATGTGCCGAGCCCGGTGCATGTAAACAAAATGCATGAATGCACGCATGCATTGCATAAGGTATGCTAATATCGACGTGCCCTAATCTACCATAAGCAGGTAAATAAAAGGGTTAGAAAGAAATGGGGATTGGAAGACATACACCCACTCACACACACTTATTACAAATTCGCCCTCACACGGAGGGACCAAATAATAATACAGGCCGAATAAATAAATGAATAAATAAATTATTACAAATTCTAATTACTAAAATTAAATTAAACAAATAAATAAATGCAATGGGGCCTCAGCCCTGCCTTGGGATGTGCGAATGATGGATGCTCGACCCGACTTGCCCGGGAAACCCGTACCGTGCCACTGCTGGTTCTGTTTTCACTGCCCTGCCTCTCCAAAAATTCCCAAAGTTTCAGAACGCCTCCCAGATGATCTGAAACACCCCACCGGCTGGAAGAATTGATCATCGGCTCCTCCCATTGACCACCGGCTGATGATGGTTTTTATCGGCACAAATCTGATTGCCGATCGGCACATATCTTTGTAGGCCGCGTAAATTTCTGCGAGAGGGGCTTGACGGCTGACAAGCAGCGGTCTGAGGGTATTGGTTTTTTGGACATATTTATGCATGGCCAATGCTCCCTATCATGAAGGAGACTCAAGGAAGCATGGCTCTTGGTTCTAAGGCTATCAATTGTGCACTTTGGTGCATGATAGCCTAAGAACCAAGGTTGCATTTTCAATGTAGAAATGCATGCAAACAAACAAATGGAACCAAAATCTTATCATCCTTAAGTCAAAGGCCTTGGTGACTTGGGGAATGGAGGTGTGTTTTGCCACTTGAAGTGCAAACACCCCTCACTTCCCACACTTGGTTTGACACCCCAAACCAAGAAATGAAATGCATGTATGCAACGTAGTTCAATGATGCCATCTAATAATGCAACTATCATGTTAAGTTTGCAATGTCAATCATACAAGATGCAACATACAACGTTAACATGAACAAGTCAAGCAATAGGGCCAACCTTTCACAACACTTAGTTAATCAAACATGCAACAATCATAAAGCAAGCATGCCATGGATTTAAATACAAGGAGGCAGCCTTCAAAACCCCAAAATCAGTGGCAAAACATGCCCCAAAACATGAACAAAATGCTACACAAGCATGCAAGCTATAAGGCTTAAGGCTAAGACATAAAGTGAGACATTGAACCACCACTTAACAAGACCAAACATGGCATACGTGAGGCAACCAAAACAGGTTTTTTTTAGCACACAAAATAGCACCCAAACCCCCTTTATGGCATCCCCAAAATGCACTAAACATGTAAGTATGCAAAGGCCTACTTTAAAGCACACAAGAGCACACCCTTAAAGTATGAACTAAGTCACATATGCCAACATGCAAACATGACTAATGGATTGAAATAGGGTCTAATATGATGCCAAATCATGGAATAAAGACAAGTTAAACATGCTATAACTCCATACAAGCAAGGCCTACAAGCCAACAAGCAAGGCAACCATGTCAAGCATCTCAAATGTGACAAAATCAGTGGCTCACAGCCCTGATGCATGACAAGATGATACTCCTATTTTCATAAAATCAAGCTAAAACATGCGAGAAATATGGCTTAGACATATGGCATGCTTTTAGGCATAAAAGAGCATTTTAAAGGAAGTATGAGAAGCATGTTAGAGGCTATAATCCCAACCAAAAACAGAGATCAAACATGACCTAAAACAGCCCAAAAGTCTGAAATGAAGCCAAATGCAAACATGCACACATGCTATGCTATGAACCCAAGACAAAGGCAAATAAAGGACCAAGGGGGGAGGGGTGTCTCTCCCCTAAATGTGACTTAAAATCATCTTCCTCACCACTCAAAACCCACTGGTTTTCATGGTGAGAAGGCCAAGAACACCAAGCAAAGGAGGTCTCAAGCAAAGGCACTATAAGTGGCCAAATGAAGCCTAATAGGATGAGGCTTTACTCAAACCATAAAATGACCTTAATGAAGGTTCAAGAACAAGTAAAAACAAGAGTTTTTTTATGTTAAATACAAAGTCAAAAACACAAAGTAAAGAGGGTAGAAAGTGGTTGTAAGAATGGGGAAACTAAAGTGAAAAGCTCACCCTTGAAGATCCAATGAAGAACAGGTGGTCCAGCCCTCCTCAAATGATCAAAACCAGTCCAAGATCACTCAAAACAAGCCTCCAAGTCTCCCAATCTCGGAGCTAGGTGTAATAGTGTGTGTAATGGTGCAAAAGTGAGGTAAAACACACTATTTGGACCCAAGAACACACACACAAGAGGAGAGAGAGGGAGATATAGATATATGGCAGAAATATATATATATATGAGCTCTGGTTTTTTGTCTCAAAAAATTCTAACCCTAAGTCAAGAGGAGAAGCTCCTCTCTTATAGGCAAAGAATGCTTACAAGCTAAGCAAACCAAAGCCTCATCCCTCCATACACGTGTATGGAGGAGAGCAACAAACTTTACAGCTGTGAGAAAATATCTCATAAAGTAACTGCACAGTGCTCGGCCGGCAAAGAGTACCAAATGCCAAAATTTAGTGCCGGTCGGCACAAAATATTGCCGGTCGGCACAATAAAGTGCCGATGGACAAAGAAACCAGCCGATGGCCTCCAGTCCCAGCCGGTGGTGTGTGGGGATACCTCAAAAGGCATTCCCTGCCCTCCCAAGGCAAAACACAAGTGTTTGGTGCAAAACCAAACACAAACGGTCGAGTTCGGAGGTCCTGAGGCAGGGCACGCGTAGCCGAGAACTCCGGGAACTCCAAACGAACACAAACATGGATAATCACCGAGTGTGCCAACGGTGACGTCCAAGTCTTGAGGACGGTCAAAAATGGGGTGTCTACAGTTGCCCCTCTTTGACAGAACTCGGAAGTCATAACAATGACGGGAGTGAATGTCAAAGCCCAGAGACGACCCATTTTTGACAAGGCCGAAGACTTAGACAATCATGCAAAACAAGTAAGACATGCGCCCGAAGGCAGGGGCAAAATGCAACTGAAAATGCAAGAAGCCGGGCATAACTTATGATCATGCAAAGAAAGCTGTAATGAAGCACACATGCAACAGTTATAAGCTAGCTTACGCCGATCTACACTACAATGCAGAAAGGATGTAAGAGAATTATGAAATTCTCGAAACGTCTCACGTGGAGGATACAATACCTGCGCGGCTCGTCCGGTTGCGCCGACCTCAAATGAACCGTACATACAATATCGTGCCTGTAAAGAAAGCAAACTTAACAGGTACAATATTGTTAGCAATATGCATGTTGCACGATTGGAGGTGTGTGGCAGATGCAACGTGTATAGGCAGTTGTAATTGAACACATGTGAGTAAAGCAGAGCACGCATACAATGCAATGTGTATAGTAGGGACTTGAACACATATAAGTAAAGCAAAGCACGCATACAATGCAATGTGTATAGAGAAAATTGAACACATATCAGTAAAGCAAAGCACGCATACAATGCAATGTGTATAGAGAAAATTGAACACATATCAGTAAAGCAAAGCACGCATACAATGCAATGTGTATAGAGAAAATTGAACACATATCAGTAAAGCAAAGCACGCATACAATGCAATGTGTATAGGGAAAATTGAACACATATCAGTAAAGCAAAGCACGCATACAATGCAATGTGTATAGGGAAAATTGAACACATATCAGTAAAGCAAAGCACGCATACAATGCAATGTGTATAGGGAAAATTGAACACATATCAGTAAAAGCAAAGCACATACAATGCAATGTGTATAGAGGAAATTGAACACATATCAAGTAAAAGCAAAGCACGCATACAATGCAATGTGTATAGGGAAAATTGAACACATATCAGTAAAGCAAAGCACGCATACAATGCAATGTGTATAGGGAAAATTGAACACATATCAGTAAAGCAAAGCACGCATACAATGCAATGTGTATAGGGAAAATTGAACACATATCAGTAAAGCAAAGCACGCATACAATGCAATGTGTATAGGGAAAATTGAACACATATCAGTAAAGCAAAGCACGCATACAATGCAATGTGTATAGAGGAAATTGAACTTGAACATGGTAAATCATGATGTTGTAATGTAACGTATTGCGACACAGTATAATTGAAATGGAATTTACAAAATATAAAAGGATACGGGAAGGGACATCCTTCGCATGTTCCAAGTATCGTTCTCAAAAGTTGTGGTACGAGGTCAACTCGAAGCTCCGCTTATATCTGAGGCGCCATTTCTTGGCGCCTTAGCGATGAAGATACCAAACCACATGAGTGACCGAACAAGGCGCATAAAAGGTATGATGGCCGAAAGGAGGAGATTACCAGTGTCAAACCCAGCACCCTGCTACCCTGTTATTTTCTTGCTTTACTTTCCTTTTTACTAGGAGTTTAAGCACATTGCACTGCTTTAGGCAGATTTTACTTCTCAAAATCGTGTGTTTTTGCAAAACATATGATGGAGATGAAACAACTATTTGTTCAAAAGGTATTGCATTTGCATGTTCTATGCATCGCATCGCAAGGTTTCACACCACAATGCGACATGAAACTGAAACTCGTGTTTATGAAAACAAAGCATCGCATCGTAATAATCAGGTAGTAAACCAACTACAACTCGATAAGCAAATCAAAGACTCGACAGACTAGCCAAGTGCAAGCACAACTTGATAGACACAGCAAAGACTCAAAGTGAGTGGTATACAACTCGATAAGCAAATATACAACAACTCGATAAACAAATGCACGACTCGGTGGGAATCAAATCACCGGAGAGTGCTGTAAGTGGTGGAATTCCCCAAGATTCAGCATGAACAGCTTAGAAAACACATGGGGAAGACCATCGACTGGACACAAGGACCATCGGCTGGGGAGGATGGTCATCGGCACATAATTTGGTCGGTCGGCACAACATTATGGCCGGTCGGCACTATTTACTGCCGGTCGGCTGTAGACTGTCTGCACCAGCAGAATATTGACATGTGTCCTCCACTCAACCTTATCCTCTAAAAAAAGATCTTAGCCTCGTGGTTTTTCTTCATTTCTACACTGATTGACTCCAAATGGAGGAATTTCTTGCCCAAAATCTTGCAACTTGGATTAACAACTTGGGCCTCGGAAAAATTTGAATTTAGGCTTTTGGCATAAACGCACTATTCACTTTTGCCGCACCTGCATATTCCGTTCCTCCACGCGGCAAGGTTCTCGGAACCGGTAACACATGTCTTTAGCTTTAGCGGGCAAGAGGTGTGTCCCACTTTCAAGATTTCCAAGCTCTAATGGAATCTGCTAATGAGGAAATCCTGCCCCAATTTCGTTTTGGCCATGCTCAAGCCTTAGGACAAATGTGTGGGCTCTCAATACCCGATGCTCGTTCTCTGATTTGTGACGGGACACTAGATGTTCCGAGTTTGGTTTGTCGTTTTTCTGAGACCGGTGATCGTGGCGACCGTCACTGGCAAGGCTTTCGGCGGCACGCCCTCTGTCTATGCATGCTATCTCATTTTCTGTTCGTCTCTGGTTCCGGAGGATCCAGTGTCCGGTCGATTGAAGTTGCCCAAGGCTTGAAGGAGGGCAAAAGCTGCATTGCCATGGTCCTGGCTGAGACACTGCTGGGCTTAGACGCCTTTTATCGTCGAGAGACGATCAGATTAGCAGGGAGTCCACTATTACTGCAAGTAATGTTTCCCACCCCATCTCACTTTTTATATTTGCTCACGTCACTCGGCCCTCAGGCTCGGTTTTTCTCACAAAACCCCCTTTCTTACTTTTCTCTCAACTTACTCCTCTCTATTCTTTATTCTCTCATTTTTCATCCTTCCCCAGGTGTGGTTAATGGATAAATTGAAGGTTGTGGACTCTTGCCCAGCATATTCAGCGCGCGGCTATTTCTTCAGGCAACGCCTAGTTGACGCCCTTGATGAAGGTTGGTGGTTTGAGTGGATGTGCAGTTTGTCTGCAGATCGCATTGCTTGGCGGTGCCCATGGCTCAATCTCCCAATGATGAGTTATAGTATGACCCATCAGCCGGGGATCCAATTGATTGGCTTGACTCACTGTGTTTTCTACTTCCCATTCCGTATCCTGCGCCAGTTTGGTCGTGATCAGACTTGCCCGCCGGAAGGGATAGAGTACCCGGCTGCATTCCTAATCCGAGGCTCACAGCTGGCCAGGTATGCCGCAGCATGGAGGACGAGAGAGCTCCTGGCCCCCGCTCCCGCTTTCAATTGCACTTTGTCTGATGAGTGCTTGGATTGGCTTAATGAAGAGGCACAGGAGGGGCCCACTTTGGCATCAGAGGCTTCGACTAGCTCTGGGAGGGGGCGCAGGGATATTTGACTTGACCATGCCCGAAATTTATTGCTTTATTAGTACTTTCAAGTTTTCTTTATGAATGTAAAATAAAAGCAACTTCGATTGTATGCAAGAGCAAGAGAACTTTATTTGAAATCAATGAAATTGAAGGTTGTGGTACTGAAAATTTTCCGTTTTGGTCCAGAAATGGTCTTAGTTGTAAAAAGATTTATTTGAACAAAGTCATCTTTATTAAAACTTCTCAAAACCATTTTCGATATGGATCAGAACTGGACACGCCTGAAATTTGTCACTGAGATGCACAACCCCAGATTCCTGCAATTGGAAAATTGCCCCTAGTT
This sequence comes from Camellia lanceoleosa, assembly GCA_025200525.1. Taxonomy (NCBI): domain Eukaryota; kingdom Viridiplantae; phylum Streptophyta; class Magnoliopsida; order Ericales; family Theaceae; genus Camellia; species Camellia lanceoleosa. Next base: position 89,895,009 of record CM045759.1, read on the forward strand.
TGGATAGTGCCGTGGCGCTGCATGGCAACGGAAAGTTGCCCCTAGTCTGAATAGCACTGCACCGGAGATTGCGATGAATGCTTGATGGACAAAGATGACCAAGATGATCAAATAGACAAAGCTGATCGGGGAAAGTGTTTATGGCTGAACTTCAGGATGAAGCTGCCTACGTATCCCAAGGATGGGAATCAAGCCTTACGTAGTTCAGGCTTGGGTTCACTCGAGTATTTTCACTCTCCTTTTGCGCTCTAATTTTTGCCAAGGCCGCCCTTTGCGGGTTTTCAACCTTGCGAGCTCAGTTTTTCATATTTTCTAATTTTTTCGTGCTCTGAATTTTGCCTAGGTCGCCCTTCCGGGTTTTCGGCCTAGCGAGCCTCTCAGGGGTAATATTTCTTCAGCTTGTCCATGTTGATCGGTTGGGAGAACTCTAGGCCATCTAGGTCCATCAGAACCACAGCTCCACCTGACCAGATAGATTTGATGATATAGGGACCCGTCCAATTAGGTCTGAACTTGCCCCTTGGGTCGTGGATGGGGGCTCGGTTGTCTTTGAGCACCAAATCCCCTTCCTTCAAATTCCTGGACTTAACCTTCTTGTTGAAAGCAGGCGATTCTGCCGATAACCTTGGACATAGTGCGGTGCTTTCAATCTCCTTTCATCGAAGAGCATGAGTTCCTCGAATCTGCTCTGCTGCCAATCTGCCTCAGCTATCTGACACTCAGCCAATACTCGCAATGATGGAACCTCAATCTCAATCGGTAGAACGGCTTCCATCCCGTAGACCAGCGAATAAGGGGTTGCTCCAGTCGAAGTTCTAATTGAAGTCCGGTAGCCCCACAGAGCGAATGGCAACTTATGCAGCGATCCGATAGGTTTCCACCATCTTCTGCAATATGTGTTTGATGTTTTTGTTGGCGGCCTCAACTGCTCCGTTGGTCTGCGGCCGATACGTGGATGACTTATGAAAGGCCACATTATACTTCTCCAACAAATCAATCACCTCTTTCTTGAAGTGAGAACCATTGTCTGAAATGATCTCATTCGGAACTCCATAACGGCAGATAATGTTGTTTCTGATAAACTTTGCGACATGCGAAGCCTTCAACACGGCATAAGATTGGGCCTCGACCCACTTTGTAAAGTAATCTATTGCTACTAAGATATACTCATGCCCATTCGACCCCTTGAATGCTGGCTCCAATCACGTCGATTCCCCATACTGAGAACGGCCATGGTGATGTCATGTTGTATAACTTTGATGGCGGAATGTTCATGCGGTTTGCGTGAATCTGGCATTTATGGCATCGCCGAACAAAGCCAATGCAATCTTCCTCCATGGTAGACCAGTAGTAGCCTTGTCTGAGGATCTTTCGTGCCAGCATCACCCCATTCATATGCGCACCACATTCTCCTCCATGGATGGCCTCCATCAGCGCCGACTCTTGACTTCCACACACAACTTGTGCATTCCCGGATGACCTCTCTTGTACAATTTACCCCGCAGATGATAAACCCAATGACCATTCTTCTGATTGCCCTTTTGTCTTTGGCATTTGCCCCTAGTGGATATGCCTCCTTTTCCAAGAAATTCCATATGTCGTGATACCAAGGGTTGTTATCCTGTACTTCATCTATGGCAAAGATTGATGCGTATGCTGGCGCAAACTTTTGATCAATGATTACTGGACGCATCCGGATTCCCGACGGGATGTCTATCATGGAGGATAGAGTTGCTAGTGAATCTGCGAACCTGTTGTTCTCTCTCACTAGGTGAGTGAAACTTAGCTTTTCAAACCGAGGAATTAGCGAATCCAGGGTCTGGTGGTAAATTATCATCTTTTCCTCCTTGACTTTCCAGTCTCCTTTTGCCTGAGACACAACCAGGTTCGAATCTCCAATAACGTCCAAACGTCTTGCCCCTAGTTCTAGGGCGGCTTCTAACCCGGCAATACATGCCTCGTACTCTGCCTCATTGTTCGAGACTTTGAACTGAAGCTTGAATGCTAAAGGGATACGGGAGTCGTCGGGCGCTATCTGTCACACCCCAACCCAGCCCCTATAAGTTTGGGCATGACTTAAGCAGAAATAGACAGAATAACCTATATGGTATAACATTGGGGCCTGAACGGAAGCATTAAATTTAAAACGACATCTAGAAATATCCATTGAGCAACTATCAACAAGCCAGGACCATCTTAACATTGAACATAACGTAGCATGCACACAAAAAGGAGGTTACATAAACATTTACAATCCAGCCCAGGTTTTAGGCATACAAAACAATAAATACATAACCCTGACCAGCGATGTGGATACCAAAAATTACATTTACAAAGAAAACTGATCTAATATGTAAGGGTTTCCTCCAGTGCCTGGTTATCCTTAGGCTGACAAAAATGCATGACGTGTGCTAGATCGGCTCCTCAAGCTGGTTCCTACAGAATCAAACAAAACTACAGAATGAGACAAGCTCAGTGAATAGTAGTGCGTAATATAAAATCACCATGTACAGTAGTATATGTATCAAAACAGAAAACCGAGATAACAGATTGGCCCATTAGCCCGGATAGCCTTTCGGCTCAGGTAGCCTTGCGGCACAACAGGTAGCCTTACGGCACGGATAGTCTTTCGACTCAGGTAGCCTTGCGGCACAGATAGTCTTTCGACTCAGGTAGCCTTGCGGCACAGATAGTCTTTCGACTCAGGTAGCCTTGCGGCACAGATAGTCTTTCGACTCAGGTAGCCTTGCGGCACAGATAGTCTTTCGACTCACATTTCAGTTCTAGATCAACATATAAGTTATGATCTTATCTTACAGAAAACGGATACATAAATATATGTAAAATGCACTATTACTCACAGTGTTGTGGTGGCGTATGAGTTCCTCCTGGAGTGTGCCCTACACACAACATAACTAATAAATTAGTATTCTTTTCCTTTAAAATCGATTCACATGCCTCCACACTTTTATAAAGTCATAATCTCTTAAGACCCATCAGAAAAGAATATTCTAATAGCACCGAAGAGTCAAACACAAAAAACTGAACAAAACATATTTTTCTTGCTGAAACAGTCCTCCGCTCGAGCGTAGCTTTGTCCGCTCGAGCGGACAGTGTAGTGCTGCCAAAATACTGGATGGTCGATTTTTACGCTCGAGCGTAAAGTTCTCCGCTCGAGCGGACAGGGTAAATTTTCAGAAAACTGCTGGGAGGTGCATTTTCACGCTCGAGCGGCCCTGACCTCCGCTCGAGCGGACGACTACCCAGATTCAGGGCAGCCCGATTTCAAGCCAAAATTCATCATCCAAACCCAATTTTTCATGCAATCAAGGGTGAAATTCATGCAATACTTCCACTTAACAACACCACAACATGGATGAAAGCTTAATCATGTCAATTTAAACCAAGTTAAAGGCTTCAACAAGCCAACACTTCCACAAATTCCATCCAATGCTCCAAATATATTCAAGTTCTACAAATTCAACAAACATAGCACATAGTAGTAACATATTGGTATGGATTAATGCTATAGAAACAAAGATTAATGTCCAAAGTGTTAAGGCATCAAATCAATGAGAAACCCTAATGGATCAAACATAGATTATTCATGAATCAACACAAACATGAGATGCAATTCTTGAGAAGTTAAACTAGAAATTTGGTTACCTTAACCTTAATCTCCCAATCTTACTAATGGATGAGCTTTTTGGTGAGTCAAATTTATTTCCCCCAATTCTTCTCCTTCAACTCTCACGTTCCTCTCTTCCTTTCTTTCTCAATGTAAGCCCACGTTTTTTATCACAAATTTTACAAGTCTTAGACATATATATATATATATATCAAGATATAAGAGCACAAAAGACGAAATTCAATCGCTTTATGGTGCCGAAATAAAAATTTCACAGAAAATCCCCTTATAGCTTAAAAATCATGTAGATTCCAAATATCAAATCAATTTCTGCAAATTAAATCTCTAAGATGCTCAATTTCCATTTTAAGTAATTCAAGTGTAACAGATACGTTCTAATTCAACAGATAGAAACTCATATCTCTAAGTTCCATGCTCTTTTACTATATTTTCACATAGATTTTCACAATAACATTCAAAGACACAGAATAGGGGATTATAAAGACAGCAGAATCAGATATGAGGGTCGGGGTATTACACTCTCCCCCCCTTATTTAAGTTTGGTCCTCCAAACTTGCTTTTACCTTAGGACGAAAATAGATACGGATATTGATTTTGCATTTCATCCTCTTTTTCCCAGGTTGCCTCAGTCCCGTAGTGCTCTTGCCACTCCACTTTTACCATTGGAATTTCCCGGTTCCGTAACTGTTTCACCTGACGATCCAGAATTCGGAGCGGTTTTTCTTCATATGTTAACCTGTCGGTTAGCTCAATCTGATGATAGTCAATAATATGGGATGGATCTGGAAGGTACTCTCGGAGCATAGAAACATGAAATACATTATGAACCTGACTCAAATGTGGCGGAAGGGCGACTCGGTAAGCTACTGTCCCAACTTTCTGTAAAATCTGAAAGGGACCGACATATCGGGGTGTTAGTTTACCCTTCTTTCCAAATCTTGGGTGACCTTTCATTGGGGTGACTTTCACAAAGACATGACTGTTTTCATCAAATTCCAAATTCCTTCGTCGGTTATCTGCGTAACTCTTCTGCCTGCTTTGAGCAGTTTTCAGCCTTTCTCGAATAATCTTCACTTTCTCGGTAGTTAACTGAACGATCTCTGGCCCTAACAAAGGCCTATCTCCTACCTCAGCCCAGCACACTGGTGAGCGACACGGTCTCCCATACAGGGCTTCATAAGGTGCCATTTGAATACTCGAATGGTGGCTATTATTATACGCGAATTCAATCAATGGTAGATGAGTCTCCCAGCTCTCTTGAAAATCCAGAACACACATTCGAAGCATATCTTCTAACGTCTGAATCGTCCTTTCGGACTGTCCATCGGTTTGAGGATGGAAAGCTGTACTGAACTTCAATTCTGTACCCATTGCATTCTGTAGACTCTGCCAAAACCGTGATACAAATTTTGGATCTCTGTCCGACACAATTGAAACCGGGACTCCGTGAAGCCTTACAATTTCATCTATATAGAGCAAAGCAAGTTTGTCGGCGTTATATTGGGTCTTCACAGGCAAGAAATGGGCGGATTTGGTTAATCGGTCAACAATAACCCATATCGAATTCATACCTCGAGGCGTCCGTGGCAATCCCACTACAAAATCCATCGTTAGGTGTTCCCATTTCCACTCCGGAACTGGAAGGGGTTGTAACAACCCTGCGGGTTTCTGATGTTCTGCTTTAACTTGCTGGCACTGCAAACATTTAGATACAAACTCTGCAATCTCCCTCTTCATACTTGGCCACCAGAAATGTTGTTTCAAATCTTGGTACATTTTGGTACTTCCTGGATGTATTGAGACTCTCGAGGCATGTGCTTCTTTCATCAACTTCCGTTTAAGTTTTACCACATTAGGGACACACACTCGACTCTGAAATTTAAGTACAGAATCGGTCAAGGTAAATCCCAGTCTTGGTTTTGTCTCCATTTCACTACATATTTTCTTGAGGGCGTCATCCTCCATTTGACGTATCTTGATCTCCTCCAGTAATGCCGGTTGAGCCATCATTGCCGCTATTGTTGCTTTTTGTCCAGGTAGTATGAAGTCAATTTCCATTTTGTTCAGGTCCCCTATCAATTCTTTACTTTCTGTCAATAGACTCGCCAGTTTTCCCATATTTTTCCGATCGAAATGCGCTCACATCGTGTTCGCCTTGCCAGGATGGTAGTGAAGCTGCAAATCATAGTCTTTAATAAGTTCTAGCCACCGCCGTTGGCGCATATTCAATTCCTTTTGGGTGAAGAGGTATTTGAGGCTTTTATGATCAGTATAAATATCACAAGAAGTCCCATACAGATAATGTCGCCAAATCTTTAACGCAAAGACAACTGCTGCTAATTCGAGGTCATGTGTGGGATAATTTTTCTCATGGGGTTTAAGCTGGCGAGAGGCGTAGGCGATAACTCTTCCGTTCTGCATAAGGACACAACCCAGTCCCTTATGTGAAGCGTCACTGTAAATTACAAATCCCTCGTTACCAGATGGTAATGCAAGAATCGGGGCGGTAGTTAACTTCGTTTTTAATTCCCGGAAAGCAAATTCTCTCGGTTCAGTCCATTCAAACACAATGCCCTTCTTCGTTAGCTGCGTAAGTGGTACAGCAATCTTAGAAAAGTCTTGGACAAATCTCCGATAATAACCTGCTAGTCCCATAAAATCAAGACTTGATTTACATTAGTCGGGTTGGCGATTTACTATTGCCTCAATCTTACTTGGATCAACGGAAACTCCTTCTTTAGTTATGACATGTCCCGAAATGCCACTTCATGCGGCCAAAATTCACACTTCTTCAATTTTATGCATGACTTCTTTTCACGGAGAGTTTGGAGGATTCGACGAAGATGATTCTCATGAGCTTCTACATTCCCAGAATAAATAAGGATGTCATATATAAAGACCACTACAAACTCATCCAAATAAGGTTTGAAAACTCGGTTCATCGATCCATAAATCTGCTTGATGCGTTTGTAACCCCAAAGGGCATAACCAAAAATTCATAATGACCGTAGTGGGTTGGAAGGTCGTCTTCTCGACATCTTCGCTTTGACTTTCAATTGATGATACGGGACCGCAAATCAATCTTAGAGAAAACTCGCCTTTGTAACCGATCAAATAAATCATCAATTCTCGGAAGGATACTTGTTTTGATCGTTACTTTATTAAGCTCCCAATCTATGCATAAACGAAGTGTCCCGTCTTTTCTTCTTCACAAACAGATCGGTGCACCCTGGGAGAGACACTGGACGAATAAACCCTTTATCCAGTAAATCAAGTGACCCTTCAATTCCTTCATTTGATTTAAAGCCATTCGACACGGAGTTTTAGAGATGGGTTGAGTTCGTGTAACACATCAATTGTGAACTCTATTTCACGGTCCACTAACTCTCCCGGTTCCTTTGGGAAGACATCAGGAAAGTCACAAACAACCTAATCGCATCAATATTTTCATTCTCTCTTGGGCCTCCTGAGAACATTACACAAATACCCCGACATCCTTTTTGAATCAATTTGTAAGCCTTATTGCAGAGATCACATATGGTGGTGATGTCACTTCTTGACCCTGGAAAATAGTTTCTAACTGACCCGGAGGGTGGAATTTAATTTGTTTCATTAGGCAATCAATGGTAGCCCCGTATTCTCCCAACCAATCCATCCCCAAAATAATATCAAATGAAGTCATATCAAGTGGGACTAAGTTAGCATATACACGAGCATTTCCAATGAGAATTTCACAAGTAGGATAGACAGAAGTACAAATCAAGGAAGTCCCCATAGGCGATGTAACACACAACACATAGGCTAATTCTATTTCAGGTATATCTAAGTTCTTTGCAAATTGCTTTGACACAAAAGAGCAGGTAGAGCCAGAATCAAACAAAACATAAGCAGAGTGGCCATAAACTGTAAATGTACCTGACACTACTGTTGTTGCATTCTGTATATCTCCCGGAACCAACGCAAACACCCTACCTTGCTTCATGGTGTCCTTATTATTATTTGGTTTGACAGTGGATTTGGCACTAGGAGTCGGTGTAGACCCAGCTGAACTTGTGGCGGCCTTACTACCGGGTTGTTGATTCCTTTGTGGACAGTCCCTAATCAAATGTCCTGTTTTTCCACAGGAAACAAGCTCGATCAACCGATGACAAACCCCACGATGTTTCAACCCACATTCCTGACACTCAGGAGTCGAATTCTGAGAAGTTGTACTGGTGAAGTTTCCCGAATTCTGCTTTTTATTTGGTGTAGTGGTTGATCCCTTAGACCATTGAATATTTTGCCTCTTCCCTTTCCATTCGGAAATCCGAGTCTGAGTAGCCAAATTTCCTTCTGCGATGACAGCCCGCTCCAAGACATCAACGTACGTCGGTAACTTCAACACATTGATCCGATCCTGAATGGCATTCCGTAATCCTCCCTCGAATTTCCGCGCCTTTTTGTACTCTGTGTCTACCATGTGAGGTGCAAACCGAGCTAGTTCGGCAAACTGGGCTTCATACTCAGCCACAGTTTTGTTTCCTTGTCTCAATGTTTCAAACTCAGTTACTTTCTTGTCTCGCATACTCTGAGGAAAATATTTGTCATAGAATAACACCAAGAACCTATCCCAAATCAACCCAGGATGCATTGTTCTGGTAAGCATCCACCACCTCCGCGCTTCCTCTTCAAGCGTGAAAGCGGCAAGCTGCACTTTCTGAACTTCAGTACAAGGGAAGACTTCGAATAGTTTCTCTATTCCTAGCACCCATGCCTCCGCCTTCATTGGTTCAATTCCTCCTTTGAACGAAGGTGGTTTCATCTTTTTAAACTCCCGTGTAAGTGTGATGGTACGGTCCTCAGCGTGAATATCTTGCATTACAGGTGGGGGTACTGGCGGGGGTGGTGGCTGAGGTTGTTGTTGCTGTTGCTGTTGTTGTCGTAGAGTTTCAGCCATATCTCTCATCATTCTTTCCATCCTATCCAACCGTACCGTGGTAGCATCTTCTGGCTCATCAGCCCTTGTTCTCACCATAGTCTACAAAACAAATCATTATACCATACACAAAGGTGTACAAGGAAGTCAAATTGTTAGCATTAGGGTTGGCAGAAATCATATCACGTTGCTATCATTCTTACTTTCCTATATGATGCCTACCACACTAGACATCCTAACGGTCAATGGATCAGTGTGTGAGATAGCAACTCGTGCTCTGATACCACTTGTCACACCCCAACCCAGCCCCTATAAGTTTGGGCATGACTTAAGCAGAAATAGACAGAATAACCTGTATGGTATAACATTGGGGCCTGAACGGAAGCATTAAATTTAAAATGACATCTAGAAATATCCATTGAGCAACTATCAACAAGCCAGGACCATCTTAACACTGAACATAACGTAGCATGCACACAAAAAGGAGGTTACATAAACATTTACAATCCAGCCCAGGTTTTAGGCATACAAAACAATAAATACATAACCACGACGGTGATGTGGATACCAAAAATTACATTTACAAAAGCCGATCTAATATATAAGGGTTTCCTCCGGTGCTCGGTTATCCTTAGGGTGACAAAAATGCATGGCGTGTGCTAGATCGGCTCCTCAAATTTGGTTCCTCTGAATCAAACAAAACTACTGAGAATGAGACAAGCTCGGTGAATAGTAGTGCGTAATATAAAATCACCATGCATGAGTATATGTATCAAAACAGAAAACCGAGATAACAGATTGGCCCATTAGCCCGGATAGCCTTTCGGCTCAGGTAGCCTTGCGGCACAACAGGTAGCCTTACGGCACGGATAGTCTTTCGACTCAGGTAGCCTTGCGGCACAGATAGTCTTTCGACTCAGGTAGCCTTGCGGCACAGATAGTCTTTCGACTCACATTTCAGTTCTAGATCAACATATAAGTTATGATCTTATCTTACAGAAAACGGATACATAAATATATGTAAAATGCACTATTACTCACAGTGTTGTGGTGGCGTATGAGTTCCTCCTGGAGTGTGCCCTACACACAACATAACTAATAAATTAGTATTCTTTTCCTTTAAAATCGATTCACATGCCTCCACACTTTTATAAAGTCATAATCTCTTAAGACCCATCAGAAAAGAATATTCTAATAGCACCGAAGAGTCAAACACAAAAAACTGAACAAAACGTATTTTTCTTCTTTGAAACAGTCTTCGCTCGGCGTAGCTTTGTCGCTCGGCGAGACTTAATCTTTGCCAAAATCTTGGATGGTCGATTTTTACGCCGGCGTAAGTTCTCGCTTCGGCGAGACGGGGTAAATTCGAAAAGCTGCTGGGAGGTGCATTTTCACGCTCGAGCGGCCCTGACCTCCGCTCGAGCGGACGACTACCCAGATTCAGGGCAGCCCGATTTCAAGCCAAAATTCATCATCCAAACCCAATTTTTCATGCAATCAAGGGTGAAATTCATGCAATACTTCCACTTAACAACACCACAACATGGATGAAAGCTTAATCATGTCAATTTACACCAAGTTAAAGGCTTCAACAAGCCAACACTTCCACAAATTCCATCCAATGCTCCAAATATATTCAAGTTCTACAAATTCAACAAACATAGCACATAGTGGTAACATATTGGTATGGATTAATGCTATAGAAACAAAGATTAATGTCCAAAGTGTTAAGGCATCAAATCAATGAGAAACCCTAATGGATCAAACATAGATTATTCATGAATCAACACAAACATGAGATGCAATTCTTGAGAAGTTAAACTAGAAATTTGGTTACCTTAGCCTTAATCTCCCAATCTTACTAATGGATGAGCTTTTTGGTGAGTCAAATTTATTTCCCCCAATTCTTCTCCTTCAACTCTCACGTTCCTCTCTTCCTTTCTTTCTCAATGTAAGCCCACGTTTTTTAGCACAAATTTTACAAGTCTTAGACATATATATATATATATATCAAGATATAAGAGCACAAAAGACGAAATTCAATCGCTTTATGGTGCGAAATAAAAATTTCTGAAAAATCCCTTATAGCTTAAAAATCATGTAGATTCCAAATATCAAATCAATTTACGCAAATTAAATCTCTAAGATGCTCAATTTCCATTTTAAGTAATTCAAGTGTATGAATCGTTCTAATTCAAGATAGAAACTCATATCTCTAAGTTACATGCTCTTTTACTATATTTTCACATAGATTTTCACAATAACATTCAAAGACGAGAATAGGGGATTATAAAGGCATGAGAATCGAGATATGAGGGTGGGGTATTACACTCTCCCTTATTTAAGTTTGGTCCTCCAAACTTGCTTTTTATAGGGACGAAAACAGATACGGATATTGATTTTGCATTTCATCCTCTTTTTCCCAGGTTGCCTCAGTCCCGTAGTGCTCTTGCCACTCCACTTTTACCATTGGAATTTCGGTTAAATGCTTGTTTCACCTGACGATCCAGAATTCGGAGCGGTTTTTCTTCATATGTTAACCTGTCGGTTAGCTTAATCTGATGATAGTCAATAATATGGGATGGATCTGGAAGGTACTCTCGGAGCATAGAAACATGAAATACATTATGAACCTGACTCAAATGTGGCGGAAGGGCGACTCGGTAAGCTACTGTCCCAACTTTCTGTAAAATCTGAAAGGGACCGACATATCGGGGTGTTAGTTTACCCTTCTTTCCAAATCTTGGGTGACCTTTCATTGGGGTGACTTTCACAAAGACATGACTGTTTTCATCAAATTCCAAATTCCTTCGTCGGTGGCCTTGATTTTGGAAGGGTCGACTTCAGTCATTGGTGGTGGCATTTCTAAGATAGCCTTGATTTTGGAAGGGTCGACTTCGATGCCCCTTTGTGTAATCAGAAATCCCAGCATTTTGCCCGCTGTAACACCAAACGTACATTTCTGAGGATTCAACCGCAGCCGAAATTCCCTGATCCTTTGAAAAAACTTTTGCAAGGCGGTGTAGTGGCCCTCTCTTTCTTTGGACTTGACAATCATGTCGTCCACATACACTTCGACCTCTTTATGGATCATGTCATGTAATATTGTAGTTGCAGCCCGTTGATATGTAGCCCCAGCGTTCTTTAACCCAAATGGCATCACTCTGTAGCAATATGTACCCCACGGGGTGGTAAACGCAGTCTTCTCCCGGTCTTCGGGTGCCATTACTATCTGATTATAGCCTGAAAAGCCATCCATGAACGAGAGCAAAGCATGCCCTGCTGTGAAATCTACCAATTCGTCAATGTGCGGCAAGGGAAAGTCATCCTTCGGACTGGCCCTGTTCAAATCCCTGAAATCCACACATACCCGGATTCTGCCATCCTTCTTCGGCACAGGAACAATGTTGGCCAGCCAAGTCGGGTATTCAGATACTAGCAGGAAGCCCGCGTCAATCTGCTTGGTGACCTCTTCCTTGATCTTAATGGCCCAATCGGGGCGGATCCTCCTGAGTTTCTGTTTGACAGGTCGGGCCTCGGGGTCAAGAGGGATCCGGTGCTGTACGATCTCAGGATCGATTCCAGGCATGTCTTCGTAGGACCACGCGAAAACATCTTTGAAATCTTTTAATAAAGCGACTAAGCGCTCGCGTTCCTCTGAAGACAACGTGGACCCGATCTGGACCAGCCGCGGGTCCTTCTCGATCTAATGTTCACGGTAGTGATTTCGTCCATTAAGGGTTTAACAAACCTCTCTTGCTCTTGTTCAATTAGTCGTTGCAAAACCGGAGGAATTTCGTCCTCGTCGTTTTCATCAAAATTTTGAAAGTCCTGATTTAAGCAATAAACCAAAGGCACAGAAAAGTACTAAAACCACGGTTACCTCATTCTCATTAGATACTTCGAACCGTCCAATTCTCTCTGTTACAACAGACTCAAAAGAAAAGAAAAAACGACACGGACAGATTTGTGGCATCAGGGTTATCACTCCCAGGAATCTGGGACTCGAGACTCAACGAGCTTGGAACGATTCCGACCCACAAGACTCAGTGGAATCGATTCGGCTCACTACGACCGGTGCTACTTGATAAAAATCCTCCTCGTCTTGCCGGATGAGGGAGGGTGCGATGGATGCATCCAAAATAGCTGGTGGTAGGCCCGCAGCCGTTTCATCTCCGATCATGGACACCAAAGAGTCGTCCCCCAAGCACACCTGGTTGATCAAAGGATCTGAAAGTAGACAGGCCAATGCTACCCCCATTTCAAACTCTGTGTCCGCAGACTCCAATTCCTTGCTATGTTCAGCCTCAACTGTCGGGTCTGTCTGCTCTTTAGCAGCGTCATCCCCAGACAACTGCAAGTCAAAGAAAATCTCAAATCCCGGCATGCGTTTCCCTTCTTTATTCAGCCATGGCTCTGGAAAACCACAGAATGGGAAGTCTTTCCCCTCCCGGACGAAACGTCCGTTCAAGGTACCCCAGATGGGCCGGTGCATCAATTCAAAAGGTTTCCCCATCTGTTTTGCTCTGGCTCTTCCAACCATCTCTTTTCCTCTTCTTACCCAATCTTCCTTGGTGGGCAGGTAACCCAAGCCGAAGGTGTGAGGGTTGTCTGACATTCGGCCGATGTTGCAATGCCCTTACTAGCTCTTCCCTAATCCCATCCCGGGGATGTATTGGAGTTTGTTCATGAGGTATACTGCTTGGGCACTAACATATATCCCTTCGTTAGCGGCCATGACGTTCTGTACGACCTGAGCCTCAGCCAAGGTAAAACCTTATATGAACACGTCCTCCAGGCCATGCTCTATCTCCAGAACAGGCGTGGATACTTCCGGTGGTGGATGAATCGATGAATTCCCGAAGACGATGGCTACTCCCTTCCCATAGGGGTATTTCACCATTTGGTGTAAAGTAGATGATACTGCCTTCACCTGATGCAGCCACGGTCGTCCCAATAACAAATTGAAAGTTGCAGGTACTTCCAAGACATGAAAATCTATTTCCTGTTGTCCCGGGCCAACCTTAGTGCGGATTTTAGCAGTTCCCATCACCTCTCGGCTTGTATTGTCATATGCCCCGATGACTGGATTGTTGGTACAAAGTCCGCGACTTTTCGAGCCGATCGCGTAAGTTGTCTTGCAGGCGACGTTGATGGCGGACCTGTATCGACAAGGACTACGGTATCCATTTGTTTCTACACTCACGGAGATGTAGAGTGGCTTGTTGTGATTCGTGCCCTCGGTAATTCATATCGAACGTCAATGTCGGGGCAGCTCCTCCCGGAAAGACTAACCCCACTAGCTGTTCTGGCGTTGTCTCTATTGAAAGCTTTGCCTTATCCATGGCTGATAAAACAACCTCCTTATGCACTCGAGAAGCCATAAGCGGTCCCGGATGGAGATGTGCGCTTGTATCTTTTTCAAGCTGTCTTATCGGCCTCATCCTCAAGTTGCCTTTCTTTCTGTCTCTCTGCCTCCCTATCCTTTCCGGACGTCTCTGGTTGCTCTAGGTGCGGAGGCTTAAAATACCGTCCACTCCTAGTCATGTGGTCGATTTCCCCCAGGTACCAGGTACCGTCAGGTTGATCATTTCCCCAGCCTTCGTCTGTATGGGCAAGACAAAGATCCTCATCTTCCCACCACATCCCATCGACAATCGACAAACATCTGTCGCTCTGGCATGGGCGTTCTCGTACTCACGGCACTTTCCATTCTCGTACTCGTAGCATTATCTGCCTCTGTGCACACAGCGGTTTCAGTCCCCACATGGGCCTTTGCCTCCCTGGCTCTCTCAGATTCCACAAACCTTTCCTGTTCTGACTGTGCCAATACATCCGGTTGTTCAACGATTCTTGTGGTCAAGATGCTCCAATCCGGCGAAATTCTTCGTCTTGCGCTCTCCGCAATATACTCTTTTTCAACCTTCTGGTCATTCTTGATGTTCTTGCCCTCTTGCTCCTTCGGGTCAAACTCTTCTATCACATCTGGGTGATCGTCTAACCACCCGATGGCCTCTGCTTTATTTCCCCATAATCGAACCATTGACCGGAGTCCTCTGGATCTTGGTTGTAGTAAAACGAAGGTTGGCAAAGTCCTCTCCCGGTTGTTACACTATCCATTTCTGTCCTAGACTATCTCCTTGGATTACACAGTTCTCCTCTTTGGAAGCTTCACCGCCACATCTCGCCTATCGGTAAAATGTAGTCACTTTCGGACTATCGTTTTCTCAATGCAAGTAAATCCATGAGACTTGGCTCAACAACTCGTTTTCCTTGGGATCTCCTCTCCTTTGTTCTCGTGGTCACCGCCCTTGGCTTAGGTTGGGTGATGGAGGTGCCTATCATGCACAAGTTGGTGCAATCGGGAAGGACACCTCTGGTTTGAGATGGTAGGTGTGATGTAGATACTAGGGTCGTAAGACACGCCCCCAATGTGGATGAAGTTGAGTCGTTTGGGTGTTGGAGTTTTGTTGTATGTAGTGAGTTTATTTGTAGTAACGTTGGGTCTCTCAGGAGGTAGAATCACCCCATTATCAATGAGATCCTGGATTTCATGGCGTAACGATAACATCTTGGTCGGTGTCGTGACCGTCTTTGTTGGTGAACGCATACTGGCGGGGTTATGGTTAGGGAAGTTTTTGGTAGGGCCGCGGCTCCAGGGGCTTCAGGTGCCCTTTCTTAGTCAAAACCCCCAGAGCTTTGGATAGGGGCATGTATAGTGGAGCGAAGGTTCGGGTGTTCTTGGGTGGGTATTTGGTTGTTTGCGGGTTGCTTCCGGACGCGCCGGAGAATGGCGTAGCTGCCGTATTCCTTGGAGGGGGGTTGGTGGTGACCATGCTTACTTCGGTAGCTCTTGCAGTTGTGACGCCGCTCGGGCCTGCATTGCTACCACGGTTGAAAGTTCGTCGGGGTTGCTCCCGGTCATTATCAATCCAGCCTTGTTTCAAGGCATCTTCAATCTGCACCCCCATTTCATGCAGGTCAGAAAAGGTGGGAAATGGGACTACTATCATCTTTTGCATCAATTTCGGCTGTAGATTGCGCACAATCATCCGAATCTGGTCTTTGTCCGTAGGCCTCAAGGTCATCATTGAAGCCTTGGCCCTCCATCTGGTTACGAACTCTGAAAAACTCTCCTTAGGCTCTTGTCTGGTTGTCTCGAGATCACGAGTCGTAATCTCAATCTGCGTGTTGTACGAGTATTGCGCGATGAAGGCCTCGGCCATTTCGTCCCAATTTCTCTTGACGTCATCTTCTAGTTTGGCATACCACGCGGATGCCACTCCTGACAAGGTCCGACCGAACAAAGACAACTTCTGGAGCCTACTGAGGCCCATTGGCCTTAGAACGTCCGAAAACAGTCTTAAGTGCACCATGGGGTCCCCGGACCCATCAAACCGATCGATATGAGGCATTTTGAACCGATCTGGCAGCGTCACGGCTGCGTCTGTGTATCCATCTTCAATGTCAGGGATGGTCTTGACTCCCTGGGATCTCTTGAACAGCTTCTCAAGCTTGCTCAACTTTAATGCGGTGGGTCAGTCTCGAACTCAAAGGGAGAGTCCGGTAAATTGGTGGGTGTTTTTGGCAGGGGTTGGATTTGGGTGGGCGAGGCGGAGGTGGTCTGTGGGAAGTTACATGTCGGTCTGAGTATTGGTCGTTTCCGGCATTAGGAACTCTGGCGGGGAGGAATTTGATCTGGCAGATGCTCCATCTCGCTCCAATCTGCAATTGTCTCTGCTGTTCTCTCTTACAACTGGCTGTTACTGGCGAAATCTGCTGACGGGCATCTGTTGCATCGCTTTCATGCTTTCTTGAAGGTGGCGCACCATATCCTCCAAACTAGCCATATTATCTTGTTCTGGTTGAATTACTGGTATATTTTCCCTCTCTGTTGGTGACACAGGATCTGGATCCCTACTGAACAATTGGGGTAGACAAAGCTCTCGTAACCGTCATTGTCTTGATGCTTTACCTTCTTGACCTCCGGATTTAGTAAGGGGTAGTGAGTAGTACCTGGTTGTCCGTCTCGGATCCTCGGATCGAAGAGTCGACGGCCTCGACCCGAGTGCTTGGGGATATCTATCGGTCGGTAGCAATCGTGCTCAACTACCTAATAAAAAGATAAATAAAGCGTATAAATAAGCGTAAAATCGGACAAAGATAACAAAGATAAAGTAAATAAACACACAACACGGTCGGGTATTTAAAATGAACGATCGAATCTTTGGATCTGCTTGTTTCTCAACCATCGATCATCGATCATGAACCATTGCCCCTAGGCCTGAATCTGATATCCATAGACAACTGATTCTCAAAACACTGATACTGATACCCTCGGGCCTGATACTTAAACTTGCAAACTGATCTTGTGCGTTCCCTGCAGAGTTACACTCTAAAGCACATAGCAGATAAATGAGAACCAAAACACCCCTATATTGGGGTAGGGTTTCCCTGTCCTATTTTGTCAGGAGCTAGGGTTTCACTATGCACGCAGCGGTTTCAAACAACCTATATCGGGTGAGCAACCTGTCCTAGTTTGGAATGGTCACTATGGATTCCGAATATGCACTAGGTCGAATGGCCAAAAAGGGTGCCCCGGTAAAACCGGGGTTTGTGTTCCCATACTGGCAGAGCCCGCAACCGGTCAACCTTATGGACATGCCTTGACAAGACAAGCCTCCGGCAAACCGCTCAGGAATAGCAGATGACCAACACGGTGTCCTAGGCGCACCAATGCACATGCAATGCAAAGAGACACATAAATGAAATCAAAACAGGATATCACGAGTTCGAGTCAAGCTCTCTAAAATCCCCAGCAGAGTCGCCAGAAACTGTAGACGCGTCCGCGAGGGACCTCGACTACAGTTCGGACTCCCTTTTGTTTGTCGGTTCTAAATCTGAACCAAAGAGTCCAAATCCGGCAAATCGTTTGAGAAAACAGATTTTTTTGAAAAGTAGTGCCAAACATGGACTGCTTTGCCAGATTTACAGAGTCGCCACCTAAATATTTTAAAATGGGAAATTTAGGAAACCCTGACTCGGTGCCGAAGGCCACATGTCCGTCATCACCAAAGTGGTCTTGGCTCGGGAGCTTGGGTACGATCGGGAAGGTCACTATGAGCACTTTCGCCCGATCCGAAGAGCCTCTACTAACCGTGATATCCGTTTTTGAAAACTTTATGCGTTCTTATTAGGTTATTTAGCCTAGATTTACTATGTTATGCGACAAAGAAACAAGTATAGACCAAATCGCCTAAGTTGGAACAAAACATTACGTGTTTGTTTTGAAAAATGATTTGCTACTCATAAGTAGGCTAAAATCTGTGTTTGCCACTCTCAAGCGGGCTTTTAGGAAAGACGGTTTTGCCACTATCTAGTGGGCTTTAAAACTCAGTTTTAATGTGTTGTCCCAATTTAGGTAATTCAACCTCCATCCACAGCATTCATGCGGTTATATCACATAAGCACTTAGCCGCATGGTGATCCCTCTTGTCATGGTAACATTCACACTCATGCGATATGCTAAAGCATAAAACTTACATTGTACTCCGTGCCAAAACAAGAAACTGGTTAGCAAACATGCATGACCTAGTTCATGTTAAGTGGCTAATGCGGCACAGGCGGAAATGCAATCTAGAGTAGGCTCGGCTAACCCTAAACATGGCATGTGAGATGCAACAACTATCACGTATTCAATTTGGAATTGAAAGTACGATGCAGTTTGTATGATGTGCCGAGCCCGGTGCATGTAAACAAAATGCATGAATGCACGCATGCATTGCATAAGGTATGCTAATATCGACGTGCCCTAATCTACCATAAGCAGGTAAATAAAAGGGTTAGAAAGAAATGGGGATTGGAAGACATACACCCACTCACACACACTTATTACAAATTCGCCCTCACACGGAGGGACCAAATAATAATACAGGCCGAATAAATAAATGAATAAATAAATTATTACAAATTCTAATTACTAAAATTAAATTAAACAAATAAATAAATGCAATGGGGCCTCAGCCCTGCCTTGGGATGTGCGAATGATGGATGCTCGACCCGACTTGCCCGGGAAACCCGTACCGTGCCACTGCTGGTTCTGTTTTCACTGCCCTGCCTCTCCAAAAATTCCCAAAGTTTCAGAATGCCTCCCAGATGATCTGAAATACCCCACCGGCTGGAAGAATTGATCACCGGCTCCTCCCATTGACCACCGGCTGATGATGATGTTTATCGGCACAAATACTGAGGCCGATCGGCACGATATCTTGCCGTAAATTTCCGCAGAAGAAATTGCTGCGGAAGAACAAAGGCAGGGTATTGGTTTTTTGGACATATTTATGCATGGCCAATGCTCCCTATCATGAAGGAGACTCAAGAAAGCATGGCTCTTGGTTCTAAGGCTATCAATTGTGCACTTTGGTGCATGATAGCCTAAGAACCAAGGTTGCATTTTCAATGTAGAAATGCATGCAAACAAACAAATGGAACCAAAATCTTATCATCCTTAAGTCAAAGGCCTTGGTGACTTGGGGAATGGAGGTGTGTTTTGCCACTTGAAGTGCAAACACCCCTCACTTCCCACACTTGGTTTGACACCCCAAACCAAGAAATGAAATGCATGTATGCAACGTGGTTCAATGATGCCATCTAATAATGCAACTATCATGTTAAGTTTGCAATGTCAATCATACAAGATGCAACATACAACGTTAACATGAACAAGTCAAGCAATAGGGCCAACCTTTCACAACACTTAGTTAATCAAACATGCAACAATCATAAAGCAAGCATGCCATGGATTTAAATACAAGGAGGCAGCCTTCAAAACCCCAAAATCAGTGGCAAAACATGCCCCAAAACATGAACAAAATGCTACACAAGCATGCAAGCTATAAGGCTTAAGGCTAAGACATAAAGTGAGACATTGAACCACCACTTAACAAGACCAAACATGGCATACGTGAGGCAACCAAAACAGGTTTTTTTTAGCACACAAAATAGCACCCAAACCCCCTTTATGGCATCCCCAAAAATGCACTAAACATGTAAGCATGCAAAGGCCTATTTTAAAGCATACAAGAGCACACCCTTAAAGTATGAACTAAGTCACATATGCCAACATGCAAACATGACTAATGGATTGAAATAGGGTCTAATATGATGCCAAATCATGGAATAAAGACAAGTTAAACATGCTATAACTCCATACAAGCAAGGCCTACAAGCCAACAAGCAAGGCAACCATGTCAAGCATCTCAAATGTGACAAAATCAGTGGCTCACAGCCCTGATGCATGACAAGATGATACTCCTATTTTCATAAAATCAAGCTAAAACATGCGAGAAATATGGCTTAGACATATGGCATGCTTTTAGGCATAAAAGAGCATTTTAAAGGAAGTATGAGAAGCATGTTAGAGGCTATAATCCCAACCAAAAACAGAGATCAAACATGACCTAAAACAGCCCAAAAGTCTGAAATGAAGCCAAATGCAAACATGCACACATGCTATGCTATGAACCCAAGACAAAGGCAAATAAAGGACCAAGGGAGAGGTGTCTCTCCCTAAATGTGACTTAAAATCATCTTCCTCACCACTGAAAACCCTGGTTTTCAGTGGTGAAAAGGCCAAGAACACCAAGCAAAGGAGGTCTCAAGCAAAGGCACTATAAGTGGCCAAATGAAGCCTAATAGGATGAGGCTTTACTCAAACCATAAAATGACCTTAATGAAGGTTCAAGAACAAGTAAAAACAAGAGTTTTTTATGTTAAATACAAAGTCAAAAACACAAAGTAAAGAGGGTAGAAAGTGGTTGCAAGAATGGGGAAACTAAAGTGAAAAGCTTACCCTTGAAGATCCAATGAAGAACAGGTGGTCCAGCCCTCCTCAAATGATCAAAACCAGTCCAAGATCACTCAAAACAAGCCTCCAAGTCTCCCAATCTCGGAGCTAGGTGTAATAGTGTGTGTAATGGTGCAAAAGTGAGGTAAAACACACTATTTGGACCCAAGAACACACACACAAGAGGAGAGAGAGGGAGATATAGATATATGGCAGAAATATATATATATATGAGCTCTGGTTTTTTGTCTCAAAAAATTCTAACCCTAAGTCAAGAGGAGAAGCTCCTCTCTTATAGGCAAAGAATGCTTACAAGCTAAGCAAACCAAAGCCTCATCCCTCCATACACGTGTATGGAGGAGAGCAACAAACTTTACAGCTGTGAGAAAATATCTCATAAAGTAACTGCACAGTGCTCGGCCGGCAAAGAGTACCAAATGCCAAAATTTAGTGCCGGTCGGCACAAAATATTGCCGGTCGGCACAATAAAGTGCCGATGGACAAAGAAACCAGCCGATGGCCTCCAGTCCCAGCCGGTGGTGTGTGGGGATACCTCAAAAGGCATTCCCTGCCCTCCCAAGGCAAAACACAAGTGTTTGGTGCAAAACCAAACACAAACGGTCGAGTTCGGAGGTCCTGAGGCAGGGCACGCGTAGCCGAGAACTCCGGGAACTCCAAACGAACACAAACATGGATAATCACCGAGTGTGCCAACGGTGACGTCCAAGTCTTGAGGACGGTCAAAAATGGGGTGTCTACACTAGTGTATAGAAAAACTTACCCAGAGTGGGTGAATAGGGTACATGAGTATCCTAAGGGGTTTAGAATACCAAATTTTGCCCTCTTTTATAGGAATGGAAACCAATCAATGGTGGAACACATTGCTAGGTTTATAGGCCAGTGTAGTAAGTTCACCAATAATGATTACATGAAACTGAGACTCTTTCCAGACTCTTTAATTAGAGTAGCCTTTGTATGGTACGTAAACCTTACCTGGCTCTATCCAAACTTGATAGCAAATGGAGGAAGTTTTTCATGCCCAAATTTTCCAAATAGAACCTAAAGTTTCCATAGCAGACTTGGCAAGATTGAGCCAAAGGCTTGATGAGAAGGCTGCTTAGTTTATTGTCAGATATAAAAGGGCATGAAACAAATGCAGGGTCTTGCTAACAGAGCTTGAATTTATAAGATTGGTTCAAAATGGCTTGAAATTTAGGCTTCGAAAGAAGTTTGATTCAACTAAGTTTTGGGACTTAGTAGAGTTGACCTATAAGGTATCTAGAAATGAAACTTTATTCGATAAAGAACAAGATCGAAATAATGCATCATCTAAGACCTACTATAGAGACCCTAATTATGAAATTGATGTAGCAGAGATCGTAGGAAAAGAACCTATAACCTGTGAGGCATTAATTTAGAAAGACAATATAATAAACCAGCAATTTAAAAAGAAAGACCTACATAGGAAGTATTCTTTCAACTTAACAAAAGCAGATGACATTTTTTATCATTTGCTTGCAACAAATTTCCTAAAGTTACCAAAAGGAGTCAAGATCCCTACCTTTAAAGAACTTAAAGAAAAGCTGTATTGTAAATGGCATAATTCTTGGTCTCATTCAACTAAAAATTGTATTATTTTCCGAGATAGGATCCAAGAACAGATTCAAAAGGGGAGGCTAAAGTTTCCAGCCAAGTCTAAGAAAGCTATGGGAATTGACACCAACCCATTTCCAGAAATTGGGGAGGCTACAGCCAATGTTGGCATTCCAGATTTCTAAAACCTATCCTTGAAAAAATTGGAGGAGGTCACTGTGCAGATGCATGTGGCTAGCCAGGCTGCTTTCAGGAAAAACACAAGAAGTTCATTAGTTGATAGACAAAGCTCTGTAGGCCTAAAAGAAGGCTCTAGTGAAAAGATGTTGGATGACGACTCTCTCGAAGTTGCTATAGTGCAGGGGATGTGTCCTAGGTACAAGATGTATTACAAGTGTCTGAAAGGGCTCCCAGTTTATGGGTAATAGTATTACAAAGGGGTGCAGAGGGAACGAATAGCCAGCATCTATAATAAGAGGCCATATCCAACTGGCCCTAGACATCATTCATCTTTAGTAGCCCCACCAGACACCAGAATGCAATTAAAAGAAAAGAGGCCTCTGTATGAAACTAGGCCACCCAATTATTACAAGGTAGACAACCAGCCTGAAAGGAAACATGGATTCAATGCAAAGCATGGGACCAAGACTGATAAATGGCCCCTAAGGACTGCTTTGAAGACTGCTTCAAAGAGTGAGACAATAGATTTAGCAGCCAGTCCAGCGGGCTTATGGGTCTCTGGAGTTCCAGATTGGTTTGTCATGCAGAACAAATCTAAGAAAATACCTACCCAAGGAAAGATTTTGGAAATTAGGGATGAATGATCAAACCTCTCTTGGTGGCTCTAAACAATTAGGTGTTATTAAAGTACCAAAAAACAAGGGAGCCAAATGTGATTCCTATGATTTCTTGGTCTCAAATAAGGAAGATCCAATGAAGATACACCTAGTACCAGAGGGATCTGAAAGAAAGTGGAGAGAGCAAGTCCATGGCACAAGCAAAAGACCAGACAGATGAAGGGATAGGTTCAAAGCCTACTTCCAAGATCAAGAGGAGTGCTAGCATGGAGCAGTTGGCTAAAGTTCATGCCGAACTAAGAGCCAAAGAAAAATCCAGTTTAGCAGGCCTCAAGAAGGTTTTAATGGAAAGTGATGATGAAACGGATGAAGGGACTAAGTTAGGCCAAGAGAGAACAGTAGCTAAAGATGAAATGTTTGAGGCCTTCATGGCCAAACAGACCTTTCTGGTTGACAAGCCAATGGAGGTAGATCACCAACAGCCTGCTTTGAAGGAACCTGCTAGCACATAGGTACCAGAATGTAGCATGGAAGATGCTTCCGAAATAACAGAACAATCTAGTTTGGAAGGAAAACAAGTACAACCAGTAGTTCAATTTGGCTCATGTGGCTCACTTTTCATGCTCCTTTCAGAAGACAACTAGCTGTATAGTTTGGACTCCCGTGGTTTTGAATCTAATTTCACAAAGTGCAATATGAAACAATGAAAACACAAAAGAGTTCAAATCTGGCAATTCTTTTGGAAAATCGATGTTTGAATCAAATGCCAAAAATGGATTGCTTTGCCAGATTTCAGAGTTGCCATCTAAATATTTTTGAAAAATTTAGGAAACCCGAGACTTGTGCCAAAGGCTACTTATCTGTCATCACCAAAGTGTCTCGACTCGGAAATTTAGGTACGAGAGAGGAAGGTCATGGATTGAGCACCCCATTCGCCCGATCAAAGATCGGCCTCTACTAATTATGATGTAATTTTTATTTACGTTATATGCTCTTGTTCCGGTTTTATTAGCTATTTTTACTATGTGACGCACATAAGTATAGACTAATTTGCAAAAATTAGAATATTTGATTTCATATTTGTTTTTTTGAAGAGTTTGTGAATATGCCACTTGAAAAAGTGGGCTTAAATGTACATTAATCAAACTATCCCAATTCAAGTAACAAGCCTTCATCCACAAGCATTCAAACAGGTATATCATTTAAGCAATTAGCCTCATGGAAGTATGCTTTGCATGGCAACACGAACATTCGATGCAAGATGCTAAAACTCAAAATTGCTCACCTAGTACTCAGAGCCAAAACAAAGCATAATAATTAAAAAAATATGCATGCTCCTAATTAATGCAATATGACTAAATGCAATGCACACATTATGTAATTTATAGGCTCGGCTATGAGCATGACATATGATTTCATTCAAGACATGCGATAAAGCATGTATTCAAGCAATGAATTTGAACATTGATATTGGGTTAGCATGATGAGCTGAATCTTGGATGCATGCAAGGCAATGTATGCAAAGCATAAGAATGCTAATTTGAAAAATGATGTTCTATACTAACCATCGTAAGCAAATAAGTAGGAAGACATACAACTTATTACATGTTGGCCCTCGTGCAAGAGGGTGTGAATAAAAGTCCGAAAGTCCGAATTAAACTAATTATTACAAAATCGAACAATTAAATTAAAGAATTAACTAACTAGCTACTCTATTACAACAAGGATAATAATGAGGAATGAACTAGCTATTTAAGCTAATTAGTTGTAACAATTACAAATAAACAATAATAATAATTACGATACTAATAATTAACAACAACAACAACAACAATAATAATTACAACAATACTCGGAGCATTAATCTACAACATTGATGTAAGAAAGGATGCACGAGGGTTGTATGCACAGTGTCCAAGAATTGCTCTGTCTGCCTTGCTGCTTTGTTTCACCTTCAGCCACTACCCTCTGTTTTTTGCAAAACATACTACTGACCAAACATTGATGGCTGACCGGCCCTCAATGAAGCCCAGCCGGGCCTAAATAAGTTCGGCCACGCCTTAATTTTATGCAAAATCCTATTTTGTGCTCTGAAGTGAAAACAATGCAGATAGAGTTATTCTGAACTCTGTTTGTCGCTCTCCCACTTCACTATCATGGGAAAACCTCAAGAGTAGGTTGAAATCGTTTCCAAAACCATCAATGAGCAGTTGATTGCTTGATAATTTCGGATATAATTTGGACAAAAATCAATAAATACAGTGAACAACAACTACCATTCCCTCCTCAAATAGAGTAAACTCAAAGAAGGAGATAGAGACATTTTTAGGTTCGTCAAAATATCATGAATTGATGTAAGACAACCCTTGATAGAATAGATTCAGTATAACGTCTAGCTGAGCCCAAGCAATATAACTCATTTTCTTTATACGGGTTGGTTCATTTTATGCCAAATTCATTAGTCTTTTCCATCCTTTAATCTATTCAGTCCAAGATGATTGTTACATCCACTAAAGATTATGTCTACTAAGTGAGAAACATGTCAAACGGGAGGTGATTCTCAACATGGAAAAAAGACTACGCCATTGACAATGAACTTCCGTAGAGATTAAGCCATTATGCATAGATCTCTAGTTCATGTTTTGAATAACTATCAACCAATTGAAACAACTCTCAACTGAAAGAAATAAATGGTAAGTTGATTATTAAAATGAGGTTATCACACATGAACATTAGATAGAGGAAGGCCAAGAACAATATTCAACAAGCTATGTGTGCAAACTTATGAGACAACAATCAAACTAATCAAAGCATGAACTAATTAAACAACTTATGACAGCCCTAAAACAACCCTTAATAGATGAAAAATAGTGGCCCAAAGCATGAAAAGAACCTAAAAGGCTAAACAATAAAGAAGGAAAACAAGGCTAGTAAGCAAGAACAAGGAAGGGTGGCTAATCCCTCCACTTTTGAAACCTCAAAGCATGATTTTTAGCCTATTTTAAACTCTAAAAAATAATTTAGAAAGAAAATAAAAAGAGTGTAAAAGCAAGGGTTTGAACTATAGGTGAAGGTGTAAGAAAAAGTGTTAACTCTTTCTACCTTTTGGTAGCTCTTCAAACCCAAGCTTAAACACTTGAAAAGAGATCAAAACAACACAAAACTACAAGAACTAGATAATAAATGATAGAAATGAAAGCAAGAGAGGAAATAGCAAGCTTATACCTATTGACAAAGGTATGTCTTTGTTTATGAATCAAACTAAGTTCAAACACACTCTCAAGCTTGAATTGTGATGCTCAAGGCTCAACCAAGGTTCTTAGGCTAAGGTGTGAAGGTGTATATGGTGTATGGATATAGGTTCAAGGTGGTAAGCTTGCTCAAAGGTTGCTTGTAAAAGAAGAACGAGCTCTCAAGAAGTTGTATAGGCATTTTAGAAATTCTTCAACCCTCAAAACAAAGATACAACTTCGTTTTTATAGAATTTGAGCAAGAGGGGTCATAAATATCTTTAAAAATGGACAGCTGAGGGGCTCCCGCTCAGAACAGTGTTTCTCGCTACTAAGGCACGACCGGCCATCAATAGCCACGACCAGTCCTCAATGAGACACGGCTGAGCCTCAATGTGATCCCTTGTTTTTCTGTTTCAAACTTCGCACAGGGTGGTACAATGTGTAAAAATGGATTTCTGGGGTATAAACGGTGGGAATATGGGAGGTTTGGGATTGTTTCAGAGCTTAAATATACCCCCTTCGTTGAGACATTGAACTACGCACAACACCACTTTCATCATCGAGTGTACCGAGCAAAGCGCTCGAGCCTTGCAGGCGGTCAAAAATGGGGTGTCTATAACTCATTCCCTCCAGTGCCAGTAAACATGGTATATATATTGCCACACGAGTTCCATGTTGAAGTGGGAAACCAAGAAGGTCAGGAAGATAACCTTATTCCAGTTTCTAGTG
This sequence comes from Camellia lanceoleosa, assembly GCA_025200525.1. NCBI lineage: Eukaryota > Viridiplantae > Streptophyta > Magnoliopsida > Ericales > Theaceae > Camellia > Camellia lanceoleosa. Next base: position 89,921,770 of record CM045759.1, read on the forward strand.
AAGATTCACAAGCCAGCATGATTCAAGATGAGTTTGAAGTGGCCACATCAATGGAAACTAAAGAAGAAAGTGCGGAGGTGAGTATTAACCTATCATATCCCTTTGAGTACCCTACAACATCTATGACACAGCACGTTAAGCCCCTGTATATTAAGGCTTATTTCAATGGGATACAAATGAATAGGGTGTTAGTGGACAATGGAGCGGCAGTGAACTTGCTTTTGAAGTCCGCCTTGAAGAAATTGGGAAAAAGAAACCCAGATTAATCCCAACCAGCATAACCATTACTGGTTTCACTAGGGATAAGCAGATGGCTTAGGGCATTCTGTTCATCAACCTGAGTGTGGGAACCAGAGATTGCATGACAACATTCTTTGTTATAGACAGTAATGCCAAATATAATGCTTTGCTTGGCAGGGATTCGATTCACACCAACAAATGTGTGCCTTCCTCTCTACATCATAAAATGATGATAGCACTATGCAATGGAGAGATACAGGAGATCAACGTAGACCCCCAACCTTTTATTTCTTGCGCTGATTTTGCAGAGGTCAAGTTATACATTGAAGGAGTGACACCACTTAGTGTGCTGAGGAAGCTTGATAGAACAGCCGAAGTGACGATTGATGATGAAGTAGCTCACTTGAAGCACTTAGTGTAGAAGAGTGCTGATGAAGAGTTCGTCACCAAAGATGATAATGATGCTTGGTTGTAGGCAAGAAGATAAGAACCAAGAATCCAGACCCTTGGCCTTCATCAAGTTTTCAGCTTTGGACATAAAGTCAATAGTCTAGAAGGTACAAGAACAAGAAAAGGAAACCATGGTGATTGGTTGTAATCAGGAGCAACAAAAGGCCAGGCTTTTGGCCCTCGATAAGTACTGTACATTGGACATTGATACAAAAGTCCAGGAAATATAAGAGGAAGAAGCCTTATTGACAGATTTTGTCTATGAGGAAGAAAACAAAGATATTGAGTCAGAGAAGGTAGGAACAGAACAAAATGAAGAAGTTGCTCTAAAGACAGAGGAAGTTAAAGGAGATGTATCAGTAAATGCTCAAGTATAAGACCTTTTAGAAGAAAAAAACTTAGGGGAAGGTTCTACACAACAGCCCACCTACATCAGTACTTAGTTAAGTTCCATTGACAGGAACCAGTTGTTGGTAGTCCTAAAGCAATATAAGGATTATTTTGCGTGGTCTTATAATGAACTATCTAGATTGGAGAGGTCATTAGTGGAACATAGGCTCCCTATGAAGCCTAATTTCAAGCCATACAAGCAGAAACCAAGACAGATGAGCCCTGAAGTGGTTCAAAAAGTGAAAGAGGAGATTCTTATGCTCCTTAAAGCAGGCTTCATTAGAACAGCCAGGTATGTTGAATGGTTGTCTAGTATTGTGCTTGTGGTTAAGAAGAATGGCAAGACGAGGGTATGCGTCGATTTTAGAAATTTAAATTTGGGAACACCAAAAGATGAATATCCCATGCCTATAGTTGATCTATTGGTGGACAGTTTAACAGGACACAGGATTTTGTCTATGATGGATAGGCATTCTGGTTATAACCAAATCGGTATTGCAGAGGAGGATGTCCACAAGATAGCATTTAGGTGCCCTGGGAATATTGGCACATTCGAATGGGTAAAAATGCCATTTGGTCTAAAGAATGCTGGAGCAACGTATCAGAGGGCAATGAATACTATCTTTCATGATCTTATTGGAGGATACCTAGAGTGTTACATTGATGATATTGTTGTAAAGTCCTAGTCTATAGAGGAACACTTGGTTTACTTGGTAGCAGCTTTCGAAAGAATGAGAAAGTTCAAGTTGAGTGCTTTTGGTGTATCAGTTGAAAACTTTTTGGGGTATGTAGTGCACAAGAAGGGAATATAGATTGATTAGAATAAAGCCAAAGCCATCATTGAGGCCAAACCTCCATTAAGTAAGAAAGAATTATAAAAGTTCCTTGGTCAGGTTAATTTCCTTCGAACATTTATTTCTAACACTACAGGGAAAACTAAAGTATTTTCTTCTTTGTTATAGTTGAAAAATGAAGAAGAGTTTGTGTGGACAATAGAGCATTAATCTACTTTCGAAGGAATTAAAACCTACTTGGCCAAGCTTCTAGTGTTGATGCCACCAAAGAGAGACAAGCCCTTGAAATTATACATTACTGTAGTAGAAGATTCATTAGGAGTTTTCCTAGCTTAGGACAATGAAGAAGGCAAGGAGCATGCAATTTATTATCTTAGTAGGTTTTTAAATTCTTGTGAATGTAAATACTCAGCTGTAGAAAAGCTGCGCCTTGCATTGTACTTTGAAATTAAGATATTATCTTTTGCCTACAGCTGTCTTGGTGATTGTAACCACAGACTTGGTTAGGTACATATTATCTAGACCTATGCCGAAATGAAGAATTGACAAATGGATATTAGCTCTATTAGAGTTTCATCTATAATGTGTCCCCCAAAAGGCAATAAAAGGACAAGTTTTGGCTAATTTCTTGGCAGATCATCCATGTCAAACAGAAAGCCAAGAGATGATGGACCTTGGTATGGTCAATGTTGAGCCATGGCAAATGTGGTTCGATGGATCAAAAACCAATGGTTTGGTTGGAATTGGTGATATAATTAAATCACCACAGGGGGTAGAAACCACACATGGTTTTAGAGTGGATGAAACTACTTGTTCCAATAACAAAGTTGAATATAAAGCTTTAATATTGGGACTTGAGATACTTATTGGATTACAGGCTCATGCAGTTGACATATTTAGAAATTCTCAATTAGTAGTTAACCAAGTAAAGGGAATTTTTAAATGTCAAAGTGCAAACATGTTGCCATATTATGTTGCTGCATTGCATTTGCTTTCTCAACTTTAAATAGCCAATGTGACTTATATCCCAAGATTCATGAATCATAAGGCCAATGATGTAGCCCAGAAGGCCTATAATTTCAAAAGAAATGGAGACCCCCAAGTGGACATAAGTCAAGCAACATATTAGAAGTTAATACCACCTTTGGCTAAAAGGGGTATCACGGTAAAAGTTAACCAAAATAACTTAGAAGAGCATGATTGAAAACATCTAATCATTCAATATTTAACTGGCGAATGAAGGCCAGCAGGAAAATTAAATTACAATCCATACAATAGATAGTATATGGCAATGTTCTTTACAAAAGGGGAGCAAATGGATTGTTATTAAAATGTTTAGGGCCAAAAGAAGCACAAACTGATATGGTTGAGGTGCATGAAGGTATTTGTGGTGCCCACCAGCCTAGTGTGAAGATGAGATGGTTGCTTTAAAAACATTCTTACTATTGGCTAACCATCCTAAAGGATTGTATAGAGTATGCAAAAAAATGCCAAGCATGCCAAAAGCATGGCATGATAAGACATGTGCCAATAGCTGATTTGCATGCAGTAGTGAAGCTATGACCATTTAGAGGATGAGTAATGGATATGATAGGAAAAATATATCCTCCATCTTCAAAACATCATTGTTTCATTCTAGTGGCCACAAATTACTTCACTAAATGGGTTGAAGCTAAGCCTTAAAAGACTATAGATCAAATTGAGGTTATTGGATTTATCAGAGAATTAATTCATAGGTTTGGTATCCTTCAGACCATAACTATAGATAATGGGACTGTGTTTGATGGAAAGATGGTGAAGTCTTTCGCAGCAGAATTTGGAATTAGTCTTATTAATTCCACCCCCTATTATGTACAAGCAAATAGTCAAGCAGAATCATCTAACAAGTCCTTGAAAAAAGGAATATAAAGAGTTGTGGAAGATAATCCTAGGGATTGGCACAATTTGTTGTTAGATGAATTGTGGGCATACAGGACTTTTCCAAGGTTAAGTACAGAGATCACTCCTTATGCCTTAGTACATGGGCATGATGTAGTATTGCCTGTAGAAATTAATATTAAGTCCTTAAGGGTAAAATGCCAAGACCAATTAACTTCTGAACAGTAGCATCAAAGCATGTTCTTGGAAGTGGAGAATATAGATGACGCTAGAATATTGGCATTAAATAGAATTCTTTTTCAAAAGAAGAAGGCAGCCAAGAGCTATAATAAGAAAGTTAAGCACATTAATTTTGATGAAGGTGACTTGGTGTGGAAAATAATATTTCCAATAGGTCACCTAATTGGAAAATGGTCACCTAATTGGAAATGACCATATCAGGTTCATAGAGTCTTGCCTGGGGGAGCCTACCATTTTAGAAACCTAAAAGGTTATGTGCATCCTAAGAGAATTAATGGCAGGTACCTAAAGCCTTATTATCCAACTGTGTGGAAACACAAGGAGTGTAGAAAGTGCTAAATAATGGAATGATAGAGCATGATACACTTACATAGATAATAAAAGGGTTTCATTTCATAAAGAATTAAGTACATGTAGCCACAAATTGGCCCAGAAATCAGTATAGTGTTTCAGTTGTTCCCTTACAATTGATTCTCTACTTCTAAGGGTTGGGAACAACTGAATGGCTGTAGCCATATCCTGCCTTTTGTCAGCCAGCCCTTGGTTAGTAATTTGTAGCTTTTTAGCAGTTCAATCCAAAGCTGCTAGCTCTTCCTCCAGTTAGGCTTTCTTCTCTAAAAGTTAAGTTTAAAACTAAGAGGCATCGGAGTATTGTCCCTTTAGTTCAAATACCTATGCATGTATGTGGGAGACAAATTCCTTGTCCTTCAATAGTCTCTCTTCCGTAGCCTTGGCCATATAGCAGATATTGATATAAAAATCCATGGTGGCTGCTGCCTGGGTTAAGTGGCTTGAGATGGCTATGTTGGAGTGCTCAAGAGCTTTGTAACATTGGAGGAAATCATTCTTAATGATGGGTCTTTGTAAGGCTTTAAATGGAATCCTTGAGAATGATGTCAGCAAGGATTCAGCCTCACTGCAGGCTGATTGAGTTGAATCATTGGTCCCAGCAGAGAGTCAGCAAGGACCAATGATTTAGCCTTACTGCTGGAATGATTGAGTTGAGGAAGACATGTCAAATAGGCTAGCCAGCTGGGCTTCAAAAATATCTATTTCCTCCTCTGACATTAGACGTATAGATGAATCGTTAGTAGAAGGAAAATATGGCCACATGAGGATAGGAGAATGAGTGGAGGAATCCCTAACAGTGTATGTTGTCCTAGCCACCAGTAAGTCAGGAGAAGAAGGACTAGAGCTGGGTGGTAAAAAGTAATATGGTGAGCCACTAGTGTCTTCCTTGCGAGTACCAGTCATCACTAAAGATGAAGTGACCACTGGAATTCTCTCAGGTGATAAAGGGGCAGTCAAGACTATAGGAGGAATAAAATGAGAGGAGATAAAAAATAGATGGGGCAGATATGGTGTTAAGCCTAGGCATAAGGAAGGTGGGATGCTTTACTTTAAAAAGGAAGGCATGGGAAATATAGAGCTGGAAAGTGGAAGCATTATGTGAATGGGCTCTATATTCATTGGCACTTCAGTATGAGCCTTCCTTGTTCCTTTTGAGGCTAAAGAGGCCAATGTCGAAGGGGGAATGACTGCTGCTGCATAAGAAAAAAATAGAAAGAAAATGTTATTTTTTTGTTTAGTCTTGGAGAGGGAATCAAAAGAAATTAAGAAAGAAATTACTAGTTTCAGAGGTTGTAATGGTAATGATTGGAGAGCTGCAAAGGGCATAGAGCTCAGCAGTCTGTTTCTTCCTTGCAGCCTCCTGGGGAGGGAAATTTATTTCAAAGACTTAGCTCGGCTTCAAAAACCTGTAGTTGGTTTTGAAGCCATTTTATGCTTTAAACAAAATTATAGTTAAGGTTTGTTTTCTTCAAAGGCTTTGTAAGCATACTCCTAGATTGTCTTTGTAAGGTAATGTCCTTCGAAAGAGTCTTTGGAATGCTTATCTTGTTTAGAGTTGTGAATTCTGAAATAAGTAAGTATTTTGAAGCAAGATTGGTCAATTCAAAGCTGTGATTTATACAGTTTAGGTTAACCAGTTGATTGGAGGATGAAAACCTTAAGTCGAATATGGATGCTCCCATAAGAAAATCCATGCTTTGAAGCACTTAAAGCTAGGCATCAAAGAAAGTTGGTTGCTTTGAAGCTGTTATTCACAGATTACACAGATAGAGTAAGGCATAAAGCCATATTCGCCATGCAATCGATCATACAATTGAAATATAAAGCCAGATCATGACAGATGATATTTGAAGAGCTCAGTTTTATTGATATGCAATATTTACATTGGGAACACCTACTTGGTTACATTCTCAATTTCATAAAAGTAAAGAATGGACAAAGTCACAAGATCATTAAACTTTGTCCAGCAAAATTCAATAAATACATACTCTTTTTCTAATCTATTTTCTGTTATATCCCAATTAGGTCTATCTAGCTGGTGGACCCTTAATTGGAAGAAGAGTTGTTGGGCCTTCATTTCAAATTCTATTTGTTTGAGAGCTTTCTCTATTTCATTCATTTCTCTTTCCCCATGTGCTTCATCCATAGTGGCATCTTCTCCAAACTCTAAGTCTTAGTTCTTGAAATTTTCATATTCTTCAAGAAGATTCTCAGTCTCATACTGAATTTGAATACGAGCAGCAGAGGTTTCCTCTAACAACCCACTGGTAATGGAAGCATTTGTGTGCCAGTTGAGTAAAAGAGAAAGTTGATCCAAGAAAGTGTAAAGCTCTGCCTGGGCTATAGGGTTAAGGATGTGGCTTCGCGAGATGATATCACAAGACCACAATAAGTTATTGTGAGGAATATCATCTCTATAGACTTCAAAAGAAATGGGAGAAAGCGACAAGCAGAGTCTGGGCTTTATACTGTTGGTAAGAAGTAGGAAGAACTGGGGCTTGATAGAGAGCAAAATGCTAGCTCTCGAAGAGAGTGAGTTTCAGTTCTTCAATCCAGTTAAGATTAGAAGGTAGGGAAAGAGCAGTTGGGTCCTCTCCAAATGAAGGTGGGAACTCAGGTTTGTTCACATATTCTAGACAGTTAGAGGAGTAAAGTTTTTTTTTTTTTGACTAAGAGCGGGAGACTGATTCCTAAGGATTCAATAGGGTGTGGAGTATTTCGCACTATTCTAGATGACAAGGTGGAAATATACCATGCCGAAAGCAAGTTGTCCTCAAGGCTACAAAGATGATCGAGGGAAACGTATGGATATACTGCACATGGAGGGATGGATTGCAATGAGGTCATCGAATTCAAGGAATTGATGGTAGATTCGCTCTTTTGTTTGAGGTTAAGTGGGTGTATGCCAAGTTCCCCAGCAAGTGCTGTTAGAAGTGTTATTAGAGGAAGAGAAGGCAGTGTCATCCCATGCAGAAAGTTTGGAGGCAGAGAAGGAACTTCCAGGATCCATTTTTGCAAGTTCTTGGTCCAAAGGTTTCTAGTTGACGGATTCTTGGTCCAAAGGTTGATAGTTTGCGAAAGCATCTATAACTTGAATAAATTGAGGCGGATAAGCGTGGCCAATAAATGCATGAAGGTTCTTTCAAGGACGAACATCATTGTCTAGTACCTCTTCGTGTGTACAATTGATTAAAAAAAAGGTTTGTTTAGCCATGGGAACTGTATCTATACTCGGATAGTGGAAAATGTTCAAACATAGGAAAGAATTTAATGCAGTTCAAGTGCTTCATTTATGGAAGACGGTCTCATTTCTAAGAAGATGCCAAGTCCATGCACGTCCTAGGACATGGACAAAGCGCATTGAGTCCACTAATATCACCAAGTATTGGGTATATTAGTGCGGGGGGTAATATTGGCTACATATTTTGTAAAAGCTAATCACAACTTGACACATGGTACATAAAGGGCAACTCGAGGAGTTAATACAAGTCTCCAGTCAAAGACAGACACGTGGCAGGTCATATTGGCTATAATGGATCTGCATAGCACTAGAATAGCTAGAAGGCACAAGATGACATGGCCCAACGGTTACTCACGAATTAAAATTCAAATCTGAGGGGGAAACCTAACTGCAAGAATGACGTAGTGGGACTGACTGTGAGAGAACATGATCAGCAATCATTGGAGAACATTTCGACGGTTGGAAGCCCACTTTGACGGTTACCCTTGGAGAGTATAAATAGCAGAGAAGGCCCCAAATTGAAGGACCCATACTTAAATCTAGAAACCAGTTTATTTACATCATATTTCTTTCCAGTTTTACATTTCCAGTTCTTTACATTTCAGTACTACAATTCTTGTACCGCACTTCATTTCCTAAGACTAGTTTTGAGTAGTCGTTACTGTAAACCTTTTCAAGGTTGGGTCATTGCATTGTAAGTTCTTATTTACTTAATGAGATTCAGTTTTTGAATTGTTCTGTACTTAGTATTTCTTATAAATTTTTCCAAAAACAAGCCACCAGTAAAAGTCCTCTTCATTGAGGCATAAAGAATTTCAACACAATCATCTGATAATTGGTTGCCAATTAAAATTCTGTAAGGACTAATTGATCCTTACTAGCACACTTTAAATTACATAATTAACCTTTGAAAGCCAAAAAGCCAGCAATAACATAGCTAAGTTAAACAATCCCAACTATAGGTTGCCATTAGGGGTGTTCGCGATTCGAATTTGGATGGTTTGCAAATCGGTTTGGACACGCCCACATTTATGTGGTTTGAGGAAAAGACAACTCGCAACCGCCTGCAATACGGTTTGTGCGGATAAGATTCACGGATATGCAAGCAGTTGCAGGCGATTTGCGGACTGGACTTTTTTCTTCAAAAATTTATTTTTGAACCTTATTTTTTTTTTCCCATTTTGTAAATATTTATTTTGGGCCATTTTCTCCCCATTTTTTAAAATGCTCCAACATTAATAATTAATGAATTAAAACTTATAAAATTAAAAATACAACAAAATCAATTCGTAACACAAACAAATCATTCAAAATCTTAAATCAAATCATAAATTAACACAAGCACATATTTTAAAATCTTAAAGTAGAACTCCATATTCATTAAGGAATTTAAAATTTCAAATCACACTTCATCCGGGACAAGTTCAGTTATGTAACAATAATAATATGATCAGTTTTTATTCAGTTTCAGTTGATATAATACTATTAGTAGATGTAATGCTAGAGTAAGTTCAAAGAATAAAGGGTGTTTTGTTTTGGACAAAAATATTTAGGTGAGATATATGAATGAAATCAACGGTTAAGATAAAAATAATAATAATAATAAAATATATATATAAAAAATAAAAAAAAAGTGTGGGCGGGTTCTTGCGAGTGCGAGTTAAACCCGCAAACATACCATATTTTAAATCGCACCCACTCGCATTGTATTTGCGAAGCGGGCCATTAGTATGTGGGTTGGCCGGGTTTTACAGATCGGATAAATCGTTGCCCACCCCTAGTTGGCACTGAAAAGAGAGTTCAATCATATGTTAGCTCCATCCGTTTGGCTAAATCAAGAACCTAATTACTTCTTGATTTTAGCTTTTGAGTAATTATCTATAACATTTAAACTTTAATTTCTTACCTAAAGCTTTGAATTGTTGAATTCTTGAGTTTACTTCTTCCAATTTCTTACACTAGACTTGCGCTATTCTTCTTCTCTCTCTCTATAGAGTTCTTGAACTCAATGCTCTAGCACAAAGAAGGGAAATGAAGTTGCTTACTCTCTCTCCTCGTGTACACACTCATAAACATAAAATCGTGAGGGTTTAAGAATTTTCTCAAATTCTCTAGAACTTTCACTAATATTTTAATTAACTTGAGTTTGATTAGATTAATTTGCTAATTTCTCATCAACTTAATTAATCAATGATTAGGCTTAATTAATTATGTTTAATCTTTACTTAACTTAGTCCTAACTAGTCATGATTACCACAAAACTCAATTAACTTAATTAATCCCAATTAAGGCTTAATTTAATCCTACTTAATTATGTTTAATCTTTAATTAATTATATATATATTGTAAATTTGTATGAAATAAATTATCAATTTAGATATGGCATTCATATATATACTATGAATTCAGATGAAATAAATAGAACACTTGCGATACAAATTTTTTGCCAACTTAGATTTCATTATACAATGTCAATTGAGATGAGATAAGTACAAATTTGCATTTCAAATAAAGTATCAAAGCATTTTTTTTTTTTTTTTTTTTCGAACAGCAAAAAACAACCCTTTGATGAAAATTGCCAAACATACAAATGAATTACATCAAAGCATTTCTAAAGAGACCTACTGTGCCGCACGCCATCATGTATTCAGTTGTCTCAATTAAAATATTTAGGAATAAAGGTAAAAAAATATTCACACCAACCCTAGAGCTTCTAAGTGGCTTGCCAACCTAAAAGCCATCCAAAGCTGCAACTAGTGCAAACATATCATAATCTGCACAATTGCACCCAACGTCCACGCATCCACACTCATCTGAATTTGTCACCCTTTGATTATTTCTCCTCTTCCTCAACGTCGTCGGCATCAACACCGGCACTGGCACCGACGTCGCCTCTTTTACTGTCGGAACTTTAAGCTTCATTGCTACTTGCACTGCAGGTGGCTTGATATCTTCATATACGCGTCTACTTTTTGGAACCATGACTGCCCATTTCTCAGTTTTCATCTCCGGGGTCTCGGAGACAGTTTTCCATGGAATCTCAGCTCTACCCAAGAGATGTGATCCTCCAATTTTCCCAAGAACTGGTAGGCTGCTTCTCCACCGAAGTTCAAAAACAACACTTCCTTGCATCAGCAGCATCTCCATGGAGTCTTGGGTACCCGAACACTCTAACGAGAGCGTTTCATTCCAAAACAAGTCGGATTTTGATGAGATTTCTTGGCTGTCTAGTCGAACCCTGTTGTTGTTTCCTGCGGAGAGATAGCATCTGACAAACAAGTGTCCATTGGATTTCAACTCTATATTTTTGGCTCTAATGATTCTAAGTTCACATCTGGAAGAGGAGAGATTTTGAGGAGCACCCATATTTCTAGAGAGAGAGAGAGAGAAAGAGATGTTTGATAAGTTATTTGGTGAAGAGAGACAGTGGGCTGGTAGAGGTATATATACATAGGTGTATCATATTGGATGGACATGAAGCGGGGGGGGGGGGGGGGGGGGGGGGGGTGGTGTTTGTTTGCTTGGCAGAGCTTTGTTGCTGCTGATGTCAGCCTGATTTGCTGGTCTCATCTGCTAGCACAAATTTGCATTACCAAACCTGATCTCAGCCTGAGGATTTGAAGTAGTGGATGCAATCAAAAGTGCATGTTTTGTTGCTGATCTGTTCTGCCACTAATGCCAATTTGTGAACCTGTTTCTGTGCTTTGTTGCTCTGTCCCTTTGTGCTCTGTCCACATGCAGATCAGATGTGGACTGTTAATATGCCAAACTAATGCTCCACCAGAAGAGGTTTATGGAGGAATGGTATTCAAGGGGTGAGTTATGTTGATTTTGCTGTTAGGCTGGGCTGCTGTGAGTGTAGTTCTATGGTTGATTCTGTTTGTTTTGTTTTGTTTTGTTTTGCTCTGCTTATTGGTTACCCACCAACTTTTTTTTTATTGATGTCCATTATCATACTTTGTATGTTTTCCATCAATAAAATTTATTTTTTGCTGATAAAAAAAGAAAAAGAAAAAAGGAAGGTGGTATTACTTTGTGAGGATGGTGCTCTAATTTTTTAATCAAAAGATAAAGGAAATCACCACCTAGATCTTAGTTCAATTTATGCCTAGATCTTCGATCCTATATTATTTATTTACTTGCAACTGGTATGAAGTGATCCACCTGGGATTATTGTATAATATATTATACATTGGCATGAAGTGTGTATTTTTTTTTTTTTTTTTTTTTATCAGTAAAGAAAAATTTCATTTAACAGCATAAAATTTAAGGTACAGGAAGATGACATGTATCGAGAGAGATTCGGAAGTATAAAAATACTCCTACTACTACTACTCGCATTCATACAACCAATCCCTAAGCCTCTCTATATTTTTAAACAAAAGCTAAGAAGAACTAAACTGAAGTGTGTATTTGGAGATGGTGTGAAAATTATATATAATTAAAATAAATTATTCATTATACAATACTATATTTACGTAAATTTTTTGAATGACGTGACAATATTGATTGAAAGGTTTTGAGAGAAGAGAAACGTGGGTGATTAATTTACTTTTTTCTTGTCATCATTGAGGGGAGGGGGGGGGGGGGTTGAGGAGAAGAAATTATGTGAATAAATTTTTGTGTCACATATTATACATTGGTATAAAGTGAGTACTTAGAGATTGTGTGAAAAATTACATATATATATATGATTAAAACAAGCTATTAGATTCCTTGTGGTGCTAAATTTGTAAAATAAATCCGGGGTTGAGTTGCAAACAATTTAGAATTAGCTTTCGTTTAGCAATGATTTTAGTTGATTTTTTAATTTTTTTGACTTTTTTAGCCTAAGACTTTTTTGTTCGTTTAGTATTTTTGATTGGCTTTTTTGGCTTTTTAGCTTTGAAATTGTAGATTTTTTTTGTCCTTTTGTGATTTTTGGCTTTTTGTAATTTTTTTACTTTTTTTTGTCATTTTGTAATTATTTAGCCCAACACAAAAACCAAACAACCCCTTAATGATGTGCTTAATTTGTGTGAGTTGGTTTTGGGTTAAGGTTTTAAAAGTTAACAATGAGAGTACTTTTTGTAAGATTATAGGTGTACTATGAAAATTTAAAAGTTTAATTTTGGAAAGTGAATTTAGGCACAATATGAATGAACTTAAAAAAATTATGGGTGTAAATAGCAGAGAATCATATATAGCCAATTGATCAAGTGACCCCAACAAAATCTTGAATCTCATTTTTATGTAATTTAAGATAACTTTACAACTCAAAATCCTTAATAGGAAACGAATGGATCTTTGAAGATATTGAAAGGAGGCCACTTTATTATATAATAATATAATAATAGCAACTGGTTAATTTTTTGCCCATTGGGAGAGATAGCTGGTGATCAACACGTAAGCAAGGAAATCCAGCACAAACTTGTGGCTCGTGTGATATAAAACCCCTCTTTCTTTCTTTAATTATTAGTACATAGAACATCTCTATCTCAACTTGTGAGTTGCTTTTATTAGATACTACTGTTGGATCTCCCACTAAAATGTTGCATGAAATCAACACATAGTACAACTCGAGCTCCACTCTATAAACTTTGATTTCCCACCCTATTCCGAATCCTCAACTTGGATTTTTTTATTTTTAAATTTTAGTAGCCTATTGGTGCTAAAAAAAAAAAAGAAATAAAAAAGAAAAAGAAGAAGACATTATGATACAAGAAAAAAATTTGAATTTTTAACTTTTATCAATTAGGTAGTGTTTGGTTATTATGGGTGAACAACATCAAAGTAAGGATGGAGGATGGATTCTAGTGGTAAAACAGAAAGGAAGACAAGCAAATCAAGATTGATGGAAGGAAGGTAGCAGAGCAGGGTTGTACACTTTGTTTGTGGATAACTTACCAGATTCAATGGAACCAAGAAGTATGTATGCTTTGTTTATAAAGTTTGGTGTGCTAAAGGACGTATTCATTTCACAAAAGAGGAGGAAAACAACAAACACAAGGTTTGGGTTTGTACGCTTTAATTGTTCTGTTGCAGCCAGTGTAACAGAACAAAAGGCAAATGGATTATGGGTAGATGACAAAGCTTTGATAGTCCAAAGTGCAGTTTATGAAAAAGAAAACGGTGCAAGAATGGGGTTGAAACAAGTACAATGGAGGCACATGGAGACAAAAAGGCCATCAGAAATGACTGAAACAAAAAGGTAGAATCAAGGCACTAATGGAAAGTCGTTTGCAGAGATCACAAAAGGAGTTCAACCAAGAGGTAAAACAACTACCACAATCAGAGTAGAAGAAATAGGAAATGGCTGGTTGTATGAGAGCATGATTATGAGGCTCAAACCAAACTACTCTTCTGTGGAGGTAAAAAAAGAACTCAAAGCAAAATGAGTGGTGAATGTAATGGTGAGAGAATGAGGAGGGCGTGATGTGGCCATATCATTCAGTTCTAGGGAGGCTTTGAGAAGTACAAATAGTCTGCTTAATGTTTGGTTCCAAGACTGGTGTGAATACATTACAGAGTGAAAATCTGGAATGCAACTTTAGCAGGAGAGGTATGTTTGGATTAGCTGCTATGGTGTACCTCTGAATCTATGGAAGTTAGGTACCTTCAGAAAGATTGGACGATTATGGAGGATGTGATACACCTAGATCGTGACATTTGTGAACCAACATCATTTCGTTGTGGAAAGGTAAAAATAGCCACAAGTGCTATGGACTTGATTGATAAACACCAGTATGAATCTAGAATGCAAAGGAAGAGTCTACACAATAAGAGTCTGTGAGGAATAGATTATCAAGGAGGTGCTCAGGAGTTGGTGGAGTGCAGCGGAGTTGGTGGCAACGTGGGTTGTACAGCCATGGTGTTCGGCAGAGGTGCAGCGGTGATGCCTCGGTGATGCGTTGGAGGTTGCGCGGGTTGTACAGCCATTATAATATTAGGCTGTAGGGCAGAGGTGCTCAGGAGAGGTGGAGGTTGCGTGGGTGATGCCTCGGTGCTCGAGAGGAGGCGGGTGCGGTGGGCGTTGGAGCATAGGTGTAGGGTGGGTGATCTGTAGAGGCGTGACTTTGGGAGTGATGTAGGGATTATAATATTAGGTTCTTTGTTTAGATGGTTTTTTTGGGTTTGGTTGTTGTTTTAGTTAACTTAGTTTGGTTTGGGTGTTTTGGTGGATGTTTATGAGGGGATTCATGTATTTTATTTTCTTAGTTAAGCCCTTCTTAACTGTTTTTTAAAAAAAATCGAGAGGCTTAGGGGTTAGTTGTATGGTTGCGAGTAGCAGTAGTAGGGGTATTTTTATACTACCGAATCTCTCTCGATGCTTCTCATCTTCCTGTACCTATAATTTCATGTTGTTAAATGAAATTTTTCTTTGCTGATCAAAAAAAAAGGAGGTGTTGACCACTTGCAAAGGTACCAATACTGATGATGGAGAAGAGGATGTTAGCTCCAATGTAAATGGGGTGTTACAGTCAGCTGAAGAAAGTAAGAGGAGGGAGGAAGCTACTGATAAGGTTGCTGAGGTGGATGATGATGTGGCAAAAAAAAAAATGAGAAGGCAAAGGTGAATCAACATCTAGGCTGATAAAGGGAGGTGAGGTAGAGATATGTGACAGTTGGCTTCAGATATCAGTGGTGAAAGAGACTGAAAAGTACATGGGAAACTCAAATGAAGAAGGATCAAGCGTGGGAGATACAATGATTGCAGTGGAAAGTATGCAGTAGTAGCAACAACAACTGTGCAATCATGATTTTGGAAAAGTTGCTAAGGTTCAAAAAGTTGATGGGTAGATAGTCACTCCGGGATTTATTAGAAACTTAAGCGAAACCCAAAAAGAAAGACCTAGAATTAGTTTGGAGGTAGATTTGGGCCAAGATCAATCTAGGCCTTAGCCTATTAGGCTAGTCTAGTACAAATCTAATGGTAATGGACTCAGTCACCCTTTGGTTAGTACAGGAGGTGGACTCATAGGGGTGGGCTCTAAATCAAAAGTTAATGATACCATTAGTGCCTCTAGTGGTGGTTCCATCAACACCCTGTTTAAGAAAGGCAAAAGAAAAGTGATCAGAAATGATGGAACTAAAAATCCATTGTTAGTAAGTGGGTTTTCTGGGCTTGCTAGAAGAATTGGGCAGAAAGGAGTAGGAGCAGGAAGTAGCAAAGTGTATCAAAAAAAGCTTGGTGGCAAGATCTACTGTTATAGCGATTCCGATTTTGACCTGACTCTTGTTGTATTTCGAACCTGGACTTATAGTTTTTGAATGTTGTTCATTGTTATTTTTCTCCTTAGTCCCCCCTTAAATTTGGTTATTGGATTGTAGTTGTGTGTTTGGAATAGGTTGGTTGCTTATTTTTCTAAACCTTTGTTGCCCAGATTTTTGCTCATTCACTCGAGCAGCCATTCTTGCGCTCGAGCGGGCTTTGCAATTTTTGCTCCTCTGCTCAAGCGGCCATTCTTGCACTCAAGCGGACTTTGCAAACTCTCAATATTTTTGCAGACCTGCAAATACTGGATGAGTGTATTCTACGCTCAAGCGGCATTTCCTACGCTCGAGTGGACACTTGGTATCAGAGCTGTAGTTTATTAAGTTACATATCTTGCATTTCATCATTTAGACAAGGCCCGAGTCCCTATAGTCCTTAGTAGTGTTTGGTTAAGTTAGTTTTGTTTAAGCTTGTGTTGAGCTTTTCTTAATTTCATTATGAAGGTTAAGAGATGACACCTAGGAGAAGAAGTGTCAATGTTCTTGGAACTGATCAACCAACTGCTAATCGTAGAGTTCCCCATGCTCCTATTCTCCCTACTGCACCACCTGTTGCTCTAGTGGTCCCTGAAGCACCAGGAGTTGTTCCTACTACACCAGCCGCACAGGTTTTACAATCATTGTTGGGACTACTGAACAATCATGTAGCCCCACAACCAGCAATTCCACCAACTTTAAGTTTGGATAGAGGCTCCTTATTTGAGAGGTTTATGAAGGCAAAACCTCCAGAATTTCACGGAACAGTGAACCCTACGGAGGCAGAGGCATGGGTACTAGAGATGGAGAAAATATTTGATGTTCTAGGTTGTTCAGCAGACCAGAAGGTGGCCTTTGCAGCTTTTAGGTTCAAGGGCCAAGCAAAGCATTGGTGGCGCATGGTGAAGCGTCAATATGAGAGTAGAGAAACAGAGCTAGAGTGGAGCAAGTTTCTAGAATTGTTTAATGAGAAATACTTCCCTGAAGCGGTGCGAAGGCAGAAGCAAGTGGATTTTCTCAATCTGAAGTAAAATAACATGACAGTGACTCAGTATGAAGCCAAGTTTGCAGAGTTGTCAAGGTATGCCCCACATCAGGTGGCCATAGAGGAAGATAGAGTGATGTTGTTTGAAAATGGCTTGCGGTCAAAAATCTACGCAAAAGTAGCTATTTTGGAGATGAAGACATATTATGCATTGGTAAACAAGGCATTACTAGCTGAAAAGGGAGTAGAAGAGGAAAAGAGAGCTGAGGAACAAAAGGCCAAGGAACCACAAAACAAGAGATTTAGGGAGGAGAGACAAGTAGAGCATCGTGGTGGTGGTAGTAATCCTAGCAAGAAGCCTTACATCCAAGGTCAAGTTAGCAATGGCATGAGGCAGCAGAATTAGAGGATTTGTGATAGATGTGGTAGGTCACATTCTGTTGGGTATAATTGTGATGGCACAGCTCGAATATGCTTCAAGTGTGGCAAGCCTAGGCATCTTTCTGCACAATGTAGGTCCAAGGGACTGGGAGGTCAGTTAGTAGCACAGTCATTTCAGGGGCGAGGGCAGAGACGAACTTTTTATAGCGGTGGGTTTAACCAGAAGCAAAATAATGGCAAAAGTGGGACTACCCAAGGTCAGACATCCAAGAATGGGATTCAGGAAAAGAAGTCAGCGGCTACCCAAGGACGTGTTTGTGCCCTCACTAGAGAGGAGGCTGAGGCTTCTCCATCTGTGGTACAAGGTGCACTCCTTATATCATATGTACTTGCCAGAGTGTTATTTGATTCAAGATCTACACATTGTTTTGTTGCATCTAAGTTTCTACGTTGTTTGTCTATTCCTTGTGAGCCTTTGAATACATGTGTTGCTGTGTCTACTCCATTAGAGGAAATAGTAGTATTAGGGGATGTTTGTAGATCTTGTGAGATCGAGTTAGATGGTAGAATTTTCCAGTGGATTTGATTTCTTTAGAGATGAAGGATTTTGATGTGATTTTGGGGATGGATTGGCTAACGAAGCATCATGCCTCTATTGATTGTTTTAGAAAGAGGGTAGTTTTTGCTATGCCGGGGCAACATGAGTTTTTCTTTTAGAGAGATGGGAAAGGGTCTTCTATTTGTTTTATTTCTTCTTTTCAGGCTAACCGAATGTTGAGAAAAGGGTGTCATGGTTATTTAGCTTGTATGGTAAGTACCGAACAACTAGAGTAGATATTAGAGGAGTTGCCTGTAGTGAGGGAATTTGTTGATGTTTTCCGAGAGGATCTACTTGGTCTTCCTCCAGACCGTGAGGTAGAATTTTCCGTTCACTTGGTCCCTAATACAACACCTATCTCTAAAACTCCCTATAGAATGGCACCATTGGAATTGAGGGAGTTACAAACTCAGTTTACTGAAGTTGCTAGACAAAGGTTTTATTAGGCCTAGCATCTTACCTTGGGGAGCACCTATGTTGTTTGTGAAGAAGAATGATGGGTCTATGAGATTGTGTATTGCTTATAGAGACTTGAACAAAGTCACAGTGAAGAATAGGTATCCTTTGCCATGCATTGATGATCTATTTGACCAGTTGCAGGGAGCTCGAGTATTCTCTAAAATTGACTTGAGGTCAGGCTATCACCAGTTGAAGGTAAGGGATAAAGATGTTCCTAAGACCGCTTTTAGAACTCGTTATGGGCATTATGAGTTCTTGGTGATGCCTTTTGGTCTCACAAATGCACCAGCCGCATTCATGGATTTGATGAATAGAGTATTCAAACCTTAACTAGATAAATTTGTGGTAGCGTTTATTGATGATATCCTAATTTATTCGAGGAGTAAGAAGGAGCATGAGCAGTATTTGAGGGTAGTACTGCAGATCCTTAGGGAGAAAAGATTGTATACAAAATTTAAGAAGTGTGAATTCTGGTTGAGCAGTGTATCCTTTTTGGGTCATGTAGTGAGTAAAGATGGGGTATCTGTGGATAGCATGAAGGTGACAACAATTGTTGATTGGCCACGACCTACTTCTGTGACGGAGGTACGTAGCTTTCTAGGGCTTGCTAGGTATTACAAACGGTTTGTGGAAGAATTCTCCCGTATTGCTTTGCCACTTACCAATCTCCCCAGGAAAGGGGTAAAGTTTGAGTGGAATGATGATTGTGAGCGTAGTTTCCAAGAGTTTAAACAGAGATTCACATCAACTCCAATCCTTGCCTTACCTACAGATTGAGGTGGTTTTGTGATTTATAGCGATGCTTCACGACAGGGTTTAGGATGTGTGCTCATGCAACATGGGAAAGTGATTGCTTATGCGTCACGACAGTTGAAAATACATGAGAGAAACTATCCTACACACGACTTAGAGTTAGCAGCAATGATTTTTGCTTTTAAGATCTAACGGCATTATTTGTATGGAGAGTCATGTGAGATTTACACTGATCATAAGAGTTTGAAGTATATTTTCACACAGAAGGAACTAAATTTGAGGCAAAGAAGATGGCTCGAGTTACTAAAAGATTATGATGTGAATATTTTATATCATCCGGGAAAGACAAATGTGGTTGCAGATGCCTTGAGTAGGAAGGTCGCAGTTGGAGATGTAGCTGCTTTGTCTATTGAGAGTTGTTTGGTGGAAGACATGAGACGTTTGAGGCTTAAGGTTGTTACGCCTGGTAATAGGGCTTATTGTAGTCAATTGACAGTTTAGCCGACCTTGAGAGAACAGATTCGTTTAGCTCAGGAGATTGACCCCCAATGTAAGCGTGTTAAAGGAGAGATGGCAGAGGGTAAACATGTAGACTTTGTGGTTAGTGATGATAGGTTGCTTAGATTCCGTAACCGAATTTGTATTCCTGCTGGTGGTGATTTGAGGAAGGAGATTATGACGGAGGCGCATAGTTCTAGTTACAACATTCATCTTGGAAGCACTAAGATGTATAGGGATCTTCATGAACATTTTTGGTGGAATGGTATGAAGGGAGATATTGCAAAATTTGTGGCTCAATGTTTGGTGTGTCAATAGCTTAAAGTAGAACATCAGAAACCCGTGGGGAAACTACAACCCTTATCTATACCAGAGTGGAAGTGAGATCATGTTACCATGGATTTCGTGTGCGAATTACCTCGTACTAGTAGTAATTACAACCAAGTCAGCACATTTTATTGCAATTCAGATAAACTATTCTCTAGCTCGATTTGCACAGTTGTATGTGATAGAGATTGTTAGATTGCATAGTGCATCTGTGTCAATAGTATCGGATCGGGACCCTCGTTTTGTGTCTAAGTTTTTGGGTGTGTTTCAATCAGCTATGGGTACTCGGTTAAATTTTAGTTCAGCTTATCACCCTCAAACAGATGGGCAATCGGAGAGGACTATTCAAACCCTTGAGGATATGTTGAGGGCTTGTGCTTTGGAGTGGAGAGGTAATTGGGATGATTATTTGCCACTTATGGAGTTTGCGTATAATAATACATATCATTCTAGTTTGGGAGTAGCTCCTTATGAGGCTTTGTATGGGAGGAAGTGTGGGTCTCCTTTGTGTTGGTATGAGGTTGGTGAGAGACAAATGTTGGGACCTGATTTGGTGGAGGATGCTACACAGAAAATTATCACGATTAGAGAGAGATTATTGATTGCTCAGAGTAGACAAAAAAATTATGCTGATCATCGTATGAGAGACTTAGAGTTTCATGTGGGAGATATGGTATTCTTGAAAGTATCACCATGGAAAGGAGTGATCAGGTTTGGAAAGAAATGAAAGTTGAGTCCTAGATACATTAGTCCATTTGAGGTATTGGAAAAGCTTGGTGAGGTTGCATACCTTGTTGCTCTACCCCTTAGGTTGGCAGGAGTGCATAATGTGTTTCACGTGTCTATGCTGAGGAAATATGTGCACTGTCCGTCGCATGTGATAGATTATGAGCCGCTTCAGATTATAGAGGATTTTTCGTATGAGGAGATGCCTGTTCAAATTTTGGATTCGAAAGAGAAATGTTGCGTACAAAGGTCATTAAATTGGTTAAGGTACTATGGCGTAATCATCTAGTTGAAGAGGCGACTTGGAAACGCGAAGATGAGATGCACGAGAAGTATCCACATCTATTCTCATGATTTATTCAGGTTAGTTTCGAGGACAAAACTTTTCTTTTAGAGGGGGGGAGGGAGAATGTGAGAACCTGAATATACAAATCAAGTAAATAATTAAATAATAATAATATTATAATCTCAAGTATTTTGATGGTGAATCCTAAAGCGCAAATTAAATATTTGGAGGTCTTTTAATTAATTTTTAAACCTAAAATAAATTTATGGTGAAAGTCTTTAATTTAGAGGCAAGATTTATTAGTTAAATAAATAAATAAATTTAAGTGTCAAATTAGTAAGCATATTTTGATCTAATAATATTTGTATTTTAATGGAGATAGAAATTAAAATAATATAAAAAGATAATAAATTAGAGCCTTTTGGTTAGATATATATATATAAAGGAAAACAAAACCCTAATTCTTATGTTATTGTTTCCCACAACTTTCAGAGCAACCGTGAGAGGTAAAGAGAGGGAGAGAGATGTCTAGGTCTTTGGGTGAAAAGTGCTGAAAATTGTTGAGTTTTGTGGTGGCCATTGGCAAGGTAAATCCCTTATTTTTTAATTCCCTCACTATCTTTTTCTTCTTCTTGTGAGTTGCTACGTAGTTGATGGATCAAATTGGTGAAGTAGGTACATGCGTTGGGCATGGCTATGAAATTTTTGGCTGATTGGGATAGTGTTTTGTGTATAAAGAATGGTGTAATTCTTAGTCCAAAAAAATCTGTACAGAATCACAAACTTTAAAAATCAAGAAACCTTATCAAACGAATGAATTTTGAATTGAAATTTTTACAGTAGATTAATTACATATTGAATTGCATATCTGAATTTTTTTCATAATTTTTGGGAATCAAAATCCATATAAACTAATGCATTCAAATCTGTCCAAAAAACTGGTTTTAAACAGTAAGTTCGGGAGTGTTGTTTTCCTTGGGTATAAACCGAAAATTATCAAATCAGCGTCATTAGAACCAGTTACGAGTCTAGTTTCGTAATTTTTTGGCCTTGCATTGATTTCTCATGTACACTAAGAGAACCATTAATTTTTTTTAAAGTGCTGTAGAAAACAACCTGTTTAGATATAATTAATTGTAGATAATTATTTTGATAAGAAAATCAAGTGAAACCATTTCAGTTTGAAACTTAGGATATATTAGTTGATATCTCGAGGGTTTTAGAATTTTCCGAACAACGTGGAGTGATTTTTCTAATTTTCAAAGTTAGCAAATAGATTAGGAAAACTAGTTTAAAATTATGTTTTATCTTAAAGTTACTTTTAATTAAGTTTCGATTTGAACCCATGTCTTGGGTGATTTTAGACCTTGAAGAACATGAACTTAGGTAATATTTAAGAGTAACAATGAGTTGGGTTGAGCCGTGTTAGTGCGCTTTAGTTTGGGGTTACTTAGTTTATTATTCTTTTTAGTATGTTTGAATTAGTAGTGACGTGTGTAGACACCCCATTTTTGACCGCCCTTAAGACTTTGGCGCTACTGATGGTTTACTTGGTGGAGAAAAGTGTGCAGGGCAAAGGTTCAGTTTCTTCGGCAAGGAGAGAGGCGAATCTCAACTTCACACCCCATTTTGAACCAAAATTATTTTGGATGGTTTTGAGACCTTAAAACCCTCTCTTTCAAAACATTTTTGAAATAAAATTCCCACGATGTTCCGATGCTCGCATTTCGGTAAATGGTGCGCTTTTCGGTAAACCGAGCAAGGACAAAGTGGAGATGAATGAAAGAGAGATGAAATCTTTGAAAAATCTTTCTAAACACCTTACTTCGGGGTTTGAAGTTGAAGAGAAGAGGAGAAGAGGGGAGAAAACAAGTTGGAGAAAAGGTTCGGCATGAATCCAGGTAGAAGAGAGTCAAGCAGTCCTCGCTAAATCAAGCTCATCTATCTATACACTTGGAGTTAAGCTATGAGGCCATAACCATTGGAAAGAAGACTTCTGGGGCTTCATTTTTCACTCAAGAATCTCTCAAAACCAAGTCCGGGTGGGGGAGGTATGATTGGTTGAAGTTGGGCATCATCCCGGTTGGATCGAGTCTACGCGGCTTCACCAAAAAGGGCATAACTTTTTCCACAGAAGGAATTTTAATGCAAGGTTTACGCCATTGGAAAGATAACTTCCGGGGCTTCAATCTGGACATCCACCGGCACTTTTTGACCTCATCAGCCACCCATCGACACTCTATTTAGCCGACCGGCCAGTACAAATTGCAGGTCGGCAATTTATTGTGCCGACCGGCAATTTATTTGGCCGATGACCTTTTTTCGTGGCCAATTTGACCCTTTTGACTCTTGCAGGCATGGTGCATGCCAGCTGTGCCAGCAGGGATGCACAGACCCGACCCCCCATGCACATGTGTGACCCTTTTGCACCTTTGACCCCTTTTTTCCCTCTAAGAGGTTGAACCCTTGGCCAAGCTTGGCCAGCTGTTTTAGCTTCCTCTAGAAGCCACAAACCCTTTGCACCCTTTGCCCCTTTCATTTGGCTTCTTCGAGAAGCCAAGAACCTTTGCCTTTGCCTATTTAAGGAGCACTCCTCCTCCATTGTTTGGGGTTAGAGCTTTTGAGCAAAAAAACCAGAAAGGAGACATATATATATATATATATGATATACATACATACAACCCTTGATCTCTCTCTATATCTCACTCATTTGTCTCCAAAACTCCATAGTTCTTGGCCTATTGCACTACAACCCATAGATATACACCATCATCCTCCATTCCAGCACTTGGAGGCTGATTTCCAGAGGTTGGGAGCTCCATTCCTTGGATCAAAAGTTGCTGAAGTTGGGTTCTACAAGGGTGAGTCCCATTTCCCTCTTTTCTAAGCTTATTTTGCATGCTATCTAAGCCATACTTTCTTGTACATTTGAGCTCCGACCAAAGCTGAAAGTAGCCATGTTTTGAGCTTATTTCCATCTTTCATTAAGGGTCCTACCCTGTTTGGGACCCCCATCTTGCACTTCCTTCATTATCCCTTTGTATGCCATTTTCTTGAGTAGTATTTTTGGCCTATGGGTAATCTGTTTTGGAGCATGATGTAAACTGAGAATAGGCTTATTTTGAGCCCTTCTTCAACATTGAAGAAGGGCTCACCATTTTTTGGGACCTCCATGTATCACTTGCCATTGTACCCCTCTTTGGTCCCTATTTTTGCATGTTTTGTTAGCTTATCTTGATTCTGTTTTTCGGCCATGATCAGAGCTTAACGTGGCCATATTTTGACCCCCTTGTCATGTTTCATTAAGGGTCTTTGGCTGTTTGATAAATATTTTGTATACTTTGTGTTATAGCCTTCTTGTGGCCTTAATCTTGCATTGCATTTTGAGCATGTTTATATACTGATTTGAGGCTTGTCATCTACTGAAAAACATCATATTTTTGGTCCCTCTTCAGTGTTGTAGAAGGGTCCTTTTTTTTTTGGGCTTTGCATCTACCACTTGCCTCATTGCCTCCCTTGCGGAGCCATTTTTGTATGCCATTTTAGTCCCATTTGTGATCACTTTTTGGCCATGATTTGAACTGTAAACATGCTTTTTTTGGGGTTGGCTAGCTTCTTTTTTCATACTTCATGTACAAATTATGCATGGATTGCATAGCTATAGGCCATTTCACGCACCAAAATTCATGTTTCGGGACTCGTTCCATACATCGGGTATCATTTTGCCATGATTCGGGGCTGTTTTGCATCTCATTTTGCCTCTGAAAATTGCATGATCATATGCCATATTCCATGTTTTGCCATGTCTTGTTGGAGTGGCATTCCGTGCCGTAGGTTCGATCCTCGGTTTGTGTGCACGCGTGCACGCACTTCGAGTTGTCTCATTTTCATCTTATGGCCTCCTATGTGAGTGTGGCTGAGGCTCTCTCATGTTGGTGTAAGTCCATCTTGCATTGTGTATGCCATGTTTCAATGCGTTGTGCATGTTATGTTGTTAGCATTGTGTGTGCCATGTAGTTGCATTGCATGTTTGTATGCTTGCTCACATGCTTAGGTCGCATGTGCATTGTTGTGCATTGCCTCGCCTCTTGATCAACCATGATTGAGGTTGGGTCCCTTGTATGTTTTGTGTGCATTGCATTTGACATTGAAATGCATACTTGACTCTTCGGCCATCATGCATCGAAATGCGTGATTGGTGGCCCGAGGGTCGAGCACCACACTCCCTTGAGTCTTAAACATGATATGGAGTGTGGTGGTGCAAACATTGCTTTGAAAATACATTGCCATGCCTTGTTTGCCCTCTGCTGCTGTCAAACAGGTTTCTACAGGAAGTTTTGGCCGGTCGGCTACATATAGTGCCGATCGACAATTCATCAATGGCCGATAACTTTATCAGCGTCCGGTGACCATTTCCCATAGCCGATGGACATTCCTCCTAGCCGGTGGCACTCCACAGTGTGCAGAGAGCATACCTTGGGACTTGTGCAGTCTTCAGAGGTGCCAAACAGTGAAAACAGAGGCAACATGTGTCATGGCAATGAATTTACGGTAAACAAATCCGAGCATCGTGCATCCCTCTTCAAGGCCTTTTCCGCTTTCCATAGCTTAGTGAATTTGTTAATTAATTAAATAGAGTTTTGTAATATTTAATTAGCTAGAGTAGTTAATTATTTATTAGGCCTGTATTATTCTTTTGGTTCCTCCGAGCGAGGGCGAATTTGTAATAAGTGTAGGTGCGTGTATGCATGTCTTCCAACCCCCACTTCTTTCTCCCTTTTACTTACCTGCTTTCGATGGTTAGTATTAGGGCATATTTAATTTAGCATACCTTATGCTATGCATGCGTGCATCCGTACATTTGTCTTGTATGCACCGGACTCGGCGCATCACGCTAACTGCATTGTACTTCAATTCCAAATTGAATACGTGCATCAATTGATTGCATTTCACATGCCATGTTTGGGTTAGCCAAGCCTGCTCTAATTGCATCCTGTATGTGTTGCATTAGTCAAATTGACATGAACTAGGACCATGCATGTTTGCTAACTAGTTTCTGTTTTGGCTTGGAGTACTCGGTAAGCATTTATGCTTTAGCATACCGCATGCGTGTGAGTGTTGTCATAACAGCATGATTACCATGAGGCTAATTGCTTACGTGTTATAAAGCTTTGAATGCCTGTGGGTGAAGGTTGGATTGTTTGAGTTGGAATAACTCGTTGAAATCTGTATTTTAGCCTACTCGCGAGTAGCAATTTCAAAACTGTTTTCAAAACAAACGGATATGCAATGCTTATTTCCAAATTAGGCGATCTAGTCTATACTTGTTTGTTGTGCGCATAACATAGTAATTCTAGGCTAATAACCGGAATAAGAACACATAACGTTTTCAAAATCAGATATCATGGTTAGTAGAGGCCGGTCTTCGGACTGGGCGAAAGGGGGTGCTCATAGCTGACCTTCCCCGATCGTACCCAAGCTCCCGAGCCAAGACGACTTTGGTAATGACGGACACGTGGCCTTGGGCACCGAGTCAGGGTTTTCTAAATTTCCCATTTAAAAAAAAATATTTAGGTGGCGACTCTGTATCTGGCAAAGCAGTCCATGTTTGGCACTTCTTTTCAAAATCTGTTTTTTTCTCAAAACGATTTGCCAGAGTTGGACTCTTTGGTTCAGATTAAGAACCGCAACAAACAAAAAAAGGGAGTCCGAACTGTAGCCGAGGTCCCTCGCGGCCGTGTTACAACGTGTAGTTTTAATACTTTGTTTAGGGCACTAGTTAGACTTTCATACTTTATTCGAGAATTATATTATTTCATTTTCAGGTGAGTAGTTTCATACTACATATTTTTCTAAAAAATGTTCCCCTACCCTGAACTATTGAAAAATTAAATTGTTGTTTCAAGACTAAACTGTTTTGGTAAATTATTATATTATCAATGGAATCAAATTATTTCTGAAACATGTGTGAACTTGGCATACTGTAAACTATTTGTTTTGGTTTCATGTTTATAATGATGAACTACCATGTTTTATGAAACTGATGTGCATTGATTATTGGGACCATCTGTGTATTTAGTCCAAGAAATTATTCCACTGTGTGTGGTGACTCTGGCCACTAGGGAACAGATCCAAGTTGGGCCGTGATGACTCTAGTGCTCAACGATTATAAGGAAAAGACCTAGGTTAAGCTAGGTGACCTTCAATCAGATCGTCTTCTAGAAAAGGCCTGGGTTGCCACCCTGAGGATGACTCTTAGTTTGGTATTGGATCTAATAGGGCTTATAACCTTGAGAACTGTGTGGCATATTACTTGTTATTTTCTTGGTACCCAGAAAATTATTGGTGTTCATGTTCTAATCTATTTTAAGTGAAAAAGGTCATTTATCATGTTCTTGAGAGACATGAGTATTTTAACTGTTGAACTGTGGAACCTTCTTTTTGAAACAGATTATCCTTATCAAACTGTATGCCAATCTAGTTTCTGTGATATATATCTCATTTTGGAATTGAACCTTGTTTTCAAAACTGTATATACTATCCATGTTGCTACTCACTGAGCTATCAGCTGACTTAGTTGTTTACCATTTTCAGGCGTTAGAAGGACTTAGACTGGACTTATGGCGTAGTGGGGACTCGTTTGCATGGGCCTCTAGGACATTCTTTTATTTTAGAGTGTTATGTCTAGTTTGTGCATATTTATTTATTTATTTTATTTTTATTAGGGTTCATTTAGGATTATTTTTGTTGTGTGGGCTATTTATATTGCATAAGTTTGAATGGTTTTGATTACGGTTGATTTTTCCGTTTATAATTGTAGTATGTTTAGATTGAGTTTTGGTTATTTATTTATTGGACTATTGTTTAGTTGTTCAATGTGATTTTGGATTCGTGTTTAGGCTTATGTGTGCCTTGGGCTAAGGCCCTGTGGGCCACAGCTGGTCATACCCGAGTTTGGGATGTAACACTCGAGCGGCCAATCTTAAGCTCGAGCGGTGTCCTTTGCTTGCAAAACTTCTGAAAGTGTGTATTCTGTGCTCGAGCAGAACAATGTGTCTGACGCTCGAGCATCACTTCTCACGCTCAAGCGAACTGTGTGTATAACAGATCGCGAAAATGACATTTTATATCACTTTTTCATTCCTCTCTCTCTCTCTCTCTCTCTCTCTCTCTCTCTCTCAAACTTTCCAAAAACCTAGATCTTGAGCTTTTCTCTCTACAACTCATCTTCTTTATACTATTTCACCTAGATCCATTGAGATCTTTACCCTAGTGCCTTTGAAAAAAAGGTAGAGCATCTCAAGAGCTCCGTTTTGATTCGAGTAGAAATTGGTTTCGACATCTTTGAAGTTTCTCATTTGTTGCTTTGGTCTTCTAAGCTTGAGGTAGGGATTTTCTACACTTTCATATGGTTTTTAACTTAGTTATTTCATGATTGTGTAACAATGGTATGCTTTGGGTATATTATGGACAAACCTAAGGTTTGGGTTGTAAAATCAAAAGAGAGGTTTCTAAGTGTATGTTGTGGAAATTGTTATAAGGTTAAATATAAGGTGGTATGGTTACAAAATAGTTGATTTTGGCCTTGGGTTGATATTTGGAAAAAATGGAGTTTGCCCTAAAATGATTCAAATAGTTATTTTGTATAAATAAATGAAATTAGTGTTGTAAATATGAAATTGGACGAATATTGAAATAAATGGTGGAGTAGGATATGTATTATCTCACGCCTTTGGAAATTTTGAATAAATTATCTGTTTTGATATTGAATATCAGTTTAGAAATAACTATATTGAGCTATCGGTGGAGGATAGCTATGATTGCTGTAGAAATTACATGAGGATTAGATGAATTAAAACTAATCTATTATTGGTTGTCATTGAATATAACTATGTTTTAAATACATTATATATGTATGATGTTTAGGAGAAGAAAGAGAATGTACACCATGTTTGGGAAGAGATAGAGGATGAACTCCATTAAAATTAAGTTGGCCGAAGTGTCCTGGATAGAAGTCCCGAAATCGCACGTATACATGGGTGCCGATCCTGCGAACGAAATTTCTGTAAAATGGCAAATTGAATTGTTTGTGTGGTAATTGTGTTGATTAGATAACCACTAAGTTGTAGTCTCAGTTGGGTTGTTGAAAGATAACGAAATTGGCTCATGAATTGAAATGAATTGAAGGAAAATGGAATAAGATATGAACTTGGTACTTTATGATTATAAAAATGTGAATGTTTTGTCACAGGTATCGTATATGCACATTGTGCTTTTATCTTTGTTAAATCTCATATATTGTGTTAGATTATTCCTATTGGGCGTTGGCTCATCCTATTTAGGAAAAACCATTTTCAGGTGTTGGTGATATGTCTCCACCAAGGCAATTGTTTGGAGGGACATTTGGGAGCAAGAGCTTCTTTCTTTTGTGTATTCTTTTGTATAGCCAAGGGCTTTAACTGTATTGCACTAGGCTTATTTTATTGTAACCAAGTAATGACGTAGAAAGATGTAAACCTATAGGGCATAGGATTACCTGTTTAGTTTTCAATTCTCTTATCATTGTAACACATGATGTAGATTCAGGATGAACGATTTGTGAATATATATTGAATCTGTTATCTTTTGTATACGAACTTTAATGAATGAAAGCATATTATTTCTATTATCTTTCCGTTTATGGGTTGTATTTATTGTCTAATTTTTGGGGCATTAAAACTTGGTATCAGAGCGTATCGGGTTTGAATACTTTGGGTACGTGGGAAGTTATTATTACCACAATGGGTTTGTCTCGCTTAGTTGAGATGTTAGTATGTGTTGTATGCTTGTGTGATAACATGTTTATATGACTATATGGGTATGAAATTAGTTCCTAAGATATTGAGTTGGTCTACAGGTTTCTGGAAGTCCTATTAGAAGAGCACTTGATTATTGTTGTTTCTAATTAGAACTCTAGCAACGCAGCGGGACGGTCATTATCTAGGAAGGAAATTCGTATGTGTTTATGTGACGATGTGCTTATATGGAGTGAATTACTGTTGTCCAACGTATTGGGACGCGAGTGAGTTAGCTTCGGCACATTTGTGAATGTGCTAATCTCTTTTGTTACCTTCATTAGGATGTCAGGACGTAGTGGTGGCAGGCATGGTTATCCTAGAAGGCATGTGGTACCCATACCGGATGATATTCCGGCATAAAAAGAGGTAGTTAGTCAGGCCAATGTGGCCGAACTAGTGGATCAACAAGCCATGGATGCCTTAGCCTGCGAAACGGTTAGAGCATTGCGGGAATCTATGGACATTCTCAGAGCTGAGAATCAAGTCCAGGCCCAAGTAGCTGAGGCAGAGCCATTTTTTTTGAAGAAAAAGTTTTTCCAATCAAATCCGGATGAGTTTTTGGGTGATCCTATGGAGCCACTGAAGGCAGATGAGTGGCTAGAAGAAATAGTGAAGACATTCGAGATGCTTGGCATCAAGGACGACTAGTTAAGGGTGACCTTGGCATCTTTCCAGCTAAAAGGGGATCCAGGTCAATAGTGGAAGTATATACATGGGCACATTAGGGTGACTTAGGAGGCTTTTGTCAGTACCTTCCAAGACAAGTTTCTACCTCCCATGGTTAGGAAGAAGTTGAGAAACCAGTTTTCCAAGCTGGTACAGTTGAACACGCCAGTGGCCGAGTTTGAGGCCACCTTTACTAGCTTGTCTAGATTTGCACCTA
This sequence comes from Camellia lanceoleosa, assembly GCA_025200525.1. Lineage (NCBI taxonomy): Eukaryota > Viridiplantae > Streptophyta > Magnoliopsida > Ericales > Theaceae > Camellia > Camellia lanceoleosa. Next base: position 89,952,316 of record CM045759.1, read on the forward strand.
AGCTTGTGGCGGCTGAGGAGCGTTGTTGCTTAGAGTTTGAGAAGCGATTGAGAATGGGCTCATGTTTAGAGTGGCTGGATCCATGATTAGAGATTTTGGGCACCTTGTGAAAGCGACGGCCCATCTCGAGACCATTATGCAAATGGAGGAGGAAAGAATGAGGGGCTCCAGGAGGAGTCAGGACAATTAGGGGACAGGAAAAGGCAAAGGGGTTCTAACCCCTAGTCGTCCCAAGGAGCTCAGTCGCGGTCCACTTTTCCAGTACCAAGTTTAGGTTCTAGGTGGGGTGGTCAAGGAGATATTACTTGTTACAAATGTGGTTAGTTAGGCCACAAGTCTCCAGCTTGTCCGCAGAAGGGAAGAGGGCAATGGTCTGCACCGTTATCGGCTCGTTTTTAGGGCTAGAGTCAAGGGAGAAGGCAACAACTCACTTGTTATCAGTGTGGGCAGGCGTGGCACATGAAAAGATTTTGCCCTCAGTTGGGTGGCACGTCTAGTGTGTCTAGTTCGAGGTAGACACAAAGTCACCAGCTAGCACAATCAGTACTAGCCTTGAGAGCCAATCAAAGAGCCTCTTCGACTCAATGAGTGCATCAAACTTATGCTCTGAGGGGTGAGCAAGTTGAGCAGAGACCTACGAGGCATGTGTATGTTATTTCAGCGCCAAATCTTGTACCTGCTCCTTCTGTAGTGAGAGGTACCTTCTTGTTTTGTAATTTAGTTGCTAATGTATTAATTGATACGGGTGCATCACATTTTTTTATCTCGTCTACATTTGCATCAGTTTTGGGGTTAGAGTTGGCTCAGTTAACATCTCCTATCTGTGTAGAGTCATTTATCGGTGGTGAGGTTATTTTGAAGTAGGGGTATCGGGGTTGTGACATAGAGGTTGCCAATCATCGACTTCTATTTGCATTTCTATTGATTGATATGTCTAGTTTTGATGTTATATTAGGTATGGATTGGTTGTCTTCATATCGGGCTATTATAGATTGCTACCGTCAGAGAGTTATTGTATGTACCCTAAGCGGTGATTGTTTTTATTTCTTGGGGGACTGGGTGGATAGAGTTTTATCATCGGTAGATGATCCACATGGACGGAGTGAACTTAGTTGCCTTCTTATAACCTTCTTAGGTGGTGAGTGTGATGAAGTCCGGGCTGAGTTGCCAAGGGTGGTTTGTAAATACCCCAATGTCTTTCCCGAGGATCTTACTAGTTTACCACCTCACCGAGAGATTGAGTTCTCTACTGATTTAGTACCTAGCACGGCACAGGTTTCTATGACACCGTATAGATTTGCACATACTAAATTGAGTGAGTTGAAGATTCAACTCCAGGAAGTTTTAGATAAGGGTTTCATCCGCCCTAGTACTTTATCCTGGGAAACACCGACTCTCTTTGCTAAAAAGAAAAATAAAACGTTACGACTTTCTATAGATTACTGGAAGTTGAACCGGGTAACTGTTAAGAACAAATACCCAATGCCTTGTATAGATGATCTGTTTGATCAATTGAAGGGGTCTTGTTGCTTCTCTAAGATAGATCTTAGATTGAGTTATCATCAGTCGAGGGTAAGGGAGGAGGATATCCCAAAGATGGCATTACGTACGCAGTAAGGGAGGAGGATATCCCAAAGATGGCATTACGTACGCAGTATGGCCATTACGAGTTTCTAGTGATGCCTTTTGGGCTAACCAATGCTCCAGCTGTGTTTATGAATTTGATGAACCGGATCTTCCTTAAATTCCTAGACCATTTTGTGGTCGTCTTTATGGACGACATCCTGACTTACTCACCCTCTGAGGAGGAGCACGAGGAATACTTGCGGGTGGTACTTGAATTGCTTAGAACTCCCCAGCTGTATACTAAGTTTGGGAAGTGTGAATTCTGGCTAAGAGAAGTTAAGTTCTTAGGCCATGTGGTATCCGGGGAGGGGGTGACTGTAGATTCATCCAAGATAGAGACAGTATAAGGTTGGGCACAACCTAAGAATGCTTTTGAAATTCATCGTTTCTTGGGGTTAACCGGGTATTATCGTCAGTTTGTGAAGGATTTCTCTAGGCTAGCCTCATATTTGACTAGGTTAACAAGGAAATGAATCAAATTTGTGTGGAGTGAGACTTGTGAGAAGTCATTTCAAGAGCTTAAGGCTAGACTTACCACTACTATAGTCTTGATTAATTTGGAGAGGGGTTTGGGCTATTCGATATATTATGATGTCTCACGGGAAGGTTTGGGTTGTGTATTGATGCAAGAAGGGAGGGTAGTAGCCTATAGCTCGCGGCAGTTGAAAACACATGAGAGGAACTACCCTACCCATGACCTAGAGTTAGCAGCAGTGATATTTGACTTGTAGATTTGGAGGCACTATCTGTATGGTGAGAGATTTGAAGTGTTTTCTGATCACAAGAGTCGGAAATATCTGTTTACACAGAAGGACTTGAATCTGAGGTAGAGAATGTGGATAGAGTTCATAAAGGATTATGATTTTGAGTTGCATTATCATCCGGGGAAGACCAACATCATGGCCGATGCTTTAAGTAGAAAATCAATCAGGAGTGTGGCTTGTATCACTATCCGGTACTCTTGGTGAGTTTGACTTACATCTTGGTGAGTTCGTTGAGTCTGCAGCATTGTTTACGGTATTTGCACAACCCACACTTGTGAACTAAGTGTTGGAAGCGCAGAAGAATGATCTTAAGATAGAAACCCTCCAGGAAAAGATCTCCAATGGGAATGTGGAAATGGCCTTGAATGTGTATTCTGACACGAGTGTTAGATACCTTGACCGTCTATTTATGTCGGAGTCTTGCCGAGAGGTACTCTGAGAGTTTCACCATTCACACCTTGCCATGCATCTGGGGGGCACAAAGATGTATCATGATCTTAGTCACCAGTTTTGGTGGAGGGGTATGAAGAAGGATGTAGCCGTGTTTGTATCGAAGTGCCTTACTTGTCAGCAAGTGAAGGCCGAACATCAGAGGCCAGCGGGTTTGTTACAACCCTTGCCTATAGTCGAGTGGACATGGGAGCATGTCACAATGGATTTTGTTGTGGGCCTTCCAAGGACTCAATGGGGTAGTGATGCCATTTGGGAGATAGTTGACTGGTTTACCAAGTCGGCGCACTTTATATCTATGCATGTAAGTAATTCGGTAGACCATCTTGCCGACTTTTACATTAGGGACATAGTGAGGTTGCACGGGGTCCCTGTGACAATTGTTTTGGATAGAGATCCACATTTTATAGCTCGGTTGTGGCAGAGCTTGCAGAGTGCCTTGGGCACTAGACTGACTTTTAGCACAACGTATCACCCTCAGACTGACGGGCAGTCCGAGCGTACCATTCAAATCCTTGAGGATATGCTTCGAGGTTGTGTCATTGATTTTAAGGGGTTGTGGGAGAGGCACTTGCCCTTAGTGGAGTTTGCCTATAATAACAACTTCCAATCTAGTATTAGCATCGCACCGTTTGAGACCTTGTATAGCCAACCATGTAGATCCCCGGTGTGTTGGGCCGAGGTGAGTGATACACCTTTGTTGGATCCAGAGTTGGTTCGGGAAATGACGGAGAATGTAACACTTATCCATAGGTGATTAGTTACAGCTAAAAGTCACCAAAAAAGTTATGCCAACCATAGGAGGAGACCCTTTTGTTTTGAGGTGGGAGATCATGTCTTTTTGAAAATATCACCTAGACAGGGTTTGATGAGATTTGAGAAGAGTGAGAAGTTGTCCCCTCGATTTATTGGACCTTTTGAGATCCTTGAGCGGGTCGGAGAGGTTGCTTACCGTTTGGCGCTACCGCCACAACCTTTTGGAGTTCATGATATATTTCATATTAGTATGCTTCAAAAGTATGAGCCGGATCCATCACACGTGTTGGATTGGACCGACTTAGAGGTAGATGAGGATGCCTCGTATGAGGAGAGACCGGTGAGAGTCTTGGATACACGGGACCAAGTCTTGTGAGGCAAAACGATATCCTTGCTTAAACTATTGTGGAAACATCACAGAATTGAGGAAGCAACTTGGAAGCGTGAATTGGAAGTCTGAGAGAAATATCCGGACTTATTTGTTGGTGTTTGATTATATGTTGAGATTTTGATTATGCTAATGAAATGTAAAAGCATTGTATATGTTTTAAAACACGGGAACATTGTATATGCTATGGGGTGCTTGGAAACATGGATTCAATATAAGCATTGCATATGTTTTGAGAATATGGAATATCATGTGTGTTGTATCACTTTTGAAAACATTGTATATGTTGTGTAAATTTTGAACATTGTAAATGTTTTAGAAAATTGTAAATTGCACTTTCAATGTGGGACTTGTGTATCGAGTTAATGAAAATGGATGACCAGAGAGTTGGTCATGGTGTTGAACTTGTTAGATTAACATTGTTATGAATGGTTTAATAATGATTTTGAACTTGATTTAAAATCTCGGGAACAAATTCCTTAAGGAGGGAGGTTATAGCGATTCTGGTTTTGACCCGACTCTTGTTATATTCCAAACCCGGGCTTATAGTTTCTGAGTGTGCTTCATCGTTGTTTTTCTCCTTAATCCCCCTTAAATTTGGTTATTGGATTGTAGTTGTGTGTTTGGAACAGGTTGGTTGCTTGTTTTTCAAAATCTTTGTTGCCCAAATTTTTGCTCCTCCGCTCGAGTGGTCATTCTTGCGTTCGAGTGGGTTTTGCAAACTCTCAATATTTTTGCAGATCTACAAATACTGGATGAGTGTATTCTATGCTCAAGTGGCATTTCCTACACTCGAGCGGGTGGACACTCAAGCGGCCAATCTTGAGCTCAAGCGATGTCTTTTGTCTACAAAATTTCTGAAAGTGTGTATTCTACGCTCGAGCGTCACTTCTTGCGCTCGAGTAAAACAATGTGTCTGACACTCAAGCGTCACTTCTCACGCTCGAGCAAATTTTGTGTATAACAGATTGCGAAAATGACATTTTACATCACTTTTTCATTCCTCTCTCTCTCTCTCTCTCTCTCTCTCTAAAACTTTCCAAAAACCTAGATCTTGAGTTTTTCTCTCTAAAACTCATCTTCTCTCTACTATTTCACCTAGATCCATTGAGATCTTCACCCTAGTGCCTTCGAAAAAAAGGTAGAGCATCTCAAGTGCTCCGTTTTGATCCAAGTAGAAGTTGGTTTCAATGTCTTTGAAGTTTCTTATTTGTTGCTTTAGTCTTCTAAGCTTGAAGTAGGGGTTTTCTACACTTTCATATGGTTTTTAACTTAGTTATTTAATGATTGTGTAATAATGGTGTGCTTTGGGTATATTATGGACAAACCTAGGGTTTGGGTTGTAAAATCATAAGAGAGGTTTCTAAGTGCATGTTGTGGAAATGGTTATGAGGTTAAATATATGGTGGTATGGTTACAAAATAGTTGATTTTGGCCTTGGGTTGATATTTGGAAAAAATGGAGTTTGCCCTAAAATGATTCAAATAGTTATTTTGTATAAATAAATGAAATTAGTGTTGTAAATATGAAATTGGACGAATATTGAAATAGATGGTGGAGTTGGATATGTATTATCTCATGCCTTTAGAAATTTTGAATAAATTATCTGTCTTGAGATTGAATATCAGTTTAGAAATAACTGTATTGAGCTATCAGTGGAGGATAGCTATGATTGTTGTAGAAATTGCATGAGAATTAGATGAATTAAAATTAATCTATTGTTGGTTGTCACTGAATATGACTATGTTTTAAATACATTGTATATGTATGATGTTTGGGAGGAGAAAGGGGATGTACGCCATGTTTAGGAGGAGATAGGGGATGGACTCCATTGAAATTAAGTTGGCTGGAGTGTCCTAGGTAGAAGTCCCAAAATCATACGTATACATGGGTGCCGATCCCGCAGACGAAATTTTCGTAAAAATGGAAGATTAAAGTGTGTGTGGTAATTGTGTTGATTAGATAACCACTGAGTTGTAGTCTTAGTTGGGTTGTTGAAAGATAATGAAATTGGCACATGAATTGAAGGAAAATGGAATAAGATATGAACTTGGTAATTTATGAATATAAAAATGTGAATGTTTTGTCACAGGCATTGTATATGCACATTGTGCTTTTATCTTTGTTAAATCTCATATATTGTGTTAGATTATTCCTACTGGGCGTTGGCTCATCCTATTTAGGAAAAACCATTTTCAAGTATTGGTTATATGTCTCCGCCAAGGCAATTGTTTGAAGGGACATTTGGGAGCAAGAGCTTCTTTCTTTTGTGTATTCTTTTGTATAGCCAAGGGCTTTAACTGTATTGCACTAGGCTCATTTTGTTGTAACCAAGTAATGACTTAGAAAAATGTAAGCTTATAGGGCATATGATTACCTGTTTAGTTTTCAGTTCTCTTATCATTGTAACACATGTTGTAGATTCAGGATGAAGGGTTTGTGAATGTATATCGCATGTGTTATCTTTTGTATCCGAACTTTAATGAATGAAAGCATATTATTTCTATTATCTTTCCGCTTATGGGTTGTATTTATTGTATAATTTTAGGGGCGTTACAGCAGTGCCAAGGCCAATTGCAGTTAACAGTCAAACCACTTGTGAAACAAGTAAACTACAAGAGGCTCAATGTAACAACCCTCGTACCGATTACTGTATAACCACTGAATTAAATACTGATTATGGCTAAACTAGACCGCTAATGACTGATAATTGAATCAACCGGAAATCTTGAATAGGCTGATTGAAATCGAGACTGAAATTGAATAAGTTTGTCTGTTATATTGCATATTGTATCTGTTTGCTTGAATGACTATCTGTTTGAATTCGTATGTTTAAACTGTTAATTGAAGGCCTTATCGGCGGCCGATTTAGAAACCGTTTGATGTTTTAGAATCAGTAGAATATTTCTGATTTTATGGTATATTTATCTGAAAATTGGTTAGGAACGATTAGATTAGAATAAAGTGAGTTAATTGCAAACTTAGGTGTAATCACCATATTGCCACTCCTAGTGGGCCACTTAGGATATTATATTAAGCCTTAGTACATGTTGATCAAAGCTTTCCTCAGCCTTTTGCTTGCTCTAGCCGACCAAAGAAGAGAGGTAGAGAGAGAGGGACTTGTTCTTGTTGATTTGCTTGAAGAATTGCTTGGAATTGAAGTGTAATTGGCATAATTTAACCTCCTCACCTTGTAATTGGAACTCTAGGTAAGGAACTCATTGTCTTCTTGTTGTCTTGAACCTCACCTTGCATGTTCTAGGCTCCATTGTAGAATCAAACCATGTTTTAAGTTCAAGAATGTTGGATTGTAGCATAATTCTTGCATGCATGTTAATATTGTTGGGTTTTGAGTTAAGTTCATGGCAATTTGTCACATGCATGTTCATGGTATTGTTATAGTCCATGTTTTCATTCTGTTTTCAAAGAATTGAGCTCATTTGAGCATGATTTGAAGCTTAAAATTGTTTTGAATGCATGCATGTCATGTTTGAGCATTGTTCTTGAAAATGGTTTGAAATTGAGTTTGATTGAAACACCCTTGGGCCTTGATTTCTTAAATTGAGCTTTAAAACTTGTTATTCTATGTGTTTGAAAGAGTTTTCCAGAAAATGGGCCCAAGAAGATCGAATTTGGAGCATTGAAACTTGGTTTGAAACTTGGAGGTTGAATCTGGATTTTCCAGATTTTGGCCGTCTGCTCGAGCGGGGGAAGTGCCGCTCGAGCGGGGAATTCATGCTCCCAACATCTTCTTCGAATTGTTTCTGATCGCTCGGCGGAAGTTTCACGCTTCGGCGAAATCGCGCATCGGCATCTTGCCTTGCATCGGCCATTTCGGCGAAGTTGGCCTTCGGCGGGGACCTTTGTTAGCTTGTCGCTCGGCGAAACTTCGCTCGGCGGAGGCTCTGTTCTGAAATTCTCAAGCTGTTTATGCGCATCTTTGCATCCACATCCCATCCTAGGCATCCTTAAGCCTAGTTTAAGGCATCTTAATGAGGATTTAGACATAGAACCACAAGGAAATTTAGGGATTTAATTAACATCCTTTCATTTGTAAACTTAGTGTGTGTTCTATTTGTTAGCTGTTTAGGGTTGGCTCGGGACGCCGCTCTAGTTGTTATTAGCCCAATCTCTGTGAGTAGCATTGTGTAAAGATATGTTCAAATGGTTATATTTTGAATCTTTGGTAGGCTGTTTATTGAGCGATATTGTTTATTGAATGAATGTACGTCTGTATTTCAATTGTATTGTGGCATCCTTAGCACCTTGTTATTGGTATTATAGAGCTCTGTCGGTTTCCTTGTGGAACCATCTTTGTTTGATGGCCATCATTATTGTTGGATGCTGTAAGGCCGGTCCTTTTGGACCCTCTTGTTTATAGGCTAATGGATGTACCACATATGGTGATTGATTGAAATCTTGATTGGTGAAATACTGAAAGATTGAAATACTGTATAATGAATTGATTTCATTACTGTAAGGGACATTCATTCATAACCTCTTTACACGTTATGTTATTCACTGGGCTTTAGCTCACTGTTTATATATATATATGTAGGTTCTCAGCAGCCAGACCGGAGCTAGGAGCGTGGGTCGGTCCCCAGTTTTGTCAAGCCAGCCTATGTGCCTCACTGCGAGGTTCCGAGTTGCCATGTTATGGCTTGGGGTGTCTTTGTGTCCCCTATCGGTCTCCTTACTGTATTGTACTTTTGTATAGACTGTTTACTGCACTGTTATCGAGGGATTCAATCCCCGTACTGACTGACTGTATATGATTGTATAGAATGTACTGTGTTGAACCGTATGAATGCATAAAAATGTTTTTGACATACAGATTTCCACAGCTCAATGGACACTAGTTATTTACTGTATTGGCTTCCGCCAGGCCCTGTACTCTGTTTGACTGTATTACTGTTCAGTAGGCCTTTGGTAATCTCGGATTACTGGCCGGTTACGGTGCTAAACCCATAGGGCCGGGTTTGGGTCGTGACACTCAAGCAACACTACTTCTGGGAAAAGTTTGGGGCTCGACTGCAAGGGCCAAGATATAGAAATAATTAAAAAATTTGTACAATTGAAGGAGAATGATAATGAGAGGATAGAAGGGGGGATTGATGCAACTGTGTAATCAGTAATGTTAGGAGGATATAGAGTCAACATTGTTGTTGTGAAGATACTAACTTGGAATATTAGAGGGGTTGGAAGACCTGAAAAGAAGAGAAAGATTTAAAAACTATTGTTTGATAGAAAAATTGATATGGCCCTAATTCAAGAAAAAAAAAAAGTCAAGTTTGTCCAGCTCGGTTGTTAGAAGTTTATGGCCAAGAGAGAAGATGGAATTCATGGTTGTGGATGCAATGGGTGTGGCTGGTGGTTTGTTATGCATTTGGGATCCTGATGTCTTTCAACTCTCAGAATGTTCTAGCAATAAAAACTTCATCTTGCTCTTCAGTACCATCCTTAATTTTTTTGATTGTGTTATTTTAAATATTTGTGCTCCTAATAATCTTATAAGGAGAGGTAAGTTATGGAAGTCCCTATTAAATTTGAAGACTTTTTTCCCAAAGCCATGGTGTCTTGGTGGTGATTTCAATGAGATCAAAAATCTAGGGAAAAGAATAGGAAACTCAATAAGGGATAGGGGCATGAAAGAGTTTAATAAGTTCATAGATAACTGTGAGGTGGCTGATATGCAAATGGTAGAGAGAAAATTTACTTGGTGTAATGCCTATAATGGAAATAAATAGAGTATAATTGACAGATTTCTACTTAGTCCTGAGTGGTTTGAAAGATACAAATTCAAACTTTGAGGCCTGCCCAAGATGGTATCTAATCATTGCCCTGTAGTGCTTATGGAGGATGAGAGAGATTGGGATCCCAAATCTTTCAAATTCTTAAATGCTTGACTGTTGCACTCAAAATTTGCACCTTTTGTGGGACAAACCTGGAAGGAATTATAGTTTCAAGGGACTGCTGGGTACATTTTGCAAAGGAAATTACATGCTCTAAATATGGCATTAAAACAATGGAATAGAAAGGTATATGGAAATGTTAAAACACAACTAAAAGAAATAAAAGATAAGTTGCATGCCTTAGATTTAAGTAGACCTCTGGAGGATGCAGAAGTGAAACAAAAAAGAGAGGCAAGGAATGAAATGTGGAGATTAAGTAGAATCATAGAATGGGCATGGCTTCAAAATTCAAGGTTAGAGTGGAATATAAAAATTGACAGGAACACCAGATTTTTTCGTGTCATGGCTACTAGTAGACAAAATAGAAATGCCCTCAACTCCATTGCAGTTGGGGATGTGATGCTTGAGGAGCCAGATCCAGTAAAGGATGAGGTGTAGATCCACTATGCAAAGCATTTCTCAGAAGAGTGGAGGAACAGAACTATGTTAGGTGGTGAGTTCAATACTGTGAGGCAAAGTGATTCATTTCCAATGCTTGAGTCAAAATTTTCTGAAGATGAGATCTGGGAAGCTATCAAAGAATGTAATGGAAACAAAGCTCCAGGACCAAATGGTTTCAATCAAATGTTTTTTGAGAAAAATTGGAAGGTGCTCAAAGAAGATGTGATTCTCTTTATGAAAGAGTTCCATGATAGGTGTAGATTAACTAGTGGTTTGAACAACTCTTTCATCACCCTCATTCCAAAGAAAGTCAATGCAGTTAACTTAAATGAGTAAAGGCCTATCAGTTTAATAGGGTCAATTTATAAAATACTCACCAAGGTTCTTGCAAGTAAACTGAAAAACGTCATGCCAGAGGTAATTGGTGAATCACAATCTGCATTCCTAGGAGGCAAAAACATACTTGATAGGGTATTGATTACAAATGAAATTGTGGATGGGTGGAAAAAAACTAAGAAAAGAGGGTTACTATTCAAAATTGACTTTGAAAAGGCTTATGACTCCATCAACTAGGAATTCCTATTCTTAATGCAATCTAACTTTGGCTTTGGCTCAAAATGGCTCTTGTCACTCCCCAAACCCGGGTATGATCGGCCGTGGCCCACAGGGCCTTAGCCCAAGGCACATGTAAGCCTAAACACGAATCCATAATCACATTGAACAACTAAACAAAAGTCCAGTAATAAATAACGAAACTCAATCCAGTGAAATGCTACAAGTATAAATGGCAAAACCAACCATAATCAATACCATCTAAACTTATGGGATACAAACAGCCCACATATCAAAATAATCCTAAATGAACCTCAATAAGAATAAAAAGAAATATGCACAAACTTGACATAACAATCTAAAACAAAATAAATGAATGTCCTAGAGGTCCATGCAATTGAGTCTCCACTACACCATGAGTCCACTCTAAGTCTTTCTAACACCTGGAAATAATAAAAAACTAAGTCAGTTGATTGCTCAGTGAGTAGCAACATGTATAGTATATACAGTTTTGAAAACAAGGATCAATTCCAAAATAATGTATATATATATCACAGAAACTAAATTGACATACAGTTTGGTAAAGATAATCTGTTTCAGAAAGAAGGTTCCACAGTTCAACAGTTAAAATACTCATGTCTCTTAAGAACATAATAAATGACATTTTTCACTTAAAACAGATTACAACATGAACACTAATAATTTTCTGGGTACCAAGAATAACAAGTAACATACCACACAGTTCTCAAGACAATAAGCTCGTTGGATCCAATATCAAACCAAGAGTCATCCTCGGGCTGGCAACCCTTGTCTTTTCTCTAAGACGATCCGATTGAAGGTCACCTAGCCTAGCCTAGGTCTTTTCCTTACAATCGTTGAACACTAGAGTCATCACGGCCCAACCTGGATCTGTTCCCTAATGGCCAAAGTCACCACACACAGTGAAATAATTTCCCTAGACTAAAATACACAAATGGTCCCGATAATCAACACAATTCAATTTCGCAAAACATGATAGTTCACCATTATAAACATGAGACCATAACAAATAGTTCACAGTATGCCAAGTTTACACATGCTTCAGAAATAATTTAATTTCATCAATAATATAATAATTTATCAAAACAGCTTTGTCCTGAAACAACAATTTAATTTTCCAACAGTTCAGGGTAGGGGAACATTTATAAAAATATCTAGCATGCAAATACTCACCTGAAAATGGAATAATGTAATCCTCGAATAGAGCATAAAAGTCCAACTAGTGCCCTGAACCAAATATGAAAACTACACGTCACTACGAATTTAAAAATACTAAATAATAAGAAACTAAGTAACCCGAAACTAAAGCGCACTAACACGGCTCCATCCAACTCACCGTTACTCTTAAATATTACCTAAGCTCATGTTCTTCAAGGTCTAAAATCACCCAAGACATAGGTTCAAATCAAAACTTAATTAAAAGTAAGTTTAAAATAAAACAGAATTTTAAACAAGCTTTCCCAATCTATTCACTAACTTCGAAAATTACAAAACCCACTCCACGCTGTTTGAAAAATTCCAAAACCATCCAAATATAAACTAATATATCTTAAGTTTCAAACCCAATTGGTTTTACTTGATTTTCTTATCAAAATATTTATCTACAATTAATTATATCTAAACATGTTGTTTTCTGCAGCACTTTAAAGAAATCAATGGTTCTCTTAGTATACATGAGCAATCAATGCAAGGCCAAAAATTTAAGAAACTAGACTCGTAACCGGTTCTAATGACACTGATTTGAAAATTTTCGGATTTATACCCGAAGAAAACAACACTTCCAAAGTTACTGTTTTACACCAGTTTTTTGGATAGATTTGAATACATCAGTTTATATAGATTTTCACTCCCCAAAATTATGAAAAAAATTTTGATATGCAATTCAATATGTAATTTATCTACTGTAAAAATTTCAATTCAAAATTCATCCGTTTGATATGGTTTCTTGATTTTTAAAGTTTGTATCTGTGAGCAGAAATTTTAGACTACAATTTACACCCTCTGCGTTGCACTCTCTCAATCCAACCCATTACCACCCAAACACACCTTCAGCCCTTCACCTTACCAAAGCCATACATGCTAGCCTCCAAATAACCTCTGCACACAAGCCATACACTATACATGGGCATATTATTTTTGTTTCTCTCACGGTACTCAAGAATACCCAAAACATTGCCAAACGGCACATCACAATAAAGAAAAAAGGAAACAAAAAATGTAGAAGAAGGGACAAAACAATTATCTTAACCACAGTGGTGATTACACACAAACCAACATTAAATTCTTATTTCTCTCCTTGCTGCTCGCCACAGCTTCATTGCCTCTCTCTCAGTTATGGAGACTTAGGGTCTGATATAGTGAACATAAAACCCTAATAAGCTTCCTCACAGACAATCACTCCCACGTTTCTTTATAATATTTAATTCTATTTTTTATTATCTTTTCACTAAATAAATTAAATATAACTATTAGTTCAAAATATACTTAATAATTTCTTCTCTATTATTATTATTACTATTTTTTTTCAACAATAAATCTTTCCCCTAAATTAAAGACTTTCACTATAAATTTATTGTAGGTTTAAAATTAATTAAAAGACCCTCCAAATAATTAATTTGTACTTTAGGATTCACTATCAAAATATTTGATATTGTAAAATTATTATTATTTAATTATTTACTTGATTTGTATATTCGGGTTCTCACAGCTTTCTTAGATGAAAGAATGTCTCTCTTCAACTAGAATCTTAATACTTGTAAATGGTTCACCAACTAAGGAGTTTAGTCCTCAAAAATGCCTTAGACAAGGGGATCCATTATCTTCTTTCTTATTGAACTTGGCTGCAGAAGGTTTGAACATATTACTTGTAAGAGCTAGGGAGTTGGGGCTATTGAAAGGAGTAGTTTTTGGTGACAAGGATCTGATAGTTTCTCACCTACAATTTGCAGATGACTCATTATTGTTCTGTGTTGCTGAATGGTCAGAAGTGTTAATTTTAAAAAGGATCTTAAGGTGTTTTGAAGTTGCATAAGGGCTGAAGATTAACTATCATAAAAGTGTAGTCTGTGGGTTTGGTATCTCTAACTCTATGCTTAATGAGTTTGCATCCATGTTAAATTGCAAAACTCAGAAAGTACCACGAAGTACCTTGGGTTGCCATTATGTGCTAGTCCAAGTAGAAAGTTGATTTGGAAACCTGTTATTAAGAAGCTTAAACTCAAGCTTACTGGTTGGAAGAGGAGATTCCTTTATTTTGCAAGCAGGCTCACCTTGGTTAAAGTAGTGTTATCTAGTCTGCCAGTGTACTACCTCCCACTGTTTAAAATGCTAGAAAGGTTAGCAAAAGAAATTGATAAATTACAAGTCTCATTCTTATGGGGTGGCTCTAAGTTAAAGATGAAAATTCATCTAGTGAAATGGGAAGAGATAACTAAAAGTATTAAGCAAGGGGGGCTGGGTGTTAGAAGAATCAGAGATATGAATGTTTGTTTATTAATTAAGTTGTGGTGGAGGTTTGCCAATGAGGAAACAACTTTGTGGAAGAAGGTGATTTGTAGCAAATACAATTTTGATAGTGGGAAATGGCTACCAAATCTGCAATCAAGCAATAGATTCTCCAAGATTTGGAATGATATTCTAGTAGCAGCAAATCATAGGGTCAGCTTACTGCAATTTTATGTCAATAATCTCCATATTAGAGTGAGCAATGGCTGTTGAGTGAGCTTCTGGCATGACTGCTGGAATAGAGAAGCTAGTCTCAAAGAGTTATTTCCTAGACTTTTCAGGTTGTCTAATGATAAGGATGGGTCACTCAAGGCATACGCTATTAAAAAAGGTAACTCTGAGAATTGGGTGTTCAGTTATAGGAGAGCCTTATTCCAATGGGAACATGATGAGCTAAACACACTTAATTAGTCTATCAGAGTAGCCCCTGTTTTGAACATGAATGCTAAGGATAAATTAGTTTGGTTAACAACCAAAATAGGGCAATCTTTTGTCTCAACTCTTTATAATCACACTAATTTAGAGTATAGTGGGCATAAGAGTTATAGCAGGTTGGTGTGGATCAAGTACCTTCTCCCTAATGTACAATTTTTTGGATGGCTTGCATGGAAACATACAATTAAAACTTTAGTCTTCCTACAAGAATTAGAGTGATGGATGATATTGCAGCTACTGTATGCATATTTTGCAAAGTAGCCCAAGAATTAGTAGAGCTGTCACGCCCCAAGCTCCGTGACAACGCCGCACACTCATATAAGTGAGCATGCAAGGCTAAGAATCCAATCACATAACCCACAATGTAAAATACTCGAATTAAATCCTTAATTGTAATAATGCCAAAATCCATAAAAATAAATAGTTCTGATATGAAAATGTCCACCAAGTCCACTAATTTAATCCATTAACAAAACAATAATCCAAGTACTTAAATCATGGTCCTACTCTCGGTACTCCCACATGTAAAAAAAAATCCCGCGCAGCTCTACTCTTCAGAATCTGAAAAAAATAAGAGTAAGCTAGATAGCCCAGTAAATAACCAACCATCACTGCTAGCTGGATCAAGTATACAAAAATAAATAAATAAATCGATAACCAATAAATATAATAGTTTTCTACAGTTCAATAAATGAACAATTATTTGTAAGATGGTTTCATAGCTAAAAATAAACAATGTACAATACATTTTAAATGAAAAGCCAACAAGATAATTCAAAATAATTCGTTGTTCAAATCGATGGTTCGATATTCAGATGGTTCAATGATGCAATTCAAAAAACCCAAGTCTTGGTGACTACGGTCACTTAGCCCGTGACAAGGCCCAGAACCACACATAGGCCGGTGGTAAAGCCCCAAAAGAAACTAGTTTCTGTGCCAATAAATAACCCCTATTGGCTAGGGTCCAAATCATAGTCAGACTAGAGTGATGTTCAAAATTCAAACAATACACAACTTTTAAATAAAACATTCGATATTTTCAGAATAAACATTTAGTACAATTTTCATAATAGTTCCACAAAATATTCAAATAATTTTCATAATAATTTTCGATACTGTTTTATACTTGACCCATATTTTATTTTAAGATAACATGAAGGCTATAAATAAATATTTATAATTTTAAACGATTCGATAGGAATAAAAATGAACCAACAATGATAGAGGGTTACTTACCTCAAAAGCTTAGAAATAATATTCCAACACCAACTCCAAACACCCAACTCCACCACTTCAATCACACAAACCTAATAAATAAAACCTCAAATAAATTAATATTTTTACATGTTACATACACCCACAAAAGCTCCACTATATTAGATTAATGTATTGCTTTAATATCCAAGAGATCAACCATTCAACCCAACTTTAAAGCCAAACACACCCTTTCCCATGATACAAAACTCCATTGTTTCTATTACCCACCCAAAGCAAAGTTACACTTACACATTGCACCCAATTCTCAAAACCTAAGTAGGCACCTATAGATCTTCCAAATCCCCTTAATGCATTGATTGTTAAATTCCTCAACATAAACTTAATAATTAACAGTAAAGACAGACTTTACCTTAACCAATGGGTGTCCCAAAATCACCAACGTGCTGCCTCCAATCCCTATTGTAGCCTCACTTGAACCTCTCTTCTCTTTTTCTTTTTCTTTTTTTCTTTTACCTTCTCAAACCCTAGCCACCTATGGAGCAATTCACAGCCTCTGTTTTGTTTGTTTTCCAAGACTTAAAGCCATAATAAGTGGGCTTATTAACCTAATTTCTCAAAGTTACAAAATTACCCATCTAAGTAATAGGAAATATAATGCCATTTCATAACTAATTCTTTGATATTAATAAATGACCCATATAAATTAATTTAATTACTAATCTATCCAATAAAATAATCCTACATACAACTTGGGTTTTACAAGAGCATATGCTTGTCTTATGTTCTATGGTTTGGAGAGTTTGGACAAGTCTTCTAAAATAGTAGGGAGCTCAATGGGTGGTACCTGGAATAGTTGAAGGGCTATTGTAGTGGTGGGCAGGGAATAGCTTCACAAAAGTAGAGAGGAGAATTTAGAATGCAATACCTTTGGTGGCTCTTTGGTCCATCTAGAAGCACATGAACGATTGCCTCTCTAAAGACATCCAACCACAGATGGAGGAGTTATAGGAAACTATAATTATTAGGCTTGCAATTTGGCTAAAATCCACTTCTAGGGACTTCCACTACTCCATCACTGACTTTATGTATAATATGGTGCAAATTAGATTTTGTATTGGAGGAAGGGTGTAATGTTGCATTGTTTTGGATGTTTAGAGGGGTTTTGAGTTGGAAACTCTCTAACTCTCTCTGGAGCTTTGGAAATGCACATGATTAGTCTTGCTTTGGGTGCCAACCTAGTTGGGATGCTTAACTTTGACAATGATGCAATTTCTTTTTAAGCTTTGTGTACTTTTTTTTTTATGATCTAATATAATTTGTCTCTTTGCTGCTCAAGAAAAAGGAAAGTAAAATAATTGAAATAAGATAATAATCTTAAAATTCGTTAATTTAAAATATATATATATATATACGAGAAGTACAATTTTTTTCTTAACTTGTTATTTCACAAAAAATATCATGATCAACAATAGTTTATTCACAAAAAGATATCTAAAATTGATATATATATATATACACACTAGTATATCACCCGTACTATGTACGAGATTAAACAATGATTGTTAAATTTATTTTTAAATTAATTTTAAAAAAAAAATTTAAAAATTAAATAATATTAAATAAGTTTTTACTTTTTTTTAGCAAAAAGAGTGTTTGAAATTAGCTTTTTAAGTGGCTTGATCATCTTTTAGTCAATGATCTTAAGAGATGGGCTTGAAGATTATTTATTTATTTATTTATTTATTTGAAAATTATGTGAAACATATGAATAGTTTATTATTTTTTTAAATTGAAAAAAAAAAAGATTAAGATTAGGCATGTGGAGGCTTTAGAGGCTTTCTCACTTAAAATCTCATTTCTCTTTTTTCTTGATCGTCAAAAAACTGAAACTTTATTAATGACAATGAAAGGTACAAAATGTACACACAAATACATCAAAACATCAATAAAGAAAGTACGGCACACCAAGCATCATAATAGGTTAGATTATCCCAACTAGGTTGGCACCAAAAAGCTCATCCTATCATATGCTAAGCACCCTCAAAAGAGAGCAACAACCAAGAAAGACAACAAAGAGAAATCCATCAATCCTGTTGAAGACAAACCAAATCTACAGGAATAGAGCAGTACAGAAAAGATCAGCAAAAGCAGGCTCTAGTAACAGTAGAAGAGTAGCACAGAAATCCATTTAACCAGCAAAAGCAAGATCAGATAACAGAATAGCATAGATAAGAAAACAAAGATCTATTCAACCAGCAATACCTCAGTAACAGAACAGCACATATCAGATACCAGATAACAGATCAACAAAATCATATAATACCTCATTAACATATCCTACACTAACAGCACAACCCAGATCATACACTAAGCTCAGAACCATACCATACACAGGCTCAGTCACTAGACTTCAGTAACAGATCATACACTGATAGCACAACCCAGATCAGACACTAACCTCATCAACCAGACAAGCCCACCTAGATTAGACACTAACCTCAGCAACCTGATACTGATACACACTTAACCACCATTCCTGAGGCAAAATTTGACCTGATGCAAATTATACACCAGATCATTCACAAAAGCTACTGCATGTAATGGCGAGGTCTTGACCCACAAAGCTACTCTAACTTTCACAATTTCACATAAAGATTCAAAATATGGTTGAGATCGATTGAAACAACACTCGTTTCTAGGTCTTCATGTAGACCAAAGAGTTGCCAATGGGATGACCATCTAGATTTTCTTCTCCGCTTTTGTCATTCTGCAACCATACCACCACTGCAGCAACCCATCTACAGAACTTGGCAAGACCCACTGAAAACCCCCCATCTTACAATGTTGGACCACAGCCTCCAAACAAAAGGACAGAAAAGAATGATATGCTCCACAATTTCAATATCATTATGACAGCAAACATATTCAAGATTAACACTCCCATCAAGTATAACAATTCTATGAAAAAAAACAAGAAGTTTTAACCTTACCAAGGCATGCCAACCACCCAAAAAATTGCACTGTAGGAGGAGCAAAAATATTCCATATAGAACCTGCCATTGTTATAATAGGACCAAGAAGGGATTCACTTTATTATAAACTGATGCTACACTAAACAAGCCAGAAAAATCTGCTAGCCATTTCAATTCATCTGGTTTATCAGTGCAAATAGCTGGAGCACACCTAAGTAAACAAACTAACCTATGAATTTCCTCCTCCTTCTAGGCCAACAGATTTCTTCTAAACTCTAGATTCCACGCATCAACTACACCCCTATTCTCAAAAAACACCCTTACCACCCCATGCTTATCATTAGAGAGATAGAATAGTCTAGGGAATTCCTCTTTAAAACATACATTACCAATTCACTTGTCCAACCAAAAATGTGCTCTACGCCCATCTTCCAAAACTATCTGAGAGTTATGAATATAACAATAATGCAAGTCTGGATTTAACAGCACTACATTAAGTATATCAGTCCAGATTTTAGAACCTCTACCTTCCAATGTTGGAAACCATTTCCCATTCTCAACATTATATTTTGCGCATATCACTTCTTTCTAGACCATTTTAGCAACGGGCATTCATTGAATGTTCTAATCCTCCTCAAGCCCAAACCACCTAGATTCTTATTCTTGGCAATCCCTTCCCAACAGACCAAATGCACTTTTCTTCAGAGATCTAATCCACCCCACAAGAAAGTTGATTGCATTTTCTCAATCTCCTTAGCCACCCCTACCGGAATCTTGAACAATGATAAATAATAAATAGACAAATTAGACATAACAGACTTGATTAAGGTTAATCTCCCAACAAAAGAAAGAAGTTTTCTCTTCCAATTAGCCAATTTTTGCTTGAATTTAACAAGAACAGGTTTCCAAGTACTTGTCCTACTTGGGTTGACCCCCAATGGCAGTCCCAAATACATTATAGGCAGCTTCTAGTAAAGGCAATTTAGATTAGAGGCAAACTCATGCAATAATCCATCATCAACCCCAACACCACAGATAACACTCTTATGATAATTTATTTTTAACCCCAATGCCATCTCAAAACATCGTAAAATTCTTTTAATATTACCTACTTCCTCCATTTTAGCTTCACAAAACAAAATCGTGTCATCCGCAAACTGTTAGTGAGTTACTCTTAGGCTATGTGACCCCACATCTACCCCATAAATTAAGTTTAACTCCTTAGTCCTGCTCAGCAATATATTGAGGCCCTCTGCTACATATTAAATAAAAATGGTAACAATAGATCACCTTGTCTAAGGCCCCTTTGTGGGCAAAATTCAAATGTTGGTAACCCATTAACCAAAATAGAGATTTTAGCAGAAAATACACAAGCACCAAAGCCAAAATTTGATAACATGTTAAAGAGAAACTCCCAATTAATTGAGTCATAGGCCTTTTCAAAATCCAATTTAAGTACCAAACCTTTCTTATTTGATCTTTTCCATTCGTCAACAATTTCATTTGCTATTAGAATCCCATCCAGAATATTCCGACCATCCAAAAAAGCTGACTGAACCTCACTAATAATCTTGGGCATCACATGTTTCATCCTATTTGCTAACACCTTTGCTAGAATTTTATACATGGACCCAATCAAAAAAATTGGCCTATACTCATCCAAGCAAGAGGGACTATCATTTTTAGGAATTAAAACAATGAATGAGCTATTAATCTCACTCGCTAAATTTGCATTTTGATGAAATTCCCTCATAAATTGTCGCACATCAGATTTTACAAATTTCCAACATTTCTTGAAAAAAAGCCATGTTGAATCCATCAGGTCCAGGTGCCTTATTCCCTTCACATGACTTGATTACAGTACTAATTTCCTCTTCACTAAACTCTGCCTCCAATTGTTCAACAACATGTGTTCCTCCAATGTTCTTGAAATGACCAGATAATTTAGGTCTGACCTTCCAAGCCTCAAAGAAATGATGTAGAAACTAAGCCTTCACCTCGGCTTCAATATGCAGAGAAAACCCCATTTCCCTTAATATGTAGATAGATATAGATATATATATATATATAAACTCAATTGTATTAATTTTTAGAAGAGTGTTTCATCTACATAATTTCTCCACTACAACCCCCTAATAATTTGTCTCTCATTTTATAAAAATAATTGTATTTTCAAAATCCTCCAATATATGAGAAATGAGAAAGTATTTAAACTCAAACTCAAAATCAAATTATCTCTATAAAATGAGAGACAAATTTTTTTTTTTTTTTTTAAAAATTAATTTTCAAAAATAAAATTAATTGAAGGGGGTTTCCAACTTTAACACCACATATACTGAGCCTATCATTAGAGAATCTCATTAATGAAAAAGTGGACCTTGGGGCTCAAGACTCTACAAAAACTCAAACACTTTCACAAGTTCTTAAACAATCAAACATCATTCCAAGAGACATAGATCATCAAACACACGCACCAATTTCCAAATCGACCTAGAACCCGAGGGATAGAACCTTCAGGCCCATTAGATGATGTAAAAAAATGCATGCTGATGAAATTTGGGACTTATTTGTACATGTGCTAATCTGATTGAGGTATGTCAGATAGCAATGATATTTTGTTTCCTTAATTCTAAATTTCCACTACAACAAAATGCACATTTAACAACTAAAAAAAATTTAGTCGCCAAATGTGCATTTTGTTGTAGTGTTCTCTTTGTAAAATCATATTTCGAGCAAACAAGAAGAAGAAGAAGAAAAAATTGCCAATCTAAAAAAAAAAAATTACAAAAAAAAGAAGAAAACTATTATGCTTGTAGAAATGCTATTTCTGGTTTTATTTTGATGAGACGATATCAAATTTGATCGCTGTAACACTTTGGCCAATTTTGATCGAACATCCACACACACACATACTATCAATTCAGATGAAATAGATAGAACACTTACAATACAAAAAATTTGTCAATTTAGATTTGGTTATACACTGTCAATTCACATTAAATAGTTAGACCACTTACAATATAAAATTGTAATTCAATTCAAGTATTCGAGCATTTCTAAAGAGTCTTAATGTGTCTCCTAGTGTGTCACGCACCATGTATTCAGTTGTCTCAATTCAAAAATTTATCAATAAAGGAAAAAAATTATTAGAAAAAAATATATATATTGGCACCAACCCTAGAGGTTCCAAGAGCTTTGCCAACCTAAAAGGCATCCAAAGCTGTAATTAGTGCAAAGATATCATAATCTGCACAATTGCACCCAACGTCCATGCATTCACACACCCTTCGATTATTTCTCCTCTTCCTCCTCGGCGTCACTGGCACTGGCACCGACAACGCCTCTTTTACTGTCGGAACTATAATCTTCATTGCTACTTGCACTGCAGGTGGCTTGATATCTTCATATGCGCGTCTACTTTTTGGAACCACGACGGCCCATTTCTCAATTTCCATCTCCGGGGTCTCGGAGACAGTTTTCCATGGAATCTCAGCTCTACCCAAGAGATGTGATCCTCCAATTTTCCCAATAAAGGGTGCAGTGCTTCTCCACCGAAGTTCAAAAACAACACTTCCTTGCATCAGCATCTCCATGGAGTCTTGGGTACCCAAACATTCTAACGAGAGCGATTCGTTCCAAAACAAGTTGGATTTTGATGAGATTTCTTGACTGTCTAGTCGAACCCCGTTGTTGTTTCCTGCAGAGAGATAGCATCTGACAAACAAGTGTCCATTGGATTTCAACTCTATGTTTTTTGCTCTAATGATTCTAAGTTCACATCTAAAAGAGGAGAGATTTTGAGGAGCACCCATATTTCTAGAGAGAGAGAGAGAGAGAGAGGTTGATGAGCTATTTGGTGAAGAGATGCAGTGAGCTGGTAGAGGTATATATAAATAGTTGTATCATATTGTATGGACATGAAGGAAGGTGGTATTATTTGTGAGGATGGTGCTCTAATTTTTTAATCAAAAGACAAAGGAAATCACCACCTAGATCTTAGTTCAATTTATGCCTAGATCTTCGATCTTATATTATTTATTTACTTGCAACTGGTATGAAGTGATCCACTTGGGATTATTATGGGGCTGTTTGGTTAAAAATCTTACTAAATGATAAAATATATTAAAATGGTTAATAAGTCAAAATGTCATATTCAACTTATAATGATTTTATTTTTGCTCTTACAACCATTAAATCAATTACAAAAAAAAAAAAAAAAAAAAAAAAAAAAAAAAACAACTAATTAACTTCTCAAACACAACTATTTTAGCCAATTTGAAATAGTTAAAAAATTAAATAGTCAACTTCCTAAACAAAGTCTGTGTAAGACATTGACATGAAATGAGTACTTTGGAGATTGTGTGGAAAATTACATATGATTAAAATAAGCTATTCATTTTTATTTTTTTATTTTTTTATTTTTTTTTTATCAACCAAAAACTTTATTGATGAAAGAAACCTTTCAAGAAAAGAAAAAGACATCAATAAAGGAGAAAGAAAGATGGGTAGGAGGGAATGATGCAAAGCATCAAACCAGGTACCAGTTGGTGAGGAACCAACAGATACACAATAGCAGCACAACATACACAGCAGCACAGCACATGACTAACAGATACACAGTACAGCAGCACAGGAACCAACAGATACACAGCACAGCAGCACAGGAACTAATAGATACACAGCACAGGAACCAACAGATACACAGCACAGCAGCACAACCAGGATTAAAACCAGATTAACCCAACCATCAAGACCAGCAGACCCTCAGTGGGATAGTGATACCCAAACCAGCAACCCAGTAGCCAACAGAACTACAAAAACCAACAGATTCCAAGCTAACAGAACAAAGCAGAACAAGCTAACAACAGAACAGAGCAGAACAAGCTAACAAAGCAGCACAAAGCAGACTGCACAACCCAGCACAAAGCAGCACAAGGCAACACAAAACAGAGTGCAGACTACAACCCAGCACAGTATAGTGATACCCAAACCAGCAATCAGCATAGAAGCAAACCAAGCAGAAAATCAGAAGAATCAGCACACAGATGCAAAAGCCAGCACACTTAGCAGCAGAATAATATCTGCCATAGGTTGTGCACAATATCATGCCTTGAGTAAGGAAAATCGGAAAGGTTGGATTTGGCCCACAAGGCCACCCTCCACTTGACAATACCACTCAAATCCTGCAGATTAGGTATACTCCCATTAAAAATACAATCATTCCTCATTTTCCATATAGACCAGAGCATCGCCATTGGTACTAAATTCCAAAGTTGCCTGGCAATCTTTTTGCATTTAAGCCCCTTCACCAATGTAACAAATCCACAACTGCAGCTGGTGTTACCCATTTCATATCCCACCCACCAAAGTAACATATCATTCCATAACTCCCAAATGCCCCTACACAGCAAGAAAATATGGTTCAAAGATTCAGGTTCGGCTTTGCAAAAGGGACAAACATTGCTTACACTGCTACTAAGCACTCCAATTCTTTGCAGAAAATCAGTGGTTTTAACTCTACCCTTCCAGATCAACCAACCCAAAAATTGAGCTTTAAAAGGAGCCACATTACCCCATAATAGTGTGGGTATCAACAGCTTTGGACCATGATGAGCAGCCAACCAATCTCTTACTGCAGCAACTGTGAACTGCCCAGTAGGAGATCTCTGCCACCTAATAGAATCTGGGCAGGTTGGTCTCAGGGAAGGTGCCTCTACTAGCAAATGATATAACCTATTAACCTCAGCCTCCTCCCAAAACCTTAAAGGCCTCCTAAAGGATAGATTCCAGCCCCCTACTCCTTCCTTTCTTCGCACAAAAAAATCCAGGTACTCCTCTTTCTCGATTGATAAACTGAATAGCCTCGGAAATTCATCTTTAAGCTTAGTATTCCTCAACCATTTATCTAGCCAAAAATGCACTCTCTTACCATCACCCAAAATGATGTCAATATTGGAAAGGAAAAAGGCATGTAAATCTGCACTAACCTCTACACCAGATAGAATTCCATTCTACACAAAAGACACCCTCCCAGAAGGCTCAAGATTAGGTAACCAACCCCCTCCTACAGCTCCATACCTAGTATTAATAACCTTCTTCCATAATGCCTTTTCCTCCACCCCATATCTCCACCACCATTTCAAGAGAAGACTGCTATTCATTTCCTTTAGATTAACAATGCCTAACCCACCTTGCTTCTTACTAACTGTGACTGCCTTCCATTTAACAAGGTGCACTTTTCTTTTTTGTTCAGAACTCCCCCACAAAAAGGCTGCTTGCAGTCTATTGAGAATTTTCGCCACACCCTCCGGTAATTTGAACACAGAAAAGTAGTAACAAGGTGGATTGGATAGGACAGATTTAATCGAGGTTACTCTACCTGCGAAAGAGAGCAACTTTCTTTTCCGAAGGGCCAATTTTGATTTAAATTTGTCCACCATCGGTTGCCAGGACTTGCGTGACTTAGTGTTAGCCTCAAGAGGAAGCCCTAAATACTTCAATGGTAATTTTTTGCGTTGACAGTTCAGTTTAGACGCAAAGCCCTGTGTATGAGCTTCCTCAATTCCTACTCCACAGAGCACACTCTTATAAAAATTTATTTTCAGCCCTGATATAATCTCAAAGCACCGCAAAATTCTTTTAATAGTCACCACCCCTGCCTCTTCTGCTTCACAGAATAATAGAGTATCATCCGCAAATTGTAAACGAGTGAGTTGAATCTCGGAGTGGCCCACTAAAACACCCTTAATTAACCCCAAATCCTTAGCTCTGCCCAGCAACAAGTTTAGACCCTCTACAATAATATTAAATAAGAATGGAGAAAGAGAATCTCCTTGACTTAATCCTTTACTAGGAGAGAATTCATCAGTTGGAGAGCCATTAACAAGGATAGAAATTCTGGCTGTGGTCACACACTCTTTCATCCAACTAACCCATAATTCTCCAAAGCCAAAATTTGTAAGCATAGACCACAAAAAATCCCAGTTAACTGAGTCGAAAGCTTTTTCAAAATCCAATTTCAGAATCAACCCCTTCTTTTTGTGTTTCTTCCACCAATCCACAACCTCGTTGGCTATCATGACACCATCAAAGATATGACGACCACCTATGAAGGCAAATTGAACTTCACTAATAATATTTGGCAACACCAAGCTCAGTCTGCGAGATAAAACTTTGGAAACGATTTTGTATGCTAGGTTCAATAAACTGATTGGTCTGAAGTCTGCAAGGCTCAAAGGACTAACCACTTTGGGAATTAGGGCAATAAATGAGCTATTCAGACCACTAACCAATCTACCATTAGAGTGGAACTCTTGTAGGAATTGGAAAATATATTTCTTCATCACTTGCCAACACTTTTGGACACAAGTCATGTTGAAACCATCTGGCCCAGGGGCTTTGTTCCCATTACTTTCCTTCACCACCCACCAGACTTCGTCCATGGTGAAGGGAGCTTCCAAAACCTCTCTGACCTCTATTGAACTAAGAGTCACAAATAAACCAACTAATTTTGGTCTACAAGCCCAATCTTCTGCAAAAACTGAGGAGAAATGCCTCAAAACTACTTGTTTAATCATCCCCAGTTCAACATACCTAATTCCATTAAACAACACTGAATCCAACAAGTTTCTACTTTGCCTTTTGCTCGCAATGATATGAAAGAATTTGGTGTTCTTGTCCTCATTATGTGCCCAATTCAACCTAGATTTTTGGAACCAAATCCTATCATTTCTCTTTCTAAGCTTCCAAACCAGATTGCTAATTTCCCTCCTAATTGTACATTGATATGAAGTGATGAGTACTTGGAGATTGTGCAGAAGATTGCATATAATTAAAATAAGCTATACCATATATTATACATTAATATAAAGTGATGAGTATTTGGAGATTGTGTGAAAGATTGCATATGATTAAAATAAGCCATTCAAATTCCTGTGGTGCTAAATCTTTCAAGCAAACACGGGGATGAGTTGCAAAAATTTTGGAAATAGTTATGAGGTTGTAAATTAGTGTGAGCATTTGCCATGATTATGTGAAATCCAATGAGCAAAGTTAGGAGTAGACCTTGAAAGCAAAATATATACTGTATATGTTGCTTTTGTTTGAAGACATTATTTAGGGATTTACTTTTTCACTGTTCAACCATGAATTTACATATTTACGATTAACTTATCATTAAATGTCACTTAGGTTAGTTTACTCAATACACCAAAATTTGCTCCCAATCTAAATATACCCTTCCTCACCTACGACTAGGGGAGTGGGGGTGTAAATTTGGTCCGATCCGGTCAGTCCGGCTTGGTACACTTGAGCCCGAGCTCTAGCTGGCCCATGTTGGACCTCGCGGGTTCCTGTCAAAATTTAGATCAAGTTAGGTCGACCCACGGACAAGAAAATTAGGCCCAGACCCAAGGGGTATTCAGGTCTTGAGTGGGCCGGTTGGCCTAGGCTCAAGCTTGGGCCGGACTTGGACAGGCCTAAACATTTTTTTGTTTTTATTTTTTCCATCAAAAGTTTATTATTTTCTACTAAAAATGACAATGGGCCTTGGGCGAGTCGGGCCTCAAGTCGGACTTTGAGTGGGCCTTGAGCTGGCCGAGACGGGCTAGGCCTATAGGTCAGGCCAAGGTTCAAGATGACGGCCCAAGCTCAGGGTCTCAAGCTGGGCTCAAGCTTGAGCCTAAGCTTAACTGGGCCGGCCCACCCCGGGCTGCGGGCCGTTTTTACACTCCTAAGGGAGAGGTAGAGCATATTCCTTGGGCCCAAAACACTAGTAGCAACCAACTAAATAGCAACAAAATCGAAACCAAGCCCCAGATCAAGGATGTCTGATAAGATGAATATTATGGATCAAGTCATGAACCGAATTTGCACACCTAGGATAGTGATACTTAGTCCACAAAACAATACTAATCTTGATCACCTCCTGCTATGAATCCAACTGAGGTTGAGCCCCATTAAACTCACATTCATTTCTACCTCCAAATTGCCCATAAGATAGCCAGAGATAGATTTCCACATTTGACTTTCAATCTTCGTGAATCGAAAATCAGACCACCAAATGAAAAGATACTCAATTGACCCAAGCATCACCCATTGCAAACCCCACCAGTCCACCAAATTAGACCAAACTTTCCAAATTAGTGAGCAAAATAAGAGCACATGATCAATTGTTTCATCCTCTGAGTTACAGAAAATACAAGAAATACTAGCATTCACCCTTAAAACATCAATTCTTTGCAAATATGCAGCCATTTTAATCCTATCCTTCCACACCAACCAAGCAAAGAATTGGATTTTGGGAAGAGTGGGGTTATTCAAATAAAAGAGGGGACAGCATATGTAGCCGGTTGACCAAATGACCCAAACTTTACAACTCAAAAGCCTTAATAGGAATCAAATGGATCTTTGAAGATATTGAAAGGAGGCCACGTTATTATTATATATTAATAATAGCAACTGGTTAATTTTTCTGCCCATTGGGAGAGGTAGCTGGTGATCCAGCTCAAACTTGCGGCTCATGTTATACCTCTCTTTGTTTATTTATTTATTTAATTATTAGTACATAGAACATCTCTATCTCAACTTGTGAGTTGCTTTTATTAGATAGTACTGTTGGATCTCCCACTAAAATGTGAAATCAATACATAGTACACCTCGAGTTCCACTATATGAACTTTGATTTCCCACCCTATTCCGAATCTTCAACTTGGACTTTTTATTTTTAAATTTTAATAGCCTATTGGTGCTATTAGAAACGTAAAATAATAGAAATAAGATAATGATGTTAAAATTTGTTAATTTAAAAGAAAATATTAGAAGTATGATTTTTCTCTAAATTCGTTATTTTATATAAAAAAAAAAAAATACGTCATGATCGACAATAGTTGATTTTCAAAAAAATATCTAAAACGACAGTGCCAGGAACCTCGAATTGTCGAAGCTCGAATGCCTCGACTATTCCTCTCTTCTTCTTTTTCTTTATTTATTTATTGGGATGTTTTTTTTTTTTTTTTTGAAGGGTAGGGTGGACATCTTGCACCAACTCAGCCTGGATTGGACTGGTTGAGTGATAAAATTGATTGATTAGTTAGGCTACTGGTTAAAATTTATTAATTCAATATAATTTTGTACGAGTCCCTGCTATATTGTTATTCCTAATTGATCAATTTTATCATCCAACTAGTTTGTCCTAACTCACTTACCTTATCAAACCACATAAGCTGAGTGGGTGCGAGATGTCTAATTTTTTGACACACCCTTACACATAACCACCCTTCCCCCCCCCCCCTCCCCTCCCCCAAAAAAAAAAAAAAACAAAACTCAACCCAACCCAACAACAAAAAAAGAAAAAGAAAAAAAAAATACCAGGCATTCAAGCCTCAATCATTCGAGGCCCCAAACATTTACCGATCTAAAATTTATATATATATATATAGGGAGATTTACCAATAAATCCTAAAATTTGAACTTATGAACCAATTGGTCCCATTTTTATTCTACTAAACCGTTTAGTCCCATTCAATTGTAAGGGACGTAATTACCCTCATTTAACCGTTTGGGTGTGTTGCATGTGATACATTGTGAGGGTGTCACACAATGGCAAAGCGCTGTAAGGGGTTTTTGTTTTGGGTTGGATTGGTGTGTTTGGGGGTTCACACAGGCAGACACACACACATTTAGAACACACGCTCATACAGACCACACACACAAAATATAAAAATCAAGATAAAATAATTATAAATTAATTGAGTTTCAATAAATTCCCCTTCATTAAATTCTTTATTTATTTATTTTAAACCTGTCAAACATGCCGTGTAACACATGAAAACAAAATCCTACATTTGTACATAGAATCGGTGACTCTCGAGGCGTAGACGCAGACGGAACACGAGAAACATGGATGCTAATGATGATGATGATAAACAAGTCCAAGGTCTACACTTCCAAAAGATGTGATACCCATTCTCATCAATCGCCTCGAAACTCCTCCGACCTCCGCCTCGTCGCTCATGGCGCCTCCTCCGCCGCCTCTCTCTCCCCCAACCTCCTTTCTTCTCTCGCCGCCGACCGCCGTGGCACCTTCACTGGCGCGACCACCGTCTTCCTCCTCCAACCGCTCGTTAAATTCCCCACGTAACTACTTCCCACTATCTAATCAAGGTCAAGAAGATGCAAAACCTAAAACTGCCTCGTCATCCAGGACCGG
The DNA here is from genome assembly GCA_025200525.1 of Camellia lanceoleosa. Lineage (NCBI taxonomy): Eukaryota > Viridiplantae > Streptophyta > Magnoliopsida > Ericales > Theaceae > Camellia > Camellia lanceoleosa. Next base: position 89,982,582 of record CM045759.1, read on the forward strand.
TCCAAACCCGTTTTCCCGCTGGGTTTCCGAAAGAAGTCAATTTATTGGAGTTTCGCATATCTCAAGTTCACAATTCCTAGACATTTCAAAACCTTGAGCTATTGAATCGTAAGCCAATCGAAGCTGGGCTTCCATTTGTGAAGAAAATTGTTGTTCTGGGTTCGAACCCAGATAGTAGAATCGTTGTTGTGGTGTATGAGATGTGGGATTTGGATGGAAGATTGGCTATGTCGAGAGTTGGAGACAATTCGTGGACTCCAATTTATACCCAACACTTTGTTTGTGACGATGTTATAGTCTATAAAGGGAATTTCTACTGTTACACGCCCCCCCCCCCCCACACACACACACACAGACACACACAGCAAACACAGTCCCACACACAATGATACACACACACACAGCAAACACAGTCCCAAAAAAAGAACTGATCCAGCAAAGACAATCCAATATTAAAACTAAGGGCACTTTCGTCCACACAATTAAACAAAAATGGAAAAAAAAAAACAAAAAGGACCAAATCAATCCACTAGTAGGACTATTTGGTATAATAGAATAAAAGTAGAATTATTTGGTATAACAGTTTGTAAAGTAGGATTTATTGGTAAATAATCCATATATATATATATATATGTTTCTAAACTCAATTGTATTGATTTTTAGAAGAATGTTTCATTCACATAATTTTTCTCCTACAATCCTGAAATAATTTGTCTCTCATTTAATAAAAATAATTATATTTTCAAAATCCTCACATATATGAGAAATGAGAAAGTATTTAAATCCAAATTCAAAATCAAATTATTTCTATAAATTGAGAGACAAACTTCTTTTATTTAAAAAAATTAACTTGTAAAAATAAATTAAATATTAATTGAAGGGAGTTTCCAACTTTAACACCACATATACTGGAGTCCGGATCCTCCGTGGTGCTCCTCTACCATGATTCCTGCGGAACTCCAAAACGACGTCGTTTTTGGCAAAATTTCAAAAAAAAAAAAAAAAAAAAAAAAAAAAAAAAAAAAAAAAACCAGAATTAGAGAAAGAGAAAGAGGGAAAGAAGAAAGAAGGCATCTCTACAGCTAACAACCTCTAGCTTTCCTTCACCCACGGCGCCACCATCTCTCCGCCATCACCACCGCAACCCACATTTCCTTCCTCTTTTTCTTCTTCTTCTTCTTCTTCTTCTTATTATTATTATTATTATTATTATTATTATTATTATTATTATTATTATTATTATTATTATTCTTTTTCCTCCTCTTTTCTCTCACTAAAACTACCAACCCACTAACAACCTATCACCGCCACCTCCATAGCCGCGAGCCCCCTTCAATCAAACCATCTCAATCTTTTCTTCTCTCTTTTTTTCTCTCTTAACTCTCAAACCAGAGAGACGAAGATGGGCGGCGAGATGACGGCGGGGAAGGAACTGGACTGCTGCCTTTGTACCAGAGGAAGTTCGTCTGTCATCCTCGTTGCCATTCATCGATTATCCCCCTAGTTTCAACCTACATCTAAAATGCAAAAAGATAAGTTTATAAAGAAAAGCAAATTTTCAAAATCTCTATGAAAGATTTGAGATCCAAAATCAAAGAGGAGGAGAGGAATTTTTTTTGATTTTTTGTTCTTTGTTTTAGTTTGTATTGATCTAATTTTTAGTTAATTTTGATTTATCATTTGGGATGTTCAAAGTGTTAATATGTATATATATACATTTCAGATTTTTTAATCTCAAACTTTTGTTTGAATGGTTGTTAATGTTGGTGTTTTTTTGGGTTGTGATGAGAAAATAAGGGTTTTGGAAAAGAAAGCACAGAGAAAAATGGCTACAATAGAGAAATCATCTGCCGATGCCATGGTGGCCCTAGGTCGACTGTGGAGATGCCTTCTTTCTTCTTTCCCTCTTTCTCTTTCTCTGGTTCTGTCTTCTTCTTTCTTTCTTTTTTCTTTTTTTTGAAATTTTACCCCAAAACGACGTCGTTTTGGGCACCGTAAGAACTACCACAAGAGAGCTTGGCTGAGGATCCGGACTCCATATACTGAGCCTATCATTAGAGAATCTCATTAATGAAAAAGTGGACCTTGGGGCTCCAGACTCTACAGAAACTCTAAAACACTTTTACAAGTTCTTAAACAATCAAACATCATTCCAAGAGACATAGAAGAGCATCAAACACACGCACGAATTTCCAAATTGACCTAGTGATAAGCTCACTAAGCCATTGAAGAAAATGTGTTCAATTGCTCAGCTGAAACCACAAGCTTTGGAGCAACTCAAGCTAAAATTAAAGACAGTTAATCAAGAAGTGCAGTTGCAGTTGCAGTCGCAGTGCTTATGTCAGCAAGAAAATGAGAAACATTTCAATAGATATAAGAGAAATAGATATCACTGCTAAAAAATCCACTTTTAGCGGTGTTTAAAAAACGACGTTATAGGTGCAAAAAACGTCGCAAATTCTTTTTGTGACGTTTAATACCAAACGCCGACAATGCGGCCGTCACTATAACTTTACGACATTTAAAAAACGTCGCTATATTAGTATAGGCGGCATTTTTAAAAACGCCGCTAAATGTGTGTTACATAACGGTAACATGACGTCACGCCAATATTTAGTGACGTTTTAAAAACGTCATGGTAGTTTTTTTTCTATTTTAAAAATATAACACTAGTGGCGTTTCAAAAATGCCGCTATAGCTTCTTTTTTTTTTTTTAAATTGTGTTAATTCTGTGATGCATAAGCCCTCAAAAACACTTTGGCAAGTACAGTAGCAAAAGGAAAACAGGCCTTCAACTATAAACACAAATACAAAAAAGAAAAAAAAAATCAAATGTATTTGTTTCAAGAGAACACACAAAAATATGATGCCAAGTAAATTCTGGTTGTGACACAGCTCAATACATCTCATAGTCATTCAAGAAGAACGAACAAAATTTCATGCCAATGTATTTTTTTCATGGAGAACCACCAGCTTTCGGTCTAGTAGGACGCATCCGTTTCCACAAAAAATTAGGACAGTAATTTCTCAAATATCACTTGTTCCATTAAAAAAAAACAGAATTTCATATTAAGAATCTGTAAAAGCAAAAAAATAAGGTTGTAGAATATTGAACTCTCATCTCTCTTAGTTCTTGAAGTTCGTTAGGCCACATCTCTATCAGGTTATCCATTTTGCATTGACAAACAACTAAATAATGTTTGACATTGCTAATAAAAATTAAAATATACCAAATAAATGAGTCAACAAAGAAGCTTCAAGTCAATTGATAACAAAAACAAGGAAATTCTAGTCAAAATAAATAAATAAAGAAAAAAAACTAAGCATTTGGCTACTACAGTTGTAGTTACCGTTGGCGGTAGAGGGGTAGCTAAACAATCCATCTCTTTTTGTCTTAGAACTGGAATGTTTGTGTCACGCCCCAGGCTCCGTGACAACGCCGCACACTCATATAAGTGAGCATGCAAGGCTAAGAATCCAATCACATAACCCACAATATAAAATACTCAAATTAAATCCTTAATTGTCATGATGCCAAAATCCATAAAAATAAATAGTTCTTATATGAAAATGTCCACCAAGTCCACTTATTTAATCCACTAACAAAACAATAATCCAAGTACTTAAATCATGGTCCTACTCTCAGCACTCCCACATGTAAAAAAAAAAAATCCCACGCAGCTCTACTCTTCAGAATCTGAAAAAAAAAAAAAAAAAAAAAAAAAAAAAAAAAAAAAAAAAGAAAAAGGTAAGCTAGATAGCCCAGTAAATAACCAACCATCACTGCTAGCTGGATCAAGTATACAAAAATAAATAAATAAATCGATAACCAATAAATATAATTTTTTTCTACAGTTCAATAAATAAACAATTATTTGTAAGATGGTTTCATAGCTAAAAATAAACAATGTACAATACATTTTAAATGAAAAGCCAACAAGATAATTCAAAGTAATTCGTTGTTCAAATCGATGGTTTGATACTCAGATAGTTCAATGATTTGATTCACAAAACCCAAGTCTTGGTGACTACAGTCACTTAGCCTGTGACAAGGCCCAAAACCACACATAGGCCGGTGGTAAAGCCCAAAAGAAACTAGTTTTTGTGCCAATAAATAACCCCCATTGGCTAGGGTCCAAATCATAGTCAGACTAGAGTGATGTTCAAAATTCAAACAATACATAACTTTTAAATAAAACATTCGATATTTTCAGAATAAACGTTTAGTACAATTTTCAGAATAGTTTCACCAAATATTCAAATAATTTTCATAATAATATTTGATGTTGTTTTATACTTGACCCATATTTTGTTTTAAGAGAACATGAAGGTTATAAATAAATATTTATAATTTTAAACGATTCGATAGGAATAAAAAATGAACTAACAGTGATAGAGGGTTACTTACCCCAAACGCTTAGAAATAATATTCCAACACTAACTCCAAACACTTAGCTCCACCACTTCAATCACACAAACCTAATAAACAATACCTCAAATAAATTAATATTTTTACGTGTTACATACACCCACAAAAGCCCCACTATATTAGATTAATGTATTGCTTTAATATCCAAGTGATTAAACCATTCAACCCAACTTTACAGCCAAACACACCCTTACCCATGATACAAAACTCCATTGTTTCTATTATCCACCCAAAGTTACACTTACACATTGCACCCAATTCTCAAAACCTAAGTAGGTACCTATAGGTCTTCCAAATCCCCTTAATGCATTGATTGTTAAATTCCTCAACATAAATTTAATAATTAATAGTAAAGACAGATTTTACCTTAACTAATGGGTGTCCCAAAATCACCAACGTGCTGCCTCCAATCCCTATTGCAGCCTCACTTGAACCTCTCTTCTCCTTTTCTTTTCTTTTTTTCTTTTACCTTCTCAAACCCTAGCCGCCTATGGAGCAATTCCCAGCCTTTGTTTTGTTTGTTTTCCAAGACTTAAAGCCACAACAAGTGGGCTTATTAACCTAATTTCTCAAAGTTACAAAATTACCCATCTAAGTAATAGAAAATATAATGCCATCTCATAACTAATTCTTTGATATTAATAAATGACCCATATAAATTAATTTAATTACTAATCTATCCAATAAAATAATCCTACACACAACTTAGGTTTTACATTCTTCCCCTCTTAAAAGAAATTTCGTCCTCGAAATTTGACATACCTATAGTCTCATAAAGTTGTGGATACTTTTGTCTCATTTCATCCTCAAGTTTCCAAGTAGCTTCTCTCTCCGAGTGATTGCTCCATTGAACCTTAACATAGTGGATGACTCGACGCCTCAAAACCTGCGTCTTCTTATCAACAATTCTTACAAGGTGTTCCTCATAGGTCAAATCCTCTTTAAACTGCAATGGTGCATGATCAATCACATGACTAGGATCCGGTATATACTTCTTGAACATTGAGACATGAAAAACATTATGAACTCCAGCTAGTAAAGGAGGTAGAGCAAGTCTGTAAGGTACCTCTCCAATTCGATCTAAAACCTCAAATGGTCCAACAAATCTAGGACTCAGTTTACCACGAACACCAAACCTCATTAATCCTTTCATAGGAGACACCTTAAGGAACACACGGTCTCCAACCCCAAACACCAAATCGCGTCTTCTATTATCTGCATAACTTTTCTGTCTACTCTGTGTAGTGCGAAGTTGCTCTCTAATAAGATTGATCTTGTCCACTGTTTGTTGTACAATCTCAGGCCCTAACAACTTCCTTTTGCCCACATCATCCCAACAAATAGGTGATCTACACTTTCGTCCATATAAAGCCTCATATGGTGCCATCTGAATGCTCGCATGATAACTATTATTATAAGATAATTCCACTAAGGCCAAATGCTCATCCCAAGAACCTCCAAGATCAATAACACAAGCCCTTAATATGTCTACAAGAGTCTGAATGGTTCTCTCTGACTGTCCATCAGTTTGAGGATGAAAGACAGTGCTAAAATTCAAACTAGTACCCAAAACTGTATGCAAACTCTTTCAAAACATAGATACAAATCTGTTATCTCTATCAAACACTATGGTCACCGGAATACCATGCAACTTCACAATCTCCTTGATATACAAATTTGCAAACTTCTCTAAGGAAAACCCTACCTTAAAAGCTAGAAAGTGAGCGGATTTGGTCAATCGATCAACGATAACCCAAATAGCATTGTTACTACCTTGGGTCCTAGGCAACCCTGTCACAAAATCCACGGTAATATGTTCCCACTTCCACTCGGGAATAGGAAGAGGTTGTAACTTACCTGCAGGTCTCTGATGTTCAACTTTCACTTGCTGACATACCAAACATTGAGCAACATACTGAGCAATTTCCCTCTTCATATTATTCCACCAAAAATTCCTCTTCAAGTCTTTATACATTTTAGTGCTCCCTGGATGTACAGTATATCCTGAACTGTAAGCTTCTCTCAGGATTTCTCTCTTGAGCTCTAAATCATTAGGCACACACAACCTCTCTCCAAATCTCAAGGTTCCATCTTTACGCATACAAAATTCCATCTGTAGACCTATTTCCATTTCAGCCTTAAGTTTTTGCAACTGAGGATCTCTTCCCTGAGCATCTTTAACTCTATCAATCAATGTGGGTTGAACTCTAAGGTTTGCCAACTGCACTCCATGGTTATGCCATCTAATCTCAATATTCAACCTCTGCAAGTCCTCCAAGATACTCTTTTGGTCAGTGATCAAGGTAGCCAAATTACTCGGGGTCTTTCTACTTAAGGCATCCGCCACTACATTGGCTTTTCCTGGATGATAATTGATAGTCAAATCATGGTCCTTTAATAGCTCCAACCATCGCCTTTGCCTCATATTCAATTCTTTTTGAGTGAAAATATACTTTAGACTTTTATGATCAGTGAATATCTCACATTTCACCCCATATAGGTAGTGCCTCCAGATTTTCAATGCAAACACCACTGCAGCCAACTCCAGATCATGCATAGGATAATTCTACTCATATGGCTTCAATTGCCTAGACGCATATGCCACTACCTTATCATTCTACATCAGGACACAACCCAAGCCCATTTTCGATGCATCACTATAGATGGTAAAACTTTCATCTTCGAACAGAACTATAAGTATTGGAGCACACACTAATCGACTCTTTAGATCCTGAAAACTCTTCTCACAATCATCAGACCACTCAAATTTAACCCCTTTTTGTGTTAAACGAGTCAAAGGCATAGAAATTTGGAAAAATCCCTCAACAAACCTTCTATAATATCCTGCTAAACACAAGAAGCTACGAATTTCAGTGACACTAATAGGCTTATTCCACTCTACCACCACCTCCACTTTCTTGGGGTCAACAGACACCCCGTCTTTAGATATCACATGACCCAAAAATGATACACTCTCCAACCAAAATTCACATTTCTTTAATTTAGCAAATAATTTCTTCTCTCATAATAACTGCAACACTATTCTCAAATGTTCTTCGTGCTACTCTTTATTCTTCGAGTACACAAGAATGTCATCAATAAAAACTACCACAAATTGATCTAAGAAGGGTTTAAATACTCTGTTCATTAAATCCATAAAAGCTGCAGGCGCATTGGTCAACCCAAACGACATCACTAAAAATTCATAACAACCATACCTAGTTCAAAAGGCTGTCTTAGGTATATCTTCTGCGTTAACCTTCAATTGATGATATCCAGAACGAAGGTCAATCTTAGAAAAGACTTGTGCTCCTTGCAATTAATCAAATAGGCCATTTATCCTAGGCAAAGGATATTTATTTCAAATTGTCACCTTGTTTAACTCTCGATAATCAATGCAAAGTCGAAAACTACCATCCTCCTTTTCACAAATAAAACGAGCGCACCCCAAAGAGAAACACTAGGCCTAATAAAGCCCTTATCTAGTAACTCTTGTAATTGTTCCTTCAACTCTTTCAACTCTGCTGGGGCCATCTGATACAGAGCTTTGGAGATAGGACCCGTGCCGGGTATCAATTCAATGGCAAACTCAATCTCTCTATCTAGTGCCAACCCTGGTAACTCTTCAGGAAAAACATCGGGAAATTCCTTCACAACTAGAATATCATCTAACTTCAATTCAGTCTCACGGGTATCTCTCACAGAAGCTAAATAGCCCTCGCAACCATTCCTTAATAACCGTCTAGCTTGCAAAGTTGAGATTACCAGAAGATGAGTGTTAACTCCACTACCCACAAAACAAAATTCTGGTTGATTAGGAATCTAAAATACTAACCTTTTGCCGCGGCAATCAACAGAAGCATAATTGGTTGCCAACCAATCCATTCCAAGAATTATGTCGAAGTCCCGCATATCTAAAACAGTCAAGTCTACAAGCTATCTCCTGTTATCTATACTAACCACACGAGATTTGCCAATGTCTCCTCATGTTCCATTGCAACCTATTTGCATCAATAATAAAACCTCATCTTATTATATTCTCAAGTCCTTATAACATGTAATTAAAATTAACATTATACTAAATTATAAGCGATCCCAATCCTACATCTACCCAATCTCACTACTATTCTATACCAGCCTTTAAAATTATAAGCCTGGCTCTTATACCACAAAATTGTCACGCCCCAAGCTCCGTGACAACGCCGCACACTCATATAAGTGAGCATGCAAGGCTAAGAATCCAATCACATAACCCACAATATAAAATACTCAAATTAAATCCTTAATTGTCATGATGCCAAAATCCATAAAAATAAATAGTTCTTATATGAAAATGTCCACCAAGTCCACTTATTTAATCCACTAACAAAACAATAATCCAAGTACTTAAATCATGGTCCTACTCTCAGCACTCCCACATGTAATAAAAAAAAAATCCCAGCCTCTACTCTTGAGAATCAAAAAAAAAAAAAAAAAAAAAAAAGTAAGCTAGATAGCCCAAGAATAACCAACCATCATCATTTGGATCAAGTATACAAAAATAAATAAATAAATCGATAACCAATAAATATAATTTTTTTCTACAGTTCAATAAATGAACAATTATTTATAAGATGGTTTCATAACTAAAAATAAACAATGTACAATACATTTTAAATGAAAAGCCAACAAGATAATTCAAAGTAATTCGTTGTTCAAATCGGTGGTTCGATATTCAGATGGTTCAATGATTTGATTCACAAAACCCAAGTCTTGGTGACTACGGTCACTTAGCCTGTGACAAGGCCCAAAACCACACATAAGCCGGTGATAAAGCCCCAAAAGAAACTAGTTTCTGTGCCAATAAATAACCCCCATTGGCTAGGGTCCAAATCATAGTTAGACTAGAGGGATGTTCAAAATTCAAACAATACACAATTTTTAAATAAAACATTCGATATTTTCAGAATAAACGTTTAGTACAATTTTCAGAATAGTTTCACCAAATATTCAAATAATTTTCATAATAATATTCGATGTTGTTTTATACTTGACCCATATTTTATTTTAAAAGAACATGAAGGCTATAAATAAATATTTATGATTTTAAACGATTCGATAGGAATAAAAAATGAACGAACAATGATACAGAGTTACTTACCCCAAACGCTTAGAAATAATATTCCAACACTAACTCCAAACACCTAGCTCCACCACTTCAATCACACAAACCTAATAAACAATACCTCAAATAAATTAATATTTTTACGTGTTACATACACCCACAAAAGCCCCACTATATTAGATTAATGTATTGCTTTAATATCCAAGTGATTAAACCATTTAACCCAACTTTACAGCCAAACACACCCTTACCCATGATACAAAACTCCATTGTTTCTATTATCCACCCAAAGTTACACTTACACATTGCACCCAATTCTCAAAACCTAAGTAGGTACCTATAGGTCTTCCAAATCCCCTTAATGCGTTGATTGTTAAATTCCTCAACATAAATTTAATAATTAACAGTAAAGACAGATTTTACCTTAACCAATGGGTGTCCCAAAATCACCAACATGCTGCCTCCAATCCCTATTGCAACCTCACTTGAACCTCTCTTCTCTTTTTCTTTTCTTTTTTTCTTTTACCTTCTCAAACCCTAGCCACCTATGGAGCAATTCCCAGCCTTTGTTTTGTTTGTTTTCCTAGACTTAAAGCCACAACAAGTGGGCCTATTAACCTAATTTCTCAAAGTTACAAAATTACCCATCTAAGTAATAGAAAATATAATGCCATCTCATAACTAATTCTTTGATATTAATAAATGACTCATATAAATTAATTTAATTACTAATCTATCCAATAAAATAATCCTACACACAACTTGGGTTTTACAATTTGTTCCATACTTTCCTTTCCCAATAACAGCATAACATATACAGGCTGACCACTTAGGTATAGATTCCACCGATGGAGCAAAAATGATATTCTGTAACTGAACCATCATCCAGCTGTCCATCACTTATCAACTAATTCCACTCAAAAGATAATTCATCACTAGGAAAGATCAGAAGTATCATCTTCAACTACCATTAGTACTTTTACCTTGTTAGTTCTTCTTCTTCTTCTCTTCTTCTTCTTCTCTTTCTTTGAAAGGTGAACCTATATTTAATAAGAATTACTCAACAGGATATTGACTTAATTCAAGAATTGACAGCAACACATTATTTGTTGCAATTTAAAACTCACTTCAAGATTATATGTCCTTTCGTTGAGCAACTTAGCAGCACTAAGCAGCATTGTTGTATGCACATCATGTCCACATCCATGCATTTTCCCATCTATTTTGCTCTTATGCTTCCACTTAACCAACTCCTACAAATACTCAAAAGCAGAATGACAAGAATGTTAAATCATCGATTGTCTAAAAGCTTAAACTGTTAGAAAATGAGACTAATAACAAATATCAAGCTATCCAACACCTCCCTCACGTGCAAGACAAGATTGTATATGGAGATGCATACATCTATACATAGAGAGAGAAAAAAGAATACAAATGACAGAAGAAAGAATGTAAACCACAGTCATCAGACAAATTACATCTGCTTAGGTTCAAATATAGCAGAAATTTTTTTTATCAAAAGTCAGAAAATCACCAGCATTTACCACACCCAGTCGAAAAAATTTAAGTGGACTACGAGTAGATGGTTTGAGGAATCTGGAGACCCTACAAAAAAATCCTTCATTCATCACCAGCATTTACCACGCCCAGTCAAAAAAATTTAAGTAGAAAATCAAAAAATTAACAATCAACTCCTTTGAAAATCAGAAGTCAGCTTCCAAATAGAAAATATTCCTAAGAAAGTAATTTTTTTCATTTTCTCATTATTCTGATGCATTACACTTCCAAATATTTTTATTGTGCTTTGATCCACAAAATGTTTGAATTTTCAAATGGAAATCCTAAATTTGCAATAAACTGCTAGTCTCCTACAAATCCAAAATCATATCTTTGAGTTACCTTTGTCAAGATGTTTTCTTAAATTTAGACCATAAAACAAATAACACTCATGAAATATTTCTTGTTCCATACAGTTGATACAAGTAATTGGGTTTGAAACTGATATTTATTAAATTCACACTTTGCTCCAATAGCTTGTGGATATATATACATGGGTTACATGAGTTGTAGATAAAGATAACAATTGGAGAAAATGATAAGAATAAATCCTAGAACAACTCTATCGGCACTTATATCAGATAACACAAAATCATACAAAATCTTATTACTAATATCCCTCCTTAAGTAGAAAGTTTTGAGCAGCGAAGCTTCAACTTGTCCTGAAGAAATTGAAAGCAAGCAGTGGATAAGCCTTTGGTAAACACGTTGGCTATTTGATCCTTGGTAGAAATAAATTGAACGTGAAGAGCCTTTTGTGCAACCTTGTCTCGAACAAAATGGAAATCAATTTCTACATGTTTGGTGCGAGCATGAAAAACAAGATTGACAGTGAGATAATTGGCACCAATATTATCACACCATAAAATAGGAGCTTGAGATGGAAAGAAACCTAATTCAGAAAGAAGAGATTGAAGCCAAGTCAACTCCGCCGAAGCATCAACAAGGGCTTTGTATTCAGATTCGGTAAAGGAGCGAGTAACCGTCTGTTGTTTACGCGATGATCAGGAGATAAGATTAGGACCAAGATAAATAGCATACCTGTCAGTAGACTTGCGATCATCCAAAGAGCCTGCCCAATCCGCATCGGAAAAAGCTTGCAATTGACAATTAGAGGACCGTTCAATGAGGAGACCATGTGTCAGTGTAGCAGCCAAATAGCGCAAGATGCGTTTAACAGCTTTCCAATGTTCGTCCATAGGTTGGTGCATGAATTAACAAACTTTGTTCACCGCAAAGGCCATGTCCGATCGGGTTAAAGTTAAGTACTAAAGTACGCCGACAAGTTAGCGATAAAGAGTAGAATCATGAAATCAAAAACTACCAGCGGTTGTGAGATGAGTTGTAGTTGCAAACGGAGTAGCGACTGGTTTAGAGTGAGTAAGACATACCTGAGCAGTGAAGGAGGTTGAGAGTATATTTGTGCTATGAGAGGAGTAAGCCATTATTCTGTGCAGTGACTTCCAGTCCCAGAAAATAATGTAATGGCCCCAAATCTTTGATAGCAAAGTCAGTGGCAAGTGTAGCAATGAGAGATTGAATGTGAGACTGGGCATTGCTAGTGACAAGTATGTCATCAACATAGACGGGGACATAGAGAATAGCACCAGCTTGTTGATAAATGAACAATGAAGTGTCAGTTTTGGAAGCCACAAAATCATGAGCAAGTAAGAAATTGGTGAGCTGAGAAAACCACGCCCGCAGTGCCTGTTTCAAGCCATATAATGATTTATGAAGTTTACACACAAAATTAGGATGTGTGTCATCAACAAAGCCGGGAGGTTGTTGCATATAAACAGTTTCATTGAGGTGCCCATGTAAGAAGGCATTAGATACATCCAATTGATGTACGAACCACAGTGAGAAACAACAAATGAAAGAATAGTGCGAATGGTGGTTGGTTTGTTTGACAATCGGACTGAAGGTTTTAGAGTAGTCAATACCTTCTTGCTAATGAAATCCCTTGACCACAAAGCGGGGCCTGTAATGATCAATAATGCCATCAACTATGCGTTTAATCCGATAGACCCATTTGCAACCAATGATATTCATGTGAGGGAATGGAGGATGTAAAGACCAAGTGTCATTACGTAATAAAGCAGAAAATTCTTTAGACATAGCCTGGCACTAGTGGGCAGATTTAGTTACCATTGTAAAAAAAGTAGGCTCAACCTCGGAATCGACCTCAAAAACTGATAAATGGGCTTGATGCATAGAAGTCATGTGGCGTAAAGTCATGAGATGGGTGGGGACGGGTAGTAAAGGTGGTAGGGAAAATGGTATAGGAAGATCAACAACAAGATCGATGCCACGGACAGAAGAGTGAAGAGGAGGAACAAGGGAGGCCGAAGATGGTGAAGGAGAGAGAGGAAGGTCGTGTGTGGGCAGCGGGGAAAGAAAGGCTACGACGGGCCATGAAGGGAAGAGAGGTGCTCGAGCAGGGATTAGAGAAGAGTCAATGTGTCATGACCCGAACCCGCCCCTATGGGTTAAGGACATAACCGGCTAGTAATCCTGTGATTACCTACGGCCTCAGACCAAAACAGACATAACTCGTCAGAGTAAAGGGGCCAATCGGAAGCAAAAATTTAAAACTTTGTCCATAGAGCCGTGCTTATATGCACATCAACAAACCATGCTCATATACGTTAATAACCCACATCAAAAGTACAGTAGTAAAACTTCTTTACAGACAAGATCATCTAAGCTGAGCCAACCCATAACAGGCTATATACAAATATACACAAAGTCCTTACCAACAAAACAAAACGTAAATGCATAACAAAATGGCAAGGATGGGTCTCGTGCGTGAGACACAAGGCTGACTCTCCAAAGCTCGTGTTGTTCATGGCAGACTTCACTGGGGCCGGGTTTGGACTTCTCTTGGCTCACCTACAAACACATGAATGAGCGTGAGCGATAGCCTAGTGAATAATATCAAATACAGAAGTTACATATCAATGTAGAACAACAAGTTCCAAACGGCCTTGGGCCCAATTCATATTTCTATTTAACAGATGTATAACTATACGAATTTCAAATCAAGTGACTTATAGTTTCAACATTCTGGCCTTTGGCCCATTCAGGTTTCCATTCATGTCAAAACAACCTTCGGTCCATCCATATAAGTCAAAACGGCCTTCGGCCCACTCATTTATGTCAAAACGGTCTTTGGCCCGATCATTTATGTCAAAACGGCCTTCGGACTGTTCATTCTTGTCAAACGGCCTTCGACCCACTCATTCATGTCAAAACGGCCTTCGGCCCACTCATTCATGTCAAAACAGCCTTCGGCCCACTCATTCATGTCAAAACAGCCTTCGGCCCACTCATTCATGTCAAAACGACATTCGATCCATCCATATAAGTCAAAATGACCTTTGGTCCATTCATATATGTCAAAACGACCTTTGGTCCATTCATATATGTCAAAACGACCCTTGGTCCATCAAATATGTCAAAACGACCTTTGGTCCGTTCATTTCTATCAAAACGACCTTCGGTCCATTCAATTCTATCAAAACGACCTTTGGTTCATTTATGTTTATCAAAATGACCTTTGGTCCATTTGTGTTTATCAAAACGACCTTCGGTCCATTCATTTATTCATGTCAGACTTTTGTCCACAATCCCAATTAGCAACTCATAAAGCTTATAAGGGAATAAACAATTGGACATTCACAAGCATTCGAATATCGATATTACTCACAATGATCGGCTTGTGGATTTGCTCCGGAGCTTGACCCTACACATTTCATGAATACAAAAGGGTCACCAACAGTTTAATCCGTTCTTTAATTCACATGTTCCTCATTAGGCTTTATCCTCATCATTAACTCATTTAAGATGCTTAACATATGCCTAAGAGTGCTTACAAGTGAAAGAGAACGGAAAACAGAACACAGAATGCAAAAACAGAATTTCAGAAAACAGGGTCCCCGCTCGAGCATGGACTTCCCGCCGGCGGACCCTAACTCGCAAAAATCTTGGTTGCATGAAAAATGAGCTCGAGCGTGGAATAGAGCGCTCAAGCGGAAGGCCTGTCCACAAAAGCTCCCCACTCGAGCGTGAGATATCCCGCTTGAGCGGATATCCAACTCTGCAAAAGTGCTAGGAGCACGATTTTCCCGCTCGAGCATCTATCCCTCCGCTCGAGCGGACATAAAAAATCTGGGTTTTCCAGATTTAGTTCTTGAGTTCCAATTTGAATTTCAATCAACAAAACATGCATACTATGGCTCAAATCTCAAATATACACATACTAACATGGCACCAATGCAAGATTATAACATTATGGAGCTCAATTTCTTAATTTATCCACATGCATATCCCAAAATATGTCAAACTCAACATCAACATAACAAACTCATGCATTCAGGCTCATATCTTCTCAAATTGTACATGCATGTGATGAATTAGCCACATTCTCTACTTAGATAACACAAAGGGTGATCAAGACATGAGTTTCTTTTAACATTTCACATGGATTATACACGTTTGTGCTCAAACATGCAATATCAAGGTGATTTCCTACATGCATGCACATATTAAGCTTCAATTCAACAAATACAACCCAATTTCATTTCAATCTTACTCTTGATCACCAAATTAGTTTGAGCACACAAAAATTACAAACTATAATCCAAGAATTACTCACCTAGGAGCTTGATTCTCACAATCTATGATTAAATCTTGAATTAGACTTCCAAACTCCAAGTTTCAAGACCACAATTGCACAATCCCTTTTTCTCCCTCTCTATAGTCGGCTCTCTCTCTCTCAAATTGAGTCCAAGAATCAGTCAAAATGAGCTAAAGGAGATAAATGAGGTGTAGTGCTCAAATACATCAAGTCTCACTAAGTCAATATAATAATAGTAAGGCAATTGGGTACTAATCCACCAATTTAATCGATTTAATCTGATCCGAATCAATTTTTCAATTAAATTTCACCGTAGGCTCTAAAAATTATGCCAATCACAATGGCGTAATCAATTTCGGGTTCTGTGGCCGATAAGGCCTTCAATTTAATTTCCAAAGCAAATAATCAAACAGATATTCTTACGGTGAACAGATAGAAATTCAAAACCACATATTCTCACATAATGGTACACAAAATCATAACAAAACACATAATCACATTCATGTTAAGGACCAATTAATATATTACGGAACAGGGGTATCACACAAGGGATGGAGAGATAGGAAAAGAAATATATGGACTGGAAAGAGGAATGAGTGAAGCAGGTGGTGAACCAAGCATAGAAGGGCCCAAGAAGGGAAATTGAAACTCATCAAAGCGGACATGGCGAGCAATGTATAGGCACCCTATTGGGGGATGAAAATAACAATAGCCCAAGTGTTGGGGACTATAGCCGAGAAAGACACATGCCGCGGAACGGAAGGACATTTTGTGGCAGTTATAGGGGCGGAGGAAAGGGTAACATAAGCATCCAAAGACACATAAAAATCGATAATCAGGAGAACGATGAAACAGAATTTCAAGTGGAGCTTTTCCATGGAACACTGGGGATGGCATGTGATTGATGAGATATACGGCAGTGTCAAAAGCATATTGCCAAAATTTGAATGGAACGGAAGCATGGGCAAAAAGAGCAAGTTTTAACTATATGGCGATGACAACGTTTAATGGAACCATTTTGTTCATGGGTGTGAGGACATGGTAAACGGTGAATAATACCACGAGGTTGGAAAAAAGTATTTAATTTTCGATACTCACCTCCCCAATCAATTTGTATTGATTTAATTTTAGATGAAAATTGTCACTCAACCATTAATTGAAAACGAAAGAAAATAGAAAACACATCTAATTTATTTGTCATTGGAAAATACCACAAATATTTGGAATATGCATTGAGAAAAATTACAAAATATTTGTGACCTTCACTAGAAGAAACAAGGGCAGGGCCCCATACATCACTAAAAATAAGATCTAAAGGAGCAGAGCTCGGATGGCCTAGACTAGACAAAGAAAGAAGACAAGATTTTCCAAGTTGGCAAGCATGACAAATGGTTTGAAGATGGATAGCCTTTGAAGAGCATGGGAGTTGATAAGAAGTGATGATTTGACGAATAACTAGAGCATGGGGATAACCAAGACGACGATGCCAACAGTCAACAGAGACTCGGTCAGAAGCAAACACGGATGGAGAAAATAAAACTGGAGGTGAAGATGGAGAAGAGGTGGAAGAGAGACAGTATAGACCACCCTCATTCGGACCATGTAGAAGCGGCTTCTTGGTAACCTGATCCTTAACAAGAAAATAGGAAGGGTGAAATTCAAAAAAGACATTGTTATCCTTACTGAATTGATGAACTGATAGAAGAGATTTAGTAATAAATGGAACATGAAGAATGTTAAAAAGGCGGAGACAAGAAGAATATGAGTTAATATAGGAAGAACCAATATGAGAAATAGAAAGACCATTACCGTTGTCAACACGAAGAAGATCAGTACCCGAATAAGATTCCGAAACCGAGAGAGTAGAGAGATCAGGAGTGACATGATGAGTGGCACCGGTGTCAAGAAACCAGTTGAAAGAGAAAGAAGAAGGGCTAGTGGGAGTAGCAAAATAGGCAGACGGATGAACATTACGGTCAAACCGATGAAAACAATTTGCAGCAATGTGATTAGTGAAGTTGCAAATCTGGCAGTGAGAACGAGAAGCAATAGAGTACCCATGTGAGCCACGACCAATTGAGCCGCGGTAGGTGAAGCAGCCATGGCCATGACCACGGTGTGAGGAAAAACGTCCATGACTAGGAAAACCGGCGGAGGCTTGGGCAAGGTTGGCTTGAGTTGAGGGTAGTGGAGGAGGAGCCGAGGAAAATGCTAAATTGAGGAACGAAAAAGCATCGGTGTGCAAGAACTCATGGCTGAGGAGGAGGTTGTGGAGTTCAGAAAAGGATATGGGTTCAAAACAGGCTGCAAGAGTGGTAACAAGATCACGAAAATCAGAGTTAAGACCTTTGAATACATAGAGGTTGAATTTGACATCAAAAAACCAGCAGCGGCAAGTTCATCAGCAATGGCTTTAGCATCCTGAAGAAAGGCATTGATAGGTTTATCATTTTGGCGAAAAACTTGAAGACTCCAATGAAGTTAAAGAATGCAGGTATGAGAAGGGGAAGCAAGAGAGTTCTCAAGAGTATTCCAAATAGCCCGCGATGTGGTGCAGTCGACGACCAAAGGAAGCACATCTTTGGAAAGAGACGCAATGAGTAAACTCATAAGGAGTTGATCTTAACTCATCCAAGCAGTGTAGGCAGGATTGGGTGAAGAAACACCATCAGTTTCAATAGTGGCGAGAGGGCAAGGCATTAACCCATCAATATAGTCGAAAAGCTACTGTCCACGGAGATAGAGAAGGAGCTAAGTTTTCTAGTATAAATAATTTTTAGATGTGAGCTTGATAGAGATAAAGTGATGAGCATGGTTAAGAGAAACCAATGGAGAAAAAGAAGAAGAAGAAGAAGTAGAATAAGGGGTGGACATGCTCTGATACCAAGTTGATACAAGTAATTGGGTTTGAAATTGATATTTATTAAATTCACAGTTTGCTCCAATAGCTTGTGGACATATATACATGGGTTACATGAGTTGTAGATAAAGATAACAATTGGAGAAAATGATAAGAATAAATCCTAGAACAACTCTATCGGCACTTATATCAGATAACACAAAATCATACAAAATCTTATCACTAACACATACCACACACCCTTCTCTCAAAATGCAATATTTATCACAATATTCAGTAACATAACTACAATAACGGTGACTCAGAGGAGAAGAAAAGGCAAAAGTGAACCTGCAAGAGAGTCCAAGCATGCTGTAGTAACAGGGTAACCTTCCATGTTCAATAGAGAGAGCTTGTGCAAACCTGCAATACACACAGATACCAAATATTTCAGTGGAAAAGTTATAGAATTTGCCATACCAAGAAGAAAATGAACCCAAAACTGACCACAACAAGTTCCTAAAGAAAGCATTATCAAACCATTTAAAGAAAAAAAAAAATCAAGGATGACGTATCTATATTACTATGCTTCCAGTATATAATGAAAATACACTTAGCAAGTAAGAGGAATTTAATGGGACAGGGAAGTTGACCCAATGGTCCATGTAATTGTCCCTTGTCAATAATTTATTACACTTTTTGAATGAATATAGCATAAATTGATAACAAAAAAAAAATAATATTAATAACTAAAATGCAGAACATAACAGCAGACCTCATCAAGGATGTCATTCATATGGGCATAAGCTCGAGTAATCGAATTTCCTTAAAAATCAACAATCAAAAGCCTAACTAGGAAGAAGGCTGTACCCAAAAAAAATTCCCAACGAGTCTTCATATATCTGAAACATGTATTTTTGAATGACAATCTCATATCTAAAGGATATTGTTTCGAATGAAAAAAATTCAAATCTCAAATAAATATTTTTGAATGAAAAATTTCGAATCTTAAACATATATTTTTGAATGAAAAACCTCAGATCTAAAACATATATTTTTTAATAAGAAATTTTAAATCTCAAACATATTTTTAAATGAGAAATCTTAGATCTGAAACATATGTTATTGAATAAGAAATTTCGATAACATGAAGACATTAGTGCTTCAAACTTCAAATCTTACCTTCTTAAGGGCGAAAAAGAGATGATCTAGTCTCAATAACTATAGCTAGGTTTAGATGTAGCGGTATAGACGATATTGCCTTCAAGGAACAAGAAGAACCCCCAAAACACAACAATCTAGGGCTTCCTTCACTGTTCGAAATCGAGAGAGAGAATTTCGAAATCGAATTCACTCTGAGATTGTATCTAAGATGAATCACCGAGCTAAAGAAGGTTGAATCATAATCTCTGAGACTAAAGGGTTTAGAGAGAGAGAGAGAGAGAGAGAGAGAGAGAGAGAGAGATTTGGGAGATTGATAATGAGAGTTTGAAGAACGAGAGAGGTTTTGATTCTCACAGAGCTGTGAGAGAGAGAGTAGGAGTGAGATAACATGGTAACACATTTGAAGGCGTTTAAAAACGACTTCTATTGGTAAATGGTACCGTTTTAATTAAATCAAAATGCGACATTTTGTAAAGCGTCGTTAAATATTAGAAAAAGTAACGTTTAAAAAAACATCATTAAATGAACGCCATTAAATCCTATTTTTCCTATAGTGTATATAATTGAAAGGTAGTTAGAAGAGAGAGTGGGGGAGTTAGAGTTTGTTATAACAAACTCTAACCATCTTGTATAAAGCTGTGTAAACACAAGTTAATTGATTGATTGTGGATTCATTTCAAATTTTGTTGCCTAGGGATAGACCCTTCAGGCCCATTAGATGATGTTTAATAATGCATGCTGATGAATTTTGGGACTTGCTTTGTACATGTGCTAATCTAATTGAGATATGTCAAGTAGCAATGATATGTTGTTTCCTTAATTCTAAAATTCTTGATGTAAAATCATATTTTGAGCTAACAAGAAGAAGAAGAAAAAAATGCCAATCTAAACCAAAAAAAAAAAAAAAAAAACTTATGCTTGTGAAAATGCTATTCACTACACCAAAATTGAATTTTAGCGGCGGTTTTTTACCGCCGTTAAAGGCTGTAAAACCGCCGTTAAAGCCTTTAACTGCGGTATTAACGATGGTTTCGTTATCGCCGTTTATGCGCGTGTCGGAAAAAGTGAAACCGTCGTAAAAAGGCAAATTACCATCGTTAAAAGTCGACCAAAAATGGTGGTTTTTTACCGCCGTAAATAGGTTCAAATTTTTCAAAAAATAATTCTTTCTTCTTGCACTCCCCAAGTTTTGAACCCAAGACCTCTCATCCACCCACACCAACCACTCTGCCACAGCCACTCTTCATGAAATATATTCCCTAAATAAATATTTAAACATTACTTTTACTTTATTGTAGCTGGTTTCGCCGGAACTCGCCGGAGTTTTGCCGAAGCACGCCGGAGTTTCGCCGGAGCTCCGCCGGCAAAGACCGCCGTAATTAACGGTGGTAATGGTTGGGCATTAGCGGTGGTTTTGTTACTTCCGTTAAAAGTGGGCATTAACGGCGGTTTCGTTACCGCCGTTAAAAGTGGGTTTCATTACCGTTGTTAAAGACACTTTTAGTGGCGGTTTTTTTAACGGCGGTTTTCGTTACTGCCGTTAATAGTACCTTTAACGGGGATTTTCGTTACCGCCGTTAATGCCCTATTTTGGCGTAGTGATTTCTGGTTTTTATTTTTATAAGATGATATCTAAAATTTGATCGCAGTAACACTTTTGCCAATTTATCCACACACACACATACTACCAATTTAGATGAAATAGATAGAACACTTACAATACAAAAAATTTGCCAATTTAGATTTGATTATACACTGTCAATTCAGATGAAATAGATAGACCACTTACAATACAAAATTGCAATTCAATTCAAGTATTCGACCATTTCTAAAGAGTCCTAGTGTGTCACGCACCATGTATTCAGTTGTCTCAATTCAAAATTTATCAATAAAGGAAAAAAATTATAAAAAAAAAAATATTGGCACAAACCCTAGAGGTTCTAAGAGCTTTGCCAACCTAAAAGGCATCCAAAGCGGTAGTTAGTGCAAAGATATCATAATCTGCACAATTGCACCCAACGTCCATGCATCCACACACATCAGAGTTTGTCATCCTTTGATTATTTCTCCTCTTCCTCATAGTCATCGGCATCAACACTGGCACCGACATCGCTTCTTTTACTGTCGAAACTTTAAGCTTCATTGCTACTTGCACTGCAGGTGGCTTGATATCTTCATATACGCGTCTACTTTTTGGAACCATGACGGCCCATTTCTCAATTTCCATATCCGGGGTCTCGGAGACAGTTTTCCATGGAATCTCAGCTCTGTTCGGGAAAATCGATGTGATTCCCCACAAGTAAATCAATCAATGGGAATAAAAACTAATGCGGAAAAATTAAATCAAAGGCAACACAAGAATTTTACATGGTTCCCTCAATGTGAGGTACGTCCATGGGATCGAAATCCGATTCCACTATCAACCAAATAAGTTCCAAACGATTACAAACAAGACACTACTGGTCTCACAAAACCACCCTTAGGTGAATTCCAAATAATCACAAATAAATAAGAGGAAAAACCTCACCAAATAGATGAACCAAAATCTTCAAAATCAGAATTGAAGAAGACCCAAAATAACGAACCAAAATCAGCCAAAACTGAGCAACTAACCGAACCAATTTGCTGCCACTGAATTGATTACCAAGCCGAAACAGAGCACTACTTCGGAAAAGGTGTTTTTGCAGCCGCCATCAACATTTGTGTGTAGAACACAAATAATATATATTGAATCTAGGGTTTTTAATCAAACCTTAGTTGTTTTCAAATTTGATTGGGTCTCCACAAATTAAATATAATATATAAAAATATATATATATATATATTAATACTAAATCAAATTAAACTCTTTTTCCAAAACCAATTGGGTCCCACACTCCAATAAGGAGGTATACCCAACAATTCTCCCCCTACCGACTTAGGTGGAGACATCAACCATACCCGCCAAAGTTCAACACTTTAAATATTTGTCCCTCGACAAAGTCTTTGTCAACATATCCAAGATATTATCATCTGTGTGAACCTTTTCGAGTTGTAACAATTTCAAGTCTAACACATCACAAATCCAATGGTATCTCACATCAATGTGTTTCGATCTCGAATGAAAAGTAGAATTTTTACTCAAGTGAATAGCACTTTGACTATCACAATAAAGCACATACTTTTTTGCTTCAAACCCAACTCTTGCAAAAATTTCTTCAACCATAACTCTTCTTTGCAAGCTTCTGTAATGGCAATAAATTCAGCTTCGGTAGTTAAGAGAGCAACACATTTTTGTAATTTAGATTGCCATACCACAGCTCCCCCTGCAAAAGTCATCAAATACCCCGAAGTAGATTTCCTAGAATCAACATCACCGACCATGTCAGAATCCGTGAACCCATCAAGCATCGGCTTACCATCTCCAAAACACGAACACACCTTCGAAGTCCCTCGAAGATACCTGAGAATCCATTTTACCGCTGCCCAATGTTCTTTATCCGGATTAGAGAGAAACCGACTCACCACACCAACGGCTTGAGCAATATCCGACCTTGTACAAACCATGACGTACATCAAAGAACCAACTGCTGAAGCATAAGGAACTTTCAACATCTCTTCTTTGCCTTTCTCACTTGTAGGACATTGATTCGAACTAAGCTTGAAGTGACCTGCAAGTGGACAACCAACCGGCTTTGCTTTATCCATGTTGAACCTCTCAAGAACTTTCTCAATGTAGCTCTCTTGAGATAACCAAATCAGCCTCTTTTTGCGATCACGAACGATTTTCATACCAAGTATTTGCTTTGCCGGTCCCAAATCTTTCATAGCAAAAGATTTACTCAACTCTACCTTCAACTTGTTAATCATGGTAGAATCTTGACCCACAATTAACATGTCATCAACATAAAGCAAAAGAATAATAAATTTACCATCCGAAAATTTTTTCACAAACACACAATGGTCCGAAGTGGTTTTAGAAAAACAATTATTCATCATGAAAGAGTCAAATTTTTTGTACCATTGCCGCGGGGCTTGCTTGAGGCCATACAAACTTTTCTTCAATTTGCAAACAAATTTCTCTTTCCCTTTCTCTATAAAACCTTCCGGTTGCTCCATGTAAATTTCTTCTTCAAGATCACCATGAAGAAATGCGGTCTTCACATCAAGTTACTCAACTTCAAGATTCATACTTGCAGCTATGCCAAGTACAACCCAAATAGAAGACATCTTCACAACCGGCGAAAAAATCTCATCAAAGTCAATACATTTCTTTTGCCCAAAGCCTTTTACAACAAGACGTGCTTTGTACCTCAGATTCTTCCTATCATTCTTCAATTTGAAAATCCACTTATTTTTCAGAATTTTCCTTGCTTTAGGCAACTTCACTAAATCATAAGTCTGGTTTTCAAGCAAGGAATTCATCTCCTCTTCCATGGCCTTTTTCCAATCATCTTTCTTTGCATGCTCAATTGCTTTTTGGTAGCTCTCCGGCTCCCCTTGATCGGAAATCAACACAAATTCATTGGGAGGATACTTTCTTAAAGGTTGTCGGTCCCTTGTAGATTTTCTTAACTTAAGTTGTGGTGGCGGTTCTTGAGTTGGATGCTCTTCCTCAATTTCTGGCTCAACTTCATTAGGATTATTATCATCCTCCACTTCTTCAATAGGTGGCTGCACATCTCCCCCATTTTCATCATCAACTGAAGCTGAAGGAAAAGGATCCATGTCAATGAGATCACTAGTTTTTGGCTCCGGTTGATCACCTTTACCAAAGTCTTCAATTGTTTGGTCTTCAAGAAACACAACATCACGGCTTCGAATGACTTTCTTGTCGACCGAATCCCATAATCTATACCCAAATTCATCACGCCTATAGCCAAGAAAAATACATTGTCTTGACTTACTATCAAGCTTGGACCTCTCATCCTTTGGAATGTGAACAAAAGCTCGGCAACCAAACACTCTCAAGTGCTCATAAGACACATCTTTGCCAGTCCAAACTCTTTCAGGAACATCACCATTCAAAGGGTAGCAAAGAGACAAATTGATCACGTCAACCGCTGTACTTATTGCCTCACCCCAAAAGGATCTTGGCAATTTAGCTTGTGAAAGCAAACACCTTGTTCTTTCTACAATGGTGCGATTCATCCTCTCGGCAACACCATTTTGTTGAGGAGTCTTCTTAATCGTCTTTTGGTGCCGAATACCTTGGCTGCGACAATACTCATCAAATGGCCCAATGTATTCACCACCATTATCTGATCGGATGCACTTCAATTTCTACCATGTTTCTCTTTCAACCATGGCCTGAAAATGCTTAAATACTTCTAGAACTTGATCTTTAGTTTTTAGTAGAAAAGCCCAAACTTTCCTTGAATAATCATCAATGAAAGTAACAAAATAAAGTGCACCACCATGTGTTCTAACTTTTAAAGGACCACAAACATCCGAATGAATCAACAACAAAACATTTTCTTTTCTAGAAGCAACATTTTTATGAAAAAAAACTCTATGTTGTTTACCCGCCAAACAATGAACACAAGTTTTAAGATGTGTACCTTTCAAACCGGGTAGAAGCTCTTTCTTGAACAAAACTTGTAGCCCCTTTTCACTCATATGGCCAAGCCGCTTGTGCCACAAGTCGGTAGAAGTATCATCTTTAAGTGCATTGACAAGACCTTTACAAATTTTTCCTTACATCGAATAAAGTGTATGAGTCTTCTTGCACTTAGCCATCACCAAAGAACCCTTCGTGAGCTTCCATATTCCATCACCAAATTTGTTGTTGAAGCCTTCATCATCTAGCTTCCCAGTAGAGATCAAATTGAGGCGAATGTCGGGAACATGCCTCACATCTTTAAGCAACAACTTGCAGCCCAAATTTGTTTCCAAGCAAACATCACCCATGCCGATAATCTTGGACAAACCTTTATTACCCATTCGAACAGAACCATAATCTCCTGCAGTGTAGGTAGTGAAGAAATCAACTCGAGAAGTCACATGAAAAGAAGTACCAGAATCAATCACCCAATGACTCTCTTGGCCCACAAAATTGATACAATCATCTTCACAAACGACCATGAGATCATCGGTAGTAACTGCCGTTGTGTCTTCTTATTTCTTATCCACACTTTTGTCACGCCTTTTCTCCTTGTTCTTGAGCTTTCGGCATTCCCGCTTCATGTGCCCTTTCTCATGGCAATAATAACACTTAACGTCTTTCTTTGAAAAAGAACCATCTCTTGACTTGTCACGGCTTTGATCACGACCATGAGGAGTCTTACTCCTCCCCCTTGTTTTGCTTCGACCTCTCACAACAAATGCTTCCGAATGAGAGGTACCAGCTGATTTTCTTCTAGTTTCTTCATTCAACAAGCTACTAGTGACTTGACCCATAGTGACAACTCCATCGAGCGCCGAATTACTAACTATCACAACCAAAGTCTTCCAACTTTCGGGTAAGGAACTAAGTAGCATCAAAGCCTGCAACTCATCATCAAAAACAATTTTCATAGAAGCAAGTTGGTTAACAATACTCTTTATTTCATTCAGATGTTCCGAAATAGGGCTGCCCTCTTTATATTTTAAATTAATCAACTTACGAAACAGAAAGGCTTTATTTGTGGTTGATTTTCTATCATAAAGACTCTCTAATCTTTTCCATAAATCATGTGCCGAAGTTTCAGTGGCAACATGATGAAACACACTATTATCAATCCATTGACGGATAACACCAACGGCTTTTCGATTAAGCATCTTCCACTCATCATCTTTCATATCATCAGGTTTGCCACTATCACCCTCAATAGGCCCATACAAGTCTTTACAAAATAATAGGTCCTCCATTTTAGTTTTCTAAGTTACCCAATTGCTTCCATTGAAACTAGACATACGACCCACATTCCCCTCCATTGATTTACACAAACAAATAAACCCCAATAAACCATAAGCTCTGATACCAGTTGTTAGGAAAAATCGATGTGATTCCCCACAAGTAAATCAATCAATGGGAATAAAAACTAATGCGGAAAAATTAAATCAAAGGCAACACAAGAATTTTACGTGATTCCCTCAATGTGAAGTACGTCACGAGATCAAAATCCGATTCCATTATCAACCAAATAAGTTCCAAACGATTACAAACGAGACACTAATGGTCTCACAAAACCATCCTTAGGTGAATTCCAAATAATCACAAATAAATAAGAGGAAAAATCTCACCAAATAGATGAACCAAAATCTTCAGAATCAGAATTGAAGAAGACCCAAAATAACGAACCAAAATCAGCCGAAACTGAGCAACTAACCGAACCAATTTGCTGCCACTGAATTGATTACCAAGCCGAAACAGAGCACTACTTCGGAAAAGGTGTTTTTGCAGTCGCCATCAACATTTGTGTGTAGAACACAAATAATATATATTGAATCTAGGATTTTTAATCAAACCTTAGTTGTTTCTAAATTTGATTGGGTCTCCACAAATTAAATATAATATATAAAAATATATATATATATTAATACTAAACCAAATTAAACTCTTTTTTCAAAATCAATTGGGTCCCACACTCCAATAAGGAGGTATACCCAACAAGCTCTACCCAAGAGATGTGATCCTCCAATTTTCCCAATAAAGGGTGCAGTGCTTCTCCACCGAAGTTCAAAAACAACACTTCCTTGCATCAGCATCTCCATGGAGTCTTGGGTACCCAAATACTCTAACGAAAGCGATTCATTCCAAAACAGGTTGGATTTTGATGAGATTTCTTGACTGTCTAGTCGAACCCTATTGTTGTTTGCTGCAGAGAGATAGCTTCTAACAAACAAGTGTCCATTGGATTTCAACTCTATGTTTTTTGCTCTAATGATTCTAAGTTCACATCTAACAGAGGAGAGATTTTGGGGATCACCCATATTTTTAGGCGAGAGAGAGATAGAGAGAGAGAGGGTTGATGAGTTCCTTGGTGAAGAGATACCTTGGACTGGTGTATGGTGTGGACTTGTAGTGAGAAAGTAGCAAGGATCCTCTAGAGTTTTTTTTCTTAAAGTTTCTTAGAGTGTTGCATTGTGTGGTTGAGATTTAATGACAAGTCACATTAATTTTTCAACATTAAATCTCAACCACACAATGCACCACTCTAGAAAACTTTTGGAAAAAAACACTCTAGAGGATCCTTGGTGGAGAGAAAAGTGGTCTTATTTTATGAGTATGATGGTGCTCTAATTTTTTAATTAAAGGATACAGAAAATCACCACCAAGATTTGATATGAATTTTGTGGTAGATCTTCTTTCTTTCATCATTAAGTGAACCACTTGAGATTACTATATACTTTAAATTGTCGTGAGTTTGAGATTGAGTGAAAGACTGCATATGATTAAAATAATTCTACAGATTGGTAAAGGGATTTAAGTCCAAAAACCAACCCTTTCATTGGGGTTGAGACCTTGAGTTACAAAACTATTGTCAGCCCTTTGTTGCTTTCACCTGTATCAAAAATATATATATATATATACATATTGTCAGCCATGATTTTATTAATTAACATTCATATTCTTTTGAGAAAATCCTTCATAAATCCACATTCTTAACCGTATAAATCATTGAGTGTACGGGTGGTTATGTTGGAGATTTTTTTTTTAAGTAATAAAAAAAAAGAAAAGAGAGATCTTCATTGACGATAATCAAGCAAATTACAATGGCTTACATCAACAAAGAGTGAAGGTACAAAGAGTATTATAGCAAAACTACATGATGCCAACGAGATTGGATCGATAAGTCTACTCCATCATCTACTGACATCACACACTGTTGGTGAGTAACCAACCAATCAAACAAAACAAAGACAATCAAGCACAGCGAAACATAAAAACACCCAATTGCTATATGTTGGAGACATAAGGATATTTGTTGAAGAAAAGTCTATGTGCTAAGGGCTTAAAAAATTTAATTCCATAAATACAATCTATCTGTACAAATTTTTATCTATTTCTTGAATTTTTTGAACCTATCTATCTAAATTATTTTAATCTAACTTTCTCAATATTTTTAACATATTTGTTCAATTTTTTAACCTGTCTACCCAAATTATTTTAACCTATCTTTCTCAATATTTTTAACCTATCTGTCCAAATTATTTTAACATATGTATGTTAATATTTTTTTACTTTTAATGTCAAAATTGTTTTAATATTTTTAATCTATCTGTCCAAATTATCTTAATATTTTTAATCTATCTGTTCAAATTATTGATCTATCTATCGTAGCATTTTTCTTGTTTATCCAAATTGAATCTATCTGTCCTAATATTTTTGTCTATCTTTTTTGCTTATATGTCGAAATTGAATCTATATATCCAAATTATGGAACAAATAAGTTAAAAATAATTTGGACAAATAAACACACCATAATTTGGACAGATAAACACGTCAATTTGAGCGATATGAGACTGTTACAAAAGACACGCAGATATATGCCTTAAAAGTACATAATATGAAACCGTTAATTACCTTTTTTGTCTGCCAAGTATGCAAATTATGTTATTTTGGTCCTTAATATTTAAATTATTTAAACAATAATGACTTGGACCCCCTTTTTTTCCTACCCCCTTGACCCTCTCTTCACTTGATGGGTCACTTTTTTTTTTTTCCTTCTCCTCCAACCACTACCCGCCACGTGTGTGTGGGGGCGATGGGGGTGGTGATTGGAGGGAGTCTCAATCATCACCCTTATTTAAATTTAGGTTAGGTTTGGTATCCCTTAAAAAAGTCAAAAAGTCAAAAAGTTACTATCATATTTAAGTCACATCATCTCTTTACCACATCACTTCATATCCAACCCATATTTCATAAAAAGTTAAAAAGTGCACTTATTTAGAACATCTAATAATATCTATTGTATTAAAAAAAATTCAATTTTGTTCTTCAACCTAATTGCATCTGTAGATGGCTTTAAATTCAAAAGCAAATGCCTAAATGTAATTAAAAAAAATTATATTTTTAATCCCCTATAGTATATAATTTGTCACGTAAAGATTGGTTTCCCAAGTTTACAATTTTTATTGTTGTCTCTTTCTCTTGTTTATTCTATTATATAAACAGAAGTGATTAGTAACTCGAATTTGAGCCTCCCGAATCCCTCCCAAATTCAAAAACGACGTTGTTTTCGTGGTTTTTAATTTTTTTTTTTTTTCAGAAGAAGAAAATGAAGGAGGAAGAAGAAGAAGAACTAGACTGGAGGGGCCAACAAAATTGGGCTGGAGGCGGAGGCAGAGGCGGGGGCTACGAGGCAGAGGCGACGGCAGGGCTGCGACGAGGTGACGGCGGGGCGACGATCGGGCGGAAGCGAAGGCAGGCGGAATGGCTGCTATCTCTTCCCCTCTCTTCCTCATCTTCCCCTCTCTTCTCTTCTATCTGATTCAGGGGATTTGAGGGAGCTCAAATTTGGGAAAAAAAAACATTTCTCTTATATAAAATACACAATTTAGATTATCTTTTGAAGCTTTGTCATGCTATTTTTTTTCCCTCAAAAATGTCCGTTGTTCTCTACTAATATAGACACCCTATTTTATCGATAGTAAGATTTTGGCACCTCAAATACTTTCAAAGGATGAAATTGTGACTTTTCTCTCGCAATGACTTTCAGAGACCTTTTGAATTAGCCTTTTAAAATACCTGTTTTTTTTTAAAAAAAAAAGTTTTTCGACCTTAACCAAAATAATATTTTCAAAATGTTTTTTAAAACATAAGTGAAGTGACAGGTCATGTAATCAACCAATTTTGAATTGCCGGCTTTCAGTGCAAAATATTCAAATTAAATAATTTTTTATTAATGCAATTTAAATTTGATTTAATCGCTCAAAATAAAATTTGCGGCCTAAATGAAGTGGGACACACATCAGCAGTGGGACACATGTGCAGCATTGGGCTAGCCTGAAGAGGCTAGAAATCTACAATTTAGACTCTTAAACTCACACATAATGATATAATAAGATAGTAGAGTCCTATACAATTAAAGGTGTATCAGCTGGAGACTAATAATTTACTTAGGTTTATTTTGAGAAGTGGGTTAAAAGTTACTTTTTAATTTTTTATTTATTTTTCTCTTTTACCAAAAAAGTAAAAAATAATTAAAAAATAATTTTTAATTATCTTTTCAAAATATCCCTTAATCTCTTAAATTCATCTATAATAATGTGTCAAAATAGTAGAGCCTATACAACTAAAGATATGATAAATAAAAAATAAACAACTATTATATTATATCATTGTGGGCCAAAATAAAAAATTTATTTTAGAGAAGTTTCAAACATTTTTCATAAAGATTAAGATATACAAAGAAAGAGGTTTAAGAATTGTGAAAGATTTTAAGAGATCAGAATTTGTAAACTACAGAAATTGGGTCACATATATATAATGAAAAATCTAGAAAACGCCTAGATGTTGATTTGTGATTATGTATCAATTTTAAGCAGAATATAACAATCCCAATCAAACAATCAAGAGAAAGAGACACAAAGATTTAACATGGAAAAACCACAATTGGACACCTTCCAATTGTGATCAAAAAACCACGGGCAACAGCCACAAGAACAATCCACTAAGAAGATATAAAGGAATTACACAGGTATCACTCTCAATTATCTAGCAAATTCACAACGCCTAATTGAACCAACCTCTATGTGCCTCTTCCAATCCCATCTTCAGCACGGAATTGTCTTTCTGATGAGCCACTCCGGATTCCCTCCAAAGCTTCAGGCTCGAATTCTTCAGAATTCACAACTGAAGAACAACACTCTTTTTTGTGTATAACAAACAAACATTTGATGTACTCTCTTTAAACCATGAGTTAAATACTCAATAAAACATCAAAGAAAATAACAAAATATCCCCAGATATTAATCTTTAAGAACCAAAAAGAAGATCTGGAGGACTTCAATAAATTAGTTGTCTAGTTTTGGGAGAAAACCAACTACTTATAGAAAATCCAAAGCAATCCTAGTTAGGAAAGAAGACCAAATCCTTAAGAAATCCAACTTCTTGCAGAACTCCAAAATAATTCTACTTCTTATAGAAACCCAAAATAATCCTTGTTTTAGAAGAAAACCAACTCCATAATGAATCTGGAAACCTGGGATCGCGAGGTCCGCTCGAGCGTGGGTCTTCCCGCTCGAGCGGAGACTTCAAAATTTGTGATTTCATATAGGCTCCCCGCTCGAGCGTCCGTTTCCCCGATCGAGCGGGGAATCACACCATCCAGTATTTTTCATCCAACGCAGAGATGCTGTGAACTCGCAAACCCCGCTCGAGCGCCCATTTCCCCGCTCGAGCGGGAAGGCCAAAACTGGAAAATCTTGAAAAGTATAACATGAACGGACAGGCAACTTTTGAATGCATTTTTGCATTTTGCTTGCCATGGTGACCGAGCATTTCGACCCGTCGTAAGTGGCAATCTTGAAAGTATTAACATCACAAACTTCTCTGCATGGCTCAATTCGGATTTGGATTCGCATCTAATAAACTCATAGCCTCACTGAAATAAAAATGCGAAAATAAATACATCTGAAAGGAGTTTTGTCAAACGGGGTTGCCAAGAATAAAAACCTAACATATAAGTTATTGTTTAGGGTCTAGTGGGTGTAGCTTTTTTTTTAGGGGAAATTTATAATCAAGTCCTACTCTGATAAGTAATAGTAGCTTAGATCTTACTCATAAAATTTTAAACCTATAAGTTCTCTATTAATTTTATATGACCAATCTATTCTTACAAATTCAAAAATACAATACACCCGGTCTACTTCTCTCTCTCTCTCTCTCTCTCTCTCTTCATTCCTCTCTCTATCTCCACAAGTTTTACATTTTTCTACTTTTTTATCACAAATTCCAGAGCAACAAAGCTAGAAGATAATCTACTATCATCAACTATCGATATCAATTGGAAACATTCTCAGATTCAAAGTTGTTCCTCTCTCTCTATCTCTATAAATTTCATATTTTTCTACTTTTTCATTCACAAATTCCAGAGCAACAAAGCTAGAAGATCATCTACTAACATCAAACATCAATTCAGCTGGAACAATCTCAGATTTGAAGAATCGAAATAGTGAAAATAAGAGCTCTCATTACAAGTGGTCTTTGACGAGCTCTTGAAGATCACTTCGTTTCTTGACACCCTAAGGTTTGCAAAAGTATGATTGACAACATTATAAATCGGCTCAACGATTTGAGACTTTCCAAATTCAAATATCTTAAACCCTAATTTTTGAGAGAATCTTTTCAGTTTCGAAACTCTTGTTTTTTATTTCGATTTCAATTTCAACATTGATTTTGGTATTCTTGTTCTCAAATATAGAGTTCGTGAGAATGAAATCACCTATTTAATTTCATGTTTTGTTTTTCTTTTTTCTTTTTTTCCCCCTTAATGTTCTTATTTTTAAAACTAAAAAAAATTGATTATATTCTCAGTTTTATTAAATAATCAAATCAAACCAAAGAGCAGAGGAAAAAAACCATTTTTTTTTTTTTAATCAACAAAAGAAGAAGCTTTATTGATGAAAAAATGATTACATCAATAAAGAAAAGAAAGAAAGAAAGAGGGTATAAACGCATCAAAGCGAACAAAGAGATCCTAACTAGGTTGGCACCCAAGAGCACGCCCAATCATATGCTAACACCCCAAGAAGTTAATGAGAAACCAACATCAGCAAACTACAACTCAAAATCGACTATAACTCCAAAAAACCTACAACCAAATCAAATGCCCTAGCAACAACAATAGATCAACAGAGCCAAAGCAACAGAGTCAAAGCAGATCAGCAACAAAGCCAAACTAGAAACAAGAAAGACATACACCAAAAAACCAGAACAATCCAACAACTGCTAGAATAGAGTTACCGCAGCTAACCACCACAACAACCAGAACAATCAGAAACCCAAAACAAAACAATCCAGCAGCAGAGCCAAAGCAACCAAATCCAAAGCATAGCAAACTAGCAACACAGAACCCATCATAGCCCCAATAACCAAAACAAACAGAGTTAACAGCCTCCAGCTATATCAGAGAAACAACATAGATAAGACCCATCAAGCTTGAACAAGCACCAAACATCTCCAACCCTTAAAGGTGTTGACTCATCCATTTTATATTTGAGGCAATCTCATGAATGGAGTAGAAACAACCCATATCATAAAACTTCAACCACGTGGCCACTCTAATTTTTATGAGCTCACACAATTCATCAATATCAGGCTAAGTACTATTAAAAATGCAATCATTTCTATATATCCACAAAGACCAAACAACAGAAATGAAAACAACTCTCCGAACTTGCTTTGCCTTTTTCCTGTACTTCCACCCCAACCACCAATGCATTAAATCTTCAATAGATCCTGGTATTACCTATTGAATTCCCCACCAGTCCATGATTTTAGACCAAACATTCCATGCAAAATAACAAGATAGAAGAAAGTGATTAGCAGGTTTCACCTCAGCTTTGCACAACACACAAGGCAATACTACAGAACCTAACAATACTCCAGGTCTGCTAAGAAATGAAGATGTTTTCAGCCTATCCCTCCAAGCAAGCCAAGTAATAAACTTAGCCTTAAACGAAGCAAAATTATTCCACACTAAATCTAGGAAACAATGGACAGGGCCAGGAATTTGCATGCACCAGTTATAGATAGCTCCAACTCTAAACAACCCTGACTGGTGAGCCTTCCAAGAAATGGAATCCTTTTTATCACTATGTAGGCAAGGCCTTACTCCCAACATATTTTGCAGCCTAATCACCTCATCTTCCTCTCAACCAAAAATGGGCCTTCTAAAATGAAAACACCACTTGTTGGTGCTATTTCGACAAGAAAGCTACAATTTCAAGGTGATCTCTTTGTCTAAAGTCAGCTGGTACAACCTAGGAAATTGGGATTTAAGACTTGGGGATCCCCTCCAAATATCATCCCAAAACTTCACCATATTCCCATCACCAATCCTAAGCTCCACATTTTCCACAAAGAAATGATACACCTTAGGATTTATATGAACCACAGCAAGAATATCTCTCCATATAATAGAAACAAACCCAAAACCATTCAATGAAGGGAACCAACCACCTCTGAATACAGCATATTTGTTACAAATCACTGATTTCCACAAAGCCTTACCTTCCAAGGCATATCTCCACCACCACTTGAGTAACAAGCACTCATTAGTCACTAGGAGATTTCGGATCCCAAGACCTCCTTGATTCCTAGGCAACTGCACCTCATTCCATTTTACTAAATGAATTTTCCTTCGAGATTCATCTCCTCCCCAAAGAAACCTAGCTTGAATCTTATCAATTTCTTTAGCCACACACACCGGAATATTAAATAAAGACATATAGAAGATAGGTACGGAAGACAGAACAGACTTAATGAGAGTGACTCTCCCGGCATAAGAGAGCATCCTATGCTTCCAACCAGATAACTTCTGTTTAAACCTGTCCGCCACTGGCTGCCACACTTGCTTTCTACCTGGCTTGGCACCAAGTGGCAACCCAAGATACTTTATAGGAAGTTTATGACTTAGACAATTCAGTTTGGCTACATATTCTTCCACTAACTGATCTTCAACTCCCACACCACAAATCATACTTTTATGAAAGTTTATCTTCAACCCCAAGACCACTTCTGTCATGACCCCGAACCCGCCCCTATGGATTAAGGTCATAACCAGCCAGTAATCAAAAGATTACCTACGGCCACAATCCTGATTAAACATGTTTCAATAAAAATAAGGGGCCAAAACAGAAGCAGACTTAAAAATTTTGTCCAATGAGCTGTACTTATATGGCATAGCAGAATTATTCCAAAAGCATTCCATAATAACTTACACATATAGACAGAATTAACATCTTGTACATCCAGGAACTTCAAACGTGTAGTCAGCCAAACAAAAGTTTATGTACATGGGTGATCCAACGTATTCACCAAAGTAACAAAAAGAGTAAACAAAAGAACAAAAACAAAGTCTCGTACGTGAGACATTTAGGCTGACTCCACAAAACTTGACTTCCTCTCACATTCTTCACTGAGGCTGGGTTTAGACATCTCTTTGCTCACCTACATATATTTAAATGAGAGTAAGTGAAAACCCAATGAATAATATCAAAATAAAGAAACTATATGAATGAAATTCGTAATGGACGTATCAAATCCAAACATATCAAACGGCCTCGGGCCCAATTCATTCATGTCAAACGGCATTTGGCCTAATTCAGTCATGTCAAACAGCCTTTGGCCCAATTCAATCATGTCAAATGGCCTTTGGCCCAATTCATTTATGTCAAACGGACATTCGTTCACAATTCAAATTAACAAATCCGTGAAACTTATACAGAAGTAAGCATTTGGAAAGTAACATACTTCAAAATATCCTTACTAAGATATTACTCACAGTGCTCTGTCGATGGCTTTACCCTTGTGCTTAACCCTACACATTTCATAACATATTGGGTCACAAATAATTCAATCTGTTTTTAACTTATTATTTCTCTTAAGCCTCTTTCTTATCTTTTTTGTTCATTTATAGTGTTCAGTGCATACCTAAGAGTGCTTGGAAATGAAAGAGAACGGAAAACGGGACGTAAAACAACTTTTCAAAATTTCTGAAACAAGGCCCTTCACTCAAGCGCAGCTTTGGTCACTCGAGTGGCCTACAAAACTCTGAAAAAGTGCTGGTTGCATGAATTTATGCTCAAGCGAGATTTTCGACGCTCAAGCTAGAAGTCTTACAAAACAAGGTTTGCTCGAGCGTAAAGTTTGCCGCTCGAGCCACTGTGCAAATCTCTACAAAATTTCTGAAACCTAAATTTTCATGCTCGAGCAAGACTTCCCTCACTTGAGCAGATGGGTCGAATTCTGGGTTTTCCAGCAAGCTGTTTGAGTTTCAAAACACAACCCCAAAGTTCAAAGTTTGCAAATTGATGCCAAAAACATAGAAAAACATTGTGTATCATAAAAACTTAGATAATTTGAAACCAATTGTCTAGAATCATGGTCCATTTCCAAAATCATTCCAAATTCTTTGCCAATTTTGAAACTTATGCATTCAAGCTTCATACCTTCATGAATAATGCATGCATGTTAATTATTGACTCCAATTCGATTTGAAATGGCATAAATGATGCTTATAATCATGAAGCTAAACAAAACTATGCTTGCAGGTATGATTTGGTACTCAATTCTTCATGTCTCATGCTCAAATGAACATAATCATGGTGAATGCAAACATGCATGTATATACAACTCCAATTTTATTACATTCAACTCAATTCTTATTCTTAGTCACATATCACACTTGGATTCACTTAGTTATAAATTTAAACACATCAATTTGAGCTCAATTATTCACCTAGGAGCTTCAATTCTTCCAAATATAGCCAATTCTCGGGCTAATCCTCTTAGTTTCTTGAATTCACTTGCAAATCCCCAAGGTTGAGCTCTCTCTCTCTCTCTCTCTCTCTAATTCAGCTCACTCTCTCCCTTTAGAGTGTATTTTCAGATTCTTGAGGTCAAAATGAGGAGCCTAAGTGTGTTTAACCCATATATATACTAAGTGATTAATTTAAACTAATCCATCTCAATTAGTGTTAACCAGGTACACTACATTTAATTGATTTAATCTAATTATTTTAATTCGAATCGATTTTTTTTAATTAAATTTCACCATAAGCTCTAAAAATTATACTAACCGCAAAAATATAGTTAATTTCAGTTTCAGTCGCCTCTACGGCCTTTAATTAAATTTTATAACAGAAAATCAAATAGATTTTCCTTCGGTGAACAGATAGAAATTCAAAAACACATATAATCATATAAATGGCATTCAAAATCATATCAAGCACATAACCACAATCATAAATAGGATTGATTACATAACACAGGACATGGTTATCACAACTTCAAAGCATCTCAGAATGCGTTTCACAACCACAATCTAGACCAGTCAACCTCACAAAAAATGATAGTGTCATCAGCGAACTGTAAATGAGATATATTAACCTCTCTACCACCCATTACCACGCCTTTTATAATCCTCAACTCCTTAGCTCTTGACAGCAATATATTCAACCCTTCAGCAACAACATTAAACAAAAAAGATTAAAGACCTATCTAAGCCTTTTTTGTGGACAAAATTCAGCAGATGGTAAGCCATTGACCAAAATAGAAATTCGAGCAGATTCCACACATTCTTTCATGCAACGAGTCCATCTTGATCCAAACCCAAAACTAGGTAACATTTGCAGCAAACAATTCCAATTAATAGTGTCATAAGCTTTCTAGAAGTCCAGTTTGAGAATGAGGCCCTTCCTGTTTGATTTTTTCCACCAATCCACCACCTCGTTTGCTATAAGCACACCATTCAAAATATTTCTTCCCCCCACAAAAGCAGACTGAACCTTATCAATCACACTAGGCAGAACTTGCTTAAATCTATTGGCCAACACTTTGGACAGCACTTTATAGGGAGAATTTATCAAACTAATAGGCCAATAATCAATAAGAGAGTTAGGATTTTCCTTCTTGGGGATAAGAGTAACAAATGAACAATTTACCCCACATCCCAATTTACTGTTACTGTAGAACTCCTTCATGAACTTCATGATGTCATCTTGCAAAAATTTCTAACCTTTTTAAAAAAAAAAAAGCATATTAAACCTATCAAGACTCGGGGCTTTGTTGCCATCACATTCTTGAATAGTAGCCCATACTTCTTCCACTGAAAACTCTC
The DNA here is from genome assembly GCA_025200525.1 of Camellia lanceoleosa. Classification (NCBI taxonomy): domain Eukaryota; kingdom Viridiplantae; phylum Streptophyta; class Magnoliopsida; order Ericales; family Theaceae; genus Camellia; species Camellia lanceoleosa. Next base: position 90,021,063 of record CM045759.1, read on the forward strand.
TCTTCAAAATGTCAACTACCTGATTAGCTTCAATCTTCTTAAACTCTCCTCTAATTCTTGGCCTATACCTCCAATGTTCAGTAAATAAACTCTGGAAATGGTAGCAAGCTGCTTGTTTAACCTCACTGGGTTCTTCAACCTCTACCTCCATTAACCTCCAGAGAAGTAATCAAGTTTCTATTATGTCTCTTCGTAGCCATAATATGGGGGGAAAAATCTAGTATTTCTGTCACGTTTAAGAGCCCAATCCATCCTACACTTTTGCACCCACATCCACTCTTTCCTTTTCCTAAGCTTCCAAATCACACCCCATACCTCCTTTCTTCTGCCCTTTTTCACCCCATCCAACTCCCTCAGTTCAGATTGTAAATCCAAAGAATGTAGTTTAGTTTCTGGTTCTTTCAACTTTGAGTCTACATCACCAAATACTGTCATATTCCATCTTTTTAAAGCAACTTTCAAAACTCTCAACTTCTCCATAATTACGTAGCTTGCCCATCCTTGTACCCTTGTTGAATCCCAAACTCTATGCTTTTTCTTTTCTTTTTTTCCTAGTTAGCAAAACAACTATTTGGAATAATGCTGTACAAAATTGATAATGTTCTCAATTTTAAAATCGAAAAAAAATTGATAATATTCTCAGTTTTACTAGATAGTCGAATCAAACCAAAGGACAGAAGGGCAAAAATGTCTTTATATCTCAAAATAGGACTTGTTGATTCAAAAAATCTTGAACAGGACCTAAGCTACCACAGTATTAGTGAATAGGACTTATAGGTAATTAATCTTTATTTCTTTTTTTTTTAATCAACAAGTGGGTGCAGCTTGAGACTTGTGGGTGTAGCTCCTTTAGGTTTCAAATTCAACTCCTATTATGTACTACTAATTCTTTGGGAACATGCTCGTGAGTTTTGCTCGAGATTTGTCTGATCCACATTAAGGGTCCCGATCTATGTGGAGAAGACACTTTGCATGGATACTGAAATTAGTCGATGTGCGTGTAAATTGACTCAGACCCTTAGTCATTAAAAAAAAAAAACCAAAAAATATGTTATAGTTGCCTTGTGTCAACCAGATCCAATCTCTGCCTTCCTAGAGTAGTAGCACTAACAGCATCTATTATCAGGAATTGATGAAGAAGTTTATCTCTTGCTGGATTTCTAGCACTACGTTGGATTTGAGAGTTGAGTACACTTGGTTTGTTGCACTTTTGGTAAAAATAAATATTATAACATCAGTTTGATTAGCAGTATTTTTTTTATCAGCAAAAATAATTTTTATTGATTAGTAAGATTAATTATGAGATTAGTGAATGATTGGTTATTTAACTAGATTAGTGAGATAAATAATTTCTTTTATTCACGTTTATTTTAAGATATATATAAAAATATATAATCCTAATTATGTTTTTCTTTCATATTATTAATTGTACAATTAAAAAATTTGCCAATTTGTTGGATAAAATGTCTATAAGAATCTAATCCCGATAATAAAAATTGCAACCAGACATTGAAATGTGAGTTTTTTGAATTAATAATTTCAATTTTATGCTATAATCCGTCCAATTAAACAAGCCCTAAAATTCTTGTTTCCATCCCATCCAGGCTTGAAACGTAAACCTCTTGTTAGATTAATACATCCAAGTGCCATTTAATTATGAAATTTCTTTGCACGTACATTCCTATAAGTACTCCTTTGTTCCTGTTTCTTCCATTTCTGTCATCCCACGCTATTGGCAGTGTTTTAAACTTACTGAATGGGTATTCCTCTTTTCATTATTATTAATGAAGGGGAATTGCAAATGTGTATGTCCACAGTAAGTGAAAATTATGTGTATAAATTAAGATGAATTGAATTTAGAAGGTTCGGATTTATAATTAATCTCAAAATGAATCTCTTATTGCTTTTTTGTACTTTGGGATTACCCACTTGCCGTCAAGGGTGTTGATTTTCACGTGGAATCAAAGCATGACAAAAGCCTACACTACAAGTCTCTCTCTCTCTCTCTCTATCTCACTCTCTAAAATTCTAGTGACCCTCATTTCTTCCATGACCGGGTCTCGCGGTGTACTTTCCCTACCACACAAACAAGCAAAGAAAAACAAGATTAAGAAAATTTGGAGCCAAATTTCATTATAATAAAACGTCCCCTAAATTATTACCTTTCTTTTCTTTTTTTTTCTTTGCCTGCAAATTTTCTTTACATCTATCTCTCTGCATTATCAATTCATGTGATCACAAACAAACAGAGAGAAAACAAAAGGGTTAAAAAAAGAGATTGTTTCTTTGACAATAGGCTATGAAATCAGATGAACACATCTCCAGGGTATAGGCATGTTTGTTGCAAACCCGCACAACACAATCTAGCTCTCCATATATATATATATCCTATTTTTCTTTTGTCTTCATCTTTTCAATTCATTGGCCCTCTACATTTGTGGTGACATGGATTAAGTCCAAATTTCTTTGTACATTTTTTTTTTCTTCTTCTTGAGACATTCCAGGAAAATTCCCCATGACATTAATTGATTTGCTACATGTCTTTCATTCTCTTTATCAAAATGTTTGATTCTTTTCCATTATAAATCTCCTCCACTTCCCCACAAAGAATTGAGACAAAGACTTAGACGAAGAAATGAGAGATATGGACACCTATGAGGACAGGAAATCAGGATGTGGCATATTCAATGCAGTTTTTGGACGTCTCAGAAGGACAACCTCTACCGGTTCAATTCCGACATGCAACACAAATAGTATCATAAGAGTACCGAGCACACCCAACGCCAGGAGGCGGCGTGGTAGCTCGGACGACACCTCCTTCTGTAACTTATCTAATGTTTCATCAGAGCCATCACTGAAACAAGTTGACAGGGTCATTGCCAGGCCCGGGCCAAACCATCATAGGGTCCCACCTTCATATCTTCATCCCAGCCAAGGTGGTCTAAAAACTACTAATGAAACAAGTACAACAAAAACTGCAGCTGCCCAAGGTTATGTCCAAGGGAGAAAGGTACCGCAGGGTACCACTGGCATCTCTGGCGAGCTCGAAAGCATGATAACTGATCACCAGCGATCCAAGGGAGCAAGTACTTTTGTACGAGCTTCGTCAGGCAATGTAATGTTGTTTGGCCATTTGGGTAACTTGCGACAACCTGGTGGCGGTAGCGGTGGTTATTCAAATTCGAATGATGTCCTTAATTACCTACCCAAAACAACAAACAAGGAGTCCTCAATGCCGAATGGGAAGTACCCAAATTCTATAATGGGGAATGTAGTGAAGAAACACAATGAAGAGAGTGAACAACCAAGTTCCCTATGCAGGGCTCTGTCGACTAAGATGGATCCGGAGCAATTGAATATAATGGGGAATGAAGATTACAATAATGAAAGGTTTGCAGAAGCTCTGGCACTTTATGATGCAGCTATATCTATTGACCCAAATAAGGCTTCATATAGGAGTAACAAAAGTGCAACACTGACAGCCTTAGGTAGGCTTCTTGAGGCAGTTTTTGAGTGTAGAGAAGCCATTCGGATCGAACCACATTATCAAAGAGCTCATAATCGTTTGGCAACTCTATATCTCAGGTAGGTATTATATAGCCATCAATAAACAATTTTGCCTCTGTTACACAAATTCCTTTGATCAGTAATGTGGTTATATATGTCTTCACACAGATTAGGACAAGCAGAAAAGGCATTGTATCATTCTAAACTAGCTGGTTCTGAATCTGAACCTAATGTCATCACCAAAGCTAAAAATCTCCAAGTTCATCTAAGTAAGTGTACAGAAGCAAAGAAACAACGAGATTGGAACACACTACTCAAACAAATTGGGCTTGCCACATCTGCGGGGAGCGCTGATTCTGCACCACAGGTGACTTAGCCCTTGACTTTATTTATTACAATCTAATCTCATTCTTCTTAGGATGTTGATGTTGATGTTGTATTAAGACTTGGAGCAACAATTATAGTTAACATGAGCGAATGATTTGGTTGTTATTGAAAAAGATTTTTGCTTTGCAAGCTGAGGCCTTGTTGAAGCTCCATCGGCACCAAGACGCCGATGAAGCATTGACAAAGGGACCAAAGTTTGACACGGAGGATTGCACGAAATTCTTTGGTCCTATTGCTAATGCTGGTCTATTGCTGATACGGGCTCAAGTTGACATGGTTGCCGGCAGGTTAGTGTTCTATATAGTATAAAAATTTTAATAAGAAAAAATGGAGTCTCTATTCCCACTCCATTTTGCTCTAAATACTATTTGGAGCAAGGTGGAGTGAAAATAGTAACTACGTATAATAAGAACAAAGAAGGAAGCGTATTTGGAGTCAAGTGGAGTGGGAATAGCGACTCCCAAAAAATCAAATATATATATATATATGAAACACTATTACAATGTTTCTTGTTTGTTGTACGCAACATAATTTGAAAACAAATTAGTGTTTTTAGCAATGTAAATTGTTAGGTTTTTCCATAAACTGTAGAGCTAAGTACCAGATGCTAAATCTGGCATTCTCAGTTAATGATCTGGTCTACAATCTCAAATCAATAGGAGGCTGCCCTGTTTGATTGCTCTGTTGCTGCCCTGTTTTGGTGTTTGATTGTTTGAATTGATAAGCGACGGTTTTTTTATGTTGGTATGTTGAATTTTCACAGATTCGATGATGCTGTGACAGTGGCACAACAAGCAGCTCAACTTGATTCAAATAACAGAGACGTGAACATGGTTGTTAGGAGGACACGAGCAACAGCAGGGGCTCGATCGAAGGGAAACGAGCTCTTCAGGTCACAAAGATACTCACAGGCTTGTGTTGCATATGGGGAGGGGCTTGACCATGACCCCTACAACTCGGTCCTGCTGTGCAACCGAGCCACTTGTAGGTCTAAACTCGGTCAATTCGAGAAAGCAATTGATGACTGCACTGCTGCCCTTAATGTGCGCCCGTCTTATAGGAAAGCCAGATTAAGAAGAGCTGAGTGCAATGCCAAGGTAACTATTTAGTGGGCGCTATGTCATTGAGATCAGATCTTTTATTTGAATCTCTCATGTCCCCATATCCCAAATCACCTCTCATGAAAAGAAAAGAAAAAAAAATCATGGGTTTTTGTGGATTTAGGCACAAAATTTAAAGCTTTTTAAAATTACTCCCATCCAAAAGATAGTGCCTAGGGGCAGAGCCAGAATTTGTCCAAAATTACACTCAAAATTTGAGACTTCCTAAACATTTTGGGGGGTAGACCTTGCTGGCCAGCCCTTCCTCTGCCCAAAATTCTGTCTCCAGATTGAGAACAACAATTTTGGTACAAAACTTACTCGGTCTTAAACATGATGTGTTATTGGCATTTATACAATATGATGTGTGAATTAAAATGTTTGTTTTGTGTGAAAGCTGGAAAAATGGGAAGCCTGCCTACAAGATTATGAGGTGATGATTAAGGAGACACCGGAAGACAATGAGGTGGGGTGCGCCTTGAAGGATGCCAAGGTACAACTTGAGAAACAAAGAGGCCAAGCCATGAGCGACACGAAGGTTGGTGGTGCTCATGACATGGTTGCCATATAAAGCAGTGAACATTTTAGAGACTAGGTAGCAGCGTTTCGTAAACACACTTTGTATTTTACATGATGGTTTTCCCAAGTAGAAACATTTAAGTTGTTTCATTTTAAGGATACAGGTTAAAGCCACACACATGCTAATGTGTAGGTTTATATTTGTATATAAAATGGTTGAATGATTACACGATCTGTAATAGTCAATTGATCATATTTTAGAGCGACACTGTGGTTAGGTAATTGATGACTATTTCTGTTCTGCTAATTGGTTGTCTAGAGATGTTTTAGATCAACTACAACATAATTCAAATATTTGAAAATATGTGATGGTGACTAAGATAAGAATATAGCTTAACTAATAGTAACCTTGTTAATTTTTACTTTTATAATTGCGATCGACTTGGATTTAATATTTTATAATTGTTGTATAATAATTTCGTTTTTAATACGATCAAATATGAATAATGTTAGAGATCATAAAAAAATATCATGAAATAGTTCAGGAAGATTTTTCACCCTTAAATTACACATATAATAAAATATCACACACTAATTATAAGATAAAAAATCTTCATCATGATATTTTTTTTCTTGATTCTTAACATTATTTATCAAATATATCATTTTTAATGTACGTAATTAAATAATCATTCATCAATTAATCTACAATTCGGTTGGATAGTTTTTTTAGATAGTAATAAAGTTGTATATATATATTAAGAGTCAGTGGGTTATGAATTGGGTATTCAACAAAGTGGAGGGTGTTCAACAAAATACTCTGAGCTAATTGAGTATTCAATAGAGTAGTTTGGGGTGTTCAAAATTGAAAATTCGATTAACATACTCATATATATAAATTTAAAAATATATATATATATATATATATAGGAAAGTTACGGTATTGAATTAAATACCCCAATTACAATGTAGGGTCGCCTCTATCCAAAACGAGGAGGAAAAAAAAAATGACAATAATATTTGTGCTATACTTTTAGATCTGTCTGCTTCCCTTTTCGAGACGTTAGAAGATAAAAAATGATGTGTTGTTGTTAAAAAAAAATAATAATAATAATTCTAAGAGGGATGTATTTAAAAAATAATAATAATTTTTTAAAAAAATCCGTGCAGGTGCACTGCTAGTAATATATTAATGTATAATAAATATGTTATCTTAGACAAATCTACACATTAAAATAAAGTAATGGGACAGAGACAGACAACTCATTGGATAGAATAAAAAAAATAATGAATCTAAAAATAAAAAAATAAAGAATAAAAAAATAAAGAGAAACGTATTGATAAGTCTCGTATACAAAATTTAAAACTTATTTAATCTCAAACAAAACACGTGCACCAATCAGTCCTATATATTTTTAATTGTTACAGTTTTTTTATAAAAAAAGAAAAAAAATTATAAACGCTACTACATCCTACCACCATAGGATTTCCATCAAACAGTCACTAGAGCCTTACCGGAATGTTCATCATCTTCGAGAAGTCAAAAGTATCGCCAGAAGTTTGCCGGAGTGTTCTGAATGTCACTGGAAGTAATCGAAATGTCCAAAATGTTCGTTAGACATTAAAAATATCATCAGAGACTCACCGAAAAGTCCAAAATATTGCCCAAAAAAAAATAGAGAAATTATAGTTAAAAAAATTAGCAAAATGTGTTAAATATTGATAAACTAAAAAAAAAAAAAAGTAACAACAACAATGGAGAAAAAAATATGTTATTTTTCAATTTTTGTAGGGTTTAAGTAAATAATCTCTAATATTGCCGTTTCAAAACAAAAATCTATTAAGCATTCATTTTTATTAATCATACTAAAAAATATGTTAAGAAACTGTAAAATTTTACAGTTTTAAAACATGTTATTAAACTATAAAAATTTTATATTTTTAAAGAATATTATGAAACTACAAAAGTTTACAGTTTTAAAGCATGATTAATTTTAGTACCAAAAAAAAAACTGAAATTGTAAAATTTTACAGTTTTTCACCGTTTGTAACTAAAATTTGAAAACAGTTTTTTCAAAACTTAAAAATTTTCTTCATTAAAATAGGAAAAGAGAAGTGTGTAATAGAAAAAAAAAAAAAAAAAAAAATGAGAGATCGAAGGAGAGAGACAAGATATAAAGAGATTATTGTACTCCAACAATTAGTTTTAGTTTAGATCTAATCGGGTCTGATGTAGATCTACTCAGAGATCTGAGTAGATCTACATTATATTTGAATAAATATACTCATCTTCTTCGCCGATAGTGAGAATAAAACAAAGAGTTAGTGGTCTGTGGTTGCCAGTGAACCCCATGTCGATGGTAGTTGTCGATCACCAGTGACTATATTAGAAATAAAAAGAGAAAAAATAAGACATGGTTGTCGGTCGCTAAAAATCAAGAAAAGAAAGAGATAAAGAAAAATAAAGACAGAAAAAAAGAAAAACGTTACAATACTCTTGGGTATGAATAAGAGATTATGGGACTAAATTGGTCATTCTTTATTAATAATTTGCCTTTTTTTTTTTTTTTTTTTTTTTGAACGAGAAAAATTAATGTCCTCTGTAAATCAATCAATGCAGCCCATGTCTCGGCTAAGGCAGCCGTGGTTGGGTTGCCAATGTGTGCTGTCTATCCATATTTATGGTGTCTCCCAATCTTCAAAGGGGGTTTCTATTTACATTTCAAAAATTAGGTTGGACATTTTAATTTAATTATATTTTTTTATTTCTATTAAGTTTTTATTTAAAATGAATAAAAAAATTTTGAAATTGAAAAAAGTGTAAATAGAAATATTTTAGACTCTTTACTAATCATCAGCCTGAATATTTATTTTCTTTTTTTTCTTTTTACTTTTATCACTTTGCATCTTTATATCTAACCCTAATCCAACCCTATTTGTTTTAATTCATCATTCTTACATTCTATTTTATATTAAAATCAATAATGAATAATAAAGAAAATGTTTCCAAACAATTTTCTATAGAAAGTAATTTTTAATTGTTATTCATCGTTTCGTAATTTAGTTTTCTGAATTCATTTAGAACTGAGTATCCGAACAAACTCTATATGTTTAGAATTAAATATCTGGAGAAATATATTTTGTTTAGCACTGAACAATTATAACCAATTTTGTTGTGTTCGGTATTGAGTATCTGAACAAATTTCATATGTTTGAATTTAAGTATCAGGATAAATATATTTTGTTCGGCATTAAGTATTTATATAAAACAACTTGAACCAATTTTCTTGTGTTTGACACTGAGTATTTGAACAAATTTTATATGTTTGGAATCAAGTATCTAGACAAATATATTTTGTTCGATACTAAGTATCTATATAAAATAATTTGAACCAATTCTTTTTGTGTTTGGCACTGAGAATCGGAAAATCGGTAACCGAGTAGATGTAGAGTAAGAGGAGACCTTCATCGCTTGAAATTCTCTTCTGAATTTGTTCCTCTATTTGTGGGTAATGAAATGTACAAAGTAGATTTGTATAAGGTTTTAGGAGTTTTAGGGTAGAATATGTATTATTTAGAGTGTCCAAACAAATATATAAAATTTCAAATTTATTATTAAAATGCTTGAAGTATTGGAGTATCCAACCTAAATCTTGAGATGTATTCAGAGCCTCCCTTGTTCAAAAGTTGAATCGATTTTTTTCATACCGGAATTGTCCTGAAATAGTTTATTTAATTACAGTGTGCATAACTGATATTTATAACTTTTGGGTGAATAAGATATTTATAATTAACTAAAGGGTAAAAACGAAAAATAACAATTTCACTTGACACGCTGTGTTTGTTAAGGCAAAAAATATTTTTTGATATTTGATACAATTGAAGATGAAAATCAATAGAAAATATTTTTTATAATCAATAAAAAATAAGTCTATATGGGCATAAAATATTTTCTACTTTTAAAATGTGAAAAATATTTTTTAAATTAAAATTTATTAGTATCATCACATTATTATCGTCAATCTTGCCTTCACCACCACATCACCATTACCACAGCCAATGTCACCGTTGCTATCACCGCCGTCCAACCACCATGCCACCACAAAAATATTTCATCTAGAAAATAAAATTTTTTTTTAAAAAAAAAATTGTAGAAAATATTTTCTATTTGCATTATCTTTTCATGTTTTCCATTTACATGAAAATGTTCATGTAAATTATTATTATTTTTATTTGAATTCATAAACATAATTTTCACAACCAACTTTTTGTTTCTTCAAAACTCACGCGCAGTTACAAATTCTTCATCTAAACCGTTTTGCTTTACGACCGAAAACGGTTCTCATCATTCCTTAGGCGAGAGCTTTGTTGGGCCATTAAAATAAACACTTGACAATATAAGGTGAGAAGACTTGAAAGGTGTAAATACACACTATTTATATATATATATATTCGTAAATAACAAATGAAAACATTATAGGTAGATTCCGTTATAAAAGATGTAGAAATTAAATAATAATAATAATAATAATAATTTTAATTATATAAGTAAACATTGTTTCCAATCTAGAAAATACTAAAATTTAACAATGGTCAAAAAAATTAGGAAAAATTATGTAAATAGTCCCTGTAGTTTACACGATATATCAATTTAGTCCATGTAGTTTCAATTTGCTCGATTTTATTCCTTAATTTAACGAATTGTATTATTTTAGTCCAATAAATAACGGTAGTTAAGCTAATTTAACGAAAAGTCAAATAATGTGTCAATTTGATCCTTGTATTTTTCATAAAGTGTCAATTTAGTCCTTGTCAAAATCGAAAAAATTGAAACTACAAGACCAAATTAACACATCGTGTAAAGTACAAGGACCAAATTGACACATTGTTTGACCTTCCGTTAAATTAACTTAACAACCGTTATTTATTGGACTAAAATGACACAATTCATTAAATTAAGGAGTAAAATCAAGCAAATTGAAACTACAGAACTAAATTAACACATCATATAAACTACCAAGACTATTTACATAATTTACCCCAAAAAAATTAGTTAAGGAAAGTTAGGTTTGGCAATAACAAAGCTTTTATTATCAATAGTCATGGAGAAGCACAGAGTTTAATTACGGAATGTAAGTGATAGATATATGTGGTAGAATAGCTCATTAAATTATTAACACACATTATTATTAAGAAAATGAAAATGAGTGGCAACACCAACACAGATCACATACCCACACCACACCCAAACACTACTTTCAAGTCTATTAAACAACACCACATCACATATAATAACTAGTAATTAAATTAAAATGTTGTCACACAATAGAAATAGACAGAGGCCCACGACGACGATGAGCGTCGATGACGTGAAGGCGATCAGCATCCCTAGGAGCGTTGTTATCAGCATCGCAGTTATCCATGATGGCGGTGAGCTGATAGGGGGAAGTGTCGGTGGCGAGCCATTGCTCAACCGTGAAGAGCTGCTGAGCGCAACCGGTGTGGGCCCCAGTTGTGGTCACCTCGACATAGTTACAGTACCAGCCGTGGTGTGGGCCGGACCCGTCCGAAGTCAGGTTCATGGCGCACACCGGCCCAGTCAAACACGGGCCTCTCCCGCTGAATATGTCCAGATTTCCTCTCTCGAAGTAGTTGTAGCCCGGGCCCATCAGCCCCCCCCAATCCTCTAGATCCGAAATCCGAATACCCCACCCCTTCGCATCGTACAGGGTCAGGCTGATGATCGAGTCCGTCCCTCCTTTTACGATCGAACCCGTTCTTACGTACACCGTATACACACAATCATCCTGCATTCATATATATATATATATATAAAAATGTATCACAGAATCGAAATAGAAAATGAGAGATTAGCTTACGGATCGGGCGATGGTGGTGGCTGCGAAAACGATGAAGAAATGAAACCAGAGACGGTTGAGTGCTCCCATGGCTCTGTATCTTAATATTTTTGTTTTTGGGTGCTTCAATATATATATGTATATATATCTGAGATCTATATGATGGGAGGGGAGGGTTTATTGTGAAAGGATGGGAATGAAGATTTTGCTTGGTGTGTATGTGTCTTTATATAGACACCGATTTGATAGGTAATGATGGAGGGGCGCGTGATATCATATAAATCTATCTTATTTGTCACTTTTTAGTTTTTGAATCTACTCTTTATTTTTATATTTTTTTTTAAAAAAACTTAATTTTTAACTTATCAAAACAAATAAAATGTTTAAAATGAGTTATATTATTGTATATGAAAATTTGAGCGTTTTCATCAGCTCTTTTATATTATTTTTTAAGCCAAAACAAGGAGTTCTTTTGTCAAAAAAAAAAAAAAAAAAAACATCCCCAACAATTCCTTTATCCAACTTGTCAAAGGAAAATATTTAACTTTGATAAATTTTTCATAATTCAACTTATAATGATATAATTTGACCAGTGTCAATTTTTATTAATTAAACAATTAATGATATGTGACCCATCACCCTTATCACATCATTATAAATGTCTTTGCGGGTTTAAAATTCACAATTTAAATTTTAAAATAATTGAAAATAATATTTTAATAGAATAAAGAAAAAAATAGAGAGTTTATTAGAATAAGTAGATGAAAAAGTGACTCAATAAAATAAGGAATCAATTTTTAATAATATTTTAAAGTAAAAATAGGATGGACCAATGGGGATGCCATTATATATGATTTTTTTTTTATTTGTATAATATTATTCGTAAACTAATTATTGAGGGCTGAATCATACGATATTAGCAAGTGATTCAAATTAATAGTGTGGCAAACAATTTTATAAATAGGACATAATCCCTCATCTTTATTTTTTAAATATGTCTAGTGTAGAAAAATTTTAAAAGTAAAAAGAAAATAATTAAAAAAATAAAAAAAAAATTTACTAAAGAGAAGAATAAAAAGTAAAAAAAGTAGCATTTGTGGATTTTTTCTGTGCCCTAGTAAATTTTTAAATTTTATTTTTTATTTATTGGCTGATCTAGTCGAGTAAATTCTGATCGTTTTAAACTTTTTAAAACTGAAAAACGAAATCACTAAAAATGAAAAATGTCAATAAAAGCAAATGCCAAACAATCCCTGTGATATTAAAATTTCTCATTTATCAACAACTTCATGTATGCAACTTCTCGTGAAACTCCAGGACTAAATGATAATTTTAGGTTAAGTATATCACTCTTAAATTGATTCTCACTCCAGTTATTGATTTGTTTATGAATTAACTAATTAAAATTCAATTGTCTACCACATTAGTATAGATAAAATAAGGGTAAATTTTACCCTCCTATAGTTTAGGCCATGTGCGGCTTGCCCTCTTGATGTTCGAATATTACTACATAATCCCCCTGTAGTTGAAGGAGTAAAGTACACAGTTAACTTTTCCATATATTCTAACAAGCCGTGCATAACACGGGCCTAATATGCAAATGGGCATGAAAATATGATTTTTTTTTCTCCAAATTAAATGACCAAAATGCCCTCATCTTCATCATGAATTTCCAAAACCTACCCTTAGACCCTTTGTCCCAAACAACACTGCCTCTACTTGGAGGGAAGCACAACACGAATGGAAACTCACTCTCAACTTTGAGGAATTTTCCTAACTCATCAATATCCACACAAAGCTCTCTTCTATCTCCAAATCTCCAACTCTCCAGTAATACAATTGTCCTAACAAGTAAATAAAATGGAAAACAAAGTTTAAATCACCAACTCTAACATACATATATGTACATATATAAACCTGCAAATTGTATCACAAACATATATATGAACAGTGAATAATATATATATAGAATAATGCTTGGGAGCGCGAATCCGCGCCCCCCGAATCCCCCGAAATTTGCAAACGACGAGAGAGAGAGAGAGAGAGAGAGAGAGAGAAGAGGAGGAAGAGGGAGAGCTCGTCCTCGGAGAGGAGGAGCTTCGTCGCCGTCAGCAGAGGAGAGCCGTCAGCTCGTCGCCCGCCTGCCTGCCCTTCGCCCTGCCCCTCGCCTCGCTTCGCCCGCTTCCGCCCCGCGCCTCCCGCCTCGCCCCTCCGCCTCCTCCTCGCCTCCTCCCCGAGCCCTCCCCCTCCTCCTCCTCCTCCTCCTCCCTTCTTCTCCCTCTTCTCCCTTCTTCTGATCTGCAAAAAAAAAAAAAAAAATTTCAGACGTCAAAACGACGTCGTTTTTAGATTTAGGGGGATTCGGGGAAGGGAAATTCGAGTTACGTAGCATTACTGATATATATATATATAATATGTATATATATGTATATTTATAGCCTGTAAGTGTATATATATTCTCCGGTCATTCAATATTCTACAAATCAATTTAAAATCTAAATACTAAATTCCTAAGGGCCTGTTTGGTAACGTTTACGTTTTTAGTTTATATTTACAAAAATTTTATAAACTATTTTTTATTTATTTTTTGTTTATTTTTAGAAAAACATAAACCACAAACGTATTTGGTTTAGACAAAATATTTAAAAAAATTTAAAAATATAAAAAAGAGTAAGAAATGGCAAGTGGTGGCAGGTGGTGGATGGAGTGGTGGCAAGTGGGTGGTGGTGGCAAGTGGGTGGTGGTGGTGGGTGATGGTAGCAGTGGTTGGTGGTAGTGAATAAGTGGTGGTGGTGGTGGCGGGTGGGTGGTGGTGGCAAGTGGTGGCGGGTGGTGGGGGTGGGTGAGGGTAGCAGGTGGTTGGTGGTAGTGAATAAGTGGTGGCGATGGTGGCAGGTGGTGGTGGCAGGTGGGTGGTGGGTGATGGTGGTTGTGGTGGTGGGTGGTGGTGACGGGTGGCTGGTGGTGGCTAGTGGTAGCGGCTGGTAGATGGAGGTGGCAAGTAGGTGGTGAGTGATGGTGGCGGATAGGGGGCGGCGGGCGGTAGATAGTAGTGGCGAGTGGTGGGTGGTGGCGAATGGGTGGCAGATGGGTGGTGGTAGTGGTGGTGGCGAGGGGTAGGTGGTGGTGGTGAGTGGGTCCTGAGATGGTGGTGGTGGGTAATGGGTAGCAGGTGGGTGGTAGTAGTGGCAAGTGGATGGTGGTAGTGGTAGCGGGTGGTGGGTAGTGGTGGCAGGTGGGTGGTGAGTGGTGGTAGTAGGGGGTGGATGGTGGGTGATGGTGGCAGAAGACGGTGGTGGAAAATGGTAGCAGGTGGTAGCTAGTGTTGGGTGGTAAAAAAAAAAAAAAAATTTGAAAACTCAAAACATAAACTTATTTTTTGAGTTTACATTTTTTGGCCAAATTTATAAACTGGGACCATTGATTTATAAATCAAAAATTTACTAAACAAGTTTTTATTTGAGTTTTTAAAATTTTTGTAAATACAAACTGAAAACGTAAATGTTATCAAACGACACCTAAATAATTCACAGCGATGGGTATCTCTCTTCTTTCGCGTCCAAGACATTGTCATTTTGATCATCTTTGTACACTTCATATATCACCTCTAATGGTGCTCTCACATCCCATTCGACGAATGAATTCAGCATAAAACCAGTTCGAATCCAAACCCATTTCTATTTTGAACTCATAATTTGATTCGATCGAGAGCCATTTGCGATCTTCAACTGTCGAATCATGATGATTTAGGCTGAATCAACCCCATGCTTCTTACTTACACCATTAAATTCCAATACAAACAGGCATGATCTCTAAATGAACTTGATTTTGATTTTTGTGATTTTGTTCAATCGTACAACTTAGTTCTCTCCCCTTTCCTCTTCTCATATGCACGGCTGTTAGAAGTGAAAATAATAAGTAAGGTTATATATATATATATACAAGGGCAAATTGGTCTTTTTACGTCTACTATTAATAGTGTTAACTGTGCACTTTACTCTATCAACCACAGGGGGGTTATGTGATGATATTTGAACGTCAAGGGAGTAAGCTGCACATGGCCTAAACCATAAGGGGCTAAAGTGAAGTTTGCCCTAAAATAAAGGAGAATTTTTTTTAAGGTCTATAATATTAATATTTTATAAAATAAAGAATATATAATATTTTCATAATAGTTAAAGTTCCACAATATTTCTATAGAAAAAATTTGACTAAGAGAAATTTTGTCCGACTTAGAGAAATTTAAAATTTTTCTAAGTTGGGGCCGAAATTTCTCTGAGGCAGACAAAATTTATCTGAATCGAATTTTCTTTGTAAAAATGTTGAGGGATCTTAGTTAATAAAATATATATATATATATATATATCTTGGACCTCTCCTACTATACAAAGTTGGAGATGAATGTTTCACTAATTTTTTCTAAAATAAAAATTATATTTTAAAGATTAATGATGAACATATAAAATTTTATAAATTAACAATAATATTTTATATAAAAAAATATGTACAAAATGATGGGAGAGAAATTTAAACCAATCATTAGAAGTAAAGAACTCATAAAATATATTTAACTACAATATTAATATTATCATATCATTTTTATACACAAGAATTCTAGTCCCATTACATTTTCAGATTTTAAAATCTCAACCATTATAATAATTAGGATAAATTACAAATATACTATTTGAAATTTGTTTAAAAAATAAATTATCTCATATGATTTTGAAAATTATAAATATCCCATTGTCTAAATTTTTTATTTAACAAAATTAATAAAATCAAATAAAATTTTTAATTACTTTCCTACACAATAATAAATTACTTAAATTATTAATTAAAATATATTTTTGATATTATTAAAAATTATTAACTGACTTAATAATTTATTAATAATATAATTTATTTATTGTACGGCTAAAAATTTAAAGGGATAGAATTTAATTTTTAAAATTATAAAAAAAATTATATTTTAAATAAATTTTAATTAGGTTTGTTTTCATTCTCTTTATTTGGCTTTTTGAACATTATTGTATAGTAGTGGGGACAAATTGTTCCCAGTACAGCAAGCACGTGGGTGGTGTCAAGTTGCATCTGCACAGGTCCTGCCCTCCATCTCTGTGTACTTTTTTTCGGGATTTTCTGATTAGGAAATGTCGTAGTTCACACCAGGTGCTTCGAGTCTTGAGGAATGCTAGATCCACACCTATTTGTCGCGTGTGAACAGAGTATTTTAGTAATTTTTTAATTAAAATTTAAGATAAAAAAATTAATATGTTTATGGTGATTTTTTGATTTTTTTTATAAAAAAATATGTAAAAAGTAGAAAAAAAATAAAATTTTTGACTTTTTAATATATATTATAGGTTTTTTGATTTTTTTTAATAACTTTTTAACTTTTACACTAAGGGCTGATTTGAGGTATCTTAAATCAATTAAAAAGTCAAAAAATTACTCCAAAATCCAAAAAGATATTACTATTCACAAAAAATATATATATATATATATATTTTTTTTTCTGCCCAAAGTACACACCGAATTGACCCAAAGCCGGCTGTTGTGCAGCGGCGGTGCATATATATGAAAGGATTGGGTGTGGTTTGTACACACACCACTGTTTGGCCTGTGGGGGCTATCACGGGTCCCGTTTTGATAATCTGAACCGTTAGATGTATAGAATTCGTCGAATACTATATGTCTGTAAAAAATCACATTGATCGGATATCGATAACTATATGATCAGATCAGTTATGTACGACAAATAGATGGTGTTATAATTAATGATTGAAAAATAAATAGATCTGATCAGATAGCTATCGATATCCGATTAAAGTGATTTTTTATAGGTACATAGTGGCGCTGTTTGGGAAGGGGCTTAAAAGGCTATTATAGCCTAAAAAAAAATTTTAGCCAAAAAGCTCTCTTTTTGCAAGCTTTTTTACAAAAAAAAAATAGATCAAGCCTAAGAAGGTGTAGGCTGACCTATTTGTCACCCTACTGCACAATGGCAAGTTGGCTAAATGATGATTTTACCCCTTGACTTTAATTTTAAAAAATATATGTGTAGGGGCAAATTTGTCATTTTAAATTAAAACATCATTTCAACACACTTTCCAATACAACAACTCAACTAAAAATTCATCTTATCTTCCCAAACAGAAAATTAAAATAGCCTACTAAAATAACCAAAAAGCCAAATAGCCTACTAAAATAGCCACTTCCCAAATGAGGCCAGTGTTCGACGAGTTATACACATTGAACGGTTCAGATTATTAAAATGGGACCCATGATGACCCTCACGGACCAAACAAAACCATGCAGTGCTTTGTACCAAAAATAGCCAATAATTTCCAACTCCCCTTCACAACTGCCGATTTGTACGGCTGGGACTCACCTGTCACTATTCATTTCTTACACAGTCTTTTTATACAATTTTTTAATATACATTTTTTCATAAAAATCCAAAAAGTTAACCCAAACCTTCATATTTTTTTCTCAACTTTTTTAATCTAAAAAGACAAAAAGTATACTTTTTTAAGTCACTCCAAACCAGCCCTAAGATAGTTACTTACCAAACGAACCCTTAAGCTTTTTATTTTATTTTTTAATCACAATTGACTCTAGATTGTTATAGATGAACATCAAAAATCACTCATGTTTGTTTTGGTTTTAAAGGTTTAGATTGGTTGTCCCTTTAGATTACGATAGGTCTTAGTGGGGAGTATTAATAGTATGGGTTGGGAGAGGATATTTGCAAAATAATCCATGCGGATTGACGTCAAGTCTGATTGGTCAATTGGTAAATTATAATTTTTTATTTTTTATTTTTTTTACTTGTTGAATATTTTTTTAAACATTAATGTTTAATGTTTTTATATTTTTTGTTAAGTAAAAATCATAATTTTATAATTTTATATTTATTTTATATAAAAATAATTTAACAATCCCACACTTAAAATTATCATCAAAACAAACACAAATAAGATCTTAACTCTGTCCCTCTCTCTTGCAATTATCATAATTAAAAACGCAAACATGGGGGATTTAATTGTTGAAAAAAATAATTTTATGATAATTTTAATGTGAAATTAAAATGGATCTCAATGCTATATGTACTAATTAGTGTACTAACTAGTATACCAATTGATAATGTGGCATAATTTAAAATGTTTTTAGTATTTGTAATTTGTATAATGAGTAGGGTCAATAATAATTTTATAACTAGGGTTGGTACACTAGTTAGTATACTAATTGGTGCATATAGTACCACCGCAAAAAAAAAAAAAAAAAAAAAAAAAAAAAAAAAAGAAGAAGAAAACAAAAAACTATTGAGAATTGAACGAAAAATTATTTCATAAAGTTGGCCTCATGAATGAGGTATTGAGAATGGAGTGTAACCACCTATCTTACATTGATTGTAGAAGAAAGTATTGATAAGTATTTAAATCCAAAATTTTTGATAAGAGTATGAACCCTTTGAGACATCCAAAATTTTCAAAGAAATGAGTTATGGATCCTTCAAGTATGGGCTTGGGCCAAAACTATAGTTCAAATTAGTTATGCAAAATCCAACCAAGCGAGGTCTGGGCTCGTGGATATTGGGCTTGAGGCTTAAGGTTTGCTGGAATGGATTAAGTTTGGGCTTAACCAGATTGGTGGCTAATCTCTTTTGGCCTAGGTCAGTTAAGTGGCTCCAGATATACATGCATATATTTATACATCAGTTTTGTTGAATTTGTGTCTTCAGTTATATGTGTGTACCATCAGTTTTGCTGCATTTGTGTCTTCAGTTTTGCATAATTGAATTCTACATTTATTACTAGAAGGCTCCTCCCCTCTTCCCTTTGTATAAAAAGAGACCTTCCTTTTTATTTGTGTCACTCAGAATGTTTTGCATATTTCTGTGCTTCAATTTGTAGTCTCCTACATAAAGTAGTTCTATGATTTCATGTATGAATTTGCATATTTAATTTGATTATACATTTTATACAACAATCTTAAAATAGATTATATGTTCCACATATGAATAACAAATAGGTTCATATGTAATTTGTAATACTTTATTTTCCTTAGGAGACTACACTGTTTTGCTTCCTTGTCTTATTTCAGTATTTTATTTTGTTATATATTTCTGTTTATTAAGTTGTAATCTTTAGTATGATTTAATTGTTAGATATATTTCTTCAACAAATAATGAATTTACAGAACATTACAAACAGAACAGGAAAAAAAAAACATAAACAGAATTTTATTCTTAACAGAATAATAAAACAGATTATAAATCAAGACAGAACTTACAACTTTTCTGCAGAATCAAACTAAGAATAAATTTGTGATTGAGGCCAGTGTTTGGACACTGTGTCTTTAAGACAGAAATTCGTCCTCTCCTAGGTGCTTGAGATTAACGGACGTCCTGCCTCCAGGATTCAACAATCACCCCAAACAGATGCAGCACTGCAAACTGAATGTACTACGAACCAGATTGTATATTCTAACTTACAAAAGATGCAAAATGAAGATGAAGAAAAGCAGAGAACAGAGAGGACTAAATACGGGAATGAAACTATATCTCTTGACATGGAATGGAGGGTTGATATATATAGGCTTGAGAAGTGCCTATTCCGGTATAGAAGACTGTTATGAAGAACAGTCGCGACTGTTGGAGAAGAAGAGAAGTTGCAACCGATTTGGACACTGTGTCTTTAAGACAGAAATTCGTCCTCTCCTAGGTGCTTGAGATTAACGGACGTCCTGCCTCCAGGATTCAACAATCACCCCAAACAGATGCAAAGATCTAAACCTAATGTACTACTTAACCGATTGTATATTCTAACTTACAAAAGATGCAAAATGAAGATGAAGAAAAGCAGAGAACAGAGAGGACTAAATACGGGAATGAAACTATATCTCTTGACATGGAATGGAGGGTTGATATATATAGGCTTGAGAAGTGCCTATTCCAAGATAGAAGATTTATGAAGAAGAACATATGATCGTTGGAGAAGAAGAGAAGTTGCAACGAAATAAATTTAAATTTGAAATTTCATTCGAATTTTCCTTGAAAATTATTTGGAAAAATCAAATAATTTTGGTGCAAAAAATAAAGAAGGGCTAGACCCAAATCACCTGCCGCCGCCTGACCCGGCGGACGGACGGCGCGGCGGCAGCAGCGTGTGGTGATGGTTTTGGGTTTGTCCATAACTCCTCCTACAAAACTTGGGTACCTTGGGGCCCAACCCAAGGTCTCCAACTTAGAGCTTATAAACTCTATGAAACTCTTCTAAATTTCCTATGGGACAAGGTTTTGGATACCAACTCAAAGGAACCACACAAAACATTTTTCATGTTTATGAGGCTCACTTCGGTATCAATTTCTCATTCACTGTAAATGGTTTCGACCACGAGTATATATTCTTGTTCACCACATGGCAAGGAACGATTGCACTCGGACCCACCCAAACCGAGGTATGGGACCTACTTTAATTAACGCTCAAAATTACGGAAATTAATGGTAAAACCATTTCTCTAACAATCCCCACATGAATGAAATTGAAAACGAATATGCAACAACATGCATAATCGAGAGTACAAAACCGAAATATCACGCAAAGGATAGGTAGCTTGTGGCTTTTGAACCTTCCCTTGTGAAAGACGATCGGGTTCTTGGTGATTAGTGAACATGATGTCTTGAACTATTCTCGCCATTGATGTAAACCAAACAATAGTCTATCACACGCTTTTATTTCCTTACACAACTGGTTCTATCGGTTGTGCCCATTTTGGCCTCGGACAATACCGGTTTTCTGAGTGCTCTAGAGAATTGACCTTTTACCAATTCTCATTGAACCGCCCATTCACACTCATATAGGTGATTTTCATTAAGAGTATTCGCTATACCCCACTTGGATTTCCAAGATATGAATATCATTAAAAGCAAAGCTTAACCTCGATTAGCGCAGACATCACTATGTCATCATAGGAAAGGGTAGGAAAATTTTTCCTTAGTGATACTAATGAGTCACACATAATTCGGTTGTCCCTTTGAACCTAGATTTTGGGATCTCCAATACCTAGGTTGGGTTGCCATTAAGGCGACTCTTTAGTTAAAAGGCTTTAAGCCCATTCCCTCGATGATCTTAAAACTTGCTCTCTGGTCAAACCTTTGGTTAACGGATCCGCGATATTATCTCTTGACCTTATGTACTCAATGGAGATCACTCCATTTGAGAGCAGTTGCCTAACAGTATTATGTCTACGTCGAATATGACGAGACTTACCGTTATACATATTATTTTGTGCCCTCGCCATTGCTGCTTGACTATCGCAATGAATGCAAATGGCTGGCACAGGTTTTGGCCACATTGGGATATCCTCTAGAAATTGACGAAGCCACTCTCCTTCTTCACCTGCTTTATCTAAAGCAATAAATTCAGATTCCATTGTGGACCTTGCAATGCATGTCTGTTTGGATGACTTCCATGAGACCGGCCGCACCTCCTAAGGTAAAGACATAACCAACTTTGGTAGACTTAGAGTCTTTAGTGTCGAGATCCAATTAGCGTCACTATAACCTTCTAAAAGCCGGATATCTCATATAGTTCGGTTCATAGTTTCGAGTATACTTTAGATATCTAAGTACCCTAACTATTGTCGGTTCCGATTGCGCTCTGGATTGCTAGTATACCGCTAATCGCTAATCGCATATGCTAAATGACGAAAGTGCGATTCATGAGGTACATTAAGCTTCCGATGATCCGGAGTATTCTACTTGTGATATACCTTCACCCATATTCTTCATCAAATGAAGATTAGCATCTATAGGGTCTTAGCGAGACGATCGTCATGCTTGTTAAATTTCTCAAGTATTTTATCAACATAATGTCCTTGAGACAAGGTATATCCTTGAGATGTCTTTGTAATTTTTATTCCAAGTATTACATCGCTATTCCCATATCTTTCATGTCAAACTTAGAGTTCAACATTCTCTTGGTAGTGTGATCATTCCATTATTACTACCAAGGATGAGCATATCATCTACATATAGGCAAACAATGACATATCCCTTTTACGTGTTTCTCACATAAACACATTTATCACATTCATTAATTTTAAATCCATTTGACATCATTACATTGTCAAATTTTTCATGCCATTGTTTGGGTGCTTGTTTTAGACCGAAAGAGACTTCACAAGTTTGCACACTTTTTTCCTTTCCTCGAACCACGAACCCTTCTCGTTGTTCCATGTAAATTTCTCATTCAAATCGCCATTCAAGAATGCGCCTTAACATCCATTTGATGGATCTCAAGATTATACAAAGTCGCAATAGCGATTAACATTCGAATAGACGTTATTCTTGTTACAGAGTAAGTATCAAAATAATCTACTCCTTCGCTTGTTCAGAACCTTTAACTACAAGTCTCGCCTTGTATTTATCAATTGAACCATCGGCTTCATCTTCCTTTTAAAAATCCACTTGTAACCAAGAGGCTTACAGCCTGGTGGAAGATCCACCAATTCCCATGTATGATTTTGTAGGATTGATTCAATTTCACTATTGATAGCTTCTTTCCAGGAAGGAGCTTCAGGAGTAGACATTGCTTCTTTGAAAGTTCGAGGTTCCTCTTCCAGTAAGTATGTTAAGAAATCAGGACCGAAAGATTTTTCTGTCCTAGCTCTTTTACTTCGTCTGGGTTCCTCCTCGACTTTTTCCTCTGGGTTTTCCTCAACTTGCCTTTGATCATTGTCAAAAGCAGCATCATATGTCCTTTTAGGCTCTTGTGTCAATTTACAAGGAAACACATTTTCAAAGAATGATGCATTCCTAGACTCGATAATTGTATTGACATGAATCTCTGTTCTCACTTTTATGTACCAAAACCGATAGGCACTACGTTGTTTGCATATCCTATGAAAATACAATCAGCCTTGGGTCCAATTTAACCCTTTTTGGTTCTGCATCGCCACTTTAGCCAAACACCCCACACTTTCAAATATTTGTAGGAAGGCTTTTGACCTTTCCAGTTCATAGGGTGTTTTATGAGACTTCTTATGTGGAATTTTATTGAGAATATAATTAGCGGAAAGAATAGCTTCCCCACAAGTTCGAGGTAACCCCGAACTTATTAACATGGCATTCATCATATCTTTTAAAGTACGATTTTTCCGCTCAAAGAACTCCATTTTGCCGAGGTGTATAAGGTGCATGGTTTGATGTATTATCCCTAATTGTGAACATAAGTCACCAAATGGTGCTACATATTCACCACCTCGCTACCTCTTATAGCCTTTATTTTCTTGCCAAGTTGATTCTCAACCTCACTTAAATTGTATGAATTTTTCTAAGGCTTCATCTTTGCTTCGCAACAAGTATACATAGCAGTACCGAGTGCTATCATCAATAAAGGTGATGAAATATTTTTTCCCTCCTCGTGTTTGAACAAATTTCAAATCACATATATCACTATGGATTAGATCCAGAGGTTCAGTATTTCTTTCAATTGACTTAAAAGATGCCTTAGTCAATTTTGATTCAACACATACTTCACACTTATGATTTGCATCAATATGAAATTTAGGTAGATATTCTAAGTTAATTAATCTACGCAAGGTACCATAATTAACATGTCCTAATCTACCATGCCACATACATAAAGACTCAACAAAGTAAGCAGAAGATGTGTTATTCTTATTAGAAATAGGAACCATCACATTACATTTAGTTTAAAAAGTCCATCGCTCAAGTACCCTTTCCCCACATACACCCCATTTTTAGTGAGTACAAATTTGTCGATTCAAACACAAGGCGAAACCCGTTTGCTCAAGAATGATCCAGATACTGTGTTCTTACGAATTTCGTACATGCAAAGACTTCTTTCAAAGTAAGCTCTTTTCGATGTCATCTTGAGTACTACTTGTCCCTTGCCTTCGACCTTAGAGGTAGAAGAATTGCCCATATAAAGTTGTTCTCGCTTTTCCACCGTTGATATGTGGAGAACATCTTTTGTCGAGCAAATGTGACGTGTAGCACCGTGTCCACCCACCATGTTTTGGGGTTGCTTACCAAATTCACTTCGACACCATTAGGACACATGTAATCCCAAATCATTGCACAAAGATTTTCCTCCTCTGTTATGTTGGCTTGAGCAGTTTCTTCTTCATGGTTCGTTGAGTCCGACGCTTGTAACAATCTTTGGCACGATGTCCTTGCTTGTTACACACATAGCATTTGCCCGTGAAATTTTGAATCTCACTAGTCTTTGAACCGTAGCTACGCTTTTGAACTCTCGCAGATACTTCTTCTTCTTCTTGTTGTGCTTAGGCTTCGCTCCACCACATTAGCCTTAGCCTCCATCGACACGCCCACTATTCTTTCGGACCTACGTTGTCTTCTTCAATCCTCAACCGAACAATCAAGTCCTCCAAAGGACATCTCTTTGCGTTTGTGTTTAAGATAATTCTTGAAATCCTTCCAAGACAAATGTAATTTCTCAATCATAGTCTGCTACCGAAAAAGACTCACTCAGAGACATACCTTCGCATGAATTTCATGCAAGATAAGTTGTAGATCTTGGACTTGATCGATCACCGCCTTGAATCCACCATCTTAAAATCCGAAGCGACCAACAACAAATTTCTTTGTTCCTCATCTTCCGTCTTATATTTGTGATCCAAGGAATCCCACAACGTTTTTGCTGTCTTGATTGGACTATACACATTGTAAAGTGTGTTATCCAATCCATTGAGGATATAGTTCCTGCAGAGAAAGTCCGATGTTTCCATGCATCTATCGCGGCGACAACTTATGATCACTCTCATCTTCTTTCAGAGTTGGCGCATCTTCTCGTAAAAACCTTGCCAAATTCAGGGTGGTTAAATAAAATAACATCTTTTGTTGCCACCGTTTAAAATCGGTACCACTGAATTTTTCAGGTTTTTCCCCATGGTTCACTGGAACATGTCCATGACCCGGGCCATGAGTCAGAGTTGGAGTAACAACCGGAATTGAAACCACCGGTGGAGGCACAATGGGATTAGGAGTAATAACAGTACCCTCAGTTGCCATTTTCAACTTTAACTTTTTTGTAAATTTTTTCTTAATCGAAGAATATATGCACTGGGTTACCGAAGTAAAACAGGAAACAAAGAAGTTAATAAATTTCTGTCTTAAACTGTTAGATATATTTCTTCAACAAATAATGAATTTACAGAACATTACAAACAGAACAGGAAAAAAAAAACATAAACAGAATTTTATTCTTAACAGAATAATAAAACAGATTATAAATCAAGACAGAACTTACAACTTTTCTGCAGAATCAAACTAAGAATAAATTTGTGATTGAGGCGGTGTTTGGACACCTTTGTGTCTTTAAGAGTAAATTCGTCCTCTCATAGATGCTTGAGATTAACGGGACGTCTGCCCTCAGGATTCAACAATCACCCCAAACAGATGCAGCACTGCAAACTGAATGTACTACGAACCAGATTGTATATTCTAACTTACAAAAGATGCAAAATGAAGATGAAGAAAAGCAGAGAACAGAGAGGACTAAATACGGGAATGAAACTATATCTCTTGACATGGAATGGAGGGTTGATATATATAGGCTTGAGAAGTGCCTATTCCGGTATAGAAGACTGTTATGAAGAACAGTCGCGACTGTTGGAGAAGAAGAGAAGTTGCAACCGAAATAAATTTAAATTTGAAATTTCAGATTTCGAATTTTCCCGCAGAAAATTATTTGGAAAAAATCAAATAATTTTGGTGCAAAAAATAAAGGACGGGCTAGACCCAAACCCACACCCGCGCCCGCCGGCGGCGGCGGCGCGCGCGTGTGGTGATGGTTTTGGGTTTGTCCATAACTCCTCCTCCTACAAAACTTGGGTACCCCTTGGGGCCCAACCCAAGGTCTCCAACTTAGAGCTTATAAACTCAATGAAACTCTTCTAAGTTTCCTATGTGGGACAAGGTTTTGGATACCAACTCAAAGGAACCACACAAAACATTTTCCATGTTTATGAGGCTCACTTCGGTATCAATTTCTCATTCACTCGTAAATGGTTTCGACCACCCGAGTATATATTCTTGTTCACCACATGGCAAGGAACGTATTGCCACTCGGACCCACCCAAACCGAGGTATGGGACCTACTTTAATTAACGCTCAAAATTACCGGAAATTAATGGTAAAAACCATTTCTCTAACATTAATTTCATGATTTCTTATTCTGTAATTTAAATTTAATTAAATATGAATCTGTTTATTTTTATTTAAATACACGTTTTGGACAAAATTAATAAGAAAAATAAAAAAGAAAATAAAAATGAAAATGAAAATGCAATTCCATTTTCTAAACTTGTATTGGCCCTGTTTGGTAGAGCTGTGGGAAACTGCTTATAGCTTATGCCCAAATAGCGTATAGCTTATAACTTTCAGCTTAAGCTGATTTCCAGCTTATTCTCAAAGCATCTCCTGCCCCACTCAAAGAATAAGCTGATTTCTGACTTCCACAAAGTTATAAGCTATAAGCATAAGCTAAACCAAATATATCAAAACAGCTTAAATAAAGCTGAAAGCTGAAAATAATCTCTAACAAACAGGGCCATTATATCAAGCCTAGACTTATATCATACTCTATATTTTGGATAGTCAACCATCATTAACTCCAAATGACTCAAACCCAAATTTTTTTTTTTTTAGTATCAACTTTCTAAATAAATGTTTATATAAACAATTTAAATAATCACCCGACCACCAAGTTAAATAATCTAAAAATATAAGATTAATAATATATTGGAAAATGATTTATTTCTATAAAAATCTCCTTTAAAAACACCTCTTTGTACTTTCACCAACTGCAGTATAAGTGAATAGATTTTTATCGGTCAAAGTTTATGAAAAGATTTTTTTATAAGAGATTTTTGTGAAGATGTAACACTATATTATAAGAGCTCCAAAACACCTCTTCATACTTTGACTGACTGCAGTATAAGTGAATAGATTTTTATCAGTCAAAGTTTATGAAAAGATATTGGGGGACTTACGAGCTGATCCTATGGACCGCTCTTATTACCTAGTAGGTCCTATCCAAAAATATCAAACAATGTTTTTCATTTTTACCCCTATACTGCAAATTTATCACTAGTTTAAACAAAATTATCACTGATTTATCACTGGTTTAAACAAATTTATCACTAGTTTAAACAAATTTATCACTGATTTATCACAAATTTAAAAAAATTTATCATTGGTTTAAACAGATTTATCACTGGAATCTTCTCTAATATATATATATATATAGAGAGAAGACTCAACGGCAAAAAGCCTAGATCCTAGATCTAGAGGTAGAGGCGATGACGACTATGGAGGTAGAGGCAGCAGTGGTCAGCAACGACGGTGGAAGTGAAAGTGAAGACGTCGGTGGAGGCGGAGGCGGAGGCGGAGGCGGAGGCGAAGATGTCGGTGGAGGTGGAAGCAATGGTGAAAATGGAAGAAGATGCCGATTAAGGTCGCTGACAATGACGACAGTGGAAGTGGCGATGGTCTTTAAAAAGTCTTGATCTCACTGGAAACCATGTACAGTACTAAATTGGAGTTAAAGATAGTATATATGTATTGAAAATACCTAGATCTGAAGTTATCGACAAAGTTCGTTATCAAAGACAATAGATTGGTAATGGAGGATTGTGGCAACAACGGTGACGTTGATGGCAATCAACGAGGGATGATGACAGTGGTGTGGGGTGAGCAATAATAGCAGCGAGGAAGGAAGACAAGGACGGTAGTTGATGCGAGCACCATTAATGACAACAAAGAATACCTTAATGGTGTCGGTAGGTATAGTGAGGGTAATTGTGACAACCCTCACCTTTGATTACTGCTAAACTGTGATTGAATATGATAAGTAACTGATTAGGATGAAATCGTAAACTGATTGCATGAGTATGTTGCTTGATTGCATTTTTAATCTGTTTATCAATTGATTGATCTGTTCATGTTTTAAGTTTTGAACTGCAAATTGAAGGCCTTACCGGTAGCCGAATATGAAATTGATTGGTATTTTATGCTAATTAGGATTTATGTGATTTTATGGTAAATTTAATTGAAATTTGATTTGGTGTGATTAAATTAGATTAAATAAAGCTAAATCGCATTAGTTCAAGTTATTTACGAAATTGCCATTGAGTGGATTGACTAAAAAACCCACCCTTATTATGTCTTATACATTTTTGATGCATCATCTTCATTTCCTTTAGAGACCAAAAACGAGAGAGAGAGAGAGCTAAAGAGTTGGAAGAAATTGAGTTCACCTAGATTAGCTTGGAAAATTAGAAGACTTGAAGAGAGATTGCATATTTGAGCCTCCTTACTTGAAATTCAAGACCTAAGGTAGAGTTTTCATCCTCTCATTTGTGAAATTGAGTTGTATCTTGCATGGTTCATGGTAATTTAGAGTTTAAAGTCAAGAATTGGTTTAAAGAGTTGAATTTGAGAGTGAATTCTTGCATGCATGCACATATTCTTGGATTTTGGAATCGTTCTTCATGAATTTCCACATGCATGTCCACATTTTTGTTATAGTCCATGAATTCATCATGTTCTTGAGCTAAAACTTGCATTTGGTCGTGTGTTAGTAGTTTTGAATTTAATTGAACACATGCATGTTAAATGTACATCTTGTTCTTGAAGTTTATTTGTAATTGGTGTTCAATTGGTTTACCTTTGGGCTTGATTTTACAAAATTGATCTTTGAAACATGTTGTATTATGGATTTTTAAGTGTTTTCCAGAAAATTAGCCCAAAAAGATTGAGTTTGAGGCTTAAATGCTTGAGTTTTGTGCTTGGAGATGAATCTGAAAATTCCAGATTTTGGATCAACGCTCGAGCGTAGGACTTCATGTTCGAGCGTACCCTCTGAGTCGTGCACTTCCGCTCAAGCGTGGAAAGTTGCGCTCGAGCGTGAAATGCATGTACCCAGAAGTTCTTGTGTTTTACAGTCCGCTCGAGTGAGAGAGTTTACGCTCGAGCGAGGACCTAAGTCTCACGCTCGAGCGGAGGTCGAGCGTCCGTCGAGCGTAAATTGCATGCATCTAGTACTTTTCATGAAGTTTACAGTACGCTCGAGCGAAAGAAGTCACGCTCGAGCGGAGATCCTTTGTCTGCATGTCTGCTCGAGCGTAGAAAGCCACGTTCGAGCGAGACCCCTATTTTCTAAAAATTTTGAAAAGTGTTTTAAAGTGCATCTTTCTCTTTCCATCATAAGCATTCCGAAGCCATGTTTAAGGCATCTTAATGAGGATTGATGTAGAACCACACCAAGTCGAGTTAGGGACTAAGTTGTTGATTCCCAAGTGTGTAACTTAGTGTGTGTTCGTTCTGTAACTGTGTAGAGCTGGCATCCGAGGACGCTCATTAACTGCTTATAGTCCAGTGTTCTGTGAGTAACAATGTTCTAAAGATATGTTCAATTATGATTATTTTTCTGAATGATCAACTGTTCTGCTTACTGAATCGTTATTGTTTAATGAATGAATGTTTGTCCTATTTGTAAACTGTAACCGTAGCATCCATAGTAATTTCATTCTTTATCGCATCTTTATCGCATCTTCATCTTTACGAGATCTCTGTCGGTTCTCATGTTTGGAACCACTACTGTTTACTGTTATGATGGCCATCAACTGGCTGTTCGATTTGTTAAGACCTACTGTACTATTTTGCTATGGGATGCATCACATGTGACTGCTATGGTTTCTAAGTGACTGATATGACTGTTTATTTACTGAAAGGACATTCATTCTTAACCTCTTTACACAACTGTTATTGCTTTAGCTCACTGTTTATATATATATATATATATATATGTAGGTGTCCAAGCACCGGACCGATGTTAGGAGCGTCAGGCTAAGCTCCCGTTTTGTCAAAGCCAACCATTGTGCCTCACTTCGAGGTTCCGAGTGCGTCAAAGCCATGGCTGTTTTGGGGTGTTTTAGATTTCCCCTTTTGCTTCTGTTCTGTAATAAATGTTAAGACTTGCACTATACTGTTATGGTAGGGATTTGGTCCCTAACCTGAATGTTTGTATATGATGTATGTATACACTGTTTTGGTTTTGAAAGTGAATATGTGTAGAAAAGTCTTTTTGCATTCAAATTGTCACAGCTCATTGGACATCTTTTATTTACTGTTTTGGCTTCCGCCTTTACTTTATTCTTGTCTTCTTGTTAATAAGCCTTGGTAATCACGGATTCTTGGCGATTCTGATGCTAAACCTATAGGAGCGGGTTTGGGTCGTGACAGTAATATAGACAATTGAGGACTAATGAGTGCCTCTATTTACCCACCACCTTTCATTTCAAGGCACACCACTACTCAAAGCACACCTTTAGTAATTTAATAAATAAGAAATTTGCTCAATACACACCATAATCTTCCATCTTTGCCATTACTTACACACTCCATTTACAATTTTCCATCTTTACCCTTATTCATTCACACACCCCACCCACAATTTTCAATCTTCTATATTTCCTGTAATACACACCTCCACTTCAAAAACACACACGTTGTGAACGTCTCCCTCCATTCTCTGTTTCATTGTCATTCCAGAGGTTTGGAAACCAGTCTAAACCGGTCTCCATTCGTGCTGAAGACACTCAGATCCAACATTACTGCATTTTATGGATGCATAGTTTTGGAAAAACCAAAAAAAAAAAATTTGTTGTAAGTGTTCGAAAATACAGAGTTGAGCTAAATTTAAACGTTTGATTGTTGAAAACCAAACAAATGTTACAAGTTCAGAACTTATTAACCGAACATGTGAACTATGTTTGACAATAGAAAATCGAACAATGAGAACTTGTTTGGTTTTAAATAGTGGAACATGAGTACATTGTTCGAATCTGGGTATTCGAACGAATACAAACGGTTTACCACTCAATAAGTACATGAAAACTAAAAATAAATAAATGAAAAACTAACATTTTTCTTACCCCATTGTGCCAAACCAATATTACCAGATACATCCATCATTCAGTCCGATCAAAATTTTCAATAATACATATATTTTTGATTGTTTCTTTAAGGATTTTTGGTTTTTGTTTCAGGGTTTTTAGATTATTGAGAGATAAGATACGTAAGTAACGTTTAAGAAGAGATGTGTATATTGTATTCATTATTATCCTTTATGGTGATTTTATATAAGGTGTGTATCATAGCCCTTTGTCCTTTGTGATCATTTTATATTAGGTTAATATTGTAATAAAAAATAAACTAGT
This sequence comes from Camellia lanceoleosa, assembly GCA_025200525.1. Taxonomy (NCBI): domain Eukaryota; kingdom Viridiplantae; phylum Streptophyta; class Magnoliopsida; order Ericales; family Theaceae; genus Camellia; species Camellia lanceoleosa. Next base: position 90,052,711 of record CM045759.1, read on the forward strand.
TAATAGTGTACCTTGAGATGAAAGGTCGTGTGTAAATAGAGGCACCTGATTTAATTGTGTATTTAAAAGGTCAACAAAACTTATGAGTAATTAATTTGGTTCAATAAGACTAGCTAGTAGATATCCCAAAGATATTTTTATAAGAGATTTTTGTGATGATGTAACACTACATTGTGCCGTTTTGGGAACATTCCCAAAAAGCAGCGTTTTCATTTTGTGGGGGAAAAACGCAATGCTTTGTAAAACGCAACAAACATCATTTCGGAAGAGGTAAAATGTAAGTCTATCAAATTACATAATTACCCTCCTTAAATTTTAATATTACAATAAAAAAAAAGTGTTCAAACTCACATGGAAAAAATGTAAATTTCATAAGTTTGGTAAGGGTATTTCGGCCATTTTAAAGTGATTTGATACCATAAATAAATATTAAACCAAAAAGTAAAAAGTTAACTTTTTATCAATTTTCCAAATCACTTTTCAAAAAAGCTAAAAGCTTAATAAAAAGTCAAAAATTAATTTTTTACTAACTTCCCAAAATACCCCATTATATGAACTCCAAAATAAAGAAGGGACAACTGAGATACCATCAATAACAAGTCCCTTCTTGTTCCATACCATAGGGGATATAATATTTTTTTCTATTTCTTGTTCTCAACACTCTCCATTCAATGATTTGCCAAATCCCAATTAAAATATAATTATTTCAACACATCGCAGCCTATAATAAGAAGAGAATTTTTATTTTATTTTTTTTATAATTAGATGTCCGGTCCAACTTATGCATCTCAACTAATTTTGAAATCAATCCCACCATTTACTTTCGAAACCCCAATTAAAATAGGACAAGACATGGCCTAAGAAGTTTACGAGAGCCCATTTAAAATAGGACAAGACATAGCCCGAAGGAGTTCATCAATCCAACCATTCACTTGGGGGGGGGGTTCCATTTAAAGTAGGGCAAGATATAGTCCTAAGAAATTTATTGATACTAATGAATATTGAACTTGAAATCTAAAAGAAGTATATCTCTAGATTCTAAGTTTTGTCCACTAAATCAACCTCTTAATTAAAAATAAAAAATAAAAAATAAATAAAAAATAAAAAAAAATTGGAGACAAATGATCCCATTCAGAAAAACGTATTCCTATGATTGTTACCTCGCTTTGGAATTGGAAATAGCACACTAGTAGATGTTGCTAATGAATTTTGTTGTAATGATGGAGACAAATGATCCCATTCAGAGATAGATCCGACACTTCTCTACAAAGACAACTACCAGACACATAGCCTATGAATTGGAATTTTGTCTCAAACTGTAGCAATCAAACCAGAAAAACAGTACCAACACTTCTCTACAAAGACTATCAAACACATAACCTATGAATGACTAATTTGCTTCAGATGAACAATGAAATCACTCACAAAATACTACTTAAACTTGGCTTTTGATTGCAATCAGTTAATTTCCTTGTTGCATGCTTGAAATCTTTGGTTATATATTTTCTATTGCTTTTAAAAACGGAGAAAAACAAATACAAAGATTTATGTTGTCAAGAACTAATATTAAGAGATCCTTCTTAATTTCATCCCAAGACTCTCGAAAAAAAAAAAAAAACCCTATATATATACAAGGTTTGAGAACTCGATTAAAACTCATAGAAACTGTGCCTTTGTGGTATACATTCTTCAAATTCGAATCTAGTGGCACAAGAGAAACCCTTTCTAAACTTTTTGCTTAGACTCCTTTTCTCTACCTCGACAGCAAAAACAGCACACACCGGTCTATGATCCGAAAATCTGGATTCCCCACGAATATATGACAATTGTTCAATGCCTCTACCATGCCATAATATCCTATCACACCTGAAATTTAACATCAAATTAAACCGATCAAGACTCCCAATTTGAAGTAATTAATCACGTTTAATACTCAACCCCTATAAAAAAAAATGTTGATAAAAAATAAACAAAAACACAACCAAAATATCACCAGCAGTTGACATTGTGTGTGTTTTCAAAAAAGGGTCTGGCTTTGGTCCAGTCCACCATTAGACTGGACTGTGCTGTTGGGTCCGTGGAGGCCTATCACGGGTTCCGTTTTGAAAATCTGAATCTACAATGTGTATAACTCGTCGAGCACTATATGCTTGTGGAAAATCACGTTGATCCGATAAAAAAAAATGGACGGTAAATAAATTAATAGTTGATAAAAAACTATTTTGATCACATAGGTATCGATATCTAATCAACTTGATTTTTCATAGACATATAATACTCGACGAGTTCTATATATTAAACAGTTCATATTTTCAAAACGAGACCCATGATAGGCTCCCACGGACCCAACAGTACGGTTCAGTCCGATGGTGGACTGGACCAAAACTAGACCCTTCAAAAAATGCAATTCAGTCTTTCTAGTATCCTCTTGTGTGTGTTTTATGAGAGAGAGAGAGAGAGAGAGAGAGACCATGCTGGTGTTCGCCTTTTTTTCTTGGATTTGACAGTCTCGCCAGCATAGGAATCTGAATTGTGTGAGTACTTGTAAGTTGGGGCAAAGAAGATCCTTCCCTCATTCCACCTATTAAACACTCTTCCTGCTTCTCTTTCCATATTCAACTGCGCTCAACAATAAAGAAAGGGTCAATTAAACAATTTCAAGCATTACGCTTTAAAATTATTTGACACAATTAATTAATCAAGATAAACAAACTAAAACAAAAATTTCCAAGTTTGTGTGTAAAAATCTCCATCTCCATTAATATTAAGCAAATGTAAAATCCATACTTTGTGATCTACCAAGCAGAGTACTTTGGGCTAAAGAAAAAAAATTGTTAATAGAAAAAGAAAACATGTGACTCCAACTACAAAGAGTACTACAACAATACATCAAACAACACAAAGAGTCGAGGCAAAAAGCATCATTACTCATAACGCATATCTCAACTGGGTTGACGTATGTTTAAAATAAATCAAAAGCTCGAAGACAAACGGATGCCTCCTTTGATTGATCTTACATTGCATTCATAAGGCATCGCCATGAAATTGTTTCAATTAAAATTGCAGCATTCCAGCGAGAAAGATCAAAATATGAGATTCCCAATTAAAGGGCCATTATTTTATCAAATGAACAACTAAAGAACACATGATTTAAATGGTTTCTATCTCTTAGTCATTGTGACTATGGTTATTTATGACCCAAATGTAGTGGTGACTGACTTTGTAAGTAGCTAGTTTTTACCATTAAAATATACGACGCTAAGATCAAAATTATATAAATCCATTGACTAAGAGATAGGTGCATTGGTATATTAAAAGTTCAACTCCTTCGAAATGTTAATCATCTAACAAATGATTTTTGTCGATCAAAAAAAGGAGGTAAAGCATATAAAAAGCATGATTAAGGAAGAGCATCGAGCTATCCACAAAGCAAATGCTAGATAGCGTGCAATCCAACAGAGAGAAAACAAAAGAGAAACTAAGTTGGACCCTATTTTTACAAATTGATTTTGTAACGTAAACAACAAACCTGATCTCTCTCTAGGAGGGACTCCCAATCATTACCCTCCAACAAAAGCCTTGTTTCCTCGTAGCTCAAAGATACCCGATAATTTAAGTCGCCAAACCAAATTGCTCGACTGCAATCAATGTTAGACACAAGAAAGATGGTAATATATAATTAGGGGTTGTTTGGAGTGTCTTAAATAAGTGTACTTTTTGTCTTTTTGGACTAAAAAATTGAGGAAAAAAATATGAATATTTGGGTTGACTTTTTGACTTTTTATGAAAAAATGTGTATTAAAAAATTGTATAAATAAGTGTATAGAGGAATAAAGTGATGAAATAGGCCGTACGGTTGAAAGCCTAAAGGGCAGCGCGGCAGAGGGCAGTATAGGAGATTGATTCTCTACTTTTCGGGCATAAATTAGTCGGTTCTGTTCGACCCATGAGGGCCACCACGAGTCCCGTTTCACTAATCAGAACCATTCAATGTGTAGAATTCGTCGAGTACTATATGCTTATGAGAATCACGTTGATTGGATATTAATAGCTATCTGATTGTGTTAGTTTTTTTAATAACTGTTAATTATGACACCATCTATTTTTATACAAAACTGATTTGATCATATATTTGACGATATTCGATAGACATGATTTTTGATAGGATTATAGAATTAGATGAGTTCTACTTATTGACGGTTCAGATTATCAAAATGGGACCCATGGTGGGCCTCAACGGGCCCAGCTCTACCATCCAATTTAGTGAATATTTTACTATAATTTTTTTTCCCCCGATCACTGACTTCACCACCTCATCAGTACTAATCCATGAGTTTATTTTTTGATTTGTATTAATATGTGTATAGAGTAGCGATTGAGAGCTCGAATTCGGCTCCCCCGAATGCCCCGAAACCACGAAACGACGTCGTTTCGTGGTTGTAATTTTATTTTATTTTATTTTATTTTTCAGCAGAAGGAAGAAGAACACGAAGAGAAGGAAGGGGAAGGGACCAACAAACTCGGGGCTGAGGCAAGGGGTGGAGACGGGGGCGGCGAGCAGAGGCGGAGCTGTGACGAGGCAGAGGCGGAGCTGCGACGAGCGACGACGGGTGACGATCGGCGACGATCTTCCTCTCCGATCTCCCTCTCCGTTCTCTTCTCTCTCCCTCTCTCTCTCTCCCGGGGCATTCGGGGCGGGGCTCATTCGGGTACCAAATCATTTTTCTATGTGTATATTATTTTTTTAATATTTTTTTTTGGTGAATAGTATTAACTTTTTAAATTTTTAAAGTAATTTTTTATTTTTTTAAATTTTTCAAGAGTTGCCAGCTAATTAAAAACCCAATAAAAAGGAAGTTGCCAGCTAATTAGAAACCCAATAAAAAGGAAGTAAAGACAATAATATATAATCAAGCAATACTTTTCTTACCATTTGTTTTTATAATGTGGCAAATTCTCAACCATGGATAATTCATACTATTAAAATTTAAATTTGGTAAAACTTAAATTTAGGCCCCGTTTGGAGAGTGACTAAATTAGTCAATTAGTCAAAAAGTTACATTTTTAGCCAAAAAGCTAACAACCCATACCAAAAAGTCAAAGATTCTCTTTTCTCTCTACTTTTTGCACAGCTTTTCGTAATTAGCCAAAAAGTCATCCCAAACATACAAGTTTTTTTTACCTACTTTTTTAGCCAATTAACCAAAAAGTTACTAAATTAGCCTGTTCCCAAACAAGGCTTAAAGTCTCTCGAAACTTCTACACATAAAATTTAGTTGATTTAATAAATAAATAAACACATTCACATCCCTCACACACCCACGTTCCATCCTACATTTCAACCCACCCAACTCTAAACTTCCACAAACATCTTTTCATCTCTGACTCTGCCCACTTAAAACTTCCACAAACACCTTTTCGTCTCTGACAGATTCAAGATTAATACGCGTTTGATTTGAATTTTTTGAATTAAATTTTTTAAAAATTAAATTTTTTAATTTTAATTTTTTTTTGTTTTTAATAAATATTTTTAATTTTTTTAGTTTTTAAAATTTTTTATTTTTTTAGATGTACTTTATTTAAATGAATCTAAAAGGTAAAAAATTTATAAAAAAATATTTTAAAAAATTAATAAATACAAAAAAATATTAAAAAATATATTGAATTCAAGTATTTTTTTTTTATATTTTTAGTATTTAGTAAATTTTTAATTGCTATTTTTCACAAATTTTTTATTTTTTAGGTATATTTATGTTAAGTATGTCTAAAAATTAAAAAAAAATTACTTAAAATATTAAAAAAATTCAGTAAAAATAAAAAAAAATACGAAAAACAAAAAAGTAAAAATTTTTTGAGAAGTGTTTTTAAAAAACTCTAACCAAGCAAATAAAAAACATAGGGCAGCCAACGACAAATAGATCAGATGAATGAAAGAAAGAGAGAGATTCAAAACTACGGTGTGTTTGGTTTTAGTTTTTTAAAAATTGAATTTTTTATTTTTCGTGTTTATTTTATTTTTAGTAAATATTTTTTAAATTTTAAGTAATTTTTTTTAATTTTTTTTAGATGTACCTTACTTAGATGTATCTAAATAGTAAATTATTTGTGAAAAAAATATTTTAAAAAATTAATCAATACACAAAAATAAAAAAAAATGTACTGAATTTTTGTATTTTTTTTGTATTTTTGACATTTAGTGAATTTTTTAAATATTTTTTTTACAAATATTATACTTTTTAGGTGTCTTTATGTTAGGTGTGTCTAAAAATTAAAATAATTTCTTAAAATATTAAAAAAAAATTAGTGAAAATAAAAAATATGAAAAACGAACAAGTTGAATTTTCTGAAAAGTGAATTTTGAAAATTAAAAACAAAGAGGGTTGTTTTTCACAAATAAAAAAACAGAGGGCAGGGTACAGTTTGCAGTAGATAAAGTGTCATATAAGATTGTAAATGAAAATTATAGTAAGCATAGCCTATCCTTTATGTAATTTTTGTGATTTGGATATATGGAAATCTGAATGAAGGTGGTGATCGAAGTACTTACTCATGATCGATAATTCTTTCTGGGATTTTCCGATTTGGATTTTTGCAGATCTTTTGGAATTGTGTGCTTTTTAGGATCTCAGCTACATCTGCATTCCTCTTTAGCTCATCTCCCTCCTTCTCCCCAGAAGCCAAATGACTGCAAACAAAGCAAAAGCTTGTTTGGTGCAATGACAAGCTTATTGATATACACCCCTGGAACACAACAATATAAACCAACTCATTTGAATTCTCTCAATTATATAAACCAACTCATTTGAATTCTTTCCGCTCATTAAAAACTGTTTATTGACTTGATAATTTATTAATAAAATGGACCATTTATTATGAAATTAAAAACTTCAAATTGGCATAATGTAATTTTAAAAGGCAATTTATATTTTAAACAAATCTCAATTATAATTTACTCTTTTTTCTATAAAAATAAAAAAATGTGTGCCATCTATCCTCTTAAATTTCAATGTTGAATAATTGAGTATTGACTTCACATTCATAGAGGGTGAAACCAAGGGGGGATGCATGCACCTAGTAGTAAGTAACATTCAATTGAACAAACCTTGTTGCCAAGACAACCCATGATTCCTCTTCCAATATTGGAGACTCTGAGATGGCCAATGTGATGCACCAGTTCTTTCCGAGACCAAATTGAGAGAAAGATTCCCACCATTTGCTTGCATGCTATAAGCCGGTAACTCATGGTGGTCGTGTCTAGCGAGGTAGTAGCTAATTCTGCAATGGAGAGGAATTCATCGACACTTGAATCACGCTGGACTAGAGAAGAAGCACTGGGATCACTAAGCTTTCTCGGCCTCCGCCTGTTTGAGACCTGTGTATTCAAATGGCAGTTGCAGGCCTTGAGAAGCCCATTATCGGCCCTCAGATTCCGACTAAGTACTTTGAGAGAAGGCTTCCGGAAGAAGTTGGACTTTGATTCCTTTGAATTGTTAGTGTGCTTTGATGTACTACTGCCTGATTCACTAGAGTTAATAGAGTCATTATGACTTGGTTTGTTAAGTGCTTGGTTTATGAGCGCAAGCCATTTCGCTGCAGGCTCGTTGTCCTCGATCACCAGAACGTTTCCTGCGCTTAAAGGAACTATTTCCTGAAATCTTGAATTATTATACACCAAAGCACAAAACAAAAATTTTAGTACGCGTAACGTATAATTTTCTTTATTTGTATTACTAAAAAAGTTGAAGTGGAAAAATGTTGTGAGTTAATCATCATAAATACCCCAAAACATATATATCTGAAGAGCCCTCAACCTGCAAGAAATCCTCAAGGTTGAGCTCAGGATGGGGAGCTTTTCCACCCACATTCCATGTTCCAACAAATATCCTGCAATCCCAAATCACATTGTTGTTAACCTAAGATAACATGGACGTAATAAAAACGGAATAAAAACGACAGTTCATATATATACCGGAAATCTTGAATTACAGTTGTTGTTGGTGCCATTGACTGCTCAAAGTTTGACAGGTTCAGCCCTTCGATCCCCACACTGCTGTGTCTTTCTGAGAGTAGATTAACAAATTAATACACCATGGTTTTGTTTTTCCATATCAAATTCTGATAATATTCATCTTTTCAATGACAAAGCCCCAAAGGGTCAATATCTATCAACAATAGAAACTTTTCTGTATTTTACATCCAATTTATGTTTACATGATGGAAACAATCAAATCACACTAAGTCTCTAGTTAGGTAAGCTACCAAATATCATACAAACCAAGCAGAAGATTTTAGTCATTCAGTTTAATGGGTGCGTGGCTTGCACCCATTACACAAAGATTCAATTAGAAAACTGGCCCACCAATAAATATTATATCTATATTATGTTGTGGTTTGGCAAAAAAAAATTTTAGTTAGCTTTTTAGAGTTGAGATTTTTTTTAGTTGGGATTAAAAAGTTTGTTTGGGTTGATTATTTTAGTTTTTTTTTTTTAAACTTTTATTAGAGAAAAAGTGAAATGATTATGATTTGAATATGACATTTCGTTTGATTAACTTTTTAACCTATTTTTAGATTTTAGTAACTAATTTAGTCTCAACCCAACCTAACCCAACCTAATTCACATAGCCAAATGAAGCCTACATATATATATATATATATATATTTATATTATATGCTACACTTGCCATACTATAAATCAAAGCTCATGTAGTGTCTTGAGCTCTTTACTTTTCCGTAGGTCAAATATTCTTCATTATTTTTTGAAAATTCACTCACAATTTGATAATTGAAGTGGTTTTTCTTCTGTCCAAAATCGAAATGGAGTGTACTTTTGGGCCACCATGGGCTAATCACGGAGCCCATATTAATGATTCGAATCGTTTAATATGTAAGACTCGTCAATCACTTTATCTTTACAAAAAATCATATTAATCAGATATTGATAGAAATTTAATCAAATGAATTTTGTGTCAACAGTAGGTATGATTTTAAAAATAAATTATTGACACAATTATGATATGATCAAATGGATATTAATATCCGATCATCCTGATTTTTTACAGGAATAAAATATTCAATGAGCCTACACATTGAACGATTTGGATTATCGAGACAGATCCAAAATAGGTGGACCGTTGAATTGGAATACTCAACTGAGACACTCCAGACTCTTTCATAATCACTTTGAAGTTAATTCACAAAATAATAATTATTAGGGTCCTTGCATTTTATCTCTTATATCATTTTAGTCTACATAATTTTAATTAGCTTAATTTTGATAAATTTTATATCAATTTAGTCTAATTGATAATACTTAAGTTTTTTGAAGAAAAATTATTATTAAATTGGTTGAGGTTAACTAACTGAGTTGAACAAGTTTATAATTTTGTATATAAAAGCATAACATATGCTACTTATGTACACATTTTTCATCAAAAAAATACTAATAATTGTAATCAATTATTACAAATTAAGACAAAATTATAAATTCAGAGTCAAGTTTGAGTGAATTAAAATTATAGGAACCAAAATGGCAGAAAGAAAAACATATAGAGACTACATATAATACTGTTTATTTATACAAAATCAATAATTTTAGGGGCAAAAATAATTATATTATTTTTAATTTTTATTTATACGCAAATATATATATTACTCTTTTCCTAAATAATATAATTGGGGAGTTGACTCATTAGGAGTAGAAGATAATATATAAAATGTGATGATAGTGATATTATGCACATGGACAATGACAAAAAAATGTTAATTGCAGATACCAAACACAAATTACACAATCCAATTGGGGAACCCTACCTGATAAACTTTTTCTAATGGTAGGATATGCTTCGAGGAATGCTTTCCTTCTTGATGCAATTTTATTATCCAAATCTGTTCCCCCACAGCCAAACAAAAAATTACATCACAATGAAACTTAGGTTTCATTTTAGATTATTTTAATTCATTATTTTAATTTTTAACTATTTTAATAGGTTAAAATATTTGTGTTTAGAAAGATGATTAGATTTTTTTATAATTGAATGTAATGTTTGTGAGAAAAAATAAAATAATTATTAATTTAATATAACATTTTGTTTTATTAATTATTTTAATTCAAAAAAATCTCTTCCTAAACACTCCTAATTATGGCATTTAAATGCATTAAAAACTTCCAGAGAGAGAATGACAGTGTTTAATATGTACATTGAATTTTATTAATAAAGCTTTCTTTTCGCTAATTCAAAAAAATAAAATAAAATAAAATTAGAGAGGAACCATGGACAGCTTCATCTGATTGCGATACATCATCATCTGAGCTTTCTCTCCCATTTCCCTTGGACCCAAAAATCTTCGGAATGATAGACTATAATCCCAAAAATATATCAATGACTCAACATATTTGTTGATTTACATTAACGGGAAGAAATAAATAAATAACAAATCGGCTTGATTAAAAAATAAAATAAAAAATTAAACGATGATAAACGATACCTTTTTTTTCTTTTCATTCTTGACAGAATTATCTGGAGTAGTTGGTGGTGTGATGATGATAGCCGCTTTAGTCATATCGGCTTTATCATCTGATTTCGAACCCCATATCGAAGAAGACATTCATTCATTCATTTATGATGCAAACTTGCCAAAGAAACATTACACCATTGGAATTACATACAAACATGTATTATTCAATTCAATCAATCTTGAAATATGGATCACACGCTGTTGGGGGGTTGCCCTACTCAAATTTGCACTTTTGTGACCTCCAAGAAACATGAAAGAAGAACAAAGAAAGTCTAGATTTGATGATCTTTTCATGCGATGGGATGTATTTTCTTTAACTTTTTCCCCCTCGATAACCCTTTTTTATTTAACCCTTTTTTATTTTTATTTTTATTTTTCTGATTTATTTATTTTTATTTTTCGTGTTATGTTGAAGGAGACCAGGATTTGTAGCCACATCTTTCGGAGAGTACACATTAAGGTTGAAATCGTTAGTGAATAGTTTAGCATGGACTTCCCTTAATAACCCTTTGAAGTTATTTTATTTAGGGAGATACATCAATAAATTTTAAATTTGTATCTTATAATTCATTTGGTTTTATGAATTTTCTTTTGAACCATTAGGTCCTATCCCAATGTTAATGACCATTAAACATCAAGCATCATCATCGTCAAAACAACATCATCATTATCAAAACAACATCAAATATCACAACATCATCATCAACATCAAATATCATTATTAAAACAACATCAAACATCATCATCAAAACAATATCAAACATCATCATCAAAACATCAAAATAACGATTAAACAATTTTTCTAATAACGATTAAACATCAAAATAACCATTAACATAACATCAAACATCAAAATAACGATTAAACAAATTTTTTTTTATCAAACATCATCATCAAAACAATTTTTTTTTGATCAAACATCATCATCAGATCTAAACCTTCATTCAACAATTTCAACCCTTCGTTCACACCACAAACCTCAAATATCAAATATCACAACATCATCATCAAACAACATCAAAATAATGATTAAACAATTTTCTTAATAACAATTAAACATCAAAATAACCATTGAAATAAGATCAAACATCAAAATAACGATTAAACATATTTTTTTATCAAACACCATCATCATAACAATTTTGTTTGATCAAACATCATCATCAGATCTCAACACCTTGTATAGCGGCGGACGTGAAATGTTGTGATCCAGGCTGTCGCCATATTTTCTGATCCCAAAATCTCTCAATCCGACCTCGCCAATTGAAAATGGATGAGAGATCTGATGTGAAATGTTGATTGCAAGTCAGTCGTGGGGCCGAATCAAAGGGAAGAGACGTGAGCAATGAGAGCACCATTGCATTACAGAGAATGAGAGAAACAGAGAAAGCAAAATCCACTACTTCACAAAACCAGAAACCAAATAAAAACCCCAATCTCATTTTTTTAGATGATGTTTTGTTAATGTTTGATATTGTTGATTGGTGCAGTTAATGTTGCTAATGTAGTTAATGTTTTGATGATGTTAATGATATTGTTGATGTTGCTGATGTAGATAGTGGGACTAAATAGTGCATAAGAAAACTTGTAGGACTAAATGGTTTAACTTTCTACCACATAGGATTTACTGGTAATTTTTTCTTTTATTTATTGCTCAAATCTTAAAATGTATTTCTTACCAGGTTTATTTAGGGGTGATTTGAAATAATCATTTTTTGTCTTTTTATGAAAATATGTGAAATATAATGAAAATGTAATGTAACCCAAATAAGAGTTGAAGTGATTCAAATAAAATAAAAAATAAAAATATATGCTATTCTAGCACATCCTAAACAAGGCCTTAGTAAATACACTATTAGTTTAGTGGAGAAATCTACGATGTGCACACCAAAAAAGTACAACGTAAGAAATTATGATTTTTTTTTATGAATGTTTGTTATGTATTGTGGGTGTTTGAGAAGTGAATTTTTATGTAAGTTTTTTTAATTATAGGATATTATTGGAGAAATTTTTTTTTATGTTTGGGAAGATAGTTGGATTTTTTTGTGGTTGGATGTGATGTTTGTGAGAGAAAAAGTAAAATGATTATAGAATTGGATGTGATATTTTGTTTGGATGCGTTTTTTTTTTTTTTTTTTGCAAAAAATTTGTCTTTTTGTGAAAAAAAAAAAAAAAAAAAACCAAGTTCAAGACTTCCCAAACACGTGACATTTTATGGTAAAGTTAGGAATATTAAATTTATAATGTGTATCTTGATGCTCAGCCTTAACGGGCTCGACGTGGATTCAGCATGCCAAAATACCGCGAGTGGTTTCGGCCCACAGTGATTCCTTGAGCAGGTTGGGCTCAGTCAGCCGTTGGGCCCATGTTGATGGGGCTGAGTGGGTTCGGCCCACGTCTTCACCCTAGGTGTATTTGACCCATTCTACTAGACTAGTTGGGTTCAGCCTATGTCTATGACCCTAAGTTGGTTTGGACCCAAAAGGGAAGCTCGGCCCAGTCTTGGCCTTGCTGTGGTGGTTATATTGACCCCCACACCTCTACCTACAATTAGGTGTCTTGAGGTTCCCCAGAAATTTTTGGCGGTAGATGACATGCGGTACCTTTCTCTTTTTTTATTGATTGAGAAAATGAGGGTTACATTTATGTGTTGGGTGATGAGAGACAATATGGGAGGCCATGATATTTGTGATTGGTTAAAGGTACCATGCCACATAGTACTCCGTTTGCGCCCAATAATTTTTCGAGGTTCTATTCATCTAATCTGAATATGAAACTGAAACTATTGGAATAAACGAGGTTGATTTATTACTGTATATTAAAAATTCGAAGGCCTTCCCCTCAGGAGGAGAGGTTATTGAAATGATCAAATCTACAATTTCGTGACTTTTAATTCCTCAACTTATATTGCATTATCAGTAGTAGAGATAATTGAAATGAACAATAACAAGCTTTGTTTTTAAAAAACCACAATTAATGAAACACAGATACAATACCATCATCAAGTAGCTGTCACCATTCAGACTAAATGTTTTGGGAAAAAAAAACAACAACAACAACAACAACAACAACAACAACAATTATCCTAATCATCGGTTTCCTGATATTTCTGGAGCAGCTGGGTGCATCCTGACATGGGCTCATTCCTGAAGAATCCAATGGCATTTGCGAAGCGGGTGTCTGAATTGATACCGTTGTAGCGGGTGAGGATAACACGAGAGCGGTCACGCCCGGGGTCTGCTTCAGCACAATCAGACTGTGGGCTGCTAACAAGCACTGAATCACAAAGATCGTCCCCACGGTCACCGGTGACCATGATATTATATGTTCCGGTTGAGTCGGTCACCCCCTCAATGCTGTATTTAAGCTGCAAAGTTTCCCTGTCCTTGCACTCAATTCTTACCCTGGCACCTAGGAAGCACAATACCATATGGTCAATCAATATATCTTTGAATACCCAATAACTCTAATAATGTTGTGTTTGGTTGAGGAATTTGAGGAGAAATTTGAAAAGAGAAATAAAAAATGTAGGTGAAATGTGAATAACATATATTTATATTTCACCTAATTTCAGACATCTTTTTCCTTTCTCTTTCCAAATTCTTTTCCAAATCCCCTACCAAACACAGCGTTAAGCACACAAAGGAACACTTGAAGGAAAATTTAAATTGTTTTTTAAGGGATGAATGGTGGGAAAAATTTTGCCAGTCCCTCAACACAAAGCACACATAGCAACCCATTGGGAAGAAGGCAAAATACAGGGCGATTTTTCTTACTGCACAAATGCTTTTCTTAGACAAAGCACCCCCTTTGTAATAAATAAATAAATAAGACAAAGCACCCCATTTCAAAAATTCATCTGCAAAAATTTGGAAAGACTTTTTTTTTTTTTTCCTTCGTGTCTACCTCTATCATGACGGACCAGCAAATAGTATTTTCATCTTCCATTTTTTAGAAATAGCAAAGAAATAACACTGCACAATTGGATTCGGATAGGCACATTATAGTAGTAAAATGAAAATATGGTAAGATTATTAGGAAGGTGCGACATGACTCCAAACAGAGCCTACTTAGAACAGGATAATATGATATAGAAGCCTTTAATTATGCTCCCAATCTCGGCGTAATCTTATTTTCCAGAAATCAGATGAAATTAGACCCTTGACCCGAGGTAACAATATCAGTCCTCCAATACACTACTATACACTACTTCCTCCCTAATTCTGTCCTGAACCCAAACCCTAGTAAAAGTAGTTGAGCCTCAAATTTAACAAAAAACAATGGCATGAAATGAATGACAAATGACCGAAGGATAACATTTGTTGACACATAACATATATTAGTTATTGTTGGTTGGGGGTGTACCAGGGATGCCAGGGGTGGCGTCAGTCTCAAAACCTGCACGGCAAGTGTCACAGTAGACGCGGCCTCGGACTAGAAGTGGGTTCCCAAAGTAGCGAGCGCTGACAAGCGCTGGGATCACACAAATGGACAACAACAGCACTATCAATCTATCCATTGTTTGGGTAAATAAATCTTCTTTCTTTTTTAAGACTGAGATTGGAGTGAGAGAGACAAAGGGTAGGTAACTATGTATAGGAGAGAAATGAACTCATATTAATGGCGCGAGAGAGTCCTATAGAGAAGATGATGGTGGGTGGGTAGGGTGGCCCGGCCGCACATAATAGCAGTGATCAAATGCTATCATTATTAGGACCATTGGCATAATGATTCTATAGCACAAATTTGTTTGTCGTGCGTGAGGTTTCGAATTCAAATTTTACATTAGTTTGGATGGGATAATTTGGCAATAAATGATAAAAAATATGAGCAGTAGAACTCTTTTTTTAATGTTTGGTTCATAATAAGTTGGGTAAGAAAAAGTGAAAGAATGCAAAATGGTTATAGCAAGTGCACTCCGTTATTAAGCTATTTGAATTCTCACCAAAATTCTGAAATTTGATGAAAAATAAATTGATTTGTTATAAAATATTTATAATATCAATGTTGTCCCTTCCAATACAAAAAGAAATGAAAATATATTTCATTCATGTACCTTTCTCACGTGATTTGCTTTATTATTCATTGAAATATCATAGTGAAAAAATAAAATGTCCTAATAGATCCTAATAGTTAGACTAATTTCTATCAAGTTCTATTGAAAAATTTTTTTAGTAAAATCATTGCTAAAAATAATTTTTTGTGATATTTTTTTGCATATGTTTATAAAAATTGACAATTTGTGACTTTTTTTGTCACAATTTTTATAAATTGTCACTAAAACTTGTAATTTATGACTTTTTTTGTGACGAATTTTTCAAGCTGTTGTTAAAAATTAGAAATTAGTGACTTTTTTTGGACAATTTTTTTAAACTATCGCAAAAACTTATAATTAGTGACCTTTTTGTGATAAAATTTTTAAATTATTGCCAAAAATTAACAATCACTGACATTTTTTTAATAGTATTTGATGAAAAATATCATTACCATAGCATCTATTAGAAAATAAATCTACCTATTAAAACCTACACATAAGTTCTCTCAAAACAAAATTATTTCATTTCTTTTTCTCACTTAAATTGATTTTCAGAAAATTTTACTTTGTTATTTTTCATATTTTTGTATATTTATTAATTTTTTAAAATATACTTTTTCACAAATATTTTACTATTTAGATATATCTAAGTAAATTATATCTAAAAACATAAAAAAATTATTTAAAATTTTAAAAATATTCACTGAAAATAAAAAAAAATACGAAAACAAAAAATTTAATTTTCAAAAAATTAAAACCAAACACACTGAATCATTTTTTTTTCCCTCACACTGCGTTTCATTCGGTTTATAAATAGAGTAATGCTACAAATTCTAGAAATTCTACTAAATGTCTTACATGAATGTAAGATCTACGCATATATGTTCTACACTTATATAAGATATTTGATAAAATTTTTAAAATTTCTAATATTTTTGTTATAAATAAGCGTTTGATACTTTTGTAATTCATTTTCTCCTACTAACAAGTAACCTCTAATCGGTATTGATGTATATATCTAGTGACTACAAAAAGAAGAAATGCTATGATCACCTAGATAGAAGACAACATAATAGCGTCTCGCGCCACTCTCTTCGTAAATTTCGGTTGGCGGGTTCCACCGCGGAGTACCCGAAGAAACTTTGACCATCATTGTCATCATTCACCATTGCACACCATTTGCTATCATCGTTCATCATAACATATTTGACTGCCCTATTAAAATAGGTTATTTTAATTTTTTTTAATTATTTTAATAGATTAAAATTTT
This sequence comes from Camellia lanceoleosa, assembly GCA_025200525.1. Taxonomy (NCBI): domain Eukaryota; kingdom Viridiplantae; phylum Streptophyta; class Magnoliopsida; order Ericales; family Theaceae; genus Camellia; species Camellia lanceoleosa. The sequence continues at coordinate 90,069,534 of CM045759.1, forward strand.
TGTATGTGAAAAGATGGTTGAATTTTTTTAGTTAGATGTAATAATTGTGAGGAAAAAAATAAAATAATTATAAATTGGATGTGATATTTTATCTTATTAATATATATATATATATATATTTTAGCCCAAAAACAAATAAAATTAAAAAGCCTCTTACCAAAACAGGGCCATAATAAAAAGTTTGAATTTTTTATTTGTCACGTTTAACTATATAAGACTCGATTCTATATTATCGTACTATTGTGCATGAATTTATAAATTTAAAATTATAGTTCTCAACCATTTCTCAATTCAAATAAATGATCATTTTATGAAAAGACTAATAAATAATCATCCTATTTTATAATATTTTAATAAATCAAACGTTAGCTGAAAGTAATTCTTTTGACCTTTTAAATGGTCTAAAAAAATTATAATATCACTTGCATTCGTTAGTTTTTTAGAGCGTCATTATCAAATTCATTAGAACTTTTTTTTGGATATTTTATAACACAAAATTATAGAAACACGCTTCATTAAACTCAATTATTGACTAGCTACTTTAGTTAAATATCAAACCATTAGCTACATCTTGTTAGGAAAAATTAATGATTCCTCACAAGTAAATCAATCAATGAGAATAAAAATTAATACGGAAAAATTAAATCAAAAGCAACACAAGAATTTTTACGTGGTTTCCTCAATGTGTGGTACGTCTACGGGATCGAAATCCGTTTCCACTATCAACCAAATAGTTTCCAAACGATTATAAACGAGACACTAATGGTCTCACAAATCACCCTTAGGTGAATTCTAAATAATCACAAATAAACAAGAGGAAAGATTTCACCAAATAGATGAACAAAAATCTTTAGAACCAGAATTGAAGAAAGACCCAAAATAACGAACCAAATCAGATTCAAAACTGAACAAAGCAGAGCACCACTATTCTTATCACCATGATAACCCACCGAAGATGATCATAAAAGGTTACTGCTGCTGCTCCAAGTCAAACGTCGAATATAATGTTGTAGCTGTTGTATATCATACTTTCGAATAAACAAAGCCATATATATGGTTGAATCTTGGGTTTTTAAATCAAACCCTAATAGTATCCAAATTGAATTGGGTCTCCACAAATATAACATATAAAAATATATTATACCTAAACCAAGCCAAATTAAAATTCTTTTTCCAAACCAATTGGGTCCCACACTCCAATAAGGAGGTATACCCAACAATTCTCCCCCTACCGACTTAGGTGGAGACATCAACCATACCCATCAAAGTTTGACACTTCAAATGTTTGTTCATTGACAAAGTCATAGTCAACATATCTGAAATATTATCATCTGTGTAAACCTTTTCGAGTTGCAACAATTTCAAATCTAACACATCACGAATCCAATGGTATCTCGCATCAATGTGTTTCGATCTCGAATGAAAAGTAGAATTTTTACTCAAATGAATAACACTTTGACTATCACAATAAAGCACGTACTTTTCTTGCTTTAAACCCAACTCTTGCAAAAATTTCTTCAACCATAACTCTTTTTTGCAAGCTTCTGTAATGGCAATAAATTCAACTTCGATAGTTGAAAGAGTAACACATTTTCGTAATTTAGATTGCCATGCCACAGCTTCCCCTGCAAAAGTCATCAAATACCCCGAAATAGATTTTCTAGAATCAATATCACCGGCCATGTCAGAATCAGTGAACCCATCAAGCATCGGTTTACCATCCTCAAAACACAAACACACTTTCGAAGTTCTTCGAAGATACCTTAGAATCTATTTTACCGCTTCTCAATGTTCTTTATCCGGATTAGAGAGAAAACGACTCATCACAATTAATCGCGTAAGCAATATCCGGCTTTGTACAAACCATGGCGTACATCAAAGAACCAACTGCTGAAGCATAAGGACCTTTCAGCATCTCTTCCTTGTCTATCTCACTTGTAGGACATTGATTCGAACTAAACTTGAAGTGACCCGCAAGTGGACAACCAACCGGCTTTGCTTTATTCATGTTGAACTTATCAAGAACTTTCTCAATGTAACTTTCTTGAGATAACCAAATCAGCCCCTCTTTGCGATTACGAACAATTTTCATACCAAAAATTTGCTTTGCCGGTCCCAAATCTTTCATAGCAAAAGATTTACTCTACTCTAACTTCAACTTATTAATCATGGTAGAATCTTGACCCACAATTAACATATCATCAACATAAAGCAAAAAAATAATAAATTTGCCATCCGGAAAATTTTTCACAAACACACAATAGTCCGAAGTGGTTTTAGAAAAACCATTATTCATCATGAAAGAGTCAAATTTTTTGTACCATTGCCGCGGGGCTTGCTTGAGACCACACAAACTTTTCTTCAATTTGCAAACAAATTTTTCTTTCCCTTTTTCCACAAAACCTTCTGGTTGTTCCATGTAAATTTCTTCTTCAAGATCACTGTGAAGAAATGCGGTCTTCACATCAAGTTGCTCAACTTCAAGGTTCATAATTGCAGCCATGCCAAGTACAACCCGAATAGAAGACATCTTCACAACCAGCGAAAAAATCTCATCAAAGTCAATACCGTTCTTTTTCCCAAAGCCTTTCACAACAAAACGTGCTTTGTACCTTAAATTCTTGCCATCATTCTTCAATTTGAAAACCCAATTATTTTTTAAAATTTTCCTTCCTTTAGGCAACTTCACTAAATCATAAGTTTGGTTTTCAAGCAAGGAACTCATCTCCTCTTCCATGGCCTTTTTCCAATCACCTTTCTTTGTATGCTCAATTGCTTCTTGGTAGCTCTCAGGCTCTCCTTGATCAGAAATCAACACAAATTCATTGGGAGGATACTTTCTTGAAAGTTGTCGGTCCCTTGTAGATTTCCTCAACTCAAGTTGTGGTGGCGATTCTTGAGTTGGATGCTCTTCCTCAATTTCTGACTCAACTTCATTAGGATTAGCATCATCCTCTACATCTTCAATAGGTGGCTGCACATCTCCCCCATTTTCATCATCCACCGAAGATGAAGGAGATGGGTCCATGTCAATGAGATCACTAGTTTTTTGTTCCGGTTGATCACCTTTGCCAAAGCCTTCAATTGTTTGGTCTTCAAGAAACACAACATCATGGCTTTGAATAATTTCCTTATTGACCGGATCCCACAATCTATATCCAAATTCATCATGCCCATATCAAGAAAAATATATTGTCTTGACTTACTATCAAGCTTGGACCTCTCATCCTTTGGAATGTGAACAAAAGTTCGGCAACCAAACACTCTCAAGTGCTCATAAGACACATCTTTGCCGATCCAAACTCTTTCTGGAACATCACCATTCAAAGGATAGGAATGAGACAAATTAATCACGTCAACCGCTGTCTTCAATGCCTCACCCTAAAAGGATCTTGGCAATTTAACTTGTGAAAGCAAACACCTTGTTCTTTCCACAATGGTGCGGTTCATCCTCTCGGCAACGCCATTTTGTTGAGGAGTCTTCTTAACTGTCTTTTGGTGCCGAATACCTTGGCTGCGACAATACTCATCAAATGGCCCAATGTATTCACCACCATTGTCTGATCGGATGCACTTTAATTTCTGCCATGTTTCTTTTTCAACCATGGCTTGAAAATGCTTAAATACTTCTAGAACTTGATCTTTAGTTTTTAGTAGAAAAATCCAAACTTTCCTTGAATAATCATCAATGAAAGTAACAAAATAAAGTGCACCACCATGTGTTTTAACTTTTAAAGAACCACAAACATCCGAATGAATCAACTCTAAAACATTTTCTTTTCTAGAAGCAACATTTTTATGAAAAGAAACTCTATATTGTTTACCCGCCAAACAATGAACACAAGTTTTGAGATGTGCACCTTTCAAACCGGGTAGAAGCTCTTTCTTGAACAATACTTGCAGCCCCTTTTCACTCATGTGGCCAAACCGCTTGTGCCACAATTCGGTAGAAGTATCATCTTCAAGTGTATTGACAACACCTTTACAAATTTTTCTTTGCATCGAATAAAGTGTATGAGTCTTCTTGCACTTAGCCACCACCAAACAACCCTTTGTGAGCTTCCATATTCCATCACCAAATTTGTTGTTGAAGCCTTCATCATCTAGCTTCCCAGTAGAGATCAAATTGAGGCGAATGTCGGGAACATGCCTTACATCTTTAAGTAACAACTTACAGCCCAAATTTGTTTCCAAGCAAACATCACCCATACCAATAATCTTGGACAAACCTTCATCACCCATTCGAACAAAACCATAATCTCCTTCGGTGTAGGTAGTGAAGAAATCAACTCGAGAAGTCACATGAAAAGAAGCACCGGAATCAATCACCCAATTTCTCTCTTGACCCACAAAATTGATACAATCATCTTCACAAACAACCATGAGATCATCGGTAGTAACTGCCGTTGTGTCTTCTTGCTTTTTATCCACACTTTTGTCATGCATTTTCTCTTTGTTCTTGAGCTTTCGACATTCTCACTTCATGTGCCCTTTCTCATGGCAATAATAACACTCAATGTCTTTCTTTGAAAAGAACCATCTTTTGATTTGTCACTCTCACCCTCAATGGGTTCATACAAATCTTTACAAAATAATAGGTCCTCCATTTTAGTTTTCCAAGTTATCCAATTGCTTCCATTGAAGCTAAACATACGACCCACATTCCCCTCCATTGATTTACACAAATAAATAAACCCAAATAAACCGTAAGCTTTGATACTAGTTGTTAGGGAAAATTAATGATTTCCCACAAATAAATCAATTAATGGGAATAAAAACTAATGTGAAAAAATCAAATCAAAAGCAACACAAGAATTTTTACGTGGTTCCCTCAATGTGAGGTACGTCCAGGGGATCGAAATCCGATTCCACTATCAACTAAATAGTTTCCAAACGATTACAAACGAGACACTAATGGTCTCACAAACCACCCTTAGGTGAATTCCAAATAATCACAAATAAACAAAAGGAAAGACCTCACCAAATAGATGAACCAAAATCTTCAGAACCAGAGTTGAAGAAAGACCCAAAATAACGAACCAAATCAGATCCAAAACTGAACAAAGTAGAGCACCACTATTCTTATCACCATGATAACCCACCGAAGATGATCAAAAAAGGTTACTGCTGCTGCTCCAAGTCAAACGCCGAATATAATGTTGTAGCTGCTGTATATCATACTTCCGAATAAACAAAGCCATATATATGGTTGAATCTTGGGTTTTTAAATCAAACCCTAATAGTATCCAAATTGAATTACAAATATAATATATAAAAATATATTATACCTAAACCAAGCCAAATTAAAATTCTTTTTCAAGACCAATTGGGTCCCACACTCCAATAAGGAGGTATACCCAACACATCTAACTAGGGTAAGATGATTAAACAAATAAAATAAACAATAGAGAGTTTGTTGAAGAATATATTTGAAAAGATGGTTAGCTAAAATAAAATAAAATAAAAATTTAGTTAAAATTTAACTAAAAATTTGATTGTTTTGATAGAGATACTCTTATGCTATATTTGGTTGGGGGATTTAGAGAGAGATTTGGAAAGGAAAAGGGAAAAGGTGTGTGTAACTAGGTGAAATATAAGTATGCTTTATTCACATTTTACCTACCTTTTCCATTTCTCTTTCCAAATCCCTCATCAAATCCCCCAACCAAATACAGCATTAGGGTCTCAATCCAAAAATTCATTTTATGGACTTAAAAGACCGTGCATACTCTTCATTCAAAATTAAAAGGCCATAGATCCATGCATTTCTATCTGTCAAATTATGGGGCAAATTCAAAATTAATATTAAGTACTATCTGTTCAAATTGACGTGTCTACCTGTCCAAATTCAAAATTCATATTACATACCATCTGTTCAAATTAATGTGTCTATCTGTCCAAATTATGGAACAATAAGTAAAAATAATTTGGACATATAAGATAAAATAGTAGGACATATAAGCAAAAATACTGGAAAAGATAGATTCAATTTTGATAGATAAGAAAAAAACTAGGATAGATAGATTAAAATAATTTGGACAGATAAATTAAAAATGTTAAGATAATTTGGGCAAATATATTAAAAGTATAAAAATATTAGATAGATAGATTAAAAGTATAAAAATATTAGCGTACATAGGTTAAAATAAAAATACTGGAAAAGATAGATTCAATTTGGATAGATAAGAAAAAAACTAGGATAGATAGATTAAAATAATTTGGACAGATAAATTAAAAATGTTAAGATAATTTGGGCAAATATATTAAAAGTATAAAAATATTAGATAGATAGATTAAAAGTATAAAAATATTAGCGTACATAGGTTAAAATAATTTGGACTAATTGGTTAAAAATATTCGAACAGATATATTAAAATAATTTAGATAGATTAACATACCTAGGTTAAAATAATTTGGATAGATAGGTTAAAAATATTGAGAAAGATATGTTAAAATAATTTGGATAGATAAGTTTTAAAAAAAAAACTGAACAAATATATTAAAATTATTGAGAAAGATAGGTTAAAAAAATTTGAATAGATAGGTTAATAAAAAAAAAAAAAAACAAACAAATAGATAAAAATTAAAAAGATAGTATTCATGAAACTGTGGTTTGGCATCCCCTAAATAATCTACCTTTTTATCTTTTTGTCTTTTTTCTATTACATTACCTCTCTACTTTTCTGCATATCTTTTCGTAAAAAGATAAAAAGTACATTTATTTAGATCATCCCAAGCACCCGTATCCTCAATGACATATACAAGTGGAATGTGTATTTTATCAAGAATTTTCTCTAATTTTTTTTTTGTTTATTTTATAAACAAAATATACATATAGATTCTTTTAAAAAATAAAATACAAAAACCAAATGAATTTAACAATATAAGGATAATAGTAAAATTGCCCAAAACATGAATATAAAATAGAATACAAATCTCTTTATCTTTTCTAGTATTTGAGGATTGCTTTGAAAAGGGACTTATGTGTAGGTCCTTATAAGTAAATTTATTGTCTAATAAATTTTATGATAATTAATGACATTTTTAATCAAATACTATTAAAAAAATCATTAATTGTTAATTTTCAATTATAGTTTGAAAATTCGCAAAAAATGTTACTAATTATAAGTTTTAGAAACAATTTAAAAAAATTGTCACAAAAAAGACATTAATGTTTAATTTTCAACGATATATTGAAAAATTCATCACAGTAAAAGTCACTAGTTGTAATTTTTAGTAACAATTTGTAAAATCTGTGACCCAAAAAAAAAAAAAAAAATCACTACTTGTTAATTTTTGGTGACATATACAAAAAATGTCACAAAATTTATTTTTAGCAACGATTTTATTAGAACTTATTTTCAATAAGATTTAATGAGATCTCTCTCTCTCTCTCTCTCTCTCTCTAAAAAACCTCCGTTTCAGGCCTCACTTTGGGGCCGGCCGGCCGCCGCCTTTGGCTATGGAGGTCTACCGCCCATTTTTTCAGGTTCTGTTTGTTAAATTTCCGTTTTAATAAACTTGATTCCCCCTTTTTTTTCCACCGAGTTGTGGCCGCCAGCTTTGGCTTGCCGTTTTTGGGGTGTTTTGGTGAACATTTTGGTTGTTCACTGGTCGGTGAAAGACGACCCATATATCTGGTTCGGTTGTTTACTCGGGCGCTTCTGTGCGATTGGAAGTTTGAGGGGTGTTTTCTCAGCTCAGATTCGGAGGTGTACGCTTGATTGTTCTGGAGGATTTCATTCGAGCGCTTCTACGCGTTGGGAGTTTTGAGGGGTGAACGCCGTCCAGTTGTGTGGTGTGTTTTCGATGTTTGGGTTGCTTCGACCATTGGTGTGGAGTGATTGCAAGAGTGCATCAGTGGCGTGTTTTCGGTGTTTGGGTTGTCTCGGTGCTCGGTCAGTTCAGCAGCTTAGGTTGTAGCAGGTTTGCTTGGTGATGGAGAAATTTGGGTGAGGTCGTGGCTGGGATTTCGGAGTGATTGCAGCAGGTTAGAAGAGGAGGGTGAAGCAAAAAGAGGAGAGTGAATGGAGCAAAGGAGCAAAGGAGAATCGGTGCAAGAAGGAGGTTCGGTCACGGGTGGGTGTGTGTCCGGCATTGGAGCTGTGTATCAGTGTGTTTTAAAAATCTGCACTGGAGCTGTGTATCACGGCAATGGATTCTGCGGAGTTGTCTATATTCGGTGCTTGTAAATGGAAGTGGGTGTGCTGTTCGGAGAGTGCCATGGTAGTGGAAGTGTTTGGATTTTGGAAGTGGGTGCCACCGTTAAGGTGTTTTGCAGCAGAGGCTCGTGGTGTGAGCAGTTTTTTTGGGGGTGTGTAAGAAGAAGAAGAAGTGAGGCATGGCGTAGGTGGTGTTCTGTCCGGTGTTGGCTTGGAGTTTCACTGCCGGTGAGTTTTCTCGGCATGGCGTGGTGTGTGGGCATAGGTGAGGCATGGCGTAGGTGGTGTCAGGCAGGTAGTGTGAGCGAGGGTGTGTGGAAGTGGCGTGTGCATAAGGTTATAAGGTTGTAATCGGGCAATGAATAATGCTGGCGTTTTTAGTTTAGTTTAGTTTTTAGTTTGTTTTCTTTCTTTGTGTTGTGGGTGTTATTTAATTTTTTTAGTTTGCTTTAGGTGTCTTTGTGGGATATTTTGTGGGGTTTCATGTTTATGTTTTTTTTTTTTTTTTTTTTTTTTTTTTTTTAAAGTTAAGTTCTTCTTAACTTTTTTATTTAAAAAATCGTGAGGCTTAGGGGTTGGTTGTATGGATGCGAGTAGCAGTAGTAGGGGTATTTTTATACTTCCGAATCTCTCTCGATGCATCTCATCTTCCTGTACTTTTAATTTTATGCTGTTAAATGAAATTTTTCTTTGCCGATCAAAAAAAAAAAAAAAAGATTTAATGAGATAGTTTATCCTTCTAAAAATTAATTATTTTAGTTGACTTTTTAACTTATTATGAAAAGACGTGCAGAAGGGTTAACTTTTTGGTGGCTAGTTCCCAACCTTGCCCTTAATTTATATAATAGGAGAAGGATTCCCTCTAGTCCATAATAAGGATACGATGATATTGTTTGGATCTGTGAGGTTCATTATGGGCCATATTTGGATGATCCGAACCGTTCCTTTTGTCAAACATTTCATGTGTTTCATTTACAAATAGAAAGTAGATTGATTCAATAATCATAATTTATTTAATTTATCGTGTTTGTTATAAAAAAAAATAGACGACAATTATATTTTTAAAAATAAATAATTCATTTTTTTTGTGACAAACATGATAAATTAAGGAGGTGTTTGTGTGACAACCCTCACCTTTGATTAGTGCTAATCTGTAATTAAGCATGATAAGTAACTGATTAGAATGAAATCCTGATTTGTTTATATGAATGTATTGCATTAGTTGCATTTCTATGTATTTGCCGTTAAATGATCTGTTCATGTTTTAATTTCGAACTGCAAATTGAAGGCCTTATCGGCGGCCGAATCAGAAATTGATTAGTGTTATATGCTAGTTAGAATTTATGTGATTTCATGGTAGGTTCAATTAAAATTTGACTTGGAATGATTAAATTAGATTAAATAATGTTAAAATACATTGGTTTGAGATATTTGCACTTTTGCCACTAAGTGGCTTGATTCTAGACCACCTATCCTCCACTTTACATCATTTTAATACATCATTTGCTCATCTTCTTGAGACCAAACCGAGTGAGAAAGGGAGAGTGAGAGAAATTGAGTTTTTCAAGAAGGATTTTGCTTGAACTTAGAAGAATTGAAGGGAATTTGCATATTTGAGCTTCCACACCTAGAATTCAAGGCCTAAGGTAGGAAAATCATCTTCTTAATTGTGTATTTAAGTTATTCCTTGCATGGTTCATGGTAAATTAGTGATTATGAGTCATGAATTAATTTAAAGAGTTGAATTGAGAATAGATTCATGCATGCGTGTACATACTCTAGCATTTTGAGGTTGTTTTCATAAGAATTTCCACATGCATGTCCACATTTTGGTTGTAGTCCATGAATTCACCATAGTTTTGAGCTCAATCTTGCATTTGGTCATGTTTTGGAGCATTGGAATTCATTAGAACACTTACATGTAATGTTCTTGCATTGTTCTTCAAGTTTCTTTGAAATTGGTGTTCAATTGGCTTACCTTTGGGTTTGATCTTACAAAACTGATCTTCAAAACATGTTATATTGTTGGTTTTCAAGTGTTTTCCAGAAAATGGGCCCAAAAGGTTGAGTTTTGATGTGTTGAATGCTTGGTTTAAGTTTGGGAGGTAAATCTGGAAATTCCAGATTTTGGCTTCCACGCTCGAGCGACCATCTTTTGTTCAGAGCTCCGCTCGAGCGGAGGAATTCTGGCTCAATCGTAGATTGCAAGCTCGAGTTTTGGTGCGTGAGCGACGCCGGCGATGAGACCTATGCTCGAACGAAGAGTTGTGTCTCACGCTCGAGCGAGCATCGAGCGAGCGTCAAGCGAGGATTTTCAACATCTAGCACTTTTTGCATTCTTACAGACCACTCGAGCGAGGAAGTCCACGCTCGAGCGACCCTTCTGTTTTGGCACGCTCACTCGAGCGTAGAAAGCCACGCTCGAGCGAGACCCCTGTTTCAGCAAAAATTTGAAAAGTGTTTTAAAGTGCATTTTCGCATCCTTATTACATCCTAGGCATTCCTAGGCCAAGTTTAAGACATCTTAATGAGGATAATGTTATAGCACCACACCAAGTATAGTTGGGGGCTAAGTTATTAATCCCGAGTGTGTGTTCGTTCTATTACTCTGTAGGATTGGCATCCGAGGATGTTCGCTAGCTTGTCTATAGCCCAAAGGCTCGTAAGTAATAATGTTGTAAAGATATGTTCAATTATGATTATTTTCTGAATGATCAACCGTTCTGCTTGCTGAAACGTTATTGTTTAATGAATGAATGTTTGTCCTATTTGTAAACTGTATTCGTGGCATCCATAGCAATTTCTTTATTCTTTGTCTTTACTACTCTTTATTCTGAGAGATCTTTGTCGGTTCCCATGTTTGGAACTATTACTGTTTACTGTTATGATGGCCATCAACTGACTGTTCGGTCTATTAAGACCTACTATACTGCTTTGCTATTGGATGTACCACATATGACTATTATGTTTTCTAAATGACTGTTATGGCATGAAATATGAGCCACTGGTTGAATAACTGATTTACTGATACAATGGACCGTTTTGATTGCTGAAAGGACATTCATTTTTAACCCCTTTACGCATATGTTATTCACTGGGTTTTAGCTCACTGTTGTATTTAAATGTAGGTGTCCAGGCACCGGACCGAAGCAAGGAGCGTCAGGCTAAGCTCCCGTTTTGTCAAAGCCAAGGCTGTTTTGGGGTGTTTTAGATTCCCCTTTTTGCCTCTGTTCTGTAATAAATGGTTAAGACTTGACCGTATAGTTATAGTTAGGGATTTGGTCCCTAATGTTTGTGTATATGTCGCACGTACATATGTTTTGGTTACCAATGTGGCATGTTTATAAAAAGTCTTTTTGTATCCAGATTGTCACAGCTCATTGGACATCTTTTATTTACTGTTTTGGCTTCCGCCCTTTTTTACTCAGATATCATTTCATTAGCGGGCCTTCGGTAATCACGGATTACTAGCCGGTTGCGATGCTAAACCCATAGGGGTGGGTTTTTGTCGTGACAGAGTGGTATCAGAGCAATATCAAATCACGAGTTATACCGCACACACGTGTCCAAATGAGCTATAGGATGTCCTAGAAAAGTAATTAGGGCATTGCATGAGCATGAGAAAGTGTTTGTGGCCATGATATGAATATATGTGTTAACGTGCTAATATACTTAAGTCAACAACTTCCTATGTTTATTATTACCATATTGCCTATAGTGAAATGGACAATGCAAGGCATGCCGATGAATCTGAATCATCCGAGGCAAGGATGGCAAGGTTAGAAAGAACAGGGGAACTGTTGACTGAAACCCTAAGGCAACAAGAGAATGTACCAAATCTAGTACAGCCAGAACCAAATGTTAATGATGATATAATTGCTCTGACACAGAAGTTTAGCAAAATGAAACCACCATCATTCCAAGGAGGCCTTGAACCATTAAAGGCTGAAGCATGAGTTCTAGAGACTGAGAAATTGTTCGAAGTGTTTCCGTGTTCTGAAGCACATAAGGTGTTACTGGCTACCTTTACTCTACAAGAAGAGGCCAGATGGTGGTGGATGCTCGTCCGTGATACCAACAATGCTATGACTTGGGCTCAGTTCAAGGAGTCCTTCTTTGAAAAATACTTTCCCCAGTGTGTCCGAGACCGCAAAGTGACTGAGTTTGAACAGTTGAAACAGGGCACCATGTCGGTAGCAGAGTATGAATCAAAATTCACTGAATTCGCCAAATATGCACCACACATGGTGGACACTGATTATAAAAAGTCCTGGAAGTTTAAAGGCGGGCTTAATGTAGAAATACTTGACCGAACCAATGTCTTGAAGCTGCTTAAATATGTGGATGTCCTTGACTGAGCAATAATAGCTGAGTCGAATATCGAGGCATTGAAACAGACTGAAACACCAGCGTCTGAGTGTCGCGATAAGAGACGGGCTTCAAGTTTAAGAAAGGCCGAAATAACTCATCGAATAAGAAGCAAAATACAGGGACAACGACTAATTCTAGTCAAGGAAACAATTCCATACCATCCTGCTCTCAATATGGAAAAAGGCATAAAGGGGTTTGCTATAAAATCTCTAGTGCTTGTTACAGGTGTGGCAAGGTGGGCCACAAGGTCAAAGATTGCCCTTCCACTTCCCAAGGCAATAGTAAAGCTGCAGCTAGCGCCGCAGGATCAACTGTCACACCAAAACCCAACCCGAAAGCCACTGGAAAGGAGCCTTTAAGGCAAGGCCGAGTGTTTGCACTCGTGCTAGGAGATGTGCAGAATACTGAGACAGTTGTGTCAGGTATACTCTCAATTTGTGCTCAAAATGCTTATGTTCTGATTGATTCGGGGTCTACACATTCGTTTGTCTTGCATGCTTTTTCACGAAAATTAAATAGACCACTGGAACCCATGAACTATTTGTTAGCTGTATCTTCACCCGTTGGGGGATCCATGACTTGTGCTTATGTGTATCCTGCATGTGAAATTGTTATTGGGGATGTGCATTTGTGTATTGATTTACTGCCTTTGAACATTGATCATTTCGATGTAATATTGGGAATGAACTGGTTGACAAAATATCATGCTGCCATAGACTGTGTAACAAAACAAGTTGTTTTTCGTCCACCTGGATTACCTGAATTTGTGTTTAGCGGAGTTGGTGTAGTACCTCCCTCGTATCTGATTTCATCCATGAAAGCTTTTAAATTGATTAAAAAGGGGTGTAAAGGATATCTATGTTGTGTATTGACTGTACGTACTGATACTAAAACTAATGTGGACAGTATTCCTATAGTCAGAGAATTCCCAGATGTTTTTCTAGACGACTTGCCAGGGGATTTGATTGATAGGGAGATAGAGTTCACTATTGAAGTATTACCGGGTACACAGCCAGTATCCAAAGCCTCGTACAAAATGGCACCTCTTCGAATCGAAGAACTGAAAATTCAGCTACAAGAATTGCTAGATAAGAAGTTCATCAGGCCCAGTACTTCGCCGTAGGACGCACCAGTTTTATTTGTGAAAAAGAAAGATGGCTCATTAAGACTCTGCATTGACTACCGTGAATACAATAAGGTAACAGTGAAAAACAAATATCCATTTCCTCGTATTGATGATTTGTTTGACCAGTTACAAGGTGCCTAGGTTTTCTCCAAAATTGACCTTAGATCCGGATACCACCAGCTGAAAGTCAAACCAGAGGACATTGAAAAGACTGCCTTCCGAATGAGGTATGGACATTATGAATTTCTTGTTATGCCTTTCGGAGTTACTAATGCGCCTGTTGCATTTATGGACCTTATGAACCGAATTTTCAAACCATTCATCGATGAATTTGTGGTTGTTTTTATAGATAACATTTTGATTTATTCCAAGAGTAAAGAAGAACATGAACGTCATTTGAGAATTGCCTTACAGACCTTAAGAGAACAGAAACTGTATGCTAAATTGGCAAAGTGTGAATTTTGGCTTGATAATGTTATATTTTTGGGATATGTGATTAGTAAGGATGGCATTACAGTGGACCCGCAAAAAATTGAAGTAGTGGTAAATTGGCCCTGACCGACTAATGTTATTGAAGTCCGGAGTTTCTTGGGTTTAGCCGGGTACTACAGAAGGTTTGTGAAAGACTTCTCCAAAATTGCCCTAGCATTGACTCAGTTGACTCAAAAAAGAATATCATTTGACTGGATTGACCAAAGGGAATCAGCGTTTCAGGAACTAAAGACTCAACTTGTGACTGCACTAATTCTTACCCTACCCTCAGGTACGGATGGATTTACTATTTTCAGTGATACTTCTTATAAAGGTTTGGAATGTGTTTTAATGCAGAATGGTAAAGTTATTGCGTATGCTTCCCGACAACTGAGGCCACATGAAAAAAACTACCCCACTTATGATTTAGAACTTGCTGCAGTGGTTTTTGCATTGAAAATTTGGCGCCACTACCTTTATGGGGCAACATGTGAGGTGTACACAGATCACAAGAGCTTAAAGTATTTCTTTACGCAGAAAGAATTAAACATGAGGTAACTGAGATGGTTAGAACTGATAAAAGACTATGACTTGCAAATCTTGTACCATCCAGGAAAAGCTAACACCGTTGCTGATGCACTGAGTCAAAAATCAATTGGGAATTTAGCCTATTTACTTATTGGAGAAGAACTACTATGTGATCTTGAAAAACTCAAAGTTGAGTTTGTTTTGCGTAAACAAGGTGGAACATTAGCTGCTATTTCTGCTCAACCGGCACTTATTGAGGACATTAAAGATAAACAACACCTAGATGACTTCTTGAAGAAGGTCATTGATGAACGGGAATCTAAATCGAGGCCGGACTTTAAATTTGAAAATAATGTATTGAAGTTTCAAGAAAGGTTGTGTGTACCGAATGATTCTAAACTAAAAAGACGAATTTTACAGGAAGGCCACAATTCAAAACTTTCCATCCACCCAGGAAATACAAAAATGTACCAAGACTTGAAACTTAATTTCTGGTGGCCGGGAATGAAGAAAGAAATTGCAGAGTTTGTATCGAAATGCCTACATTGTCAACAAGTCAAAGCCAAACATCAACGACCCGCAGGCTTACTTCAACCTTTGCCAATACCGGAGTGGAAATGGGAACATATTACTATGGATTTCATTGTTGGATTACCTCACTCTAGTAAAGGTATGGACTCAATTTGGGTTATTGTTGATAGATTGACTAAATTTGCTCACTTCTTACCTGTCAAAACAATTTATAATGCGGACAAATTGGCTACAATTTATATTGATGAGATTGTTAGGTTGCATGGAGTGCCTGTGTCCATTGTTTTTGATAGGGACTCGAAGTTCCCATCGAGATTTTGGCAAAGTCTGCAAACTGCATTGGGTACCGAATTGAGACTGAGTAGTGCATACCATCCTCAAATAGATGGCAAGTCAGAGAAAACAATCCAGACTCTGGAAGATTTACTGCGTATGTGTGTCCTTGATTTCCAAGGAAATTGGGAAAGCCATTTACCTTTAGCTAAATTTGCCTACAACAACAATTTTCACTCAAGCATTGGTATGGCGCTTTTCAAGGCCTTATATAGCAGAAAATGTCGATCTCCTATTTGCTGGGCAGAAGTTGGAGATGGGCCTTTGCTTGGGCCCAAGATTGTATAGGAGACCATAGAAAATGTGAAACTGATTCAACAGAGATTGAAAACCGCACAAAGTCGACAGAAAAGTTATGTGGATGTCCGAAGGTGAGACAGGGAATATGAAGTGGGTGATCATGTTTTTGTTAGAGTGACACCAATGAAAGGCTAGACTCGCTTTGGAGTCAAGGGTAAGTTAGCACCGAGATATGTCGGACCGTATGAGATCATTGAAAAGATTAATCTAGTGGCGTATCAAGTAGCGCTTCCTCCTAAGATTGAGCATATGCATAACGTCTTCCATATTTCAATGTTGAGGGATTATCTTCGAGATCCCTTCCATATTATTGAGCCTACCCGTGTAGTGCTAAGTGATGACTACACTTATGAAGAACGGCCTATTCAGATTGTAAACCGACGAATCAAGAAGTTGAGGAATAAAGAGATTCCGTTAGTAAAAGTAGACTGGCAAAACCATGATGGCGTTTATGTCACTTGGGAAAGGGAAGACGATATATGAAACGGTGTGTGAGAGGGTTCAAGAAAGTAGTTAGAAAATTCAAAGATCTTCGAAGATCCTTGAAGAACAACTTCGAATTCTCTAGAAGATAATGAGAGGCTTAGATTCTTCAATAGTCTCAACTTAAGAACACAAGAGTAAAGGAGATGATGGAGATAAGAGATTGGGTGAAGAAGAAGGCAAGGTAGCTAGAGAGAGAATAATGGCAAGGCTCTTCCATGGATCTCTCACTTTCACTCTCAAGGTTGATAATGGAGAAGGGAAATCAGTTCTTTCCCAAGAGTTAAAAAATCTCCAAAATCCATCCCTTGTAAAGCTATGGGTGGGTGCTATTTATAGGCACCTTATGATGTAGGATGGAGCCCATGTGCAAGGCACATGGGGAATATTCTCTCTAACCACCTTGTCTGAGGAGGTGACCTCTCCGAGGATGAGAAAAACCCCGAAGAGGAGATCAACCCCTCGGCGAACCCTTCTTCTTAGCCACACCTAACTAATGATCCCCAATCATCCCAAGGGGCCGAGGTAGTCCTAGAGGACCCTCTCACCGCTAAATATTGCCGAGTCTCATGGACCCCCCGGAGTCGTGCCACTTCGACCCGGGTATAGGCTAGTTTAACCGAAGAGTGAATTTATCCCCATTCACCGTCTTCGGGATCGGGTCCTTTGTTCGAACTCCATTACACCCATGGTTCTGGTGTGTAGATCTCGGAAAGCTCCGAGCCCGCAAGTGTTCTGGGACTCATTAACGGAGCGGCTCCTAGATTGTGCTTGAATCCATTTGAAGCCAAGAGCTTCAGATCTCTAGGTTCGTGGATCTGAACCCTTTCGAGTCGAGCCGGAGTAAGTCTCTAAGTTCATGGATCCGAACCCTTTCGAGACTTAGAACGATTCGGCCCGTTTGATGGTGATTAATCCGGGCCCAACAATCTTGGACTAGCAATAAATTCGGGCCTACCAATCTCGGGCTATTGGGCCTAATTAACTTAGCGGACTCAGATTAGCTCCTCTTACATTTGCCCCTTGCGTGTATGAGAAATTTTAAATTTCTCAGACATGCATTGTAACAACCTTCACACTGTTTACCGATTAATGACTGATTAATTACCGATTATTGCTAAATTAAGACTGATAATTGAATTGATCAAAATCTTGAATCGACCGACCGAGATCTGAATCAATTATTTTCAGATCTGTTTGAATTGCATTTTATCTGTTTGACTGTTTAATTATCTGTTTAGTTCTTATGTTTAAACTATTAATTGAAGGCCTTATCGGCGGCCGAATCCAAAATTGATTGATGTTCCATGATCAGTAGAATTTATGTGATTTTATGGTAAACTTAATTGAAAGATGATTTAGTATGATTAAACCGGATTAAATTAGATTGAATTGTGCAAATTTCATGAGTTAGGCTAATTACCTTTTTGCCACCACTAGTGGGCCATTATCTTGGACCATACTTGAACTTCCTTACACTCAACAAACATTTCCTCAGCCTTATTTCATTGTTATTGCTGACCAAGAGAGCTAGTGAGAGAGAAATTGAGTTTCTTCTTGAGAATTGCTTGGAGACTTGGAGATTTGGAAGAGTAATTGCATATTTGAGCTCCTACACCTCTAATTCAAGACCTAAGGTAGAATAACTACCCTTTTGCTTGTAATTTTGTTAGACCCTTGCATGATTTAGAGCTAAGTTGAAGTCTAGAGCCAATTTATGGTTTGTAATGTTATATTGAAGCTCAATTGTTGCATGCATGTGCATATTGCTAAGTTTTGAGGTTACAATCCTTCATTTCTCACATGCATGTTCATGTTAGTGTTAAGGACCATGTTTTCGTCTTGAATTTGGAAGAATGAGCCCATTTGTGCATGAAATGGGAGCTTTGATTTGATTTAATCACATGCATGTCACTTTGTAGCATGCTCATGCATGTTCATGAAAATTTGGTTTGAATTAGGTTTGTTTGAAACACCCTTGGGCCTTGATTTTACAAGTGAGCTTTAAAATCATGTAATATTATGTGTTTACAAGAGTTTTCCAGAAAATTGGCCCAAAAGGATCGGATTTGGAGCATCAAACTTGAGTTTTAAACTTGGAACTCAAATCTAGAATTTCCAGATTTTGGTAAATGCTTTCGGCGGAAGTGCCGCTTGAGCGGAAAATCGAGCTCAAAGATCTTGCATCAGACATCGACCGCTTGAGCGGAGGAAGTTGCGCTCGAGCGAAGGACTGGGTGACACGCTCGAGCGGGCGTCGAGCGGAGATTTCACCTATCCAGTACTTTTTGGTACACTCGAGCGAGGATTTTGCCGCTCGAGCGGGGACCTTTGTTTGCCTGTCCGCTCGGGAAACTGCGCTCGGCGAAAGCTATTAATGAAATTCTAAAGCTGTTCATGCACATCCTTGCATCCTCATTCCATCCTAGACATTCTTAGGCCTAGTTTAAGACATCTTAAAGAGGATATAGATATAGAACACACCGAGGCAAATTTATGGATTAAGTTGTTATCTTTCCCAACTGTGAAGCTTAGCGTGTGTTCAATCTGTTAACTGTATAGGGTTGGCATTCCGAGGAGACGCTCTAGTTCACTGTAGCCCAGAACTCTATAAGTAACAATTGTGTAAAGATATGTTCAAAATGATTATCTTCTGAATCTTGGTATCGGCATTTCTTTGGCGATATCGTTCTTGAATGAATGTATGTCCTATATTCTGAACTACACTGTGGCATCCTTAGCACCTACTGTTTACTGTTACTGTTACAGAGATCTCTGTCGGTTCCCTCGTGGGACCACTACTATTTACTGATTGATGGCCATCATTCTTTGTTAGGTCTTTTAAGACCCTCATTTCTTGTTATGCTAATGGATGTACCATATATGACTGTTTATTGTACTGAACAACTGACATACTGATTGAAATGAACTGTTTTCATTACTGTAAGGACATTCATTCTAATCCCCTTTATGCATTATGTTATTCACTGGGCTTAGCTCACTGCTTATATATATATATGTAGGTGTACAGGCACCGGATCAAAGCTAGAGGCGTCGAGGTTAACTCCAGTTTTGTCAAGCCAACCAATGTGCCTTACTGCGAGGTTCCGAGCCTACCAAGCTAAGGCTTAGGGGTGTTTTAGCAATTCCCCCTTCCGTACTGTTTTGTAATACTGTATATACTGTATAGACTGCACTGTACGGGTTAATAGGGACTTGATCCCTGTACTGAATGTTTGTAAATGTTTTACATACTGTTCTGTGTAAATGTATGAAAATCTTTTGGCATACAGACTGTCATAGCTCATTGGACATTGTTTATTTACTGTATTGGCTTCCGCTAAGCCCTTGTACTCTGTATTATTGTATTATTAGCGGGCCTTGTAACCTAGGGTTCTTGGCGATTCTGATCTTGAACCCATAGGGGCGGGTTTGGGGTCGTGACATGCGTACTGTCATTTCTTCAGCCCTGCTTCGCATCACGTCCCAAAAAAAAATGTTATCCCGACAGAGCCTATGGATAAAGTTGATGACACACGATAATTTATGGATAAAATTTGTCAAAGCAAAAAAAAAAAATTTTTTTTACTCATATACATTTAAATTTTTTTTTTCGTGCCACTGATATTTGTATTTTTTTTTAACATCTGAGAAAATATACATATTCATATATATATATATATATTTAATCCAAGCGAATAATAACAAAGCACCCACTTTCTTTACATTCTTAACAAATAGCACACAAGGCTCACACTTTTTTGTTGTTTGGCACACACAGCAGACCAATTACATATACATACATATTTAGAAATATTCCGAGGGCATATTCAATGGATAATGCTCCCCTTTTTTTCTATTTAAGGAAAGGGCAAAGCCCTATTCTGTAGCCCATCATTCTTTTTGTTGCATAGCCGTTGCGGTGCTCTCTCTCTCTAGACTGAGAGGCCAAGTTTCTTCTTCTTCAAGAAGGCTTCGTTTCTACACTGCCAGAGGCCACTGCCGTGTTCTCCTTCTTCAATAAACCACATGGCTCCGCTTACGCACTGACCTTCATCGCAACTCCAGTCTCCATTGCCGCCGTCGTCACTGAAGACCCAACTTCGACTACCAAAGACGTCACAGACCCGTCACTGACTTGTCCTAGCATTGCAACCCAGCCATCAGCCTGTCCCAACTTTGACCAAGCTCCTGCTTCGTCTGTCCAGCGTCATCTTGCATACCGTTGGCGGCTACAACCTCGGCTACTATCGGTGTTGTGACAACGTTGTCAAGCCAACACCGGAATCCTCCGTGGCCCTACTACCATTGCCGGCCTCAACTGACCAGCACCGACGCCGCTGCTTGCTCCAGTGCCAACCACACACGTCGCCCTTTCAACGCGTCATGTGTGGTCACCAACTCTGCTGCGACATCACCGCTGGTTCCGACCTCGCTCGTCCAACGCCGACCACGCACGTTTGCCCACTCAACGCCGTGTGTGGTCCTGCCTAACATCGTTCAGCTTTGTATTATAATACTTGCCATCTCTTTCTTGATCATTGTTGCTTGCTTTGCATCTGCGCTTTGCTTTCTCAGACCAGTGGGTTAGCATTTTCAATTTTTTTTTTTTTAAATTTTGGTGAAAGCTTTTTGTGAAAAACCCATTCTCTCTTATTATTTTAATGAACTTCTGTGCTTAAAAAAATGAATCCATGCTCTGATACATTTTGAATTCGTGAACTCCAGCTTTTGCGAGCCACTACTGGCGACGTACTGCTCCTCTATGACGTCACTGCAATGACACTGTGACGCTGATTCCCCCACCTCACCATCGGTGTTTTACCATTATTGGCTTTCCTCTGCTGTAATCCATGTCGCCCACCTTGGCTGTCCACCGTTGAACACGGTTAGCGTTGCTCTGTTGCAATTTCGTCACTGGCTTCAGTTATTCCAGCATCGACCACACCCATTGCCCACTTAACGCGACGTGGGTGGTTGCCAACTTCTTTCCGACACCATTGTTGCCTCCGGCCTCAACTTGTCCAACGCCGACCATGCACGTTCTCCCGCTCAACGCAACGTGTGTGGTCTTGCCTAGCCTAGCTCAGTCTTGTTGATTACAGTTTGTAAAGCCTCTTTGATTTCAGCTTTAATTTCCAACATCGGCTTCGGACTTCACCCCTCTAACTGCCCAAATTTGTGAGTATGAAATTCGGCTCCCTCTTCCTCTTGTATATATATAAATATATATATATATTTTTGGGCAATTTTTGTGAAAAGTCTTATTTCAAAAAAAAAAAAAAAAAAAAAAATCTGAAATCCCAATAACATTTTTTTTTAAACTCAAGCACTGTGATTTTGGCCATATTGAAATATGCAGTGGCACTTGAAACCTTATTGAGGGGCTTGGCTTGAATATAATTTGTTGAACTTTATCACTGAGAAAAGGCCAAATATAACTTGTTGACTAGCATGGAGCTCCATTTTTGACATAGAGAGAAAACCACGGGCTTATGAACATGGACTTTAGAAAGGACATTCTTGTAATTTGTATAACGACCCATTGAATCTTGCTACTGATGAGAAATGTAAAATACTTCAGATCTTGGGCCTAAAATTTGCTATTGAACTTCACTCTATCCAAATTTTGAGCCCTGTATAAATTGGATCTTTAAAATAGAACGTAGTGATTTTAAGAAAATGACTTGCTTGAACTTCATCATAAAACGGCTATGACATTGCACCTCCTATTGATGATAGAAACTTGAAATCTGTATGTTGATGATACACCCATTGGTACTGTAATTTGTTGAGCTTGAAAAATACCCGAGAAAATGAATTGTTGATGACGAAATTTCATTCGAATGTGTTGTTTTAATTCCAATATTCTAAATTTTAATACGGTTAACTCCTTGCTATTTATCCCTGTTATTTCAGCCATATGTCTTCTCGAAAGAAACCTGTTGTCCCGGGGTCATCAGAACCGGCTCTCATGAAAGAGAGGAATGTACCTTCGGCATCTGAGTGAAGGAAATCTCCTTATTTTGGTCGGAAGGACCCCTTCTGGTGGGCGGCTACCTCCACCACTTCTCTTCTGGCTCCGAAGGGAGCTCCATTATGTCTCATTAAGGACACTGACTCTGGACATGAGGCCCTTATTTCTTCTTCTTCGGTGTTACGCTTTAGGATTGAGCGAAGGGACTTTGCATACTGCTATCCTCAGTTCAAGGCCTTCTCAAACCCTCCTTTTGGTTGGCAGGAGTGGGTCAATGATGTCCTCTAGGACAGGAGCCTCTGTCATCGGCTTCAGGAGGCCCGGCTATTGATCCCGATGAAAATATCTTGATCCCTATCCATCCGTCGCAACAATGCCAGCCTTGAAGCCATGGCTCTTCGGTGGAGCACCGAGACACCCACCTTCATACTTGGCCAGCATGAGATGGGGCCCACTCTCGAGGATGTGTTCATGCTACTGCGTCTAGAAGTGACTGGCCTTGATGCCTTCTACTGGCGGACACCCCGAGGATGATTCCTTGATCCAATCTCTGGCTAAATCTTTAAGTTTATGGCCGATGGAGTTACAGATTTGATGGTTCAAATGAGGAGGATCGGTCGAGTAAGGGCGGACGCGCCTATACCGCATGGATCCGCCACTTCTTCAAGGATCTTGACCCTTGGCTAAAGATCTTGACCTAATTCTCGGGAGTATGAGGTGGCCGATGTATGGCTCTAGGCTTTATTTCACGATTTACGGCTTGCTTCCTTTTATTTTTCATTCTTACGAGCACACCTCGGATTCTCTCAATCGCCGTCTTCCCCTTGGCGGTTAGGCTCTTTAGAGGATTGGATTCCTTTGGCCGTTATTTCTTGGGAATCTTTATTACCGATGGATCTACTACATCGAGACATGGTTCGTTAGTGGGTCGATATGAGCCTGTCTCCTTCATTCCTGACCGATTCTGCTTTGTTTCTTCGAGAGGTTCCCAAAGTTTGCCCCCACTCCGACTATATTTCAGGCAGAGGTTCTTCGGGAGATAGTGGATAAAGATGGTATCCCCGTGCTCAGTATTGATGGGTCTCAGACATTTGAGAAAGCAAAGTCTTGCTAGCCGTTGATTAAACATTGGCCACGTACCATTTTTACCTTATCCTTGAATACTCTGGTGGACGATCCCCGTCGCTTTGTGTGGCACGGCCGTATGTATGCCCATCAGTGGGTGTGGCAACACCACTTATTTATCATGGTTCCTCCCGCTCGGTGTCATTTCCTTTGCCGAAGAACATCCCTGCATACTTTGTTGATATGCTGATAATGATCCGTCCCGGTTCGCTACCAATATGGCATGAAGAAGGCGTTGATAGTGCCATATATAGACCTGACCGTGTAGCATGTCAATTCGGGTTTGATCAACGTGCCCCGGGGCCAGTACCTCATTTATTATCATTTTTGGAGAGCTATGGGTGCTTCAGTCGTGAGCTTGTACACACCATGCTTCCTATATCCGGCTCTTTGACGATGCCAAGCTTGAGCCGAGTAGGGGGTTTCACCCCTTCTTTCAGGCGATATTGGCGGAAGAATATCGATGCATTTATTGCATTTTTCCAGAGCAGACCGACCATATGTTTGCCTCCGCCGATCTATAAGAAGGAATCTTCTCTTCGGCTGCCTGAGAGCTGGAAATCTGATCACATGTACGAGAGTTTCTTTATTTCATCTGCTCTAACTGACCCTCCGGCTCGAGTGTCTACTTTTAGCTTGGCAATTGCTTCTCCAGAGCCAGTCCCTTTGAATAAGGCCTCTGGTCCTTGGACGACCCGCCTTAAGAAGATGGATCACAAGAGGGCTTCGATGCAGATCCTTCCTCCTTGCCTTTTCAAAAGGCTTCATGAGGTACTCAATTTTTTTTTTTCTTTTGAAGTTACTCTCTTTCTTGCGACTAGACTTTTTTAAATGAACACTTTTTATTTTCCCTCTATTGTGTAGGACCCTATGGCTACTGGCGTTCTCGATCTAGTAGCTCGCCATGCTTCCTTCACTAGGCGGATTCGAACTTGGGCGACACCCTCCATTTGTATGCGCAAGACTTGTGAAGATCGCACTCGTATAGCGGTTATAGATAATGATGATGATGAGGAGTCCTCCGATCATTTTGTGACCTTATCCTGCGCATGCGTTATCACTATCCTATAAATGGCGAGGAGGCGCTATCTTGGTGGCGAGGTTGTCGGGGCTCGCCATTCTGATATTGAGATTGCTGAAGAGATAGATGCCACAGAAATTGATGTCGCAGGCCGTGCTTGTAGAAGCAATGTAGAGATGAGGTGCGCCTCTGGGAATGGTGTGGAGGTGGATGTGCTAGAAATTTATGAGACTTGCTCTGGCACTTATGGTGATTCTCATCCTCCGGCCCTCCTTCCTTCTTCAGGGATGACTGCTACTGTTCAGGCTTCATTAGACATTCAGATCGATCAAGTGCCCTCTGTACGGCCAAGTGACTTTGTTGATACTCTTCAGTTGCTCCGGCTTTACATAATGATTCTCCTTCTGGTAATCTTTCTTTCTGAAGTTTGTCATGTACTTCTATCTATGAGAAATCTTTACTCAAATAGCTTTACTGTTCCCCGCCCCTAGTAAGACTTCTTTATTTTTTCTTCAGTGTTAGCTGCCACCGGGGTCCTACTTTCACCTGCCTCGGACTCTGCTCCGACTCTCTTTGTGACTCCTCATGGTTCTCCTTCTCAAGGGGAGACACCTGCCTTTGAGACGACTGCTAGAGGTCCCTCTGGTAATCTTTCTTTCTGAAGTTTGTCATGTACTTCTATCTGTGAGAAATCTTTACTCAAATGGCTTTACTGTTCCTCATCCCTAATAAGACTTTCTTATCTTTTCTTCAGTGTTAGTTGCCACTAGGGTCCTGCCTTCACCTGCCTCGAACTCTGCTCCGACTCTTTTTGTGACTCCTCGTGGTTCTCCTTCACAAGGGGAGACACCTGCCTTTGAGACGACTGCTAGAGGTTCTTCATCACCAGCTCCTTCGAATGTTTTGGATATGAATCTCAGCGGCTTTTGGTCTTTCCCCTTATCACCCTGCATTCTCGGGCTCGGGACCTCCACCAGAAGTTACCCCTCTAGGTGGTTCATCTAACCCGATAGACATTCGGGAGATTCCTGAGACTAGTAGCTTTCTGGCCCCAATTCCTCCTTCGGCTTCTGGCAAAGTATCATTTCTCCATTATTGGGTAGCTCCTGAGTTTGCTTCAGTTCTACAGCTTATGCATTCGAGTTATCCGGAGACCTTTGCTTCATTTGCTTGCCAATGTCCACTCATTCAGACTGCTCTTCTCGAGTCTTTTGCCACTATCTTATATAGCTTGGACAGACAACGGCTATGTGACCTTAATGGGAAAGTAGTCGAGACAACAGATCGAGGATCTCGACATGGAGCGTCACCAAGTGGATTTATCATGGCCGAAGCGCTGGATGTAACCGAATGCCGATCATCGGGAGGAAATTTTGTCTGTGCTTGCCTCTTATCGGACCACTATAGATGAGACAAAGGCAATTCTTCGTGAACTTGAGTCAGGCTATGCTCGGACCTTGGAGACTTTAGAGGCACACTTTGCTGTTTGTCCTCTGGATGTAGATGTGACGGCCTTCTTGAGGGTGTTTTTAGGAGAGATTGAGTTTTTTTTTTTTTTTATCATTACTTTCTTGCCCCTTTCGGTAGAAAAGTTTTATCTAGGACAATGAAATGAAATGACAAAATCTCTGCTGTTTGGATATTTTCGCATTGTTTTCTCATTCTACTTGATAAAATATTTATTTCGAATGATACAATAGAAAGAATAATCACATGCACATGTTTATAAAAGCTGAAATATTCTCATTAATTTTTCAACTTTCTTGACAAAAGTATAATATATTCATTGCAAGTGATGAGATAAACATACATCATAAAGAAAACCAGCTTCTTCATAACGTAAGGAAAATACAACTTTTAGACAAAGTAAGAAAATGAAAATGAATTTCAACATAGATGAGTCTAATTACGGGTAGTAACGCTTGATAAACTTTGCATTGAGCGTGCCAGTTCAGAAGCCATCTTCAACCCTTACAAGCTTATAGTACCCACTTGAGCTTGCCTGAACCACCTTGTAGGGTCCTTTCCATTTTGGAGAAAACTTGGGCAAGGGTTGTCCTCGCATGATTGGGTCTACAATCTTCCATACTAGATCACCTTCATCAAACTTTCTTGGCACCACAGTTTGATTATAGGCTCGGGCGATGGACTCATGATACCTTTCCATGACTTTTGCAGCTCTGTCATGCTTTTTCTCTAATGCTTTCAATCTGGTGGTTCGAGGCTCTAGTACCATCCCCGAGGCGAGAGCCATTTGAGCAGATGGTGTTTCCAACTCTATAGGTCCTGCTTGCCTCGGACCCATACACAAGGGAGTAAGGAGTTGCTTGAGTTGGCTTTCTCTTTGAAGTGCGATATGTCCATAGGGCTACTATCAACTGTTCGGACCAAGTCCCCCCAAACTCATCCATCATCTTGCTCAGAATCCTTATCAGTGTCTTGTTTGTGGCCTCCGCTTGCCCGTTCCCTTTTGGATAGTAGGGTGTGGATTTGTGATGCTTCACTTGGTAAGTCTCTAGGAGGCTCTTCACATATTTGTTTACGAAGGGAGTGCCATTGTCCGAGAGGATGGTGTTTGGTACTCCAAACCGGCAAATGATATTTTCCTTGATGAAGTTATGGCGAGGACGTAGCTTTTTAGAGGGATTGCTTCGACCCACTTTGTGCTTAATTCTGTAGCTGCGAGAATCCACTTGTATCCCTAAGAAGGTGTGGAAATGGGCCCTATCAAATCAAAAGCCCAGGTATGGAACGGCCATGGCGTTCAGATGCTATGCAGGTCTACGGCTGGAGCATGGATCAAATTTTCGTGTTCGACAAGTCGCACCTCTTCATGTGATAGGGCGATCGACTCCATGGTCGGCCAAGAATACCCAAGGTGTATAAGTTGCTCGAGCAATGACCCCTCTTTGATGTTCAATCTCGTGGGCTTTTCCGAGGACTAGATCGACTCCTCCTTAGAGAGACACCTCGAGTGCCCTCAATACTTTTTTCTGAAGCTTGTCCTAATCAAGAAAGTGTCGCCTCGCTCTCCTCTTGAGGTGTGCAATGTCCTCGGGCTCTCAGGTAGTGTTCCTTATCTGAGATAGTCAATGTAGACTTGTCTTCAGTCAGGGGTATCAATTTCAAAGGAACTCTCATCCTCCCGGATGTATGACTAACACTTGGGGCATTGTTTCTGTAGTTGATTCGAGGCCTTCTCCATCTCAGGCCAATAATAGCCTTGTCTTTGGATTCTTCTGTACAGACTGATATCCCCATCCTCGCAGGACTTTTCAAGGATCTGTTGTAGTTGGAAGCTTGCTTCTTGTTGGCCAACACACCGGGCTAGGAATCCGGTACCTCCTCGGAAGTAAAGTTCACCTTGAATAATTATGAATTGGGCAAGCTTGGCCATAGTCAGTTTTCCAACTTTGCTTCTGAGTTGTTCGAGGACTTCTCCTCTCCAATCCTCCGGAAGGTCTTTGTCTTCGGGTATTATTGAAGGCTCTGTTCTCTTCTTGATAATAATTGTCACCTCCTCCTCTGGGTTATCAACTCTTGCCCCTAATGTTGCGAGGGCATCTGAAAACTTCTTGTCAGAGCGAGGCACATGCTCTATTTCGACCTTCTGAAATTTATCAAGAAGCCTTTGGATTGTTGTTTGATATGTGGCCAAAGCAGGCTCCTTTAAGGCGAACTGTCCTGAAACTTGCTTCACTATCAGCTTTGAGTCCCCCCGAATCTAAATCTTCTTGATACTGTGCTTCTCAACTGCTATCAAGCCTAAAATAAGAGCCTCATACTCACTTCATTATTGAACAATGGAAATCCAAATTATAAGACAAATATAACTTTTCCCCACTTTTGATTGTAAGAACTACCGGGTTCCTCCTTTCCTCCCACGCTTTGCTCATCAAAGCTCAATGTCCAAAAGCTTTCCTTGGAAGCCATAGTTGCATGCACCTCTCCTCTTAATTCTTCATTCACTGGTTCATAGTCACCACTTGGAAATTAAGCAAGGAGATCAGCTAAGGCTTGGCTTTTGATTGCCTTGTGAGCTACACATGTGGTCTCTCGAATTCACCTAGTGCTAACAACCATCTTGCCACCTTCCCGATTAGAGCAGGCTTGCTGAGGAGATATCGGATTGGATCCCTTCAAGTACCAATCTGAATCGGATGTGCTAAGAAGTAATGTCTGAGCTTTAAGGCAGTAAAAACCAAAGCAAAGCAATGCCTCTCTATTGGAGTATATTGGACTTCTGCTCCCCGAATCTTCGGTGATGTAATACACAGGCGCTTGCTCAAATCTACATCTTGGACCAATAATGCCCTTATGGACTTGGGGGTTGAGGTTAGGTACAACATTAAAGGTACCCCGGCCACGGGCTATCATGGTGCGAGGCGAGGTCAAGGCGCCTTGATTCTCTCAAGGCCTTTTGGTGCTCTTGGTTCCACTCGAACTTGGCATCTCCATTTAACAATGAGCCGAAAGGGAGATCTCTGCAAGTCTTTGGGATAAACCTCTGAATATAAGACATCTTCGAGGAACTTCTTTAACTCCTTCGAGAATGCGGGAAGGCATTGCTCGATAGATTTGACCTTGTCTTCATACGCCTAGATACCATGCCTATGTACAAAAACCGAGGAACTTCCGGCGTCACCGAAAGCACATTTGCGAGGATTCATTCTCATTTTGAATTTTTGGCACCTCTTGAATACTTTCTCAAGGTCTCGGAGGTGGTCCTCTTCTTTCTTGGATTTCACCACTAGATCATCAACATACTCTTCCACCTCATGATGGATCATGTCATGAAAGATTGCGATCATAGTCCTTTGGTAAATTGCTCAGGCATTCTTGAGTGCGAAAGGCATGATTGTATAGAAGAAGTTTCGAGAGGTGTTATAAGCGATCTATTCTGCGTCCTCTTTAGCCATCTTAATCGATTGTATCCATGAATCCATCAATGAATGAGAACATTTGGTGTCCCAAGGTAGCATCCACAAGGGTATCGATGTCAGGTAGAGGGAATTCATCCTTCGGGCAAGATTTGTTCAAATCTCGAAAGTCTACACATACTCTGATTTGACCATTCTTCTTCTTTACTGGCACTATGTTTGCCAACCACGTGGGGTACTGTATTGGCTGGATGAAACCAGCCTGTTAAAGTTTTTCAATCTTCTCCTTAATCTTCTCTTCGAGATCTGGATGATATTTTCAAGCGGCTTGCTTAATTGGCTTGGAGTTTGGGAACACATCAAGATAATGAGAGACTAGGTCAAGATCTAGTCCGGGCATTTCCTTATATGACCAAGCAAACACATCTGAATACCGGCTTATCAACTTTAACAACTGTTCCCGCTTCTCTGGGCTAAGGCTTGAACTTATGAATATCGGCCTTGAAGCATCTTGTCCATCACTCAGAATTATTTCAATAAGTTGTTCCGGCTAAGGCTTTGGCCCATCTTGCATACATTCTGGAGCCACTTCAGGCTTTATCACTATGTCATTGTCAGGAGGCTCTTCTTTTGACTCGGAGTCGGTGACTGAAGAAACCGACTCCCCACACCTTCATAAATAGTACACCATCTTGCCCCTTTCTCGGACTTTCATCACCTTCTGAGGAATAGGCGGACTTTCTGGTCTAGAGATCGCCCGTTTACTTGATTCTGCCCTTGGCTCCTTGTCATCTTTGATATCCTCCCAACGAGGAATTTTGACCCCTCGAGGCTTAGAGGTGGTGGGAATTTCTTCGATAACCAATTCGGTGAAGTAGATGGCATCAGAGTAATGAGCTTTATGGGTCTCGAAAGGCCTTTTTGTAGCCTAAATTGTCACCGTCTTCTTTCCCCATTTAGCCTTAACACACTAATGATAACTTGATGGTACAGCCCCATATCTATGCATCCAGGTCCTTCCTAGAATGATGTGATAATTTGCCTCGGAGTCGATAATATGGAACTTGGTGGTTGAGCAAATCTCTCCGACGGCTAAATCAACTGTTACACATCCTATAGTAACTCTCATTTCTCCACTGAAGCCAGTGATGACTATCGGCTGTTTCGCAATGTGCTCTTCAGGGATTCCGGCCTTTTCTAGAGTAGCGCGAGTCATGATGTTGATAGAGGCTCCGCTGTCCAGAAAGGCCCTTTTGAACTCAACCACATTAATAAGCGATCACGTAAGCGGGCGGTTGTGAAAAAGGATACTTCGATCGATCTCGAGAGAAAGTAATGGCACTAGATTGCTCTTTTGCCTTCCTCAGAATAGATCCCTCGGTCGACATGTATTCCTCATGGTGAGCCTCAGCTATATTGATGATAGACTTGGTGATTTCTGTTCTTGCCTCCCTGGAAAGTCCAAGCTGGCCGAAAAATTGCTTGAACTTTACACAGTCTTGCAAGGTTTTGGCATAGTGATGGGATCCTTTTCCACTCTTGGAGGCTCGTAGTTAATCATCTCCTCGGTCTCTTCAAAATAAGATGCCACATAAACATGGTGTCCTCCTCTTTCGTAGTACTCTTCTCCTCCTTCTAGATCAAAGGGATTGTTGACATGAGTTATGAAGGTTCTGTCCTCTGGATCGAGCACTTCCATAGTAAACTTGCTCACCCTCGGGCTTGAGGAAGTCAACCAGATAATATTCATCGTCAGCGAGATTGGGGATACCCTCAATCATCGGGCGTTTATAAGCTATCATTGCAATATTCTTGCCCTTGTCTGGGTACTGATGGTATGGTTGTTCTCTGATGTCTAGCTTCCCTAGTTTTTTGAACCTCAATTAAATGCCTTTCGACTTTATCTCGAAGATTTTCCTGAGAGTCCAACACTTCTCTGTCGGATGTTTCAATGTACGATGGTAGACACAATATTGAGGGCTCTCACGGTCCTTTTTTGAAGGGATCTCTTCGACATAAGGCAATTTTAGCTTTCGTACCACCCATTCCTTAACTAGAGCTTTTACTTCCTCGATTCCACATGGATAAGAAACATTCCCTTTTCACCATTATATTGCTTTCTCTTGGCCTTTATGACCTCCTCCTTGTGACTTTCGGATATCTAGAAGCGAGACAGCGAACAATAGGTCCGAGGCGATTTGAAGCTAGTCTTGTAATCGGTCTTAAATCCAGGACTCTGAGCACGAGAATGCTAATGTTGAATTTGTTTCTATTAATGCCGAGAAGGTGGGTAGCTTGTGATTAACTAGAAACATTTTGTACTGCTCAATGCCCCTTCTAGGCAGATTTGAACGAGATAACTCTCCTCCATTGCTTCATGGCAATCCACGGCCTTGTCCTGAAACTTTTGGCGTAGTCAAGGATGTCTTCATTTTCTGCTTGCTTTTCTTTACACAATGTAAGTGTGGTCACCTTCTTCGCCACTTGAAAGAGCGTGAGTGGAATTTGTTAACCATTTCCTCCAACTTGACGAGTTTGGGGCCAAATTAACATACCAACTATATGTTCGGTCGTTGAGGGACTTAGAGAATTCTCTCACCGCAGGCGTGGTTTGAATGATGAATACCTAGAGTCTTAATAAATCGCACAACATGTTCTCGAGCATTTCCTTGCTTGCCATCGAACTTGATGAACTTCGGCATTGTATACCCCTTAGGGTATGGTTAGCTTAGCATTTCAATGGAGTAAGGCGGATTGACATCCGGATCAGGCAAAGAGGGTAAGGTCCTCTGGTCCTGTTTGAGATCGAACATGGCTTGCACATCGGCGAGAGTGAGAAACTGTTGAGGGAGAGAGTTTGATATTGGTATTCCCAGAACTTGGCTTATGGACCCCAAGACTGAGCTAGGGGTGACTTGGCCATTCTGGTGCTATAAATTCATCATTGGTGAGGACATTTGACGATACTGGCCATCAGCGCCTATAGACAAGCCAGTTGGTCATGGGACATTGAATTGAGGCTCGTAAAGTCCACTGCACGGCACCGCTATACCGGGTTGTGCTTGCAAATTTGTTGTCGGCACGAAAGGAGACCCGCTTGGTGCTTGGGTAACATTTACTGGTGGCGTAGCAAGATTAGGTATGGGCAGAGCTCCCTTTTGCACCATCATGCTCCTCATGTTTTCCTGGACACCAATAGTCGTCGGAGCGCCATTCATTACACCAGAACCTCCCCCAGTCACCATTGGATCTTGGCTTGGCACACCATGAAGCCCGGGCATGGGCAAACTGCTGTCGCCTACTGCGGTTTGAGCATGTGTTACTGTGGCCGTGTTGCCATGAGCTATAGGCTGATTGGGGCCTACTTCTCCTTGGATTTGATTTTGCGCTCCGGCGGGAATAACTCCACCACCAGTTTGATTTCGGTTTAGCGCCGGTGTAAAATTAGAACTCATCACCAACATGGTGTGAGTGAGATTTTGAAGAGTGGTAAGAATCTCCTGCTGAGTATTTTGAAGTCCTTGAATGGCCTCAAGCAAAAGTGGTTGATCTGGAGCCATGGTCCTGTCATCACCACCATTAGAGGATCTTTGTTGGTGAACTTCATCTTCTCCCGCCATCCTTGTTGGAGTTGTGTGGATTCCAGATCTCATTGAGACCATTAACCAATCCGCCTCCCCAGTGAAGTCGCCAAATGTATGAGAGGGTTCAAGAAAGTAGTTAGAAAATTCGAAGATCTTTGAAGATCCTTGAAGAAAAATTTTGAAGTCTCTAGAAGATAATGAAAGGCTTAGATTCTTCAATAGTCTTAACTTAAGAACACAAGAGTAAAGGAGATGATGGAGATAAGAGATTGGGTGAAGAAGAAGGCAAGGTAGCTAGAGAGAGAATAATGGCAAGGCTCTCCCATGGATCTCCCACTTTCACTCTCAAGGTTGATAATGGAGAAGGGAAATCAGTTCTTTCCCAAGAGTTAAAAAATCTCCAAAATCCATCCCTTGTAAAGCTGTGGGTGGGTGCTATTTATAGGCACCTCATGATATAGGATGGAGTCCATGTGCAAGGCACATGGGGAATATTCTCTCTAACCACCTTGTTTGAGGAGGTGACCTCTCCGAGGATGAGGAAAATCCCGAAGAGGAGATCAACCTCTTGTCGAACCCTTATTCTTAGCCACACCTAACCAATGATCCCCAATCATCCCAAGGGGTCGAGGTAGTCCTAGAGGACCCTCTCGCCGCTAAATATTGCCGAGTCTCATGGACCCCCCGGAGTCGTGCCACATCGACCCAGGTATAGGCTAGTTTAACCGAAGAGTGAATTTATCTCCACTCACCGTTGTCGGGATCGGGTCCTTTGTTTGAACTCCATTACGCCCATGGTTCTGGTGCGTAGATCCCGGAAAGCTCCGAGCCCGCAAGTGTTCTGGGACTCATTAACGGAGCAGCTTCTAGATTGTGTTTGAATCGTTTAAAGCCAAGTGCCGGATCCATAGGTTCGTGGATCCGAACCCTTTCGGCGCTTAGAACGATTTGGCCCGTTTGATGGTGATTAATCCGGGCCACCAATCTTGGACTTGCGATAAATTAACCCTACCAATCTCGGGCTATTGGGCCTAATTAATTTAGCGAACTCAGATTAGCTCGTCTTACAAATGGTATCTGAATCGTTCTTTGAATCACGTATTCTTCCAAAATGAAGGTAATTGAGTTTGGAGGACCAAACTCTTTTTAAGGAGGGGAAACTGTGACAACCCTCACCTCTGATTAGTGCTAATCTGTGATTAAGCATAATAAGTAAATGATTAGAATGAAATCTTGATCTGTTTATATGAATGTGTTGCATTAGTTGCATTTCTATCTGTTTGCCGTTAAATGATCTGTTCATTTTTTAATTTCGAACCGCAAATTGAAGGCCTTATCGGCGGCCGAATCAAAAATTGATTAGTGTTATATGCTAGTTAAAATTTATGTGATTTCATGGTAGGTTCAATTAAAATTTGACTTGGAATGATTAAATTAGATTAAATAATGTTAGAATACATTGGTTTGAGATATTTTCACTTTTGCCACTAAGTGGCTTGATTCTAGACCACCTATCCTCCACTTTACATCATTTTAATACATCATTTGCTCATCTTCTTTAGACCAAACCGAGTGAGAAAGGAAGAGTGAGAGAAATTGAGTTCTTCAAGAAGGATTTTGCTTGAACTTAGAAGAATTGAAGGGAATTTGCATATTTGAGCTTTCACACCTAGAATTCAAGGCCTAAGGTAGGAAAATCATCTTCTTAATTGTGTATTTAAGTTATTCCTTGCATGGTTCATGGTAAATTAGTGATTATGAGTCATGAATTAATTTAAAGAGTTGAATTGAGAATAGATTCATGCATGTGTGTACATACTCTAGCATTTTGAGGTTGTTTTCATAAGAATTTCCACATGTATGTCCACATTTTGGTTGTAGTCCATGAATTCACCATAGTTTTGAGCTCAATCTTGCATTTGGTCATGTTTTGGAGCATTGGAATTCATTAGAACACTTGCATGTAATGTTCTTGCATTGTTCTTCAAGTTTCTTTAAAATTGGTGTTCGATTGGCTTACCTTTGGGCTTGATCTTACAAAATTGATCTTCAAAACATGTTATATTGTTGGTTTTCAAGTGTTTTCCGAAAATGGGCCCAAAAGGTTGAGTTTTGATGTGTTGAATGCTTGGTTTGAGTTTGGGAGGCAAATCTGGAAATTCTAGACTTTGGCTTCCACGCTCGAGCGAAGGATTCCATGCTCGAGCGACCATCTTTTGTTCGGAGCTCCTCGGCGGAGAATCGGCTCGGCGTAGATTGCAAGTTCTCGGGTTTTGGTGCACAGATGAGCAGCTTAAGCGATGAGACCTCGTCGGCGAATAGGCGTGTCTCACGCTCGAGCAAGCATTGAGCGGCGTTAAGCGAGATTTTCAACATCGGCACTTTTGCATTTTCTGACCGCTCGGCGAGAAGTCCATGCTTGGCGACCCTCTATTTTAGCGAGCTCGCTCGGCGTAGAAAGTCACGCTCGAGCGAAACCCCTGTTTTAGCAAAAATTTGAAAAGTGTTTTAAAGTGCATTTTCGCATCCTCATTCCATCCTAGACATTCCTAAGCCAAGTTTAAGACATCTTAATACGGATAATATTATAGCACCACACCAAGTATAGTTAGGGGCTAAGTTATTAATCCCGAGTGTGTGTTCGTTCTGTTACTCTGTAGGATTGGCATTCGAGGACACTCGTTAGCTTGTCTATAGCCCAATGCTCTGTGAGTAACAATGTTGTAAAAATATGTTTAATTATAATTATTTTCTGAATGATCAACTATTCTGCTTACTGAAACGTTATTGTTTAATGAATGAATGTTTGTCCAATTTGTGAACGTATTAAATGGCATCCATAGCAATTTCTTTATTCTTGAACTATTACACTCTTTATCACGAGAGATCTCTATCGGTTCCCATGTTTGGAACTACTCATTTACTATTATGATGGCTATCAATTGGTATTTCGATGCATTAAGACCCTCTTGTCTTCTTTGCTATTGGATGTACCATGTATGACTATTATGTTTTCTAAATGGTATTATGACATGAAATATGAGCCACTAGTTGTATAGCTAACTTACTGATACAATGGACTGTTTTGATTGCTGAAAGGACATTTATTCTTAACCCCTTTATGCATATGTTATTCACTGGGTTTTAGCTCACTGTTTATATTTAAATGTAGGTGTCCAGGCACCGGACCGAAACTAGGAGCGTCAGGCGAAGCTCCCGTTTTGTCAAAGCCAAGGCTATTTTGGGGTGTTTTAGATTCCCCCTTTTGCCTCTATTCTGTAATAAATGGTTAAGACTTGACCGTACAGTTATAGTTAGAGATTTGGTCCCTAATATGGATGTTTGTGTATATGTATGCGACATATGTTTTGGTTACCAATGTGGCATGTTTATAAAAAGACTTTTTGCATCCAGATTGTCACAGCTCATTGGACATCTTTTATTTACTGTTTTGGCTTCCGCCAGCCCCTTTACTCTATATTATTGTCATTTTTGTTAAGCTGGCCTTCGGTAATCACGGATTACTAGCCGGTTGCGATGCTAAATGTGATACCCCTGTTCTATATTATGTTAATTGGTCCCTAATACGTATGTGATTATATGTTTTGATATGATTTTGTGTACCATTATGTGGGTATATGTGATTTTGGGATTTTATCTGTTCATCGTAGGAATATCTATTTGAATAATCCGCTTCGGAATTAAATTGAGGGCCTTATCGGCCACAGAACCCGGAATTGATTACGCCATTGTGATTGGCATAATTTTTAGAGCCTACGGTGAAATTTAATTGGAAATTGATTTTGGGTCAGATTAAGTTGATTAAATTGATGAATTAAGTGCCCAATTGTTTTATAATAAAATAATGTGTTGAGTGGGTGCTTATTAAGGGTCAATTACACCCTCATTTCTCTCCTTTAAGCTTCTTTTGGCTGATGAAAAACTCTTAGACTTGAGAGAGGGTCGGCTAAGAGAGAGAGGGTGAAGGAAATTGAGATTTTGGTCCTAAAGCTTGGTGATCTTGGAGGCTAGTTCAAGAAATTACCTTAAACTGTGAGGATTAAGCTTCTAGGTAAGCCATTGACTCTTGAATTAATGAATTGAACGTGTGATCTTGTGAGCTCAAGTATTTTTGTGATTAAGAGTAAGATTTAAATTGGTCTTGATGAGATATGACCATGCATGCATAAAATTTCTTTTGAATTACCATAAGTTGCATAATCTAGCATGCATCATGTCGATTAAGCAAAAATTGAAGTTTGATCATGCATGCAAGCTTGGTTTTGTTGAGTTTTGGCACCATTTGCATCTTTGAAATGGAAATGAAGTCAAGATGGCCTTACATGTTTGAATAATTAAAGATATGAGCTTGAATGCATGAATTTGTTATATTGGTGATGAGTTTGTCATGTTTTGGGACATGCATGTAGGTAAATCAAGAAATTGAACTTCATAATGCTATAATCTTGCAAGGGAACCATGTTAGTATGATTATATTTGAGATTT
Organism: Camellia lanceoleosa; assembly: GCA_025200525.1. Lineage (NCBI taxonomy): Eukaryota > Viridiplantae > Streptophyta > Magnoliopsida > Ericales > Theaceae > Camellia > Camellia lanceoleosa. The sequence goes on from CM045759.1 coordinate 90,106,932, forward strand.
GAGCCTTTGCATGCAAGAATGGTAGCTGGGAAATTGAATTGAAGCTTAAGAACACAACCTAGAATTTCCAGGATTTTTACTTCCGCTCGAGCGGGGGAAGTGCCGCTCGAGCGGAGAATTCGAGCTCCTAGCATTTTCTGTAGACATGGTATCCGCTCAAGCGGGAAGTTGGCAGCTCGGCGGAGCCATGTAGGCCAGCGATGCAGCTCGGCGGTCGAGTTCACGCTCGGCGAAATTTGGGCAACCAAGACTTTGCTGAGACTTAAGGGTCCGCTTGGCGGAATCCACGCTTGGCGGGGACCTGTCACGAAATTTTGAATATGCATCCTGTGTTCTGTTTTTCGTTCTCTTTCACTTGTAAACACTCTTAGGCATGTGTTAAGCATTGTAAATGAGTTAATGAGATAAGAATAAAGCCTAATGAAGAGTATGTGAATTAAGAGCGGATTGAACTATTAATGACTCTTTTGTGTTCATGAAATATGTAGGGTTAAGCTCAGGCAAATCTACAAGCCGATCACTGTGAGTAATATCAATATTTGAATGCTTGTGAATGTCCAATTGTTTACTTCCTTTTAAGCTTTATGAATTGCTAATTGGGATTGTGGACGTAAGTCTGATATGAATGCATAAATGGACCCAAGGTCGTTTTAATAAGCATAAATGGACCCAAGGTTGTTCTGATAAGCATAAATGGACCCAAGGTCATTTTGATAAGCATAAATGGACCCAAGGTCGTTCTGATAAGCATAAACGGACCCAAGGTCGTTCTGATAAGCATAAACGGACCCAAGGTCATTTTGATAAGCATAAATGGACCCAAGGTCGTTCTGATAAGCATAAATGGACCCAAGGTCGTTTTGATAAGCATAAATGGACCCAAGGTCGTTCTGATAAGAATAAATGGACCCAAGGTCATTTTGATGAGCATAAATGGACCCAAGATCGTTTTGATAAGCATGAATGGACCAAAGGTCGTTTGATACGAATGTATGGGCCGAAGGCCGTTCCGACATGAATGAGTGGGCCAAAGGCCGTTTTGAAATGAATGAGTGGGCCAAAGGCCGTTTTGAAATGAATGATTGGGCCAAAGGCCGTTTGGCTTATATGACGAATGGGCCGAAGGCCGTTTTGTCATGAATGTAAATCTGAATGGGCCAAAGGCCAGTATGTACGGAACTATGGTTACTTGATTTAAATTACCCTTATATATGTTAACTATAGATATGAATTGGGCCCAAGGCCGTTTGGAAAATGTTGTTCTACGTCTCGTCGCATAAATTCTGTAATTGATATTATTCACTGGGCTATCGCTCACGCTCATTCATGTCTTTGTAGGTGAGCCAAGAGAGGTCCAGACCCAGCCTCAGTGAAGCCTGTGTAGAACAACCCAAGTTTTGGAGAGTCAGCCCTCGTGTCTCATGCATGAGACTTGTCTCAGCCTTTTGTTATCTATTTTATGTTGTCATGATGGCGAAGACTTGGTGTAATTCTGTATATAGTTCTGATGGGTTGACCTGGACTTGTATGATCTTGTTTATATAGAACTCATGCTACTACTTTACTGTTGTGAGTTATTAATGTCTATGTATATGGTTGTTTTGATGTGCCATGTAAGCACAGCTCTATGGACAAACTTTTGATTTGCTTCCGTTTGGCCCCCATTAACTCTGTTAAAATACGTTTGGATCGGGTTTGAGGCCGTAGGTAATCTCATGATTCTTGGCGGTTCGTCCTTAACCCAGAGGCGGGTTAGGGTCGTGACACTAAACCCATAGGCGGGTTTGGGTCGTGATAGTTTGTTTGACCTTTTTGAGCCTATTTATAGCTTCTACCTTTAAAATTTATTTTGAATCGTTTGGTTAAACTTATTTCAAAAAACTTCTAATTCTAACAATTTATTTTAACTCAAAAGTTGATTAGAAGTTACTCACCCTTGTTTTCGATTATTAGTTTCTCCGTGGACATGTTAATTTATGGTTATACTCTTAATTTTTTTATTTTTTATTTTTTAAAAAAGAAAAAGACTCAAATAGACTATAGATTATTATTATTTTTTTTATGAGAAATGTAGACAAGTAGTGAATAATAAAAGTAAAAAGTTAATTGAAAAAGCTACTTCACGACTTATTTAGCAAACACTACTCAAAGAACTTAAATTTATAATCCAAGTTACACCAAGCAGTTAACAACTTGATTAAATTCATAATCTATAATCTGTTAAGTTGTAATCTATAATTTGTTTTAAAAGCTACACCAAAGCGGGGCCTAAATATGTTACAATTATCAAATCAACCCTAATTTTGTGTGTGAATAAAACACTACTAAAAGAGAATTTTAGCGAAAAATACAATCGGTTGCAAAAAGTGAAAAAAATCGCTAATACTTTTTGCTATGGTTTTGTGACGAAATGAGGGTGAGGCAAGAAAAGGTGGAGCAAAATCTTTTGAGGCAGATTAAAACCATCACCCTTTATTGGCGAACGGACATGTCGTCTTTTGCGACGATTAGTAAGGTCTTAGAAAAGTAGTAATAATCTTTTTATTTTGTGATTGAATTAGTATCTGTCGCTAATACATACCTTTTAGAAAGCAATGAGACTAGACCATCGCGATAAATTTGGACCGGCGTTTGGTGACATAAATATACCAAGCTAAAAGCGGATGTAGAATTTTAGTGACACTTTTGATAACCGTTGCAAAAGCATTTTGCTCTGAATTTTATTAATTTTATTGATTTTTTACATTGCGGCGGTGTTTAGCAAATGCAAAATATTATTTTGAAGATTATAAAACCATTATATAAAATTTATTAAAATTACTTTCCTATATAAATTATTAATATTTCTTGGGCAAGGAATCACAACTAAAATAAAAATTGAATTATAACCAAACATCACATATATAGATCTGTATCATAAAATTATATATATATATATATCATTTAAGTAGGAAATTATAATTTGGTCAAGAAACATATACATGTGGTGCTCTTATTTGAATTCTATTGATTAAAACAATAAGACTTTATCACTTTTATATCTCTTTTTAGATTGCAACGCCTGAAATAAGATTCTAAGACCACAAAATAACTTCTCTAATTAAGCTCCATTAAAAGGCTAAAGATTAAGGATTGAAGATCACCACCAGGTGTGAAGGGCCATAGCCGAAGTAA